>OY998178.1:52856950-53476950 GCA_963921935.1 Galeruca laticollis
TGGATCGTGTATGGCCGTACCGACCGCCGGTTGACGCAATCAATCGGCGGCAGCCAACCACGAGGCAACCACAGACGCCCGTTTCGACCTTCATAATCGCCTTTATACAGTGAGCATAGCAATTCTTACGGTGAACTGAAATTCGCCGGGTGGCGACTGCAAACTTGTGGTCGGTGCGATCTCAAAAAATGGCTCGTGTATGGTCGCCCGAATATTCATACACTGCAGTATTTTTCATATAGACATATTGGTGTATCTGTACTCTTGGCAAACCTAAGATCCAAACTTTGGGCATATTTTTGAATAAATTATTACTAATGATAGCATCTGTAGGTTTTTTTATTAGTGATTATTTTCAAAGTTAATTTTTGTATTAGTTCTAGATTTTTTATATGAGAGGTATTTACTGCTCCCCCGGCAATTATCTCATAGAAGGAGTGGGTTTCGAGAAAGCGCATCTGAGCTATATTTAGATTGGGTGTCAAGTATTACAGTTTGTATGTTACAATACATAATTTTTTTATGAAATAGTTAATGTGCGTCCCATTTCAATATATGTCTAAAATGAATTAAAATTCCATAAAATACGAGATATGTCTATATGAAAGATAAATTTCGGTTTACTATTGCACCTCTGTTTTACTGAATTTTTTCTTTCTCTGGTCTTATTGGCGTGAGTCTGCTGTCAATATGTCTGTTGGCTGTGTTTTTATTTTTCACTTCTTTTGCTTCTTTGCAACTTTTTCTGATTCATTCTACTCTTTTTTAGTTTTTTCTGTGGATGGACTTGATGCTGGTGCACCAGCGGCTTTCGAGTAGTCTAGCGATTCACTATTTTCTTTAATCTCCAATATATCTTCTGCTGTGTATTCTATATTGTTTCTATAGATATTTTCTCCTCTCATGTAGCTACCTTCTTCACAACTTTTACGTATCTTCTTTAGGTTATATCTCAATATCTTATTTGTTTCTTGCTCTTTTCTTGTCAAAACGGCTGATATAAATATGTTTGTACCTTTAGTGTCTTACAATTTCTTGCAATAAAATATGAATTTTTGTGAACACAAGTTCAATTTTGATTGGGCAATCTCTTGACTCACCCAGCGGATAGATTTTGCTAATATCAGTTTTTGACAATTCTACCCCAAGTTTGGAATTCAAGTGGTTGCATACATTTTTTGGCGAAGATTCCTCTTCAGTTTTCATTAATCCTAACACTACTATATTATTTATTTGCTGTTTCTAATATCTCTGTATAATACTTTATCTCTGTGTTTTCTTTTTCCAGTTTTCTAGTTGTTTCACTATAGGATTCTATTTTCAACAGCAATATTACTTCACTTGCTTCAATAGCGTGTTTAATCTTTTGTTTGCTAGTAAACACTTCCTCATACAACGTTTCCATATTTTATATACGATCTGTAAACGTTGTTAGGCCATGCAATCACAAACTACGGGCTTTATTTTGGTCCAAGGGTCAAATTTCAATGAAGTTGGGTTATTTTAATGCCTCATATTGCTAACGTATGGCATAGTATATTGGAATTTTTCCACTAATTCGGACCATATTCGGAACATATTCAACTTTTCCTAACTTATGTTTCCGTGATTATTTGATTAAATTTTAGTCAGTAATAAAGACGTGTATTAACAGTGTTCACATTATTAATATATAAATGTAACAATTCATATCAGTCCCTAGTAACCAGTTTTGGTTGATGTGAATTTTGTAACAAAAAATAAAGCCAAAAGATATGATAATTGGAGAAAGTCTGCTTAGCTCGTTGGGCCGTGTGCACAGAATGAACAAAAATAGAATAACAAAGGAAGTCTATGAATCCAGAACACACGTCAGGAACAGAAGGTGGCTAAGACAGAAATGGTAATACTAATTCCGAGAAGAGGCAGCAAAAGTGGTGCTCCTGTGGAGAGAGGTTAGGCTATTAGCGCAGAATAGAAATGTTTGGAAGAGATGTATAATAGTATACTCTATATCAAGGTTGGAATAAGCAAAATTCTACACGAGTAGAAAGAGCCGAGGGAAACGGTTCTACGAGAATTTTGAATTCCACCCGAGTTATAGACTATACTTTTTCTACGACTATCAAATAGAAACAAAAAACATATATTGAATTGCTAACTCCTTAATATCTGCAGTAGTTGTGGTGAAATCATTCCATACCAGGGGCGAGAATGAATATTCTTAACCTAGGGCTAGAATGAAGCTATTACATAATCAAACACTACGTCGGAATATAGAAATTCCATAATAGTCGTAGAAAAAATATAATAATGAAGTATTATTAAATAAAGCTGAATGTTATTGTGTAATGTGATACATTGTATTTATAATGTCTTACATCTAACGGTGTGCTGAAGCAAGTATCCCACTTCTAAGTAACAGAGGAAAACAACTGCTAGCCAACTACTGTATGGGAATATGGGCTCAACCGAATCATCCAAACTATCCACCATACCATGATGAGGAATACGACTTGTTTCAACGACTACCGACAATAACACGCCCAGCAGGTATTCGTCTCAAAGAGGATCTTGACTACATGCAATATTCCTTTTCAAATGTTCTCAATTTCGGTCCACCAGAAATACCTCCTTGTAAGATCGTCCCATTACATGCAATTATGGATATTGGGATACATAGAAAAGGAGACGTCAATCGAACAATTGTTAGAGCAGAATTCAACAGAATTATTGACAGATACCCAGTAGACCAAGTTATATTCAGAGATGGATCAAAAATTCTGGGAGACTGTGGCTCGGCATTGACTACGCTGGGAATATCCCATTCATGAGTTTTGCCCAGAGAAACTAGCGTATATACTGCAGAGCTATACGCCATTATGAAAGCCCTACGATATGTTGAATTTGGAAACAAATTGCATTACATAATCTGTACTGACTCCAAGAGTTCGATTGAGGCCCTGAGTAATCCATTCAGCAAAGATCCGCTGGTCCAATTTATTTGGTGATACTAACAAAAAATTCACAACGTTCATTGGGATCCCAAGTCACCACAGAATTGAAGGGAATGAACAAGCAGATCGAGCAGCTAGAGCAGCTGCGCAAGCAGATATAATAGAAAATATACCTGTGAGACCAGACGACATAAAACTACATTTGAAACATGAGTTCTTGAAGGCATGGCAAAATAAGTGGAATAGAACAGATGCCAAGCTTCGAGACATCAAAATAAAGGACGCCTTGGACGCTAATACCTTACCAATGTAGACGAGATCAGGCTGTGATAACCAGACTACGAATCGGGCATACCCGCCTCACAAACGTATTCATGCTAGCGGGAGACAGACAACCTAGATGCGACTACTGTCGATCCAGGTTGACAGTAAAACATATTATCATAGACTGCCCTCAATATGATGTAATGAGACAAAGACTTGCCCTACCGAAAGATACTCAAACGTGCCCGAAAGACGAATGGAATACATTGAAAAAGGTTTTGAAGTTTTTAAAAGAAACAGGAATATACTCCAAACTGTGACATGTGGTTACATACGCGTATAAAGCTAATGACCTCAGAAGTCGATGCCTTGAAAAAAAATTATAAAATAAAGCTGAATGTTATTATGTAATGTGATACATTGTATTCATAATGTCTTAATCTAACGGTGACTGGACGATATTGATAATATAAATAATATGTTGTGCTACGGTTATCAATGATAAATATTGGGGAATCAAGGATATATCATTGGATTAAGTTATTGATCGTTTATATGAAATTTTGAGTACAGAATTTTTAGTGTCGCTGTTTATCTCTCTCCACGGTCGCCCTCTTTCCCTTCATCTTACATTCTCCTTGCGAGCATTCTTCCATTTCTTCAGTTATTATTTGATTCATATCCAGGTGTTGGTAATTTCGGTCCCAGCAGGTAAAACGGGTATAAAACTTTCTATGCCCTTTTATCGGTAGGTAATTTTCCTCCCAATAGTTTTTATCAAGTTAAGTTAGGTTTTTGATTTTATTCATAAACTCAAATAATTTCGAATAAAAACATGTAAAATTACAGAGTGTACTCTCGAATGCTATAAATTGCCAATAGTAAAGTTAGAAATTGTCTAAAATTTTTTACAAAAATGATTGAATCATATACAAAAAATCATTTCCGAGTAAAATATTGAAAAAAAATTCATCCCTCCATCCGATTAATGTTGGTGTACCTCAAGTGACGTTGGTCCCTTCTTATACCTCCTTTACACAGCCGATCTACTAATGTCGGGGAACGCCACTGTTGCGATTTTCGCTTATGACACAGCCATCTTAACTTCACATGTAGACGAAAATATGGCTTTACATCAAATGCAGTCATACTTACTCCAGATTCAATCTTGGTTGATTAAATGGCGAATCAAATACAACGAAAATAAATCGTAAATCTCCTGCCCCCCGGTAAGATTGAATAATATCCAGATCCCACAGCGGTAAAAGGTGAAGTACCATGGCATCGATTTGGAACGTAGACTGTCGTGGAGGAAACACATCACGAAAAGAAAGCAGCTCGGCTTAATGTTGCACAAATAATACTGGCTAATCGGTTCAAAATCAGTGATATGCTTAACAAATACACTACTGATCTACAAAGCTAATACACGTTCATTCTGGTTATATTTAAAATGTAACTAAAAATGTAAATATAGAAATCAGTTGCTGAACAGCTTTCTACAAATCTTATTACACGAACACACGATTTTCTTATTGTTTATTGTAACATATTGTAAATAAAATTGCCTATTTAATAAAAAATATACAGAAACCAAAATAAATCAATTGCCTTTTATTGAATGTGTCTCATTTCACTGTGGCGTTCAGAAGAATCCAATGTATTTTCAATTTAATTTAATAAAAGAAAATTATTCAACGTTACAATTTTATTTTAAAAGCCGTGTCTCTTAAAATGTTTTGCCCGAACCAAGAACGAACTGAATTTACTTGTGTAGTTTACGGTACCGTCATTTGGGGTGAAATTGATTATCCGGAGCGGGATTGTTCACTAAATCATCCGTTTACATATTTGAATTTAGCGCCCAAATCAACCGTGCGAACACGCTACTTTCTTCCAATATTGACAGTACAAAGATGATATACGGCAATATGTGTAAGTGAACTATAACGGCTGCATGTATAGTGAGAAAACTGTAAGTCATTAATAGTTTTTGTTTTTCTGTGAAAGTGAACGTTCAGAAATTTGTCCGGTTAGTCAGAATTCACCTAGTTTTTGTTAATTTCCGATAAATATACATGTGTATTTATGCTTTGTAACCTTCGTGTGTTTTGATGTTAACAGTCGGCTCTACCAATTTCATAATATTTGCCATTTTATTATGTGAGGTCGGATTGATCATGTATATGGGGCGAGATTTATCATTATCGTTGATCAATTCCATCTCACATAATAGAATGTTTCTATTTATTTTTTGTAACTTCAAATTTACTTCATTCGTCTTATATTAAATTTCCGCCCAACCTTTCTATATGCGAGAAAAGTATTGGTTTACCCCAAAAAGAGTTGAAAGTTTGAAATTTTTTTTTGAGTTATTTTTACGTTTTCCATCAACAACAACACGAAAAAACGGTTTTTAGAAAAAATATCCTGTGCGTATGTCGTCGTCGTCGTCGTTGTCGTCGGCCACTTTTCCTTACATGTCTTGTTAGCACGATACAGTCTCCGGAGTGCAATAAGTCAGCAATTTTATGATTGAATATTGTTAAGGACATGTCACAGATGATCTCTATTGATTTTCAGTTCACCAGACCCAGTACAACGGGTGCTATGGTACTTGACATTTTGTCATTTTTTGAGAAATTTCAGTTTGTTAGCACGATAAAGCCTCCGGAGTCCAACACGTCACCAATTTCATGATTGAATGTTATTCAGAGCATATCACTAACGAACCGTATTGATTTTCAGCTCACCATAGCCAATACAACAGGTGTTACAGTACTTTAAGTACGATATTTTTGTCATTTTTGGAAAAGTTTCAGTTTGATAGCACGATACAGCCTCCGGAGTATATACAATTTCATGATTGTATATTATTCAGAGCGTCTAAAATATGAACCCAATTGATATTCAGCTCACTAAAGCCAATACAACGGGTGCTATGGTACTTCAAGTACCAAATTTTTGTGATTTTTGGAGAATTTTCAGTTTGTTAGCACGATACAGCCTCCAAAGAGTATACGATTGATCAATTTTATGATTGAATATTGTTCAAGGTGTCTCACAGATGTACCTACCCTATTGATTTTCAATTGACTAGAGCGAGTACAGCGGGTCCTATAAATCCAGATATACTGAATTTTTGGTTATTTTTGGAGAAATTTCGGTTTGTTAGCATGATCTCCCGAAGTGTACACAAGTAACAATTTTATGATAGAATATTGTTCAGGGCCACAGATGCGGAAAAGTTAGTTTTAATCCTTAACACCGTTTATTTTTTGTTTGTTCCAGCGATGCCTAAAAAGTACCAAATAAAGTTAGGGGCACGTTTATACATGGATTATCCAGACGCCAGCCTTCAATTGGCACTTCTAAAACTCACTGGAGAAGATTGTTCTATTCGTCGTGCTTCCGCTGAATATAAAATTCCATTTGGCACGCTACGCAATAAGTACATTAGCAGCCATATTAAGAAAAGCGGAGGTCAAACAGTTTTTACACTCAATGAAGAAAAAGCATTTATAAGGGCAGCAAACCGCTGTGGAGAGTGGGGATTCCCTCTTATACTTATTGACTTACGTTACTTGGCAAAAAATTACTTAGATGGCCAAGGTCGTAATATTAGCAAGTTTAAATCAAATATGCCTGGGATAGATTGGGCCCGTTCTTTGTTAGAAAGACACAAAGGAGAGATAAGTCAAAAAGTGTCGGCAAATATTAAAAGATCTCGAGCTAATATTTAAAGAGATATCATGTTAGAATACTTCAATAATCTGAGGGAAACGCTATAGAATGTACCAGCCTGTAACCTGTTTAACTACGATGAAAAAATATGCAAGATGACCCTGGCATGAGCAAAAAATGTTGTTTCGTCGTGGAACCAAATATCCAGAGCGATTATGCAACTTTACCAAGACATCAATATCAATTATGATGTGCGGTTCAGCCTCTGGAGTACTATTGCCTCCTTACGTCATCTACAAGGTGAGAAAATGTAACAGTAATGGATAGAATTGGGTCCAAAAGGAGAGCCCACCATGGTTGGATGGATGCCCAGACTTTCGCCGATTGGTTGGAGTCGACATTCTTACCTCACGCGAAACGTTTGCCAGGTCGAAAAGTGCTGTTGGGCGATAACCTCTCGTCCCATATCACGGACGCTGTCTTAAAACAGTGCCAAGAAAATGACATTGCCTTTGTTTGCCTTCCAAAAAATTCGACACACCTCACCCAACCTCTTGATGTTGGATTTTTCCGCCCATTTAAAATGGATTGGAGGTCGGTGTTACTGAATTCGAAGATGACCCATTCACAACACACTTCTAATGACAAAAAAGATTTTCCCCATTTACTGGCTTTCACTCTTCTTGAAATGAATAACAAATTCGAAAATGCTATAAAAAAAGATCTGATAGCTTCATTTGAAGCGACAGGAATTGTACCTTTTGTTCCCGTACGAATCTTGCGGAAAGTCCCAACTGAAGATATTGGCAATGATACTGATGGCTCTGTGAATAGCATTCTTGTAAATTACTTGCAGCAGCAACGTTTTACAGCAGGACCATCAAGAAGGAATATTAGAAGGCAAAAACTATCTGTACAGCCTGGCAAAAGCGTTACAGCAAGTACTGATGCTGATTCTAGGGATTCAGATGTAGATGATCCATTAACCAATGACAACTCCGACAACGAACCCCTGGAAGATGAGAGTGATGACATGCGAGCAGGAACAGAGTATTTCGAACCAGATGACAATTAAGTTACGGCGGGAAAATTTGTATTGGTTAAGGTTTACGGTGGATCAAGGAAAAAAACTTTATTTCTGTATCATTTCTATATTTCAAAGTTGATGTTCGTGATATTTTACAATTCGATTCCTATCAACATCTACTAGATATACATTCATCCATCTTCTTTGGCCTATTTTTTCTAATAACGAGCGCAGAATATAAAAAACTAACTTATATTTGATCAATTCCACACCAAATGACGGTGCATACAAATTTTTGGACCCAATTTGCCAATTAGTTTTAATCCTTTCTTTCCTGAGAGGGAATTTCAGTCTATTGCCTCATATCTATTTCTGATCGGATCATTTTGTTTCTAAGAGACTCCATTGTACTTTTCTTATTTGTTTTTGATACATCCTATATTTCTGCCCATAAAAGCGTCACACTCTGCACCATACTTTTGTATATGATTTTTCGTATTTTCGAATTTATCCCACAGCAGAGAGTTTAGTGGGCGTGTGAAAGTTCGTTCTTTATTGATTATTTCTCAAATTTTATATTTACTATTTCCGTGTTTGTTATTTAAAACTTTCTAAACGGTAATTTGAGTCCTTTGAAAATAAATCTTCCAGTGACATTTTAATACTAATTAATTGGATTTTGTGATAAAACAAGAGCACATTGTGAAGTATACAAAACATTTACTGAGAAAAATTATCTGGACCATCATTTTCCAGTTCACGATTAGTAAAATTCCGTAAATTTTGATTTGGAATTTCTGTATAGATTGATTTTGCTCGCTTACATTCAATTTGTGTATATTTCTATAACGTTTTGAGTATTGTTACACAGCTTAAAGTCATCTACAAATGGAGATCGGAAGTTACACGTCGTTGAGGTATCTTATTTCACCAAATTCATATTGAATAATGTAACCAGATACCCTCCAAGTTTCGACCTGACAGCAACTCAAGATAGTGCTTAAAAATATCATAAAGTGACACACCGAACGATAAAGCGATATTAAATTTGTTGTAAGAAAAGTTCGGGGATCAGGTTCCACGTGTAATAAATTGTTTAGTTGACGTGTTTTGATGAAATATTAATGTATTTTAGAGTTTTTATGGACAAGGGATGATGAATATAATATAACCAGTGCGGATAACTTAATTTAAATTTCATATCGAACAATATTCTATGAAATTTTGAAATTCCAAAAAAAATTTTGAGACCGATTTTATTTTGTGTTTATGAACCTACTTTCAAAATAACATATTTCTCTGGAAAATATGATGAATTATTACATGTGAGTGATGAATTGTGGATAAGCAATGACAGAATCCATCAAACAAGGTGAAAAAGAGAATATCTTAAATAGTGTATTGTAATGTTTTTGTTATTAATTTAAACAGCAAACGGGTCAAACGGGTGGGATAAACTTTAAACACTTGGTGGATTCACTTACTTAATTTATTTAAATACTACACTATTCACTAATTATATACAGTATATCAACTTAAACTAATAGATATAAACAGTTCACTAATTTATATTCACTTATTTACTTGTTGATCTCACGATGTCGAATTATCAACTAAACTAACTCTCCCGGGTCGGTCCCTTATATATGAAAGCCTTTTTACTAGATAATTCTAGATTACAAAAAACAATTGGCTTTCTGGCGTTTTCTAGATAAGACTGGTCACAAAAACAATATCTAGATAAGATAGTCTTCTAAGGATCTCTGCGCATCCACCATAAATTTAACTTTCATACCTGGCTATCACAGAGTCGAATTTAGGGACTTTTGTGTTGTCGAGGCTGGATGTTTGAATCGGTAACTAGCCCCGTTTCTACACTTTCCGATCTTATGGAAATAGCAGGGCACCGTGTTCATCGGATACTGATAACGAGGGTTGTAGCTGCAAATTAATATCTGGACACCGGTATCTTGAAAGATAATATCTACCATGTTCCTGATGATTCGCCAATCCAACTGGTAACTCGCTATCTTAGGCATAGCTAGTTTCTTCACGCTGGATTCCAACACGTGGTCTCGTACGTTTCGAAGTGCTTCCCACACATCGCGGTAGGTAGATCGATCTTGAAATTCATTTTTAGTTACCACGTAGAAGACGTACCGCGAATTATGTTCCAGTTTCAGTGTCTTGCCAGGGGCTGGAATCTGGTCTTCAAGTTTTTCTGATTGCCAGAACTTCTTTCAAAAGATGATTGCCAACCCTCGTGCGTTCTTGATACAGGCGGGGATGTTGTATGCCAGTGAATAATCTTCCGGGAGAGTGAACAAATATTGTTGTTGTTCCGAAGTGACTCCATATCTAGCTTTCCCGGTACCTCCATACGCGCCTATAAATTCATCTAAGGTAAGGTCAGACACATCTCGAATAAGGTTAACTCCTTCCTCTAGGTCATGGTCTCCCTCGAATGGTGCTAGTCGGTTTTGGTGAACTACTTTTGGTTTTCCGTTGAGGATCTTGCTTATGCGATATAGAATATCATTGATCTTTTTCTTAATTAAGTATGGACCTTCCCAGAATTTTTGTTATTTTGGAGAAAATCCTTTTCTCCTCGTCGGGTTGTGTAATCATACTTTGTCCCCTCCTTTGAAACAGCCTTCTGTGGCCTGCGTGTCCTACCATCTTTTCATACTGTCGCTGAAGATTTGTTCGATCTAATTCATGAATATCGTCCAGCCTTCTTCTCAATTGGATCACGTAGTCTTCGCCTGCTAGATCTTCTTCAGGCGGACAGCCAAATTCCAGGTCACAAGGAAGCCTCATTTCACGTCCAAACATGATTTTCACCGGTGTTTCACCCGTGGACTCATTGACAGCAGATCGATAACTAATGCGAATAGGGAAAGCTACTGGTCCTAATCTCTCTGATGGCTGGATACTACTTTGGACAGGTATTTTCCAATAGTCCTGTTCATTCTCTCGACCATTCCATCTGACTGTGGATGTGATGCTGTTGTCCTGGTCTTCTTCATTCCCAGATTCTCGCAAATCTCCAGGAATAGATGACTTTCGAAATTTCTTCTCTGGTCGCTGTGAACTTCCAAGGGCACTCCATATCGGCTGATAAATTCTTTCATTTATACATCCGCAACAGTTGTGGCCTCTTGGTTGGGGATAGCGTAAATTTCCACCCACTTTGTGAAATAATCCATTACAACCAGTGTGTATTTGCCACCATTTTCGGTCGTCAGAAATGGTCCAGCGATATCTAAAGCAATCCTTTCGAAAGGGCTTCCAACATTGTACTGTTTCACGGGTGCCTTTCTCTTGCGATGTGGTCCATTACTCGTAGCACAAGTCGTACATTTCTTACACCAGTCCTTCACGTCATCGGAGCTGTTCATCCAATAAAACCTCTCACGGATTCGATGGAGGGTTTTCTTCACTCCCAGATGACCTCCCGATGGACTGTCGTGTAACTTTAGTACTTCAGCTTCTCTTGTTCTCGGGATAACTAGCTGTCTCCTCATTTCGGAACCATCATCGTTTTCAAGGACTCTTCTCAACAGCCCTTCTTCCAGGACAAGGGAGTCCCACTGAGCCCAATACGCCTTGCGTGTCGGTGAAAATCTTGACACTTCTTGCTATCTAGGTCGCCGATTTTCTTCCTTCCATTGCCGGATCATCTTCAGGTGAAGATCATTCTCCTGATCTTTTCTTATCCTGGTGGGTGACCATTCTTCATTGACTACTGTAATTCCTGAAATTGCAACTTCCTTAGACTTCGACTTGTTACATTGTGAATAGTCTACAGGGCATGACCGTCTAGGCAAAGAGTTGGCTTTTCGGTGATTTCCCCTGGAGTTCTTCTCGCTTCTTGTCTGCTATACCTTTCAACAAGTTGACGATCTGGTCAAGTTTGTCATCGTCATCTTCTTCCTGCATGGTCCTACCTTTCAACAAGTTTACGATCTGGTCAAGTCTGTCATCGTCACCTTCTTCCTGTATGGTCCTATCTTTGTTGTATCCGGAAGCCATCGTGGCTGCTTCATATTCAAGAGCAGCTGTCAATGCGTCGACTAATGTTTTCGGATGGGCTAAACGATGCGTCCTCTGCATATCGGGGTCACGTAAGCCATCGATAAAGGCCTGGATGCCCAGACATTCCATCATGTTCTCTGGTGCTGATGGATAAGCGAATCGAACTAGTCGGGCAATTTCCACTTCATACTCTTGAAGGGATTCATCACGTTTCTGCCTTCAGTTCTTCAGCTGGGACTGGTACAAATGATCTAGATGTTCATGATCGTATCGCATGTCCAGCCTCTTCTTCAGCAGCTCGAAGTCATCCGTTTCTTCAAGCGGTATCGTCTGAAGTACATCTAAGGCATCTCTCCGAAGCGCTATAGTTAGGTTCACTGCTTTCTCCTTATCGGACCAATTATTCACTCTAGCGGCTACTTCAAACTGTTTTACGTAATTGGTCCAAAATGATACAAGTTCTAATGTTCTGGAAAAAGAGATGTTTCCTTTACAAGAAAATGTTACAGATAAATATGTTCCGACACCTTTCAAAAAAATGTTATTTTAGCCTACACGTAAAGAAAATATTGCTAACCGAAAATTGAAGGATAAAGTACCTGCTGTGCATCATCATTTCAGTAGCAACAATATTATAAAAAAAAAGGAGAAAAGAAAAAACAAAGGATATAAGTGCGCCTTACAGTGCACAAGAAGATATAAATTCATTATTGACTATATACCAACCAACAAAGAAATACAATTCTCCAAAATCTTAAAAGTACGAACATTAATGAGAAAAACTGAGATTGATCCCAAATTGATAATGGTAAAAACGCGAATTAGAAAACGATATCCAAAACCAGAATATATCACAAAAAAACGAATGTCTACAAAATACCTGTACGAAAGGAGACTGACAAAAGCAAACAAAAACCAATTAAATTACGGAAGACGACGAAGTGAAATAGATTTGATTGAAGATGAAAGTACGTTGAAAGAGGTAGAAGAAACAACCTGTTTATCGAAGGCATAACTTTGGTTCTATGAGCACAAGTAAAAAATACAATGAAAATAAAAAAGAGCATATGCAAAATATGACAAATAAGACATCATATTCATATACACACTATAAAAGAATTCGCAATGAGACATATAGAATCGTCAGAATGATAAAACAGAATAACTGGAAAGGCATCTTAAAAGATCTAACATGACTTCTACTGACTACAAAAGAAAATGTGGAGATATACGAGAGGACAGAGTCAAGAAATGAGACAAATATTCGAAATAAAACACTAGATTGACTACTTGAAGATTGTATTTAGAAAATCAATCGAAACCAAGAGAACCAGAAACAGAAATCACAACTAATAAAATTAAGCATGGTGGAAGTGGAGAAAGCACAGAGAATATATAAAATTAACTGTGCTACACGCAAGTATGAAATAGCAAATAAATTAATAAAATATTTCGGAGCCGCGCAGCTAATTAACAATACAACAAAGTACCAAAAGAATAGTAAACAAACATATATATTATGAAAGAGTTAATTTTTAAACACCACGCTGACAATGACGGCTACAATTTTAACCAAATTAGTCGATCAAAGACTATCACTTGAGGACTAACAACAAGGCTTCCGAAACGGAGTTTCCTGATCACACTGTATTCGGCACACCACGGAAAAGGCACAGAAATAGAATCGACTGGCGTTCTTATGTTTAATTGATTTAGAAAAACCTTCAACAGTGTCGAAATAATAAGGGCAGTAGAATGAGGTAAATTTTACAAGATGAGAAATGAACAAATAAAAATTCTCTGCTATGCAGACGACGTCATCCTCACAGCAGGAAATGAAGACAACTAACGAAGTTTGGTCCATAAGTTCAATGTAGTAGCGAAGACGCTAAGAAAAATTATTGCAGCACAAAAAATAACTAACACTACTTACCTATTCATCGGTAAAGAATGGATTAGTGGTAAAATAGAAATTGACTGCACCAGGACTGAATAAATTATGGAAATAAATTATAAACTCTGAATCATTGTATATCCTTCACAGAAAAATTGTCAATTTTGCAAAAATTAGATTCCTTTTAAGAGTTTAATCATAATATTTCAGTAAGTCTGGCTTTAGATAGTAATTTCAACTTATTTTACCATCTTCAATGTGAATCTTTACTACCCGTAACGATACTAATCTCGGCAAATTATTGCGAAGAAATAACATAAACACTTCCCATTCGATCATAAAATTCAGTAATAAAATCCTTATTAGACAAGACAGTATTTACTGGATAATTTACCCCTTGTTTAATGTTCAAGTATTGTGATGGAGATTTCATATTATCGAAATGTGGTAATTGAATGATTTGAAGAGACGCCGGCGACGTCTAGTCGCCTAGACGTCGTTATCCCGGGCTTAACGGCGGAATATGTGTAATTATTCATGTTTGTTCGCTTTTTATGGACTTTCTTCACAAATTTGGGGGAGTTACTCGTTATCAGCTCGTATTTATAGCTCTCAATAGCTAATTTACAGCTATAGCGTAAATATAAAACTACAATAATATGATTAATTCTGGGGTAGAAAGAATGCGGTTTATGTTTTTTTCTATTCCTAACATAATAACTACCAAATTATATCAATGTGTATACTATTAGTAAATTGATTATTACAAAAAATTTTACGTAATGAGAGCGATAGTGCTACGTAATATATATGTATGTATATACCACCTATGGCACGGAGCCTCATGCCCAAACCATAACAATTTAAAAAAAATATTTTGATACGCATATTTGTAGGTCAATAAGAGCTTAAATATAAAAATATTTATCAATTTACAAAAAAAAAAATTGGCATATCAAAGTTATATTTTTTTATATTGTATATTATCACATTTTCGAATTTAACGAAAAAAATAATATTTGTTTCTTAAGGATTCCCCATACCTATCTTTTATGGTTTTCTAAATATCTCGGTTTTTCTCGAAGTACAGTATGTTACAAAAAAAAAGAATAACGATAAAACGGGTAGGAATAAAAATTGTCTTGGATCAGTTAATTGGAAGCCTTTGGTATACTTACCATTTGCAATATTTAGGATTATATATCAATGTACAGGGTGTTCCAAAAAGTGCGAAATATGGACTCCGCTTACTTGAAAAATATGCTTATCTTAAATAGAACTCCCGCTATTTTTTTTATCCTATCCGATACAGTAAACGATTCCCTTTCAAACGGTATTAGGGTTCCCTATAGCCTAGTTTGCTATTTTTCACGTAATCAGTAGTCAGCTCTGTGTCTTTTTCTTATGTTATAAAGGAGTAGTGAGCTGAGTATTATTCTAAGCAATGCTTGAAATATTAAATTTCATTTTAATATCAAAATGATTGAAACCAAATTATTCAATTTCTTTACGTAACTAAAATAATAGACAACAGGAGAAAATAATTTTAATTACAGGTTACAACAAAAGACCAACATGAACAGAATACAATAAACAAGATTCAGCAATGACAACACACTTTTAAGTAAACTCAATCCAACAACTAAATAGGGTGTTCAAAATTATAACCATCTTATTCAAAACACAATTGAAGACAATTCAACTTCTCTTAACATTTGAGGTGATACTGTTGCGAAAGCAGCTGTTATTCTCACTTTCATGTCATCTGGATTATTGGACTTAGTATTATAAACAGTAACTTTAGTGTAGCCCCATAAAAAGAAATCGATAGGCAATAAATCTGGGGATCTTGATGTCCATTTATGCGGTCCACCTCTACCAATTCATTTTCGAGGAAATAACCATTGACATATTATACTGATGGACTGGCCTGCGCTAGCGGATAGCGCTAGGAGTGGCAAAAATATGTTTCAATGTATGGTTACGGTATGGTTTTATGTGTTACTGCGTGAACGTTTGTTATATATTTAAAATAATTTTAAGAAATATTTGAAAATGAGTTCGGTTCATCTTATACTTGTACTACGGGTCGAAAAAAGGCGATAAAATAAAATTTCACAGGTAGGTAAATAAACAATAAATTTTTAAGATGATTAAAAATAATATTCATGTTTTATAGATTTTCAAAAGATCGCAATTTAAGTAATGGTTACACGCTGTTAGAAGAGATAATTATAAGCCAAGTGATACAGCTGTTATTTATGAAAAGCATTTTAGAGTTGATGACTACGTATTATGTTCACGAAAATCGGGTATTAAAAAATACAGCAATTCCATCACAGTTTGATTTTCCTGCTCATTTGATCAAAGTTATCAAAAAGAGAAAACCCGTAACAAGAATACTTAATGTAAACCAAGATGAAGGTGCTTTTCTTAAAAAATTATAATTTAAAATAATATTTTTAATATAAATAATGGAATACTTTTTATATTACAATTTTAATATACCCAAGTGTACATTTTTAGGGGATACTGTTGCAGGATGCAGTACTGATATAATTCCTGAAGTGGAATCTATGGAAGTCAATTTATATGTACCAGAAGTTAATAAGCCAGAAGATCCAGTAAACAATAACATATTATCCAATGAAATAAAAACATGTTTGAGTGTGGGAAAAAACAAGTTGCAAGGTAAGAAGACGTACTGATTCTTAAGTAGTTGACCATTTAAAAAAATACCTTCAATTATGCATTTTTTCTATTTTTAGAAAAAAACGAGATCCAATAGTCTTTGGAGATTTTCAGGAGACTGATTTAGAATTTCCAGAAAAGAGGAATAAATTTTTGAAAATTGCCAATCAAACTGTTTGTAAATATAAAAAAATGAATAAATTTTACAAAAAAATCGATTTTATTTATTTTGGACTATTTTTTGACCTACCCTGATTAACTTGCAACCATTCTAAATGCATCTAATTTAATAATCGAACATGCACCAACCTTTAGCAATATTTGAATTTTTACTGAGCAATAAAAATAATTCCACGTTGCACACTTATATGACCACACTATATAAATAGACACGTAATAATATATTTTTATGAAAATGCATTGTCTTTTTCGTAATGTATATCAATAATAATTGTATATTTTCCATTTTTTCATATTTTCCTCCCTAGGGAGTAAAAGTAAAAGTGACGTCATAGAATGTCATCAATGAAATAATTTTTGCAATTTCGAGACTAAAATGGTCACTTAAGTCTCACATGTTAGAAACTATGTTAGACCCAATGGATATAAAGGAACAGTTAAAATCCTAAGGGATTTGAAGTACAAATAAAAACGTACAACCCCATTGCCTAGCCAAGCATTATAAAAGTCCATCCTCGATGCTCAGCCAAGATTCATAAAAGTCCATCCTCGATGCCCAGCCAAGTATTTTAGAAGTCCATCATCGACGCCCAGCAACTTGTAAAATAAGTAGTATTTATTAATTTTGTTTGTTAGTTTTATAAATAGATTATTGAAAATGTCTTGTTATTTGAGGCAGGCGGAGAAATCATATGTATAACGTGGGTGTAAAGTGCCTTTCCTTCCTCGAATGATTACTGCCCTCCGCTACGCGTCGGGCAGTAAACTTCATCCTCAGGAGGAAAAGTAGCACTTTCCTCCCTTGTTATACAAATAGCTATTATAAGTACCCTTTATAATATGCTTTCTCTGTGTTTTCTGCCACACCTAGTTCCGTCTCTTTCTAGGTTTTCTCTTTCTAGTCGCTTCCGCATTTTATCTTACATCGTTTATTATCGTAGGCCTGTCCACTAGTATAATATGTCAATGGAAATAACCTATTTAAGCAATTTCTTATTCTTAAACTAATATGGAATGATGCACCATCTAACTGGATCCACATTCTTCGGCTTACTACTAACGAAACGTCTTTCAAAAGTTCAGGAAGTTGACGCAGTAAGAACCTACGAAATTTTGCAGCATTTAAATTTCCATTAAAAAAAGTAGGACCTATCACCTTAGATCTGACTATTCCTCTCCTGACATTCAATGACCATCGTTTTTGATGGTCGACTGTCCGGATATAGTGAGGATTTTAATCGCTATAGTGATGAAAATTATGTCTGTTCACTACACCATTGCTATGGAATATAGTTTCAATCTGTAAACATTACAAACTCAAAAAAGTTTATCAGTTACCGCCACCTGTTCCATTACCCATAAACAAAAATCTAACCGTTGATCAAAATCTTTATCGTAAAGTTCCTGGTGTAGCTGTACGTGATAAGGATGAAATTTGTATTCTTTTATTATTGTGGATACGTTTCATCTACTTATTCCTATTTCTTGACTAATTGATCTTTGGGTTGTATGAGGATCTTCTACAAGTGAATCAATTACTTGGATTTCAATATTCTCATAGCCTACAATCGTACTTTGTTTATTGGGTTTTTCATAAGATACACTTCCAGTATTTAGAAAAGTGTTGAGTAACTTCTGAAATCATTCCATGGTAGTTGATGGACCTACGTTTATAGGAAAAGACGGTACTGAGTGGGCCAAACACGTTCCAAACCAGAGAATTCGAACCAGGGCAGAAAATTTAATCAAACACCTTCCAGGTGTTAAAGGAACTGTGAAAGAACTAAAATCAGAAATTGAAATTTGGAAACACTTTTTTCCTGAAGAAACATTGAATTCGATACTAGCTTGGACCAATCAACACATACAGTCAATCAAAGGAAACTACGAACGGGAAACGGGATAGAGACGCAAAGGAAACGGATATTGTTGAAATTCAAGCTCTTTTTGGTTTTCTCTATTTGGCAGGAGTTTTAAAGTCTAATCGACTAAATACTGAGGATCTGTGGAATAAGAATGGCACTGGAGTAGAAATATTCCGACTTACCATGTCCATCCAGAGATTTCGGTTTCTTCTTGTGCACTTAGGATTCGATGATTCGACAACAAGGACTGAGATGAAGAAAGTTGACAAATAAGCACCCATAAGAGAAGCGTTTGACAGGTTTGTAAATCAGTGCAAAAGTGTCTACACACCATTTGAACTATTGACGCAAAACTGGAAGGATTTCGAGGAAGATGCAGCTTCCGACAATATATTCCTAGTAAGCCCAACAAATATGGGATTAAAATTTTTGCCATGGCAGATGCCAAAACATTCTATACTTGTAATATGGAAGTATATCTAGGCAAGCAACCAGATGGACCTTTCAGTCAAAGCAATTCACCAAAGGACGTTGTTCAAAGGCTGTGCCAACCAATAAAACGAACAAGTAGAAATGTGACTCCAGACAACTGGTTCACAAGTATGGATTTGCTAAACAACCTTTACAACGATTTCAAGTTAACGCTTTTGGGAACAATACGAAAAAATAAGAGAGAGTTACCGAAGGAATTTGTGAATCCTAAAGGACGTCCAGTTTTGTCGAGTATGTTCGGATTCCGTTACAACTGCACATTAGTGTCTTATATACCTCAAAAAAATAAAAATGTTCTTCAGGTCTCCAGCATGCACTTATACGACAAAATAGACAAAAATACAAATAAACCCGAAATTATAGAGGATTATAACGCAACAAAATGCGACGTTGACTCGGTAGATCAATTATGCGCAACATATAATTGTGCCAGAAATACTCGGAGGTGGCCGATGGTCATAAATTACTCAATGCTAAATGTTACTAGGATCAATTCCTTTGTTATATACTCAATGAATAACCATGTGAATATGAAGAGAAGACAATTTCTTCAAAGGTTATTCTTTGAGTTAGGGTCCCGTCGACGCATACATCATAATATTCCAAGATCAATGAGCCAGCGAATCATGGGTATTTATGGCATAGAAGCAGCTGAGGCTCTACCGCTAGCTGCTAATCAACGAGGTAGATGTTCATTATGTGATCGTAAGAAGAACAGACCTACTCGTTACTCCTGTGTAGATTGTCATAGATTCATTTGCTTGGAACATTCTTCATTTATATGCCCAGATTGCAAAGTGAAATAATAACTTTAATTTATAATCAAAGTTTGTGGTTGCGATTTTTAGTATCTTGTTTTATACTAACTAAGCATATTTACAGTTTATACAAAACAAAATCACCAAATTACTGATTTTGTTGTTGTTTGTAGCATATATTTGTAATCAAACTTTGTGGTTGCGTTTTGTTATTATTTTTAGTGTCTTGTTTTATATTAACTAAGCGTATTTGTAGTTCATATACAATAAAATCACCAAATAACTGATTTTGTTGTTGTTCGTGGCATATAGGTCCTTTCAAAAACAAATAATTCGATATGTTGGATATGCGGAATGTGAGTCCGCGCGCGACCGTTCGAAGCCAAAATTTAGGTGCGACTACTGCAGGGTTAAACATGTTTTCTATTGATTACGTGAAAAATACCAAACTTGGTTATAGGGAACCCTAATACCGTTTGAGAGAGAATCGTTTACTGTATCGGATGGGATAAACAAATACTGGGTGATTTATTTATGATGAGCATGTTTTTCAAGTTACCAGGAGTCCATAATACGGTATCCGCCAAAATAAACAGTACCAAAACAAAGAGTGCTATGGAGTTGTTTATGTAATATGGATTTGTCATATTTGACTTAATTGTCATTAGTTGATATATTAATAGTACGCTGCAGTTAAATTTGATTTAAAAATGGTTCTAACAACGGAAGAAAAAGTTTTTTTGGTAGAGCATTATTTTCGTTCATACGGAAAAGGTCGTAATGATGGTCCAAGCTTAGAACAGGTGTCAATAAAATATCAACAAAAATTTAATAAAGCAGCTCCTAGTAAAAGTGTGATGTTAGCTGTTGTTGAAAAATTTCATCGCACTGGTAGTGTATTGTGTTAACGTAAAGGTTCTTCAGGTCGTCGAAAAACAGTATGCACTAACGAAAATGATGGACGTGTTTTTAACCAAGTTGTGCAATCACCTCAAAGAAGTCTTGTAAGAACTGCATGTAAACTCAACATTAGTGAAACGTCTTTACGTCGCATGTTCAAATCAATTGGTGCTTATCCATACCGTATTCAAGTTGGACAACGACTAAATGCTGCGGACAAACGTGCAAGAGAAATTTACTGTGGTCGCATGTTGAGTTTAATTTACGAAGATCCCGAATTTTTGAAAAACATATGGTTTTCAGACGAGAGTCACGTTCATCTTAGCGGCTATATTAATCGACAAACAACCAGATTCCTTGGATTTGAACGTCCTGATGTCATTGTAGAGAAACCACTCCACAGTCTTCGAGTTACCGTTTGGTGCGCGGTATCTGGTCATGGAATGATTGGTCCTTATTTCGTTGAAGATGATAATCAGAATCTAATATGGTTGTAAAGAAATCTGGGCACCTTATTGTTGAATAGATGAGGCTTTTACTTGATTAAGATCCATACTGAACGAAGAAATAAAACATTTTAATTTGTTTAAAACTTCTTTATATTTGAACTAATGTTCAATATAAACTAGTTGACGCGTTTCGCTAACACAGTAGTTTTCTCAAAACGAATGAAGGTATAACGAAAAAATGTTTTAAAATATACAGTGCACAAATACAGAATTCTATTATATTAACAAAGGTATTGAAAAAAATTTCCTGGAAATTCATTCACTACAAACATTCCTAATCTATCTTCTAGGTAAAAGGGTTTAATAAAGGAGAGTGATTGATATCTACATGTAAAATTTCAAAATTTGGGTCGAAAATGTGTTGGTTTTCTAATAAATGATTTGAATAGTTAGAATCTAATTTGTTGTTGTCATAGCTAAGTCTGTGTTCCGAAATTCTAGTTTTAAATTTCTAAGAGTTCTACCGATATAAATTTTATCACATTTCAATTTATAAACTCTTGATTTGTTTAATTTTTAAGATTTAGATTTGTTATTTTTAATGAGTTTGGATAAATTGTAATAATAATAATCACGATCCAAATTTAATTGACAATATCGTACAAAAAAGATAATAAAACAGACTTTGGAACAAGTATTCCAATTTGATAAAAATAATAATAAACAATTTAAAAGCTTAACATACTTTGGAACAACATCCTTAAAAATTAAATAATTTTTAAAAACTTTAGACATGAATATTTCCTTTAAAACTGATTACAATTTATCCAAACTCATTAAAAATAACAAATCTAAATCATCAAAGTTAAACAAATCAGGTGTTTATAACTTAAAATGTGGTAGTGACAACTGTGGTAAAATTTATATCGGTAGAACTTTTAAAAATTTTTAAACTAGAATTTCGGAACACAAACATGACAACAAAAAATTAGATTCTAACTATTCAAATCATTTATTAGAAAACCAACATATTTTCGACCCAAATTTTGAAATTTTATATGTAGGAAGTAAATCCTTCAGTTTAAATCTTTTAGAAACATGTATTCGGGTGTAATTTTCAACACTCTTTCGAACGATATACCCAGATATCCCATTTTCGCTGTTCTTAATATTACAAACAGTATTGGACAAACCCGATATATTCTCTTAAAACAACTAATTACTATGCAAAAGTGAGGTAAGTAGACTTATGTAGTCTTTCTTCGGTTTTTGTTGTCACATTAACGTAGTGTCTAATAGGCAAAGGACTGTATCACGCCTTATAGGATTTTGGCTTCCCTTAAGCTTCAATCATGATGAAAATTAACAATGCACAACACCACATAACTTTATTTAACTGGTTTTAGAAAGATATACATCTACTGGAACTGTACAGACAATTCAACATAAGTAGAGATATAGGTTTTTACGGTTTTTTTCTTAGTACATACTTTTAATAAATTTACTAAAACCACATAATGCGAATGAACGCATATTTCCTACGCGCTTGTAAAGCCAAGCTACGAGCTAAAACCCGGTAACTCGACCTGACGGTATGAAGTACTGGCAACATTGCCACAGTGAGAATTGGAAACGGTTAGGTCACAGATCAGTTAGTTGTTTAGTTACAAGTAAGGTGGTTGCATCGGAGTATTTTGTTTATTTTCGTTGTTTTGTGATAATTAGATTTGCGTTGATTAAACGATGAATTTAAAAATTGCAAAAATAAAGCGAATTAGCAGCGTTATATAACGATGATAATAATATTATAAGTAAGTTCTAATTTTGTAAACATAACTTCACATTTTAACAAAATTTTATTTATTTCAGTACCAGCAAATCACCCATCATGCAGTAAAGATTCAGGTAGGTGTTCCATATTATAAAAAATATTAGCTTAGCTTATAAAGTCTACCATAAAGTTTGACACACAGCAGTTATCGAACATTTCACTGTTTATTTCAATTATAATAATTGCAGTCTAGATAATAGTTAAGTAAAACGCTGTTTTAAGGACGCATCTGCGTAATTATTTGCTTTTATTGCGAGATCAAATAACTAAACTAAACTTGTCCCACACATATTTTTTATATTTTTCGTAAATAACGTAGCATAAATAAGAGCATATAACAAGATTTTTTCAACATTTAACTTATTTTTTACAGAGACGATCGATCAGATTACCCCAACTTCGCAAACAAGCGATGAAGATAGAAGAATTTTTAGCAGTGACTCGGATGATGATCCAACTTTTTTCCGACAGAAGTTTTGTCTTCAGAGTCATCCGATGTCGATACGGATGTAGGCAATAGCATCAACATTAAAGATAACTTAAAAAACCCTTATTCATATGTCAAAGTAATCGTTGAGGATATTCTGGAGAATGTATTCAAATAAAGTCGCACAGGAAAAAGGTGGAATAAAGCAAACCCAACGGAGTGGAAAAGAGAAATTGCAAAGAAAAGGCGAAAAAATGGTCAAGAATATATAACAAACAAATAGTTAACGCTTGGCAAAATGTCCAAAATTCGTGACTTGCCATGTACGTAGATTTAAGTGCTCCAAAATATTTAATGAAGATGATCGTCTTAGTATTTGCAGAGCGTATTGGTGCATGGAGTTTTTGGAACGGAAGAATTTTATTTTGAGCAATGTGAAAGTTGAACCAGTGAAAACAAGATCTTTGATCAGATCGTCACAGAAGAAAGCAAAATCATACAGTGAAAAGTGTTATTTAACTAAAAATAATGATAAGCATCAAATATGCCAGAAATTTTTTACAGCAACTCTCTCAATATCCCCGGACGTGATAGAAGATGCTATAAAAAGAGCCAATGATTCTGGAACATACTCTTCTGAAGATAGACGTGGCAGAATTAGAAGATATCCAACTAGTAAAGGATCACATACTGTCTTTTCCTACCATGGAATCTCACTATTGCAGAAAAGAAAGCAAAAGACATTATCTCAGTAGTAATCTAAATATAAAAAAAATGTTTAATCTTTATAAGGAATTCTGTGACGCAAAAGGCCATCAAGCTGTTTCGCACTTTAAATATAGAAGCATTTTTAGTGAGAATTTTAATTTCAGCTTTTTTAAACCAAAAAAAGACCAGTGTGTGTTATGCACAAATTATGATGGCGCCGATGAAAATACAAAATCCAAATTACAAGAAAAATATGGCGAGCATCTTAGAAGAAACCAAATTTGCCAGAAAGCTAAGCAAATAGACAAAGAGAGAGCAGCACATGAAGATGATTTTATGTCAGTTACATTTGACTTACAAGCAGTTCTTCAAGTACCTAGCGGCAAAGTCAGTCAACTTTATTATAGTAGGAAATTAGTTGTTTATAACTTTACCGTCTATGAGGCACCCTCGCCAAATAATGCTTTTTGTTTATTTTGGAACGAAATTAATGGCAAGAAAGGCAGCTGTGAGATCGGTACATGTATTTTATACTATCTTAAAGAGTGTTTGGCCTCCGCTATCAAACATGTAACTCTATTTTCTGACACCTGTGGGGGTCAAAACAGAAATCAGTTCATAGCAACTTCACTTCTTTGGGCTGTTCAAAGTATCGCTAATCTTCAAATTATTGAACAAAAGTTCCTCGAGAGCGGTCACACATACATGGAAGTTGGTTCCATGCACTCCAGCATCGAAACAGCAAGTAAAAATTTGAGCATCAATAGCGTAAATGACTGGCCTAATGTTTTTAAGTCTGCAAGAAAAGGAAGACCATACAATGTTAAGGAATTCAAATACAATGAATTTCTGGACTTGAAGAATCTTACAGAACGTATTATGACAAATAGAACTAAGGACAATGAAGATGAAAAGGTAAAGTGGTTATTAATCGAAAGAATTAAATACGTAAAAGGAAAGAAGAACAAAATTTATTTTAACTACGATATGTCGGATAACTTTAAAGTCTTAAGAATTTTTGAAGAAACCTCATCTCAACGTTCATCTCCAACTAGTGTACAGACGAGGTCAAGTAAGAGGAAACCAACATTTAGCGCTAATGTCATATCTCATACTAGAGAATTTCCAGACACTTTAGATGAGGTGTACAAAAGCTCGTTACCTGTAAGCGCAAAAAAAGAAAAGTGATTTGTTAACCCTCTGTAAAAAAATATCATACTAGAAGAATATCATGCCTGGTTTGCAGACTTGAAAACCTCTTCGATTATAGTAGATCGGATTTCAGATGTCGATATTAATGAGAATTCCGGCACCGAAGAAGAAATTTGATCATTACTCTCTCCAAGGAATAACAAAAGTTTTTTTTATAAACCTTGGTAGTGTTATAGAATATGGAATTTTTATTTTGCTAACCTTTTATAAGCATTTTGTATTTCAGTTTTATTTGTTACAAAATTAAAATTAGTGTACTTTTTCAATAAAATGCATTTAATATAATTCGACTTTTATATAGTAAAAACAAAAAACGTTTGGGCAAAAACCCGGTAAGTCGTAGTTTTTTAGTGATAATTGACTTAGATAAAAAAATATTATTAAGGAAGATATGTTATTACATATACATAATATATCATATAATTTTTAGATTCTGAACTAACAAAACTACTAATAGACGGGGAGCTGGCTACAAAAAACAGGGTCGATAAGGTGCGCGCCATCTCAGCTTGTAAACTGGCGGCCCCAACTTAATACATCCCCGAACGCCACTTCTTAAGGTCAGCACAGGTCGGATATGAAAATGCCAGCCGGTTTTCCCGGACGAAAAAATTGGCTGAAAAACCTCATAATGGGCGCGCGTGAAATCTTTAGTAACGTGGGGTTCAAACCTCAAATAAGAGCGGTGTAATAGCGCAAGAACTTTTGCAGGCCGGAACACCCTCGTAAGAAGTGATCGAAAGTGTCGGAAAACTCATCTGAAAAACCTCATAACGTGCGCGCGCGAAACCTTTTGTAAGGTGCGGTTTAAGCCTCAAATAAGAGCGGTGTAATAGTGCAAGAAGTTTTGCAGGCCGGAAAACCCTCGTAAGAAGTGATCGAAAGTGCCGGAAAACTCATCTGAAAAACCTCATAACGGGCGCTCGTGAAACCTTTAGTAACGTGGGGTTCAAACCTCAAACAAGAGCGGTGTAATAGCGCAAGAAGTTTTGCAGGCCGGAAAACCCTCGTAAGAAGTGATCGAAAGTGTCGGAAAACTCATCTGAAAAAACACATAACGTGCGCGCGCGATACCTTTTGTAACGTGCGGTTTAAGCCTCAAATAAGAGCGGTGTAATAGTACAAGAAGTTTCGCAGGCCGGAAAACCCTCGTAAGAAGTGATCGAAAGTGCCGGAAAACTCATCTGAAAAACCTCATAACGTGCGCGCGCGAAACTTTTTGATTAGGTTTTTGGGGTCTCAACTAAGAGCGGTGTGATAGCGCATAAAGTTTTGCGGGCCGGAAAACCCCCGAAAAAAATTGAAGAAAATCGGCGTATATTTGAAATGATTTTTTTTTAAATTTCGGGTAGCTCAAACAGGTATTTTGAATGGAGACATCAAAAATGATTTTCCATTAAGCCGAATACGCAAAATTTTCATTTCAAATATACGCCGATTTTCTTCAATTTTTTTCGGGGGTTTTCCGGCCCGTGCGCTATCACACCGCTCTTAGTTGAGACCCCAAAAACCTAATAAAAAAGTTTCGCGCGCGTACGTTATGAGGTTTTTCAGATGAGTTTTCCGGCACTTTCGATCACTTCTTACGGGGGTTTTCCGGCCTGCAAAACTTCTTGCATTATTACACCGCTCTTATTTGAGGCTTGAACCGCACGTTACAAAAGGTTTCGCGCGCGCACGTTCTGAGGTTTTTCAGATGAGTTTTCCGACACTTTCGATCACTCCTTACGAGGGTTTTCCGGCCTGCAAAACTTCTTGTGCTATTACACCGCTCTTATTTGAGGTTTGAACCCCAAGTTACTAAAGGTTGCACGCGCGCACGTTATGAGGTTTTTCAGATGAGTTTTCCGACACTTTCGATCACATCTTACGAGGGTTTTCCGGTCTGCAAAACTTCTTGCACTATTACACCGCTCTCATTTGAGGCTTAAACCGCACGTTACAAAAGGTTTCGCGCACGCACGTTATGAGGTTTTTCAGATGAGTTTTCCGACACTTTCGATCACTTCTTACGAGGGTTTTCCTGCCGCAAAACTTCTTGCGCTATTACACCGCTCTTATTTGAGGTTTGAACCCCACGTTACTAAAGGTTTCGCGCGCGCCCGTTATGAGGTTTTTCAGCCAATTTTTTCGTCCGGGAAAACCGGCTGGCATTTTCATATTCGACCTGTGCTGACTTTAAGAAGTGGCGTTCGGTGATGTATTAAGTTGGGGCCGCCAGTTTACAAGCTGAAATGGCGCGCACCTTATCGACCCTGTTTTTTGTAGCCAGCTCTGGGACTATAATACAATTGACATAACAACCCATCACAATTCTGAAAAATCTTTAAATCGCGATTATCTCAGAACTAGGTTTTGCTGACATATGGGTTTTGCCTCTATACTCACCATATAGTGCATTGTGTAGAAATGTTGAAAACATATAGATTTGAAAATTTTTTTTTCCAAAGTTTGGTAAAACATAGTATATTACGTGACGAGTGGGGAAAGTGACATTTTTCACACGAGTGGGAAGTATTGTCTCACTCGGCTTGCGCCTCGTGAGACAATCCCATGAGTGTGAAAAATCACTTGAGCACAAGTTATGTACACTATTTTTCCTACGACCACGCGATATACTTTTACCGAATCAGGCATATACAACCTTGCGTTTTTATGTAGATGTGAGAGGTTTTATATATGTGTATTTGTAATTACTTTGTGTAGTTTTGATTACTTACCTTTGAAAGTACCCAGAAAATTGTGATTTTTATGCGATGAAAAAGAGTGCCTTCATAGAAAAGTTAGAATAAATATTAGAAATGCCTGTGGATATGGTGTACACACTAGATGTAAATTGAGTGAATGAAAACGACGAATACTCAGTGTGTATTAGTTTATTACTTTCCAGCTAAGCGCTTTCGGCTATTAAGCCATTATCAAAGCCGTCGTCATTTAAAAAAGTAGTTGTCAAAGCCATCAAGTTGATTAAAAACAATACTCAAGATAGAATCATCGTTATGATTGATCATTGGAATAAAAACATTAAAATACCCTATTGGAAGGGTGTAAAATTATAATTCACATGATGTAAATTCACTCAAAATTAAAAAAAAAAAACTTTTAATTTTGAGTGAATTTACATCATGTGAATTATAATTTTACACCCTTCCAATAGGGTATTTTAATGTTTTTATTCCAATGACTCAATCATAACGATGATTCTATCTTGAGTATTGTTTTTAATCAACTTGATGGCTTTGACAACTACTTTTTTAAATGACGACGGCTTTGATAATGGCTTAATAGCCGAAAGCGCTTAGCTGGAAAGTAATAAACTAATACACACTGAGTATTCGTCGTTTTCATTCACTCAGAATAAATATTGGTACACAAAATATTACGAACATTTATTTTAACAACTAACAACGATTGGAAACAGAACATCAGAAATAAAACTGTTTTTGTTACATAAATACTGCTATTCAGAATTAATTATTTATTTGAATCACTGTAAAAATTAAAAGTAAAATTATTATTAGTGCAATTTATAAATTGCAAGATGTAAATACACTTTATTTATAAGAATAAATAAACTCTTGCGTATATTTTCTTAGCGCT
Source organism: Galeruca laticollis (assembly GCA_963921935.1). Taxonomy (NCBI): domain Eukaryota; kingdom Metazoa; phylum Arthropoda; class Insecta; order Coleoptera; family Chrysomelidae; genus Galeruca; species Galeruca laticollis. The sequence continues at coordinate 52,885,907 of OY998178.1, forward strand.
ATAAGTATCTTTGATAAGAACACAACGTAACAGCGATGGAATGGCATTTCAACATTCAATTTGACAGCTTTCTTATCCGTACACGTACGGATAAGTTTTTTTTTCCGTACGCGTATGAATAAAAGCCACTTTTCATAGAACTAGACAGTGCGATATATGTCACTTTCCTATGTGGTAGTAGGAAAAATATTTTTTTAAATATAAATGTTTGTAACTTTAAATCAAAATAATGAATAAACTATATCACTGAGATTACTTATTAGACTTTGTATATATGATTAAAAACAAAAAGAATATTTTTTCAATTCTAGATAAATTTTTTGATAATCCAGGCCGCCGAGCTATAAATTTGAATTGATTATATCAAATATCTTGGTTCCTATTGCGAATTCTTCGAAAACTATTTTAAACAATTTTAAAGGAAATTTAATCTCTACTTTTTTGTTTGACACTTTTTTCATACCTGTTTATGTTTTTGAGATATTTGCATAAAAGTGATTTTTGAGTTAGTTTTTAAATACTTTCTTCCCCCAAATGGTTGTTTACTATAATTCCTGTATATGTATGCTTACATTCAAAAATTCTGGCTTGCCTTTTGATGATAATTTGAATTTTCATTTTATTAGACTATTAAGGAAATTAAACGCTCGAACAAACCATCGCGCTTAAACCTTCTTGCGTGACTAAAATGCTAACTAAAACCCTTATACAATAACTATCATTCACTATGATTGATTTTAATCGTTAACAATTAATAGATTCTCTTGAAATATTGTAAATTTTGACAGTTTCAAATTACTTTTCGTAAACACGCATTAATCTGTCATATGCGACTTTCTGTTTGTATCCCACGGGAAACAAGAAAATTCAATGCATTTTAAAATCCTTTGAAAAACGAGCTCTAGTCTTCGACGTGGCACATTTCATTTCGAGATTGTATTGACGGCACCGAAAAATAAGAAAATATTGGCTCAGAATGTTGTAACTGCATGCACGACGACATATTTCTTACGCATCAAAACAGAGACAACAACAGCGCCTCCTGAAAATCCGTATTTGTGGTAATGGATTACATCGCGTCACATACAAAATACTCAACACAACGTGGTAAGAAGTATCAGTCTCTTTTCAGGACCGTTTTCCAGACGAAATAGGTTCCTGGATCAAAGGTTTCGATCTATTAATAAATGTATAGATATTAATTACTAGAAGAATTTGATATTCTTAGTACCTACAACTTAATACAGTTTTTAATAATAATTAAACTAAAGAGCAAATATAGTTACAAGAAATATTAATATCTCAAAATATTCCTTCTAGGTACCTACTATTTAAAGGGAAATTAACACAATTTAAAATATTTCGGGCGAACATTTTTATAAACAAATTCATATAAATCACAAACTAATGGAGAATAACAAAAAAATATTATGCAAAATGTCAAAATAAACAAATACGGCCATTTTATAAAAAAATCAAAAGAATGTCAAACCGGAAATATTTATATCAAAACAGAGAATCTACGCTAAAGAGTATACTAGAAAAGTTCCCCAATTACCTCCACAGCCTCAAAGTTTTCCAATAAAGTCGGAGTAGCCGTAGTGACTACAGCCTCGACCCATATGCTTAAGGTCTCCTCACCAACCTACTCTATCGACTCAACAGGACTGAGCTTAATCCCCATAAAGGCATCTGATACACATAAACCACCTCAACACACGGCCAACTTTGCAGTAAGGATCAGGCTAGGGACATTGCAGACCGTGCCATCTATGGAACCTGTCGAGTAACTAAAATCGGTAGATAATTCCAAAAAAATAACGAAAACTGTAACGTCGTTAGTAATCAAATTTTATTGATTTTTATTACTGCGTATGCGCGATGTCATATTGCTCGTCCCCACAGGTTATCTATTATATATTGTTATCGTTTCTTAGTTCAAGTGTTGAAGTTATTATGAGGTTTCGGTATTTTGGTGTATTTTTTAATTGCTATAGTGTTATATTTATCTGTTGTTTCGTTGCTTTATTGTTCCTATTTGAAAAGACAATGTCAAAGTGATTCTGAATGAGTCTAATAAGTGGTGTACTCGGAAGTTTTATTAAAAAAATTTGAGCATTTTTTCTCTCTCAATTAACAACCATTTTCTTTATTTTTATAAAATACAGAATTTTTACTAATTTAATCGACAACTTTAGAGATCATGGTTGTTTTTTACATCAGCTAAACTGAAAATGGTTAGCGCTTTCAGCCATTAGGCCATTCTCAAAGATGTCGTCAAGAAAAAATATACAACAGGTGTCAAAAAACGTCAAACCCTGTAACTGCTACATACAATGAAATAAAATATTTGATGTTTCATAATTATTTGAGTGAAATTTGTTAAAATTACTTTATAAAGAGGATGTACAATTGTAATTCACATAACGAAACGTCTAATTTGAAATTATAAACTAAATGATATTTGTGTACACCCTCTTTATAGAGTAATTTTAACAAATTTTACTTAAATAATCATATAACATTTTATATCATTGTATGTAGCAGTTACAGGGTTTGATGTTTTTTGACACCTGTTGTATGTTTTTCTCTTGACGACAGCTTTGAGAATGGCCTAATGGCTGAAAGCGCTTAGCTGGAATTTTAATAAAATGACACACTCAGTACTCGTCTTTTCAATGACTCATTTATATCTAGTGTGTACACCATACTCAGACAATTCCATTTTAAAATCTACCCATTGAAAAAATAATAATCTGGGTTTTATTTTATGTTATAGCTATTCCCTCCACCAGCTATGGGATGGACCCCTTGCCGATTTTCATATATAGCCCATGTTATGACAATTTATGGGAAATGAAAGTGAGTATCAACTTTTGTTGAGGCATTACGTCTATGTATTTGGTCTAGCGGTAACCAAAAATCCTAAATATCCGATAAAGACAAAAAATAAAAAAATGATAAATCAAAAAATTGTTAAAAACCAAAAAAAATCGAAAACTCCAAAAAAAGGAATTCAAAAAACCAAAAAAATTTAAACGTTCAAACATTTTTCGATATTTTTTTGGCCTAGTTCAAAAACATGTGTAAACTTATTATTTCAATAGTAAGCGCATTTTGTTTTCTTTTGTTGATATAAATTTTCAAACATATTTGTGTGTTTACTTTTATATTGTTGTTATTTTGTATGTTTACTTGTAGAAGCTAAACCAGAAACGAGAAAGGACTTCCACGAGACGGTGGTATTTTTAAGAGCCCTTAAGAAACATTTTAACAATCATAGACTGCCAGGAGCTGCAGAGTAACTTAAACTTCCTTATGCGATGGTTTCATAACAACAGAATGCTTTTAAATGTAGAAATATACAAATATGCAGTACACTAGGTTTAAGCTTGTGATATAAACCTATATAATACTTCCAGTAAAGAAATAAAGATGTGTTTTAAGTGGAAATGAAATGTTATATATATATATATTATTTTAAATTTTGTACAGTCACAAGTTCTGTTTAGCACTCTTATATGTAATTACTTGACACCTTGTATTTACAGAGCTGGGTAGTAGTTAACAACTTTTCTTTTAACAGTATTTTAATTATTTTTGTTCTAAAATTCACAGTAATCATACTCCTAGCTACTGTGTTAGTGCAACGCGTCAACAAAATTAAATTGACCATTAGTTCAAATAAATGAAGATTTAAACAAATTATATTGTTTTATTCCATCGTTAATTAATTTTGTATTATAATTTGGTTTTGTACATTAAGGCAACCAACCTGAAGACTTCTGATGAAGAAATATCTTCCAAATTAACCATGTTTCAGATGCACGAAAATCTTAACAATGTAATAGTTATCGCCATGCCCTTACTTCAGTATTCCATATAGGCTATGCATTTTTAATTGAGGGCCACGATGGCATTTTTGTAAAATATTGGTAATGTCAGATGCGGTTAAGTCTTTTTTCCTTGCTTGTGTCAATTAGTGCTAATTAGTGGATGTCCTTAAGCACAGAATCTGTTGCATCTATTGTTGCTCTCATTCAAGATGAAAAAAATCAAAGTTACGTTAGTAACAAATTCGGGATTTCACGCAGCACCCTGCATTACACTCGACGTCCTGGATCCGGTCCCCAGAGAAAAAATTTCATCGGAATCCCCATTTTATTGTATCTTAAGCACTAATAATTCGTCACTTAACTGCCGCAGAGATTAGAAACGACCTTGAACATGTGAAGAACACAGATGTTAGTGAACGAACAGTTCGAAGACGGTTGAGATCTGCAAGAGTACCAAAAATATGCGGGAACATCGAGTAGTCATATTTCAATTCGCTAAAAATCATCAAAATTGGAATGCTGTCGACTGGAGATTTGTGTTGTTTAGAGATGAATCCAAATTTTGTCTACGATCGCCAAAGAGTCTGGAGAAGAGAATGTGAACGATATGCCGAGCGCACTTTTAGCCTTGGACTAAGTTTTCAACCGAGTTCAGTTATGGTGTGGGCTGAAATATCTTCGGAGGTGCGTATAGAATTGTACATGGTCCCTAGGGGATCTGTGACTGCGGATAGGTACATAAATGAGATACAGCAAGATTATGTTGTCCCATATGCACCGACAATTTTCTACTGATGCGTGAAAATTCGCGTCTTCAAGCAATCCGCATTGTCACAGAATACTTAAATGAAGTCAGCATATTCCAAATGGCATGGCCAGCCCACAGTCCCGAGTTAAATTCCATCGAGCATGCCGGGTTCCCGCTCCTCTTACTTTGGATCAGCTCAGATTTGCTTTTTTAGAGAATGGGAACCAATTTCATAAAATGCAGTTTTCGACTTGATTGACAGTATGCTAACAGAATGAATACCGGTATACAGGTATGAGGACGTGATACAAGGTATTAATTATACAAAGAAGTGGTTACTACTGGTGTTTTTTTGTTTTTCTGATGATAATTAAAGAATTCTATTTTTTGTGTTAATGCTTATAAACAGGATTCTCTTAAAATAAACGTTTCCCAAAACATTTTCTAAACCAAGTATACTTCAAAAACCTATACAAAGTCGTGCTTGTTGTTGACAAAATTTACAATAAAAAAAATATTGAATGTTTATCGAAAAACATAGGGTCCCTCGTTTTTCGTGCCGGTGAGTGTATAAAGCATGCAGTATTAAAAGATCTTTTTACAATCTGGAACAGTGAAATTCCTAACTTACTGATCCAAGATCCAAGAACTTTTGTCAATACGCCAAAAACAGTAAGAAGGCAAGTAACTTTTTGTTTTAATTTACAACGAAAATTATACCAACTTAGGTCGGGAGCAGATTAAACGTCCGTTTGTAGTAAATTTTTATGACCAAAATTGTATTACCTGACCATTTTCCCACCTTTGCGGCACATACGTTAATTCTTTTCTATTTTTACTTTTCCGCCCAACCTTTCTATATGCGAGAAAAGTATTGGTTTACCCCAAAAAAAGTGGGAATTTTGAAGTTTTTTTTGAGTTATTTTTACGTTTTCCATCAACAACAACCCGAAAAGACGGTTTTTAGAAAAAAAATCCTGTGTGTATGTCGTCGTCGTCGTCGTTGTCGTCGTCGTCGTAGTCGTCGTCGCCGTCGTCGTCGTCGTCGTTGTCGTCGGCCACTTTCCCTTATATGCCTTGTTAGCACGATACAGCCTCCGAAGTGCAATAAGTCAGCAATTTTATGATTGACTATTGTTAAGGACATGTCACAGATGATTCCTATTGATTTTCAATTCACTAGAGCCAGTACCACGGGTGCTATGGTACTTGAAGTACGACATTTTGTATTTTTTTGAGAAATTGCAGTTTATTAACACGATACAGCCTCCGGAGTTGAACAAGTCACCAATTTTATGATTGAATATTATTCAGGGCATCTCACTGATGAATCCTATTGATTTTCAGCTCACCGGAGTCAATACAACAAGTGCTACAGTACTTTAAGTACGATATTTCTGTCATTTTTGGAGAAGTTTCAGTTTGTTAACACGATACAGCCTCCGGAGTATATACAAGTGACCAATTTTATGATTGGATATTATTTAGAGCGTCTCAAAGATGAACGCTATTGATATTCAACTCAGTAAAGCCAGTACAACGGGTGATATGGTACTTGAAGTACCAAACTTTCGTCATTTTTGGAGAATTTTCAGTTTGTTAGCACGATACAGCCTCCAGAGAGTATTCGATTGATCAATTTTATGATTGAATATTGTTCAAGGTGTCTCACAGATGTACCTACCCTATTGATTTTCAGTTGACTAGAGCGAGTACAGGGGGTCCTATAAATCCAGATATACTGAATTTTTGGTTATTTTTGGAGAAATTCCGGTTTGTTAGCAGGATACATCCCCCGAAGTGTATACAAGTAACAATTTTATGATAGAATATTGTTCAGGGCCACAGATGCGGAAAAGTTAGTTTTAATCCTTAAAACCGTTTATTTTCTACAATCTCCCCTATTTTGAACATATTTATTTGCACAAACTGTACCACTTTAATGAAAGTAAAAATATTAACTAAGCAAGTAAAAGCAAGTTCGTTGGAATTGGAATATATAATTTTCAGATTATGTTTCATAAAGTAGATAAATGCGGCACATTCTGTTTCTATAATAAAAGATGCTTGTTGCTACACACTCGCAGAAAGCCGATTAATGGGGTCGCCACACGTAGCAAAACTTAAGGAAAATCCAATGTAGGTGCACACTCATTAAATTGCCTGGAACCAACCCTACCAAGAAAGATTACGCTTATTAAAGCAGTTTGGTTTAAAATTTTAATATGGGTAAAAAATTATTTTATATTAATTTTCCGCCCAACCTCTCATATGCGAGAAAAGTATTGGTTTACCCCAAAAAAAGTTGAAAATTTGAAATTTTGTTTGAGTTATTTTCACGTTTTACATCAACAATAGCTCAAAAAAACGGTTTTTTGAAAAAAAAACCTGTGTGTATGTCGTCGTCGTTGTCGTCAGCCACTTTTCGTTATATGTCTTATTAGCACGATACAGCCTCCGGAGTACAACAAGTCACCAATTTTATGATTGATTATTGTTAAGGACATGTCACAGATGAACCCTATTGATTTTTAGCTCACCAGAGCCAGCACAATGGGTGCTATGGTACTAGAAGTACGATATTTTAGTTATTTTTTGAGAAATTTCAGTTTGTACAGCTTCCGGAGTTCATCAAGTCACCAATTTCATGATTGAATATTATTCAGGACAGTTCACAAATGAACCCTACTGATATTTAGCACACTTAAGCCAGTACAACGGGTGCTATGGTACTTGAAGTACCAAACTTTTGTCATTTTTTGAGAATTTTCAGTTTGTTAGCACGATACAGCCTCCGGAGTGTAACAAATCACCAATTTCATGATTGAATATTGTTAAGTACATGTCACAGATGAACCGTATTGATTTTCAGCTCACCGGTGCCAGCACAATGGGTGCTATGGTACTAGAAGTGCGAAATATTAGTTATTTTTTGAGAAATTTCAGTTTTTTAGCACGATACAGCCTCCGGAGCTCATCAAGTCACCAATTTTATGATCGAATATTATTCAGGACACTTCACAGATGAATCCTATTAATTTTCAGCTCACCAGAGCCAGTACAACAGGTGCTATAGTACTTTAAGTACGATTTTTTCGTCATTTTTGGAGAAATACAAGTTTGTTAGCACGATACAGCCTCCGGAGTATATACAAGTGATCAATTTTATGATTGGATATTATTCAGAGCGTCTCAGAGATGAATCCTATTGATATTGAGCTCACTAAAGCCAGTACACCGGGTTCTATAGTACTTGAAGTACCAAATTTTTGTCATTTTTGGAGAATTTTCAGTTTGTTAGCAAGATACAGCCTCCAGAGTGTATACAAGTGACCAATTTTATGATTGAATATTGTTCAAGGTGTCTCACAGATGTACCCATTTATTTTCAGCTGACTAGAGTGAGTACAGCGGGTCCTATAAATCCAGATATATTACTTGATTATTTGGTTATTTTTGGACAAATTTCGGTTTGTTAGCACGATACATCCCCCGAAGTGTATACAAGTGACAATTTCATGATAGAATATTGTACAGGGCCACAGATGCGGAAAAGTTAGTTTTAACCTTTAAAACCGTTTATTTTTTAATGAGTTACGTCTCTTCCCAATAATAAATTTAATTAAACTAAGCAGTGAATAACGTAGCAGCTTTCAATTTAACAGTAAGAGTTTGTGTGGCAGTCCAGAGGGATATAAATAATATATATTTATGGTGTCAATTAGATAAATTGCACTTTAACATAAAGAAAGGTTTCGTTATGTCTATTGCACGTGAAAAATATCCAATCATTCTAGATCACACAATCAGTACTGAAATCATTAACAGGTTCGCCAGAAGTTAAGGATTTAAGTATTATCTACAGCGATCAATTGTCATTCGCTTCCCATGTAAATATTACTGTCAAAAATGCCAATAGACTTTTGGGATTTCTCATGAGAGAGACTAGCTTTTTTTCTAATATTAAGACATTAAAAGTGCTATATACAACTTTAGTAAGATCCAAAATTTAGTTCGCTTCTCATATATGGGGCAACAACTCCAAATACACCCCGACTCTATGGAAGAGTTAGAAAACAAATTTCTTAGATATCTTTATTACAAGAAATATCATCACTGGCCTGATTACAAAGTAATTAGATCAACTATGTTGCACAGAATTTGCACTACCATCCCTTAACAGCAGCTGGAACCAGGCGATGTTGATATTTCTGTATAAAATATTAAACTGTCCTGACCTATTGTCAATTATATCTTTTAATACTCCTTTGAAGCGTACGAGAGCACCTCTCATGCTTACTCCTGTAAGATTCAATGTGCAATCGTCGCTTAAGCAATATTACGAATGGGAAATAATTGTAATGCAACTCATGATATTGATTGGTCTCTATCAAACAGAAAATTACGGAAGTTACTTACTGATTACCTTATGAATGTAGATGTATGAAATAATGATTTATATGGAATGAACTTTGGGTATTTGAACCGCTGGCTTTATATTGAGATTGAGATTTATTATAAATTTTCTTTTTTTTTTGGCCATGTCAAGTTATTAGTTCATTAGGTATGTTTTGTTTTATAGATAAAAACTATCCATGTGATAAGGTCGAAAAACCTGTATGGATTATCATACACTAAATAAATTAATAGATATAGTATAGCAAACTCCAAATCTAAATAGAGGCAAAAATAAAATATAATAAATTTGACAAACTATGAAATTAATAAAATATCGTACTGTTATCTGTTTGAAAATAGTATATTGTACAATAAGTGTTGAAAATGAAAGATTTCACACGAGTTTGCAGAATTGAGCCACGAGCTGTAGGCGAGTGCCTTAAGCAAACGAGTGTGAAATCGATTTTTCAACACATGTTGTTTACGATATTTTTCTGGAGACCACAAAAAAGCAGAGTAAGTAGAGGAGAGCTGCCATGATCGTACCGTATCCTTCATCGTACCAGCTCCTATTTTCCCACTAACAGTGATGCTAGAGCACTCAAGCGGCGACATTACGTACTTGCTATTGTGGAGAGCCAGCAGCAAAGGTTGTTCGTGCCTGTTTGTAGTGGTTTATGTTTCATATCAGTTTATGTATTTGTGGCTGGTTCCAAGTAATATTTCACCATCTTTCGTAAGCTCACAGATCCTTTTACGGTAAGAGTAACTCACTTTAGTACATATACTTATTTATTACATTTAATTTAGTAATGAAAAATCAGTCGGTTTTCGCCGTAGTTTTATTTGTGGGTTATAATTCCTATATTCCCCGCTAAGTCGACGAGTTGCCTTCGTCGTACCACTTTTAGGTTCCTTCATTGTACCGCTATTTTAAGGTTCCCTTGATCGTACCGGTAACTTTTAAATGACACTTAATTTCTCATACACATGTATGTGTGTGTTCTAAATGTCAAAAAGGAAATATGGAGCGTGGACAGCAAATTATATGCATGGTGCTCTTATTTCTTTTCGGAACGGAGATATGGGGTTCAACGATTGCTGCTGCGCATATAACAGTCCTAAACCTACTGTCAACCGCCATCTAAAGTAGACAAATATTTCTGCTAATGGAGAAGTCAACATCATCGGGAAGCAAACCACATTACCAGAAGATTTAGAAAAAGCATTGCTTGACCACATCTGACGTCTTGAAATCCTAATGTTTGGATTGACAATAACTGATGTGAGAAAATTAGCATTCCAAATAGCTGAACAAAACCATATATCCCATAATTTTAATAAGCAAACCCAATTAGCGGGGAAAGAATGGTATTATGAATTCAAGGCTCGCCATTCAGAACTCAGTTTGCGAGAACCCACTGCAACGTCTCTGGTACGGGTTGAGGGATTCACTAAAGAGAATTTTCATGGTTTTTTTGATATCCTTGAGAAACTCGTGGATGAAAATCAGATTGATGCGACAAGAATTTTTAATGTAGATGAATCAGGTCTATGTATTGTCCAAAATAAATGTGAAAAGGTACTTGGTCTGCTGGAAGGGAAAAAACAAATTGGTTCAGTGTCTAGTGGCGAGCGTGGAGTGAATACTACGTTTGTCGCTTGCACCAGTGCGTCTGGGAACTTTGTATCGCCCATGTTAATCTTTAAACGAATTCGAATGGCTAATGAGCTAAAAGTGGACGCTCCTCGAAATTTCTGATACGGCTACATAACAAGCGATCTATTTCTAAAGTTGATTAGGAATTTCATTGAAATAGTAAAACCAACCATTGACAAAAAAGTAATCTTAGTTTTGGATGGGCATACTAGACATTCGAAGAATCTAGAGGCAATTGAAATGGCCAGGGAACAAGGCTGCCTGGTCATACTCCTCATCGACTACAACCCTAAAGTTTCTCCAGTCCACTGAAAAGTAACTTTAACAAAGCTATACAGTAATGGCTAAGATCAAATACCGGACTGTGTGTTATGCATTACCAGGTGGCTGGGTTGTGTACAGCGGCTTACTTGAAAGCGGCTACAATTGAGAACGCAGTCAATGGATTTAGAGTTACTGGAGTTGGGCCGGTTTATCGTTCGGTATTTAAAGACTGCGCCTTTGCGGCAGCTGAAAATTTAATCCAACTGTGTATGCCTTCCGACCCTGAGTGCTCAAAGAAGGAAGAACTTAATTTCGCAGCCAGAAATTTCAAACCTTGATCACTCAGCAACTGAAATGATGACATACAATAATAGCCAGCATTCGGCAAGTAAAAAGCTTTCAGTTCCAATTGAGACACTGTCTGCTATACGTAAACCTAAATCAAAATCAAAGTCTGGGAATGTAGGACAAAAAGCATCTATTTTCACTAGCAGCCCATACAAAAAACAATTGGCGCTACAAATGGAGCTTAAGTTAAACCAAGAAAAGGTTACAGCGCTGAAAGAGAAATTGGGTTCTGCATCAAAGAAAATTTGTATAATAAAAGAAATATCTATTGAAAAGAATATTCACAACGTGAAAAAAAACCTTGGATTCCGTGGAAAATCAGCAAAAGTTTCCTCTGAGTCCATGGTTAACGTCGCATCTTCTTCGAATCAATCTGCTGTTGTGGTAGAAGTGCAACCTGAAGAATGGTATTGTTTCTTGTGTGAAACCAACCTGGTAGAAGATATGATTCAATGTCAAATTTGTAATTTGTGGGTGCAGGAATCGCAAACAAAGACAGGCCTCAATAGTTTACATGTGTCAAATGTAAATAAATAGTAGGCCTCTATCTTAATTTCATTATAACTCAAGTTTACATTATAACTCCATATATCTACAGTATTTGTATATTAACTGTTCATGTTATGGTAAATAAAAATTAACTCTTTATAAGTCTATTATTTCTAATTTATTTCATACGCTATTAACCACATATGAATTGTACAGGGTACGATCAAGGAGCTACCTGGTACGATAAAGGCAACTAGTTTCTTTCATTGTACAACTTGCAAAGCCTTAGTAATTTATTGTTTTCAAGTACTAAATGAACTTGTATCACATTTAAAAAAAATTATAAAGTGGGGAAAGAATGGATTTAACTATACAATAATTTTGGGCATAACAACTAGCAGTGTGTGAGCTACATAAATTGGAAGACGAGAATTGGTACGATCAAGGCAACTATCCTCTATTTATTTCATTAATTCAAGTTTGTGGTAAGGTGACTACACTTTTAAAAATAAACTGGTGCTTCAAGACCGTTGTTGACCATTTATGTCATTTGGTTGATACAAAGTTTTGAATTTTATGTAGATGAGACTCACAATTACAGAAAATTGGATAGTTCAGTTCAATTCGCTCTTTCACTTGCTAACAGTTCAAAAGTCAAACTAGAAATGTCAGGTAGATGTCGATATTCATCGACCCGTGTGCAAAGTAATTACAATAAGCTGTCTGCCAATCAGATTTCTCAATTTTTTCATTTCACACAAGTACGTCTTTCGTTTGCAATTTTAAGTTTACACAAAGAGAAAACTGTGTGAAATGTGCCATATTTCATAGTGGTCGTCGCAAAATAGTTTTATAGTGCCACTTAAAACAAATTTATTTTATATTAAGGTTCTATAGAATTTCTTATACATTTAAAACACTGTTTAATGTTTTTATTGACGCATAATTATTATTGTATTAGTTAACGCCATGTTTATTTTCGGGGTTAAGCGTTTGTCAGTGACCACCATTGTTGTCGAAAAATATTTTCGGACACAAAGTACACAATACATATTTTTTTTATATGGTATTATATTTGATTTATTGAACTTAAAGATATTTTATTGAGATGATATAACGATATAATAATAATAATAATACGACTTTATTAAATTTCACCTAATTACAAAATACTACATGCAATTACATAGTAAGGAAAATTACATAAAATCAAGTGAAACTAAAGGGCGAAGTTCAGTTCCTACGATAACAAAAAAGATTATCGAAGACCTGCTCTTCCACTTAACCCTGTCGCTACAAGAACAAAAATGATAGTAACATATAGATAGCACGAGTAAAATTTACATGGCCAAATCAAGACTCATCACAGTATATGAGACATTGTAAAAAAAATTAAGTAGGGTTTGAATGCTGCTGGTCCAAGAGAAGCTTTTTAAATTCAATTTTAAAGCGCTGTACACTGAATGCTTTTAAATGTTCCGATATATTGTTATACATGGCGGTGATCTGGTAACCAAAACTACGGCGAAATATTTCATGCCGAAATGAAGGATGGGTTAAAAGACCCCTAGAACGAATATTTATGTTATGCACATCGGTTCGAAATCTAACTTTTTTGTAGAGGTAGATAGGTAATTTATTTTTTATTATTTTATGAAACAAGGTAGCCATGTGTAAGTTTCTCCTATACTCCATGTTCAGCCAGCCAATATCCTTTAGCTTGCTTGATATTCTGTGGCCTCTACGAATTCCAAAAATTAGTCTCAAACAGGATTTTTGTACTTTTTGAATTTTGTTGCGGAACCGGCTGGTCAAACACGGACCATAAAGAACATCAGCATAGTTAAAGTTAGACAGCACCAGTTGTTCACATAAAGTTGTTTTGACAGTGGCTGTTAAATAATGTCTATTTCCATAAATTAATTTCAAGGCTGAGTATGCACGTTTAATTAACTGATTAACGTGTTTTTCGAACCTCAAGTCACCATCAAGAATCACTCCCAAACTCTTTGCATGCTGAACCAGATTAAGCGATTCATTATTTACTTTTATATCAATGGCGTTAATTACATTTTCCCTCTTAACTTTAGTCCCAAATAAAATGACGTTCGACTTTGTGCAGTTAATATTTAAACAATGATCAGATGCAGCATCAACAAATCGTGCCAAATCGTTATTTATCAGAGTACAAGCATCCTCAATCATATCAGGGTAAAAACTATAGTAAACCTGAGTGTCGTCTGCATACAAGTGAATATTGCAGTGTTCAAGTGAATTCACTAAGTTTGACGTATATATCGCAAAAAGCAAAGGGCCCAAAATGGAGCCCTGTGGCACACCACGTTTAAGGAGGGAAGACTGTGACCTAATACCATCCACCTCAACCAATTGCTGGCGGTCACCCAAATAAGAACTCAATAATGAAACAGCTTTATTGGAAAGCCCAATGAAATGTAATATTGATAATAATAAATTGTGATTTATAGTATCAAACGCCCTACTGAAATCTAGCAGAACTAATATTGTACACATTCCAGAATCTTGAGATTTAATAACGTCGTCAACAATATGAAGAAGAGCCGTCGCACAACTGTAATTCTTACGAAAGCCGGACTGAGTTATAGGTAATACGGACTTTAAATCAATATGTTTTTTAAGCTGACACTCAATTACTCTTTCAAGTATCTTTGATAATGTAGGCAAGATGCTGATAGGACGAAGGTCCCTATACTCATCTGGCTGAGGTTTTTTAGGCAAGACCTTTACTACAGCCCTTCTCCACACTGCCGGAAAAACATTATTTGTTAAACAGTAGTTAATAATATGAGTAATATAAGTAACAATATGAGGGCAGCACATTTTTATTAATCGTATACTTAAGCCATCCTCACCCACGGCATTTGATTTAATATGTGAAATAATTTGTGATACAAATAAATCATTTACTTCACTAAATTCAAAATTAGAGTTAGTCACATTATTATTGTAATATGTAAATAGATCATCAGGGGGATCTCTCTGCGGAATGGAGTTTATAAAAAAATTATTAATTTCCTGTGGATTTTTCAAGTTTCCTGGTATATTACTAATATTCTTATCAGGTATTATTTTATTTTGTTTAAGAATCTTCCAAAAATTACGCTTATTATCACTATTAAATTTAAAAAGAAGATACGCCTTTTTTTTCCCTTTTTATGGCCGCATTAGTATAATTGCGCATTTCTTTATAGTGTCGAAAATGAGCATCTGATTTACTACGCCGGTACCTAGCAAGCGCTTTATCTCTTAAAGACATCATCTCTCTAATAGCCCCTGTTAGCCAAGGAGCTTTAGGTTTGGTGACTCTAGTAGTTACTAACGGAATGTGCCTATCAAAAAGATTATTCAGTAAATTCACTAACAAACAAACCTTTTCATCAATATTATCTTGATCAAAAATGCGAAAAAAAGGAGTCTGATATAAATCAACTTTAAAATTATCCTCATTAAATATATGTAATCATTTTAGGTCTTTTTCTTTCTGTGAAAATGTTCAACGTAATATGCGCTAATTTATGATCAGATATATAGACCCTAGAAGTTTTATCATCTGTATGAATAACGCCCTTATCTACAACTAAATCAGAGTTAGTAATAATTCCATTCAACAAAGTTGATGTTGTTGTAGTTACTCGTGTGGGGACATCTAAAATTTGACTTAAAGCAAAACAGTCTAAGACAGAGTTAAAATTATCAACGTGTTGGTCATTGAATTTTAAAAAATCTAAGTTCAAATCTCCCCCACAAACAATGCCATCAGTAATAGTTGTCATATAAATTAGCATGTCCTCAGTTTCACTAATAAACGAATCTATATTATCGCGAGGAGGTCTGTAAATAACACCTATACCATAGCTTAAATTATTTATCTTGATTTTAACCCACAGCTGCTCAGAATAACTAGCGACATAATTTAATTTCTCGCATTGCAATTTATCATTAATGTAAATACATATCCCTCCCCCTCTAGAGGCACGATCCAACCTGTAACACTTATATCCCTGAATGAACAGCAATTGATCGGGTTCATGTGACAACCAAGTCTCACAAATAAACAAAACATCAAAACAGTGATCCGATAATAATAATTTTACTACAGATAAAGAAGGCAGGAGTCGGTGTCGAACCTTTGTACAGAACAGTTGTGCGCTCCGAAACGATTTAATTAGTAGTTAAAAAGTAATTAGTGTATATTTCAAAGTGAACCAAAACAAACAAGAACATTTACAAGGTAAAACAAAAACTTTTTGTATCGTCACATAGTCATAAATATATACATTCTATACCTAATTACCATCGGTTATCTGTAAATTCCAAAGGAAGACAGGGCCGCACTTAACAGGTAGGTCCATGTCATTACTTAAAAATGGATGAATATCCGCCTTTAGGAACTTCAAATGGGGGAGTTCAGAACATAGCAAGCACATCATCACTGCCTTATTCATATATAGCCAGCCAAAGCAATTCAACCTTCCCCAAAAAACAGCAAGCAATTGTATTTAATGCACTGGACAATACAAAATTGGAAGAATATATATATGCGGTGGGAGATATAATTACGCCAAAAAATATTTTGTTCGCTTCTCGGATTTCTAACAATAGAATATGTATTTACCTCACCAATGAAAAAATTGTTAACGACTTCGTATCTACTAATAATGGAATTATCACAGTTAACCATCAACGTATTCAAGCACGAAGATTACTAAACCCAAACATACGATTGATTATTTCAAATGTGTGTCCCTCCGTACCACATAACATCATTGAAGCTGAGCTTGTTAATATGGGACTGAATTTGGAAACTCGATTGAATTTCCTTAAGATTGGCACACAAAATCCGGAATATAAACACATTTATAGTTTTCGTAGACATATTTACATCTCTCCTCCTGATCAAATCATAATACCTGAATTTCTGGACTTCAATTATGATAATACATCTTACCGAATATTCCTATCTTTAGACAATGTCTGTTTTACTTGTAAACAACCTGGTCACACTGCAAATAATTGTTCTCACTCTAAATTACTTCCAAATATGGTATTACTGGACTCAACTCCCAAATCTCCAGTATCCACAAATAAAGTTAAACCAACAGATATCCCTACTCTTGCACATTCACATTCAAGCTGCATTTCTAATCAAGATAACCTCATGGTTCCTAACGTAAGGGAATGCTCTAACAACCATATAAGTATAACAAATCTAGATATGGAGCCAGATTTTAATCCATTAGATAAGCCATCAAACACATCACTTGAAATTACCAAATCCCCCAGAGCAATCGCAAAGGCAATCAAATTTATCACTTGACATTCCTAACGAATCTGAACAAACTAAGACGATTTCTGCAGCTTGTAAACGTCAAATCTCTACTTCACCTGATTTAGAAAACCAAAAACCTGATGAAGAATCTTTTAGACGTCCGAAATCTTCAAAAAAATGTAAAACTAAGAAAAACGCAGAAGAATTAACTCACCTTTTAGAACCTATAAAAGATCTCCTAGTTACTTTCAAACCACCAAATTTTATGAACTTTACCGAATTATGTGATTTTATAATAAATGCATCTGGGTCTAAGCATGCTGCAAGCATAGCAAAAAATTACACCAACGACTTACACAATCTGAAAAATCTACTTACATTCGTTCATAAAAACATCGATAACACATCTGTAAAAAATAATATAACAAGGATTAAGAAAAAATTGACGGAAGAAGCTGACCTAACATCAACTGACGAAGAAAGCGATATCTCTTCTCACTCTGGTTTTTCAAGATAAAGTAATGGCTTACTCAAATTTTATTCTTCAGTGGAACCTAAATGGTTTTTACACCCACCTACCGTACATACAACTCTTAATTAATGATTGTTTTAAACAGGTTAAGAATAGGACATTTCAGCCCTCACACACCAGCATTTGTTAAATCAAGAACCACCAAAGCAGTGTTTTACGTGTCATGTGCCTCTAACCACAAAACATATATTATTGGATTGTACAAATTTAAGTGTTACAAGAACAGTTAACAACATCCCGTCTAACATGAACCGCGCGTTAAGTGAAAACTGTGAAAAAGTGCTCAAATTTCTAAAAGACTCCAATTTTTATCATAAAATATGAGTACCTACTGTATGTTTTTTTGACTATAAGTACCTATTTGTATGTTTTTTGAAACCCCGCTCATAACCCTCGAGGTTGATGCGGTAAAATAAAAAAAAAAAAAAAAGAAGGCAGAAGCGACCTTGCATTCAAACTACCAACTTTCAGATTACTATTCATAAAAGAAGTCAAACCATTAACTGCGACGAGTACAAAATAAAACAACAAAAATAATACTCGCAAAAAAACAACCTTCTACAGTAACGGTATAATTGCACGTATGCATGCCAAATTATTTTAATGATTAGAAATAATTAGATATGGGATACATAATATGTTAAAGAATTGAAGGATTTTGGGCCTTTTTTGTATACATATTATATTAGAGCTGTAAAGAGCATTATAGGATGTTCTAAGCTCTATTAAATATGTTGTATAGTATTTAACGGAACCCCAACCAAACTGATAAAAGTTGTACATTCAGAACTCACATTCCAATTACATCCAGTAGAATTTGACTGTTTGGATGACAAAATTAGAGAAAATGTCAGCACGATGAAGCATATGAAATTTAAGAAACAAGAAAAGAAGCTACAGAACCTTGAACACACACAACATAAAATTCAATACTCAAAACATCATGAATCTGTAAGTACCTACATACCAACACACTTTGCACGACGATTTGAAAACCTTTCAGACACTAATTTTACAAATAGTGAAATAGAATTTTTAAATAAAGGTTTAAAGTACAGCATACCACCTAAATTTACGAATAATATTAAACAAATTATAGCTACAGAGTCAGAAATAGCTTTAAAATCTAATTCAAATAATTTTCTTTATGAGAAATTAAAAATTGCCAATTTAATCAAAAATATTGAACCTTCAAAAGTTAAACGTCAAACAAAAAATGACAATTCAGTTTTAAACGCAATAAAAAAGAAGGTAGAGAATAATAACCTAACAGTCACAAAATCTGATAAGGGGAATGCTACTGTCATTTTGACGACTGAAAATTACAATTCCAAAGTATATAACTTTATAAAATCCAGCGATGTAAAAGTTCTTAAAGCAGACCCAACAAAGAAGTTTTCTAATAATGTAAGGGATATTGTTAATAATTCAAATTATCTTTTAAATGATTACGAAAAGAAGTCTATCATACATAAGAATCCTCATTGTCCACAATTATATGGAACAGTTAAATTACATAAAATAACGAAACCAATTAGACCTGTAGTCTCTTATGTTAATGCTCCTAATAATATATTGGCAAAGAAGCTCAACAATATACTCAATACTTACGGATATGAATCTCAGTACTCAATTAGAAATTCAATAGAGCTAATCAAAAAGTTGAAATCAATCCACTTGCAAGATAACTATAAACTCATATCGTTCGATGTAACTAATATGTTTACTAAAATTCCTCCTAAAGAATGTCTAATACTTGTAAGAAACTTACTAGAAGATAAAAATATTAATCCAGGAATAATATCAGATATACTTAATTTATTTGATGTATGCATTAATCAGAATCATTTCACTTTTGACAATAAGATATATATTCAAAATGAAGGTTTACCAATGGGAAGCCCTATATCACCTATTTTAGCAAACATTTTTATGGACAATTTAGAAAGAAAGATCTTTGAAAGTAATATTTCGAAAAATATTTTATTTTGGTATAGATATGTAGATGACATATTAGCTTGTTTTATGGGTAGTGAACGACAATTAGATGTATTTTTCAACCACATCAATAATTTACACCCGAAAATTAAATTTACATTAGAAATTGAAGAAAATAGCTCAATCAATTTTCTTGATTTAAAAATTCAAAGAGTTAATAATGTACTTGATTATTCAATTTACCGAAAACCAACACAGACTGATGTGACAATTCCATTCAATTCTAATCACCCTGTCTCACACAGACTAGCGGCATATAATTCAATGATACATAGAGCTTTTTCAGTTCCTATGAACAAATGTAATTTTAATAGAGAGATTAATACAATTAGACAAATAGCAACATCTAACGGTTATCCATTAGATATGATAAATAGGCTAATTAGTAAAAAAGAGAAAAAAGTGGCATTACAACTAATATATCCTAAACAAGCTGATGAAATTAAAACTTATAAAACCATCACATATGCAGGAAATATTTCTAATAATATTTCAAAGATAATATCTTCAGCAACGAATGCAACAATTTCTTTTAAAACAGAAAGTAACGTTAGTACAAAATTGTTAAATGTAAAAACAAAAATACCACTATTAAAGAAGTCAGGTATATATAAACTCAAATGTCCAGAATGTAATGCTGTCTATTTGGGTCAGACCCTTAGGAATTTTGAAGTACGATACAGTGAGCACTTACGAGCATACAGATTAAAACAACCAGATAAATCCCACTACGCAAAACATCTACTTGACACCAATCATTCATTGACACCTAACACAGAACTAGAAGTACTGCATATTTGTGAAAAGAAACAAGAACTGGATTTCCTTGAAGAACTGGAAATTAGAAGACATTTAAGAAACCCACAATATGAAGTTGTCAATGAACAGTTAAATCTAGGGAATTCTCCACTAATAAACTGTCTTCTTAAGTGATAATTGTAAAGATCAGCAGATATAGTTTTCCTGGTTTTCTATATCATTGCACAGTTATACTGATCTTAATTGGAAAAATGATATCCAGGATATCACCATAGGGCTAATAATATCTAAGCTTCAATATTTGTAATATCACATCTTCTTCTTTTTTCTATAAACATATATCAAGCCAATCACAAGTTAGGTTACTTCTTGGTCTAGCCAAAATTAACTACTAAACATCAGGTAGGCATAAAATGAAATGTAACTTCTGTCATTCTGACGATGATATTGATTTATCGAAACAATTGTCAATTTTTTAGAATTTTCAATAACTTGTATTATATTGTGGAACTAACTAGAGACCTTGAGTTTCATTTAAAAACACTAAACTGATTCTGCTACTTGGGTTGTATCTCTGGAGTTATAGGACCCGCAGTACTGGTTCTGGTGAGCTGAAAATCAATGGAGTTTTTCTGTGAGACGCCTTGAACAATATCCAATAATAAAATTGATCACTTGTATACCCTCCGGAGGCTGTATCGTAAATAGAAATAGCCGACAACGACGACATACACACAGGGTTTTTTTCCTAAAACCCCGTTTTCGTGTTTTTCTCGTTGAAAACCCCAAAAATAGATAAAAAAAACAAAAAATCCAATTTTTTTTGGGTAAACCAATACTTTTCAAAACAAAGGAGAGTTATTGAGGTATGTTGGATGGAACGTTTCCATAAATTATACTAAACATTCTAATGTACGTTTAGAACAGTGTTTAGTGGCTATGCCGGACCTGTATATAACTCCAGAAACTACCACAACCGACGAATCATCGTTGTCGTACAAGTTGCATACCAATTATTGCTTTAACAGGGGATCTGGAAGCGCAACTTTGATTTCAATGCAAAGGCTTGGGACAGAAATTCTTCATTCTTTTCGAATACTTTTCGCATTTTTTTTTTCGTCAAATGCTTATAGGGGACCCACTTCAGAACGTATTGGGAAAAGTGCGCTTTGAATTTCCTGATCATCTATGTGAGGCGCGCTCTTTTGATGGATCTATTCATGTGTGAATCATTTTATGGATTTTATTACATTTCCATTTTTATTGACGTTTAATTCGAGAGAAAGTTTCATTCAACCGAAGGAAAATTATGAAAGGTTTGAATACCGACAAGTTATAGGCCAATCACGTTAGGGTTAGAAGCATGGGTTTCATTTTTATTGAAATTGATTTGATAATTTATATAAAACAGGACATTTTCAAATATATGCCCATTTCCAAGTTTCACCAACAACAACCAAAATTTTATTTTCACATTGATACAGCCAATAGTTGTTCATTGTTACACCAATTTATTCAGGTTAGAATGTTTAAGCGCGTGAGTTTTTGGATGTAAAACACGCACGCAATCATCATTCATCATCACTCATATATAATCAGAATCGCCGAACTTGTATCTGATGTCATAAGGATCTCAGCAAGCAACTTTAGATTAAATAGCGTGGACGTTAAACGACGCCTACGAAAAAGCATTTGCCGATTTCAATGGAATTGGATAGAAAACAGTTGTTGAAAACGATATACAAACGAAGAGGTACTCCTAACATATTTCTACAATGTTAATAAAAACTTTGCGCCATCATCATTATAGACCAAATGTTCTATATTGAAGACAAAATTAGAAGTGTAGAAATATAGATTAGTAGAGACTCCATTTACCAGACCAATTAGTTACATATCGCTAACTACGGCATTCTTACAACTACACCCGATGCACTTTCAATGTCAGATAGATAAAGTCTGGTTTTTATGCAAGATAGACAAGTTCCGGTAAAGTGATGGAACTACTAATTCGCGACTTTTATCAGTGCGATATTCATGACTCCTTTTTTACAACGGCTGTTATCTTAATGACACTAGTCCCGGCTCCATTCAATAAGTATATATACCGCTATATTTAATTATTTAGACAGTTGCTTAAATGAAAGTTGTTATGTGTTACTAAATCTCAAAAACCTACAAAATATAAAATCATAACTAATTGTTGTCGGTGGGCATTCGGATAATTGAATGAATGAAGAAAAACTGTTTTTGTATGTACAAACATATGTACTTAAAACAAATTAAACTTATTTCGCCAAGATCTCACTTATTACCAATAAACGAATTTATTCTCTAATCAAATTTCAATTGTATTCCACCAAGCACAATTAAGTTTCAACTAACTATCGTCGCATTAACTCCAATTTTGATTTTTCTTCCTGCAAAACAAGAAAATGAATGGGGGGTAGAAGCTTATAAAGAACCCAAAAAGAAGGTGAGTACCAAATGGCCTTGAGCAACGAATTCGAATGACTAAGACACGAGGAAGATAATAAAGTACTAGAGGAAACATGGCAGCAAGTGGGAACAGTCATACAGGAAGCAGCGACAGAAACCATTGGAAAAAAGAAGCGCCCTAAAAGAAGGTGGTTTGACAGAGAATGTGAAGAAGCGCTAGAATTGAAACCAAATAAGATACTGACAATGCTAATAAACCCTACGAATGAGAAGAAGGAAGAATTTCACAGAACAAGAGCACAGACAAGGAGATTACTCAGAACTAAAGAGAAGAACTACCTAGAACACCAAATACAGGAAATAGACAGGGATAGAATCATGAATCAGACAAGGAAGTTCTTTAGGGAAGTAAAGAGAGTGAGGAGCAATGGGAGTGTAGGAGGAACGAAAGGCATGAGAAATGAAAGTGGAGACCTGATAATGACGGAAACGGAAATGGTTGAACGATGGAAGGAGTAGTTTAAACAATTCTAAATATTGAAAGGGAGACAGAGGAAGAAAAAGACATTACCTTCCACTCAGCGGATATAATAGTACCACCACCAACACTCCAAGAAGTAAAAAATGCGATGAGATATCTCAAAGATCATAAAGCACCAGGCAATGATGGTATAAATGCAGAGTTGTTAAAAAAGGGGGAAATGTTTTACAACGATAAATATATGAAATGATCCTGAATATATGGGTACAACAGAAAATGCCGAAAGATTGGAGTGGAAGTATCATAATACCTATACATAAGTAGTGTTGGGAAATACGGTGATTTTCCGGTAACAGGTGAAACGGCGACAGTGATTTGAATAACCGCAGTGACTGAGTATAAATAGCAAAGATAAATCAAAATATAAGACCAGCGCGCGGTGACTGGTGACGCGTACGAATATATTATTTATGCACCTCTTATAGGTTTATTTTAAAACAATAAATATTATCTTGATTGCAAATTAGCTATAATACGAAATCAAGATTGACTCGTAACTCGAAGAAAGATTAATAAAATGGTGTAACATAAAAATTGCAACTAGTTTAATATTATTTAATTCTAAATTGGTAATTTCAAATGAACATTATCTGTAAAAATTATATCAATTTTTAGGGTTTATGCATTACTTTTGAAAATAAACACTTTTTCTTGCACATACTACATGCTGCATAATAATTGTCTCCCTCAACAGGTGTAAAAAATTCCAGATTTCAATAGTTTTAACTTTTTTAGATATGTTCTAAGATGAAAATAAAATCAAAATACTTTACTGTGGATTTTTTTATCTCTGTAATAACTTAGTTAAAGGATTTTCTAAATTTTTATTTTTATAGACAAGCCATATTTAACTTTTTTTTTAATAAAATTGGACAGGATGACCCCGAAAACTTCTTTTTTGCCCATTATCCCATTGTTTTGTTAAAATGACATATTAGTTTAAGACATGCCAGTTCACTCATATTGTAACACAATAGTGGATTTCTTGAAATGGTTTATTAACAAACAAGGAATTTAATTTACAATTCTCCTAATAACGTTTACAATTTCTCGCCATTACCTAAAGTCACTAAAATTCTGGCAAAAATACAGGCTCCCTTTATATACAGCACAAAAAGCAGAGTTAAACTAAAAAAAATTAAAAACTTTTATTTTATCTAATGCCTGTTAGGTGTTCACCAAATTTATTCTAATATTTCTCCCCAAAAGAAACAAAATAATTCACAACAAAAACGGCACGTTTGCCCTTATACGTATCGGGTCGAGCAGCATGTTTGTATTTTCTATTTGACTTCTTGGCGCCTGCCACCGCCAATCATTAATATACATAATATAATATATTTATGTGTGTAAGAGGATTTTATTTAGTATTGTTTTATATAGATTAATAAAGAATTATTTAGTTTTTAATTAATTTATATACAAATGTTGGTTCGGCTAGCTCAAATATATATAGTCGGGCATGAGACTCTTTACTCCCTTTGAGTTATGGATTTTATAGCATTGTTCTCTGTCAATAGATATTTTGTTTTTTACAATTAATAATGAATTATTTGTTTTTATCTTATTTAAAATAAGAAATATACCTTGTCTAAATTTCCGTTGGTATGCCTATGGTATCAAACCTATTCCTTTCTTTAGTATTAACACGTGAAATGATCTGAATTTATCTATATAATTGGTTGTCACTATTATTAACTATTTTCTGTTTCTGATATTGTAATGGAACAACAATGACATACACTATAATTATTATATATTATCAAAAATATGGAATGAAAATGAGAAAAGAAGTACATATATCAACACCAACAAAATCTAAATCTAGTATGCTGAACAAATAACTATAACCCAATAAAATTTTAAATCAGTGTACCTTTATACTATTAAAATGAATTTGAATGGCCAAATCAGATTGTTTTAATTATTCAATTGGTTAACCAATAAAATTGCGCAACACTAACCTTGCACTACTGATGGCTTCTTCTGGCACCAACAATTAACCGTCTCCAACAACACAACTCTTCTATTAATGTGTCTACTGCATCTACTCTCTCTGGATACTTGACACAGCTCCTCCAGGTAAGTTTTGAAATTATATTTCTTGTTATCTTTCAAAATATCTTATTTTTCCTTTTTTATTTCAAATTCTGGTTTCATTAGTTTATAAATATTTTTCAATGATACTTTCAGTTTATTTTATTATTCTAATGTCTTTGATTTCTATCTATTTTAATCATTTATCTTTTGTAGCTTCAATTAGCTTCTAAATATTCTCAACTTATTCTTCAACTTTATTTAACTTTTTTCTGTTACTTTTCTTGAGTTATACGAGGACTTCTCTTATATTTTATTACCATTTTAAAATTTCATTCATCTACGTCCTCTCTTCAAAATATCACACCACATATTCCACTTTTTCCAAATCAACAACCCCCCTTTTTCCTGCCCGTTGCTATGGACAAAACTCATCATCTCACTAGATTTTTTTTAACAATAATTTACAAATCAGAGGTTTTCATTCGGTTTTATATTTTTCTTAAGTATTTTATGGTATTTAATGCTTTGATTATTTCCAAAATAATTGAATTTATCTATTAAAAACTCTACTTCTCCAAAAAATATCCCTATTTATTAAAAAAAACCTCTCATTGCGTATTACATTTCCATTCTGAAATAAACAAATCTACAATATGAAAGTTTCGAAATATATAGAATTCTTTTCAAATTTTGTCCCAATTATTGTTTCTCATAAACTTGGCCTGAAATTTATATCTACGAAAATTCTTTATGTGTTATATTTTCATCATCGCTTCATACGCTTGTCAGAATCACATAATTCTATGACAACGAATTTCTGTCGCTGACATCGAACTCTGTGGCGGGTGTTTCATGCTTTGAAAGTAAATTTGACATTCCAATCTTGTTGACAGTTCTCTGTGTCATTGAAATAATAAACATCAAAATAATAATTTTGCTTCTAATTCTTGTTAAATATGATATATTATAATAATCTAAATACATTTATTCATTCTTTTAGGGTTTCAGATACTTTTTATGACGTATATGCCTCATTTACAAGTTACTATATTGTCTAAAGATGATTTATGGTCTGATATATAAGTATGAGCTGAATTATTTTATGAAGCACTAATACAATAGTAAATGTTTTGAACATTATCTTACCACTTCAACACTTATACCAAATAAACGATACTTCATTCATATGATGAAAAACAAACAACTCCCGATGTTTTGGTGATTTCCAACCAAATTCATGCTTGAGGACCTCACACACCAACACCTTCAAACTCTTATAGACGTTGTGATGAGTTCAATATATTATCTATACCAATTACGGCATTCTCATTCCGTAAAAGCAAAAGTCTATGTTCCAAATACCTATAATAACATCATATCGGCTTAAATCACCGTTTTTCTTCCACCTAATATTTGTAAATCATGATATTTTATATCTATTTTCGATCGGCGCGGTCTTTCAATGCTAGAGTCGATGATGCTGCTATTGCAGTATTCGGTTGAAACTGAATCACCGATCACCCCATCTGAGAGAAATGAATCACCGGTAGCGCTAGTGATTCAACATTCACCGGTGAAATATCGTGGCTACCGATATATCGACCAAGACTATACATAATACAGGAAACAAAGAAGAATTTAGAAATTATAGTGGAATATCACTTATCAACACAAGAAGTATTGGCAACTATATATACTACTGGGAAGGTTGACCCCTTATGCGGAAGACGTTATCGGCGACTATCAATGCGGGTTTCGTGCTGGAAGGTCAACGATGGATCATATATTTGCGATCAGACAAATATTAGAGAAGTACTGGGAATTCAACCGGGATGTTCAACAAATCTTTGTTGATTTCAAGCAAGCGTATGACTCTATAAAAAGAAGCAGGTTGTTGGTGGCAATGCTAGAAATGGGCATATAAGGGATATTGGTCAAGCTAACACAAATGTGTGTAATAAACCCATATACACATGTGAGGATAGGAAGCAGAACATCAACTCCATTTAGGGTAACATCAGGACTCAGACAAGGAGATCCCCTCTCACCGTTGCTATTCAGTTTGGCCTTGGAGTATGCCGTTGGTAAAATAACATATCGGAACTAACTGAAGGTTTTGCTAAGCAGGGTTCAAAACTATTGTTGGCTTTTGCTTATGAAATAGATACGGTGGCTCATTCAACGGGAGATATGAGAGAAGGGTTCTCCCAACTCGAGGAGGAAGCAGGTAACCTGGATCTACAAGTAAATGAAGAAAAAACGAAATACATGGTAGTAACCAAGAACCCAAGACATAGAATCAGACAGAATTTCCATTAATGAGTACAACTTTGAAGTGGTTGAGGAGTTTAAGTACCTAGGAGCGATAATTACAGATGATAATCGAGTAGAAAGAGATGTCTTAGCAAGAATAATGGCGTAAAATAGGACGCTATATTCTCTTACAACACTCTTGAGATCTAAACTGTTAATAAGACAATCCTAATTAACAATATACAAGTCAATTATTCACCCGGTGGTTATATATGGCAGCGAAACCTGAACCCTTGATCAACGGGAAATAAATAAGCTTCTTGTCTTTGAAAGGAAGGTTCTTAGAATTATATTTGGACCACAACAAGATGAGGCAACAGGACACTGGAGAAGACGCTACAATGCTGAATTGTCAGCGCTGTATGGCAGTGAGAACATAGTCAGACACATAAAAGCTAATCGAATAAGATAGGCAGATAGGCATGTATTGAGATCAGAGGACGACAGATTGTTAAAAACGGTATTCCTTGAGAGACCAGATAGTAGAAGATCAATATGCCGACCCAGGAAAAGATGGAAAGATGCCGTCGCAGGAGATGTGTTTAGAATGGGGGAATAACAGTGGGAAATGGAAGCACAAAATCGAGGAAAATGGAGGGCGATAGTGGATGCGGCCAAGATTCACCCATAGTTGTATGCCCAGGAAAAGAAAGAAAGAAGAAGATGGGCCACAATCAATAGGAACAAATGTAACATGAATTTATTTTAAGAATGATACTGTTGTAAACAACACTCATATAGGTATAGTCGACGCAATAGATGTAGTGTGAACTTTGAGGTTTAGCCTTATCGTTTAAATTAAATACCGTTATAGTCCAGTCAATACTATAATTTAAAATGCTTATTTGACGATATACTCACTTAATATTATAAATTCAACAAATAATCTTTAAAATGTATTTCATAATTTTATAATTATTAAATAATCTTATCGACTGTCTAACGATTTTTTTAACCCTCAATTATGGAGCACCATCCTACTTTTTAAGTTACTTAGGGTTAACCTATAGAACAAAATGCATTCATTTAAACAATATTAACCTATTTAAAAACATCTTAAACATAACGTTAGAAAATTAACATTACCTTATATCTCGTTTTATTAAGAAGAATTAGGAAAATAATTTTCAAATAACTTGTTATTTTTATCATCTTTTACTGAACTATAAGTATATTTTGAGATAACAATTTTTTTGAAGAGGTCCGGTGTTCACCAGAGATAACCAACACTCACTCTTTAGTTGGTAGGATGACATCAATGAAGAGTGTAACGAAAATTTGAATAATTGTGATCAAAGTGAAAACAGAATTCGACGTCATGTAAATTTGGAAACACAGAAGATATGTTTCAATGTATATAAGAATCTACGTGAAAAGTTTGGTTTCGATGAAGAAACAGAATTAATGCAAGCAGTATCTGATTTAACAGAAGTTCCTCTGTCAAATATACGTAAAATAGCCAAGAATGGGCCTTACGAACGCAAAAAGCGATGTGATAACAGATTTATCAAACCTTTAGATGTGTATGTAATAAAATTATAAAAAGCCACCATATATGACTGTAACAAAAGTAATGAGTTACCAACGATTGAAATCACCATCATCATCACACAGCTATATGTTCGTCCACTGCTGGACATAAGCCTCCCGTAAAGATTTCCATCTCCTCCTATCCTGTGCTGCATTTAACCAGTTGGTTTTGATCCGCTTCAGATCATCTGACCAACAAGTGGGCGGTCTGCTTCTGTTGCGGAAAGCGTGGTCTCGCAGTCTCCATTCAATTATTTTTATAGTCCATCTGCCGTCGTTTATTCTGGCTAGGTGACCCGCCCAGTTCCATTTTAGAGTCGGCATTCTTGTAATAGCATCTGTTACTCCAATTCTCCTTCAAACCTCTGTGTTTGGAACTCTATCTCTCAGGGATAAGCCTAACATTATAATTTCCAACGTTCTTTGCGTTACTCTTATTTTGTTCGCGGTGTTCTTTGTTAGAGTCAGTGTTTCGGCTCCGTAGGTTAGTACTGGTAAAATACATTGGTCGAAGACTTTCTTCTTAAGACACATGGGAATATCAGATCTTAAGATGTAGCTCAATCTTCCAAAGGCTGCCCATGTGATACCTATTCTTCTGCCAATTTCGCAGGTTTGATTATCCCTGCCCAATCGAATCTCGTGCCTAAATATTTGTAGGAGTATACTTGTTCAATGTTTAAGTTGTTCACTGTTAGGTTTTCACTGGCAACTAGATTTGTCATGAACTTTGTTTTGCCTATATTGATTTTCAGCCCAACCTCTCTGGATGCTACGTTCAGCTCGCTCATCATTTCTTGCGCTTCTTTGAGATCATTTGTAATTAATATCAGATCATCGGCGAAGCGAATGTGACTAAGTTTTTCACCATTAATGTTGATGCCGAGGTTCTCGATGTTTGTGCGTTTGAACATGTACTCTAAAAAGTTGATAAATAAGTTGGGGGAGATGACATCCCCCTACCGCACACCTCTCTCTCTCTACTTGGAAGCTAGGAGCATCTTCATGAAGTCTAATGACAGCATTTGCGTTCTTGTATAATTGCTAAATGATGTCGATGTAGCGACGGTCGACTCTGTAATCAGCGAGGGCACTAAGCATCTTATGGTGGTCTATTGTGTCAAAACTTTTTTCATAATCTACAAAAATGAGAATTAATGGTTTATTATACTCTATGCATTTTTCAATGAGGATTTTAATGGTATTAAGATGATCATTTGTGCCATAGCCCTTACGAAATCCTGCTTGCTGAATATGTTGGTAAAGATCGAGTTTAGCTGTCAGCCTTTTGGTGATTATTCTCATAAACAGCTTATACATCTGAGGTAGCAGGCTAATTGGTCTGTAGTTTTCTATTTGGGCTATATCTCCTTTCTTGTGTAAAAGTATTATGATGGACTTATTCCATTGATCAGGTGTTATGGAGTTTCTTAAACAAGCGTTGTATAGTTTACACAGTATTTTTAGAAGTGCTGATCCTCCTAGTTTTATATTTTCGGTGCTAATTTCGTCATCTCCTGGTGATTTAATGTTTTTCATGTCTTTTAAACAGCTGTTAATTTCATCTTGAGTGATTTCCGGGATGTCTTATGATCCCTGGTTTTGTATTACGGGAATGCCTAGTCCAATTTCTGCTCTTCTGGTTTTCTTATAGAGTTCCGCATAGAAACTTCTCACGATTAGCAGGATGTCTCGCTTATTTGTGGTTCTTACCCTCAGACAATTTTTTCCTAAGTACTTTCATTCCCCTCTATTACCCTAGATATTTCCTCTGTTTTGTGTACATATCTTCGGATATCCTTTGATATTTCTTTGTTGATTCTTCTTAGCCGAGTGGCATTGTTTTGATGTTTGTCTATTAGATTTCTTCTTTTTTCCATCGACTTCTTAGTACTATTACTCAACTTCTCTTTCCTTCCAACTCCAAGCGATTGCTTGCACCTGTTTTCCGCTTCTTTAATTGCCGTTATTATTTGTTTGTTTGTCTCCTCAATGTCTATATCCTCTTCATTTGTCAGCATTAGTGATAGAAGAGAATTAAGGATTTGTACGTATTGGTCTGCGCTCTGTGTGGTTAATGATTTTCTAGAAGCTGTTTTTCGTATTAGTTTTGACCTCGCATTTCTTGTATTCTCCGTCTGGGCCAGCCCAAGTCCATTTTCTCTGGGCTGCCTTTTTGAAGAAGCTGTTCATTGCATAAAAGTTGTTTTGTTGTAAGAAGTCAAGCGATACTTGTCTATCATTTCTTGTTGTTCTTGAAATAATAAGAAATAAATTGACAAATGTCGGCCGTAATGTAAATGTCTGTAAGAAAACTATTGAAAACTGGATTTAAAAATTGGGATTCAAATTCAAAACGATTAATAAACGTCAAACAGTCATGGAGAGTAGAAGAATACTGCGCGGTATACATACTTGGAACAAGTAGCTAAGAATAGAGAAGAAAACCGGCCAATTGTCTATTTGGACGAAACTTGGTATGATACACACGATACGGTTAAGAAAGGATGGACTGATGGGTCAAAAATATGTATGCCAACAATGCCTGCAAACAAAGGATCCAGAATTATTATTGTGCATTGCGGTGGAAATTAAGAATGGGTTCCAAATGCTTTAAAAATATGTGGAAAAAAATGGCAGATTCCAACGTTGACTATCATAAGAACATGGTTTGAATTCACATTGATCCCAAACTGAGAGTCAAATAGTGCTGCAGTTCTTGACAGCGCTTTTTGTCATGCACGACAGCTCAATAAAATACCAAATAAAAGCTACAAGAAGACCGAACTACAAAACATTTAATGGATCCTAATTTGTACTTTGAAGATTCTTATACAAACCAACAACTGATGGAAGACTTTTAGACAAAGAAATTTAATAAATTATATGCCCTAGAGAGTATTGCTGAACAACATGGACCCTATATAGTGAGACTTCCTCCTTATTTTTGTATATTCAATCCCATCGAGTTAACTTAGGCTCAATTAAAACAGAGATTAAAAAACTAACAAAATTGAAGATGAGAATAAGAATATTGAGCAAGTTCATATTAATGGAGGAATTAAATTTATTATTGATTTATAATATGATACTGATAGTGAATTGGGAGAAGGATTAATAGAATTTTTGGAAGAAGAAAATACTGTTGACTAATAAAGTGAAAATTTGAATTATTTATAATTTTTATTTATTCATTGCTGTTAGGGTAACCAATGATCAATCTCGTATCTACTGAACAATATAACACCATAATATTCAAACGGCTATAACTTTCTTTCTGACTCTCTGAAGTACAGTTGAGACTGATCTCATATATATTGAAACTTTTCTTTGTTTATATTTAAAGAAAGTTTGAGCAAAAAGGTTTAAATGTGATCAATTTCACCCCAAATTACGGTACTTTTTTGTTAATCTGGTATATTATTTTATTTCAGCAAAAATATTAGACGCAGAATATAAAAAAAATCTTAAACCTATGTTGTGCAGTATTCACAATATTTTTCTAATTTCTCACCCTTTACTTTTATATTACTAGCAACTGATGCTTACCATAATATTTAAAAAGAGCTTGTGGATATTAATAAGCATCACTAGAAACCAAATATACACATGTACTAGAGAAAAGTACATAAAGGCTATTTGGAAAAAGCTTCAAAAAATCTTACAATTACCACTGAGAACTATTGACCTATATAAGATGTTTCTTTAATCCAGAAAAATAGAGCCGTGATTTCAAACACCCATAATGACTGGCCTAGAAACCCAAACAACGGATGTGCACTCAGTGAGCATTGAAAGCGGCAAAGAAAAACACAACGCTGAGTTCCGGAAGACCTCTTTTTGTGCAGCGATTTGATCACGTGAAAGCATATTGTTGACAACTTGATGGATTTCATCTCGCATTTCTACATGAAAAATTAAAAAAATAATCTCTTCGGGGAATACTACCTTTCAAATAATATTAAGCAAAAGTCAGTCAGTGCTGGAAATTTGTAAGTATAGAATTTTTATACAAATACCGTGATACATCATCAATGACTGTGGTCTTACGTTTTAATACTAGCAACTAATAAAAATGTTCCTAACAAAGCTAATAATACGAAAAAGTCACGAATATTCGCGAGTCTCCATGAAACTAGTCGCAATAATAAAAAAGCCAAAAAATGTAATGAGAGTTTTCGATAATTTAAAAATTATTTCATTTATTTAGCTGATACACGTGTTACTCTTGATCATATGAAATTATTAAGAATATTATTAAGAAAGTGTTCGCAGTTCCGAACGCGGAATCGGTTGAAAAATCTTAAAATCTCGTATAGGTGTGGCTCTTAAGCCGGGTCCACATCAAACCGACAAAAGAGAAACAAAACAGAAACTTAATGTTTTTCAACAATTCTGCAACAAAGATGCAACATTTCAGCGACTTTTTTGTCTCGGCACTGTTTTGTCGCCGGATTCCGCAACAATTTCGAGTCCCGTCGCTTGTCGGTAAATATCAAAAGGTTTCTGTTTTGTTCGCTTTATCGGGAACTGTGTCGATTCAGTGTGGACAGTGAAACAAAACTTAAAGTATCGTTCGCGTATGTTTATTTGTTACTGTGAAACGATGTCGGAAAAAACGAAGTGGACTGTGGATAACACTTGTAAATTAATAGAATTGTATCGAGAAACCCCATTGTTATGGGATCCAACAAATAGTGAATATAAAAATCGCTATAAAAAGGCTGATGCTTTAAAGGAAATTGGACGATCTCTAAATTTGTCAGAGGTAGAAATTGAGAGAAAAATAAGAAATATCAACTCTCAATATCAAAGAGAAAGAAGGAATTATAAACAGTGCAAAAAATCTGGCTCGGGACAAAAGTTTATACCAAAATGGTTTGGATATGCGCTTATGAGTTTTCTTAAGGACAAGAATAAACCGCGTAAAAGTCAAGAAGCTGGAGGATTGTCCATAGATAAACAAGTAAGTAATTAACATGCTTATTTATTAACAACTAGAATATGTTTATATGCAGAAAGTTACAAGTTTTATTAACTAGCAGTATTTTATTTGCCAAGGAACTTGCCCTTGGTCTGAAACAAAGTACTCTGCGAATTCATCTCTAATGGCTGCGGCTTCCAGTGAGGGTTTTCGAGCAGTGCGACTTAAACTTCGAAAAGATTGCTGATTTTCAATCATCTTTCTCCATTCACCATTTTCAAGTGTACCACTATCTAAGTGTTCAATATCGAAACTCCCTGGTGGTGTGTACCTATTTCTAGATGACAAGCTTTTCTGTAAGTAATTGTGAAGGTAAATGCACGCCATAACCAATTGTTCAGTCTTTTTGGGTTGTAGTAATATAGGTTTGCGAAGCACGCGAAATTTGGCTGCCAAAATACCGAATGCATTCTCCACAACTCTTCGCGCGCGGCTAAGCCTGTAATTAAATATTCTTTTTATAGACCCTTTTTCTTGGTGACCACTATAGGCTTCATTATATGAGGAGTAAGGGGAAAAGCATCGTCCGCAACAAAAACATAAGGAGATTCGTTTTTCCTTCCAGCAAGAATAGTTTTTGGGGGCAAGTTTAATCGTCCATCTACCATCAATTTATAAAAGGAGGTATTTTTAAATACACCGCCGTCTGAAATACGGCCTTGACATCCAACGTTAGCGTAAAGAAAATGATAATTTGCGTCCACTATTGCAAAAAGTACAATACTAAATGTACCTTTATAGTTGTAAAATTCACTCCCACTAACAGCAGGAGCTTCAATTAAAATATGCTTTCCGTCCATTGCGCCTAGACATAAAGGAAAGTTCCAAATTTTATTATAATCGTTGCTAATCTGTTTCCATTCCTCTTCACTGCTAGGTGTCTGAAACAAAAATATCGTGATTTAGAGTTACACTGTCAATTAATGCCTTCTTCTGAACAAATTAAAATACATGACTGTCACTAGAATTATATTACATAAATCTCCTAAAAAATCCCTAAATGACCCTAAACAAAAAATAAATAACGGAGGGTTACATCTTCTTAAATTAGACTGAACTTGACTTCTTTTTTTATTAAAAAATTCACAGTAATTGCTACTTTTTTTCTCTTTGTTACAGAGATCGGACGAATCCTATAGCAGCGAAGAAGGGGAAGAAGAAATAACGGAAGTTATTGTCGATAATGACGATGGTACAGAACTAGACGCATCTAGGAATGAAGTTCCCCATTCATCTATTGAAAAATCGACTTCGCATGAACAAAATACATCAGCAATAAAGAAAAAGCCGGTAGCAAAAAATACTACCGACAAGCGATGTGAAGAAATATATTCGATGATAAAGTCTGTGCATCACGACAGGCAAGAACGTAAAACCCAGCCTGACGATTTTGATATATTTGGCGAGATTGTTGCACGAAAACTGCGCAATTTACCGACTCGTTACGCACAGATAACCATAGAACATCAAATAAATAATCTACTATACGAAGCCGAATTAGGCAAATACAATGAACCCCCTCAAACTCCTCATGTACATCAAGAACTCTCACAATACGTTCGCTTACCAACAGTCTCGCCAGCATCTTCTTCCATTTCGCAGAGTTATTCAAATCCATCTAGCATTCAGTCATACTCACAGCTAGCCAGTGTACAATCTTTGCCAAATTCCACTACCACTGACCATTCTTCCATTTCGCAGACTTATTCAAATCCGCCGAGCGTCCAGTCGTACTCACAGCTGTCCAGTGTACAATCTCTGCCAAATCCCACTTATCTGGAGCCGCTCGCAGCTGTTCAGCCGACATCACAATCAGCTATGGACTTTACGAATGAAAACACGATAGTTACTGATGAATGGGACCGAGAATAATCAACTTCGTCGACAAGGTGTTTATTTTTTTAAAATATATATTCTGTACTTATTTTTAATAAATTAAAATACATGCCATTAAATTATACGATTGCGTTTTCAATTAAAAATAATTGCAAGCTAATTTACTTACCTTAACAAAACCATTCAGAACTTGTACTAAAGCTTCACATGTTTCTGGAACAATTTGTGAAATTGATTGCTTAGATATTCTTGTCTGATACATGAGGCTATGATATGAATCACCGGTTGCCAGAAATCTTAAGGTAACAGCTAAGCGTTCTGTTATCGAAATAGAATTTCTAAAATTCGTATTTTTCTTGTGTATGACTGGCCCAACTAATTCTAATAAGCTTTCAAAATCCTCGTTTGACATTCGCAAAAAATTGGTAAAACTAGAACGTATCTCGCCTGATAAACCAATATCGTCTTCACGGATATCTGTAATTAAATTTTCGACTCCATGACTCGTTCGCCTTCGCAAAGTTTGCGGGCCTCACCCAAAAACGTCTTTTTTTCGGCTTCAAATTTAAAAAAATATAATAATATCCAGCCATTAATACGAAATCGTCGTCTTCTTCAACATTACGGAAACGGTAACGAAACATGCTTCTAGTGTGGACTGCAAAAACAAAACTGAAACATGGAGTGTTTGTTACTGTTTTGTTTTGAATAAATGGTCTGCGGTGTGGACATTGTTTCGAAACTGTTTTGTTGCATAAAAGTTTTAAAGATGTTTTGTTTTTGTTTTGTTTTATGTTTTTGTTTTGTCGGTTTAATGTGGACCCGGCATAAGACTTCGTTTCGCGAAAGTTGATGCCACCTGAAGTTGGAACATTGACTATCGCAGAAACCAAATTCTGTCTTGTTTATCTACGTCGCTTAGTAACGACCACTAGCGTAGAACCATGATTTATACCGATAGCCAGTTTATAATTTGACATTTGAGTGTTATGTTTCTGGTTGTTTATTTTTTGAACATTTTTGATTTTGAATATTTTAAGACGTTTAGCTAGTTTATAAGTGAGTGTTGTGTGTTTTATTTAACTATATTTTCTAAAAATCTTGTTATCATAGTCAATGCACTAAAATTTGTAGAGCTGCAAAGGAATTGGGATATCATTTACAATTTCTACATCCTGGAGAAAAGGGCTCCTTCTTTAACATGTAAGTTTGGTAGCATTAAATAATAAAGATACTAAAATTAATTACAAGAAATTTGAGTC
Organism: Galeruca laticollis; assembly: GCA_963921935.1. Lineage (NCBI taxonomy): Eukaryota > Metazoa > Arthropoda > Insecta > Coleoptera > Chrysomelidae > Galeruca > Galeruca laticollis. The sequence continues at coordinate 52,923,192 of OY998178.1, forward strand.
AGTTTACTTCTAGCACGAGTTTTTAAGCTAGAAATACTTTTAATAGTGTCAAGAGATAATAATATAATATAATCATATACCCTTTTATCCTAAGATGTAGAGTTTGCATTTAATTTTCGTAAATACATTTTTTTCAGTCTTTCTTGTTTCTTGTTAATGTTTTTGCATCTTCCCAGAATTTACCTCTCTCTTTTAGTAGATTATCCAATACTGTATTCCATCATAAAATCAAAAAGGGAATGTTGGCGGAATCTTTGCGCTAATCTTGAGAGCGATATCTGGGGCGCTGGATATAAAATAGCCATGGAAGGGCTGAAACATTTTGAAAGCCCCTACACTCTGGCAGATGAGGAAAATGAGAAGAAAATTCGAAAATTATTTCCGGAGAGCAATGAAACGCTAATAATCCGAACTCCAGTTCAGAATTTTCCGCCAATCACTGATATGGAAATTATGTCCGCGGGAGAGAAACTAATACCAAAGAAATCACCAGGTCCAGATGGCATAACTCCAAAAGCTGTTAAAGAAGTAATTAAGTGGAATGCTAATACGGTCAAGAACATCATGAACACAATTTTAATACAACAAAGTATGCCCAAATCATGGAAAACTAGTTTAGTCTAATACCAAAGGGAAAATTAGATGAAAAAGGCAACCCAACATTCCGGCCAATTTGCCTAATAGATACCCTCTGTAAAATCTTCGAGATAATTCTCAGGGACGGACTAGAGAGGGAATTGGAGGAAAAGCACGGTCTTTCTGATAGGCAGTTTAGATTTCGTAAAGAGAAATCAACGATACAGGCGGTAGAATATGTAGTCCATAAGTTATATAGCAAAAAGTGGACCACACTTATTACCATCCACGTGAAAAATGCTTTCAACACAGCCACATGGAGAATAATTATTCACCGACTTGAGGAGATAGGGGTCAGTCAGTACATCGTTCGACTGATCGAGAATTACTTCCAAGGAAGGGAATTAATAATTAACCGGATATAGAAGATGAAGACATTTATGGGAGTACCTCAAGGTTCCGTAATTGGTCCAACCCTATGGAATGTTATGTACAATTCAGTTCTTGAGATTGAAGTTTCGACAGGTTGCTGCACTGTAGCGTATGCTGACGATCTCGCCATAATATTAACAGCAACCACTGCGGATGAGCTAATACGAAAGGCAAATATCACACTCCAACTCATTGCCAATTGGATGAAAACCAATAAACTGAACATAGCTCCAGAGAAAACCGTGGCGATTATTCCAAAAGGCAAACGAGACAAGAGCAATGTCATTTTTAAAATGGAAAACTCATCTATAAATCCGGTGAAGTCGATGAAATATCTCGGATTCTGTCTCTACGACAAATTAAGCTTCAAGACACATGTAGAAAAAACGGCCGAAAAGGCTACAAAAGTTGTAAGCAACCTTCAAAAAATAATGCCAAATGTTTAAGGACCAAGTTATGGTAAAAAAAGACTATTGAATGGAGTAGTGAAATCGACTATACTATATGGGTCCTCAATATGGGTTAATATCCTGAGACTAGCCAAATATATAGATATCCTGGAAAAAGTGCAACGGAAAATGCTTCTGAGAACTTGTTCAGCCTTTAAGACAATTTCCACAAAGGCCCTACAAGTTATAGCCGGAGAACTGCCAATATATTTGTTAGTAAGAGAAAGGGCTCTAAATTGGGAACATAGAGAAGAAGACCCATCGTCAAGAATAGGGAGAATAAGAGCACAGATGATACAAGAATGGCAGGACGAGTGGAATCAGGAAACTAGAGTTGCCCAATGGACCAAACGGTTAATACCCAACTTAGAAACGTGGATTGCATGTAAGCACAGAACTACCAACTACTACCTGACGCAAGTACTATCAGAACATGGAATTTTAAAAAAATACGGACACAGATTTAAGAAAAGCAGAACCTCTAGATGCAACTACTGCAAAGACATTGATGATGTCCAGCATACCTTATTTGAATGTCCAAAGTGGGAAGATATAAGATATCAAATCTACATAGAACTGGAAACACATCTAATACCAGATAACCTAATTCAGTGCATGAGACGAGTAGCAAAAAAGTGGCATATTTTTATGAAAAGTATAGAGAAAATAATGGAAACAAAAGAGATTGACGAACGAATTAGATGAGACAGTAAAATTTTTCAGGCAGTGCCAGGCACATGAAGTTATCACCTCAACCGAGGTGGGTTTCGGTGACTGGTACAACGAGCAACGTGAGGTTTGGTGGGTAGGCAGAGACTGGCACCTTGACAGCTCTGAGTCCCACACACCCCTTAACAAGAGAACATGAGTTTCCTCCTTAAAAAAAACACTGTGTTCCATTGTTTGTCTTGGTCTTCCTTTTTGTCCATTCTTTGAATATATCCCTACCAACTGAATTGTCTTCGTTCCATAAATTTTAATACGGGTTGGACACCTAATTCTTCTCTTATTTTTGTGTTTCGGAATTTGTCTTTTCTTGTTGCTCCAAATGTTCTTAGGTATTCCATTTCTGCTGCTTGTATTCTGCTTTTTTGCTTACTAGTGAGAGTCCAAGACTCGCATCCATAAGTAATATATTGTGTTATACACTTTTACTTTTGTTTCTTTGGTGATTTCTTTTTTGATTATAAATTTTTGGTTTATGGCATAGTATAGCTTAATTGTTATCTCGATCCTTTCATTTATTTCTGCCTGTTGTTTTCCTGTTTCTTCAGAAGTTACTCCTAAGTATTTGAATTCTTTTACTTATACTATTTGTACATTATCTATTTCAATTTCTGCGCTGATCTTCTGATTTCCTATTACAAGTATTTTGGTTTTATTTTTGTTGATTTTCATGCCGTCTTCTTCTTCCATAACAGCTTTCCATATATTCAGGTTTTCTTGTAATCGGTTTTCGCTTCCTTTCATTAACACCATATCATCTGCAAAAACTCCTTTGGCTATCTCTCCTCTTTCTAAATTTTTATAACCAGTGAACATTTTCTTTACCTATTGTTCGCTTTTTTTGATAATGTTGTCCATTGAACAATATTGGGCTCCTCCTCCTTGTCTTAATCCTATGTTGGTTATAAATCCTTCTGATTTCGTGTTGTTTTTTATGATTAAATTTATGTTTGCTTCATATATATATCTTGAATAATTTCAATTGTTTTTTTGTGTATTCATTTTTTTTAAGCGTCTTCCATACTTTTTCTCTAGGTACAGTATCAAACGCTTTTTCGAGATCTATGAACGCTAGATATGTGTTTTTATTTTCTAGATGTCTCTTTTCTTCTAATTGTCTTATTGATTTTGCGTACTCCTTCCTGATCTGAATCCACTTTGTGCCTCTGAAAGCTGGTTTTCTAGATTGGTTTAATTCTGTTGTTCATAAGCTGTTCGGATATCTTTATAATGGTGTTTAATAAGGTTATTCCTCTATAGTTTTGACATTGCGTCTGGTTTCCTTTCTTGTATATAGATGTAATTATGGCTACTCCCCATTTTTATGGGATTTTTCCATTATGCCAAGCTTTATTGATAATTTCCAATAACACATCCAGTCCCCTATTTCCTAGATTCTTAATCATTTCACCTGTAATTTTATCATCACCCGGCGCTTTCCCATTTTTTAATTCTTCAACAACTCTTTTTAGCTCTTCTAATTTTATGCTCTGTATTTCGACTTCTTCATTTTGATTTTCAATTTCTTGTTCGCTATTTGGATTTATTTGGGTTTGCTGCTCTAGCAGCTCTTGGAAATACTCTTTCCTTATTTCCATAATGTCTGCTTAATTGGTTAGTATCTCTTGATTTTATCTTTTATGTATTGCTCTTTTATCTGCTTCTCTGTTCTTAACGATTTTAGAACCTTATAAAATAGTTTTTTATTCCCTGTACTACCTTTTTCCATTTTGTTCCCAAAATGTATCCAGGCATTTTGTTTTGCTTTTGTTACTAGAACTTTGACTTTCTCTCTTTGGTTTTTGTATCTTTCATATTGTTCTTGTGTGCTGTTTTTTAAATATTTTTATCATGCTGTTTGTTTTTTCCTAGTATCTGCTTTGTAAGTCCCGCATAATTCCGTGGCAGCGTTAATGACTACCTTTTTAAATATGTTCCAACTCTGTTCTGTGTTAAGTTTTTTCATAACAGTAAATTATTCTTTTAGTTTTTCTTCTGTTTTAAGTTGATATTCTGTTGCAACCGTTTTATTTCTTAATTTGTATGTTTTTATTGATATGTGATTTTCTTTCTCTACTGTTATTTGTTCAGTTTGTGTACGGTTACTTTTAATTTTTGTTTCCAGCAGATAGTGGTTACTGTTAATTTCAGCTCCTCTATTAACTTTAAGGTTAAGTATATTTTTTCTTTCTTCTTTTTGTGTTAAAACATAGTCGATAATTGATTTTTCTCCTCTGCTATGTTGTTCTCTCGTGTATTTATGAAGAGAAAAATAGTTTTATATTGAAGTATAACTATCCATTTTTTTGTAGGTACTATTCACAAAGTACACATAGTTTTACCTGAGTTAACTATAAGTAGAACTTCTTCGTGGCAGCTGCAAAAATGTATGAGTTTTGGGTAAGTAGGTAGTTTTTATTAGTTATTGAAGATGCAAGTGTTAAAGTGAAAATTATTCAGAACAAAAATTAAGATAAAACAACAATAAACATTGAAAAATTGAAAATATCAATATGTAACATGCATAAGTATTTAATTAAGAATAATGAATAATATTGTAGATAGCAGCGCACACAAGAAAGGTGATTATTGAATCGCATGATATTCGCCTCAAAAAAACCGAAGGCTGGAATATTGTATATACTAATGGAACGTACATCCATAGCTCGCACTTACAATCCAAAGTAAGGTACGATGTATCAGGAATAGGTTTGAAATTAGTCGGGAAGAAATTTTTTGAAGTATATGTTCAAGAATATAAACATATCAAGAAATGCGGATCTGAATGGATTAAAGAAGAACACATTTTTGATAATGCTGTACAGTAGAATCGGTGAAGCTTTTCCATCACGTGACTCAGTTGACGATATTATTCAACACATACTATGTTGGTACTGTCTTCTTCTAATAACAGAAAAAGAGCGAAACTCAACACAATCGTTTGTCGTATTGTTTTGATTAAGATGCATATGGTTGATGTATCAGTCACGTGATAGAAAAGACTCAGCTTTCCTACTGTAGATTCTTTAAATTTAATGTAAATACATGACAAATCTACTGGTGTTATCGAATTTCTCAATCACTCTGAATGCGATTAATAACACAGGTTTTCAAGAAGGCCTTAGTTCTCACGAAGTTAATATCAATCAATACGTTTTATATTTTAGGAAAATGGAAGAGTTTACAGCTTGGAGAGGATTACAAAACAGAGAAGTTGATTACTGTTGCAGAGACACAAAAAAACTTACAGATAGGAAAGAATCAATTTTGTATGAGTGTAATAAGACTGTTTCAAATGGTATATCCCTTTTATTATAATTGTTTAGTTTTCATTAATGTATACTTTTAGGATTTTTTTATGAATAACGAACGCAATATAAAGATCTGATTGAGCATCCATATTTGTGGAATGTGTCCATCAACTTTACAATGAAAATGATGGTATCTACTTATCAGATAACTATAATTTGAATATTATATTTTAACTTACTTGTTATTATAATTCAAAGGAAATATAATGGCACAAATCACGTAAACACATGTGGGACACAAATATGAAATATGTGCCAAAAGATTGAAGGAAGAACTCAAGATAGTACAGTAAATTAACGGCAGGCGTTACAACAGACAGGATATTTCAGGAGAGTGAGTTTGTTTCAGGGACTGCCAACACTACATCAGAAGATGATTTTTACATAGATAAGACATCTGTAAAATAATTCAATTATCAAAAAGAAGTTACCAATTTTATTGAAGAAAGGTCCAGCGCACAAGCTTCACTTAGCTTAGAAGAAATAAGAAAGGTAATTATAATTGAAATTTCATCAATATTTTTTGTAAAATACTTCAATTCAACATGATTCCATTTCAATATTTAATGATTTCATCAATAATTTAAACTACGAATCATTGACAATCTATATTCCAGAAGAAGAGGAAGTTTGTGAAATAATAAAAACAGAGAAACAGGCAGACTATCCTAATGAGAAATAGAATGTGTATTTATATCTTTGTGCAAGGGTATTTTGTTTATAATTAAAATGTGTGTTCTAAGTCTATTTTTCATAAATTAAAATAAACAATTTCATAACTTCTTATTTTGTCTCTTTTTTGACCTTTTTTGATACCTAAATGATGTACCTACTCACAACTTGAGGTAAGTTTGTAAATTACTTTGTTTTTAATTTAAACACTACACTTCATTAAACTTTTAGTATTGTTTGTTTTCCCTACATCAGCAATCTTCAAAGGAACTGTCATATCATGATAAATGAATCATAATTATTATTAATATTCAACAATCTTGAAGCAACTTATAATAGTAAAATATCTTTTCACATAAACAAAAATCAGTTAAGAGTGCTAATCGTATAATGGATTTAGTTTCTAGATAAACCACTCCTCTTTTTTCAAATGTTGAGACTAAAAATGTTGTTTAATACTTTAGTAAGACCTAAGCTTGAGTTTGGATCTATTATCTGAGGAGATCAATCTCAAATGCAGTGTGAAAATATCGAGAAAATGCAGAATAAACACTTACGTTTCCTGTATTATAAAAATTATAATCGTTGGCCGGATAATAGAAGAATTACGACAAATAGATTAGAAGAATAGCTTATAAGATGATTTTCTTGTATAAAATAATTAATTACATATCGACATCTAGTCATTTATTGTAACTTAATTCCTTTCAAATTTCCCTTAAGGTTAAACTCGATCCTCTTTATTGTTTGGGAGACTAAGAACATTAGTTCGTTCTCCTCTTGAGGCCATGTTTAAACTTGCCAATAATGTAATTGTAAATAATGTTACTGAAGTAGATTGGGGAATGTAAATTAGACAATTTAAGAACATTATTTATGAATATATTAAGAAATTTGGTGTACGAAGGAACAAATCTGGAAATTAGTCGTATTCGCCTTGTTTTTAATTCTCTACATTAATCAATGTATTACTATTATATTTATCAATGGCCATACTACAGAATGTTAGGATAAAATTCATGTATTATCAATTCTTATCCCATGTGATAAGGTTATATAACCTGTTTGTAATATATAAATTATAAAAATTCTAATTTTGTGTTACAAAATGTGAAATTGTTACGCTACTGATTTTCAATTTTACAATATGGCGGTGATTTTGACAACAAGTTGGCACATACTACTGCTATTTCAGGTGGCTTTCGTGAAACAGACTCTTCATTGTGTCAGACAATAGTTGCATATGTAGGTTCGTAAGTTCCATGAGCTTACCCTGTAAACACATATTATCATACAGGAAATCCTTTAACTTAAAGTTATTCGAAATTAGTTTCATTCATAAAAGGTATACCCGAAATCATATTCAGTGTTTGGCTTCGGAAATCGCGAGTTATTTCTCCGAAAATAACGAAATACACGAAAATTATGTGCTAGAGGCCCATCAAATATCCATATCTCATGCAACTGGTACCAAAAATTATACTTCAAAAATTTAAGAAGGGTCGGGCTATATCTATGGAACTAGCTACTATATCTAGTGAAGTTTCTACTGATGAGTATGAAAAAAGAATGAATAATTTAAGTGGCAAAAGCACGAAGAAGCAATTATTGGCACCCCTATTGAAGCATACGAGGTTCACAGCAACTACTATGCACAATATCCGCAGATATAAAATCATGAAGCACTATAACCACACTTCCCAGTTCTTTTTACTAAAAACAAGGAAATATTTTGGGACCATGACGCTTATTCAGCTGGTAAAGTTCTCCTGCAACTCAAAATACAGGCATTTTAGTGTTTTAAATGAAACTCACGGCATGTTCTCTAGAATTACCTGCAATTCAAAATAATTATACAGAGGCATATCCCTTACAAATTCTTGGAATTGGAAATAATTAGATACAGACATGTTCTTAAAATGGATCTTGTAATATTGATGTCCTGAATAGTATATTCAGATACTTTTAGAATTTCCCTCAAAACTTATAATAAATTCAGTAACAAACTAGTTAACTCCAAGGATAACATTGATAAACTAGAGCAAACACTGGAGTATACAGATTGAGTTGTGGTGATTACGACGCTACATATATTGGCAGAACTTGTAGAGCTCTGAGAACTCGTATAAATGAGCATCTCAAACGTTCTGACAAATCAACTTTTGGACACCATTTAAAATTTAAAAATGTTGATGTTTGTAGTTCGCTCTCTATTTATTTTTGTCTTGCCACTTCATCTGTCATAATGTGGCTGATAGTGCTATGCACATGGACCTAAAATCTTATAATTTCTCATGGATCCAAACGTTTTGAGAATTTGTATACAAGATGTATGGGATAGCCAACTTGTTATATCATTTTATGTTAATTTAATCTGAATTTTCACTTCCTCAACGATTGATATGATTTATCATGGATTTGGTTTTTTGTGACCCAGGGCAAGTATGCATTTTGATATTTTTAAATTCAATTCTTCATCCTTTGGTAGAGAAGCACTGATGATGACTCATAGTCGAAAGTGCTCTGCTAATTATTATTAAACCTTGCACATTTTATACTAAGAATTTTCTTTTTGGAGTCTCACCTCAAAATTGTGCACACATCTTATCAAAATTAATTGTTAATAATAATTTATTTTTGCCATTTTTGTTTTTATTCACAGTCCCATGCGTCATCAAGCCACATCCATTCGGGATTTTAAGTTGTTTTACCCGATCCTTCGTTCAAGACTGTAAACACTTTCAATAAAATTATATAAACAGTACTATAAAAACTGTACTATACAAATAATAATTTTTACTTTGGGTACGCCCACGAATCACGTATTTATTGATATTATATATGTCATTATGGCAATTGGTGTAACTGTTTTGCTGGATTGCCAATTCCCCAAAGGTAGAAATTTCATAGATTTAGGTTATGTCAACAATTTGATCGGCATTGTATTTGTTTGGTATGCATAAAGCAATACATTTAAAACTAATCATTCCTAATAACATAAACAAAACAAAAAGACATAACCTTACAATTTCCTACATACCTCAACTATTCTGCCAAGGTTGTGACATAAATGACCTGTGACGGTATTCGTATTAAAAATTAAGTGTAAGTACCAAAAATCTGTTTATTAATGCCCATCATGTACAGGATGAGTTATATTCCATGATTAGTACAGGGATCTTGGAAACTATAAGAGCTAGATAGTCGGTTAAATGTGGAAACATTTGCAGTTTTTTATGCCCGTTCCTAAACACCTTTCACATTTTCATAAACTGTCACGGTTAACTAGATATTTGAAGAAATCTGAGTTTTAACGATATCTTAAATGTCTCAGTTCTCCGTTATTATAAGCGATACAAACAAAACTTAAATATGAAAGTTGTTGATATTTGAATATTATATTTAAAAAAAATATTATAGTTCATGGAAATTTGAAGTTATACCACAATCCTTTATTTTTATAAATGGAACCCACAGTAGGCTATGATCTTATTAAAAAGGCCTTTTTAAGTGCTTTTCAATCATATAAAAATGTTTCAAGCGATTTTCAAAAATAATAAAGTTCTAACCCATTTTTTTATGAATTTTTGTTATAAAGCAAATATTACTATGAAATTGCACTGCCAGATATGACAGATACCTGCAAAATAATTATTTTTAAGCCATTTACATGTGAGTAGTTGCAATTGAACAGTCATAATGAAATTTTCAGATGAAGAAAAACGAGATATGATAGTATATTACATTGTTAATCGTAAAAATGCTGTGCGAGCTGCAGAAAAATATAATCGCTTTTTTGATCATCGCCAACATAGTTTAGCAACATTTAAGATTCTTTTTGATAATTTAGAAGATAACGGATCATTTTTAAAACCAAGAAATGGATATTAGCGCCAAATTAATGAAGGTGCTGAAATAAATACTCCAGCTTGTAGACAACAAAATCCAAGGACTCATACTCGCTAAATTGCAAATGAAGCTGGCACAACTCTAAAGCACAGTAGTTCGGTAGCTCAGAAAGAATAGATTCCGTTTTTACAAAATATTTGTCGCCCAAACTATACACTTAAGGGATGCAATTCGATGCCTTGAATTTAACAACTGGTTTAGGAACATGTGCAATGCCGACCCACAGTTTGAATTAGGAATTAGATGGACAAATGAAACCCGTTTTGCAAATTATGGTACTTTCAACAGGCATAATGAACACATTTGAGTTCAAGTAAATCCTCAAGAGGTCGACCATAGAAGACCACAAATTAAATTTGGATTTATCGTTTGGTTAAAAAGTTTTGGGTCTATATACATATTTTTGATTCTACTTTGAAAAATTTTACCTTCACTTTTTACAATTTGAATTTGAAGAAATGTTGGACGAACTTCCTTTAGAATCACATCGAATGGTGTGCCACCGCTTAATTATATTGAAGGGCAAGATCATTTAAACTTGCTTTTTCCAAATTTATAGATTGGACGAAATGGATCGATAGAATGCCCATATCGGCCTAAAAATTTGTCAGTTTTAGATTTTGCTATGGGGAATGGTCAAAAACAAAATGTATAGCAAATCATATGAAAATGTAGATGAGTTAAGAGAAGCTGTTTTGGAAGCATTTAATAATATTCATGGACGTTCTCTTCGAAAAGCAACCAAGTCAGTTTTAAAAAGGTGCAATAAATGTATCAATAAGAACGGTGGTATTTTCAGCCATCTTTATGTTTTATTTTGTTTAATTGATTTTTATAATTTTTTTTTCAATAATTTCTTTTATTTTGCGCAACTACTTACATGTAAACTGCAAAATAATTCTTTTGTAGATATATCTGTATTATCTGCTACTTATTGTTCATTTCATAGATCTTTGCTTTATAACATGAATTCATAAAAAATGGGCTATAACTTACTAATTTTTCAAAATCGCTATACCTAGACATGTTTTTATCATTGAAAAGCGCTTAAAAAGTCCTTTTTAATAAGCCTACTAGAAGGTTCCATTCAAAAAAATGCAAGTTTGTGTAATAACTCAAAATTTAAATGAGCTATTCAAATATCTACAACTTTCATCTTTAAGTTTTGTTTGTATCGCTTATTATAACGGAGAAGTGTGACATTCAAGATATCGGTAAAATTCAGTTTTTTTCAAATATCTAATAAGCCATGACTTTTTTTGAAAATGTAAAAGGTGTTTAGAAATAGGCATAGAAAGCTGCAAATGTTTTCCCATTTAACCGACTCTCTAGCTCTTATAGTTTCTGAGATCTCTGTATAATCATCGAATATAACTCCTGTATATCAAGCGAAGTATACTTTTTTCATCTATTGCTATTTGGATAAGTAAAATTATTTTTCAATTTAAATGTCTAAACTTTGGATGCTTGAAGTTTTTTGCAACGATCATTTGACTTTTGAGCTGTTTTCTTATTTCCCAGTTTTTTAGTTTTGGTTTCTGCTTCCTTTGCATTTTCCTCTGATTTTGTTGGTTTTCATTTTCTCTCTAATGGTGATAACTGACAGTTTCTAGAACTATTTTCACGTTAGTATCTAATATAATCTACTATCATGTTCAAATAGTCAAATATCCAGTAAATAAAAGGGCATCAAGTGCTAAATATAGGGAAATATCGATCATTATGAACCGATATATCTAAAATTAGCTTCTCTCTCTCTCGGCGATATAATGAAAAAACCGAATTTACTCACTTAATATATCCAATCCGGAGGTCCTACCGATGAAAAGATCTGAAATTAAAGAATACACCATTAGATTTTTAAAAACAGGTGAGCATAGTTGTTTGACAATGATGAATTAATCATTGTCAAATTTCACAACCATTTTTTTAGTAGCTTGATGGTTTCTCAACTGCTGGTAATCAAGGTATTTAAAATAAAAATTATCTAGATGAATAATACTTCTCGAGATAAAGCTTTGTAAGTAATATAGAGCTTTTAATGTGAAGGTCGAAGACCTCTGTTTATACTTTGCATGAAGATGTGGGTGACCTGTTTTCAATTTGACAATTACTACAAATAAAAAACCAGTTCCTTTTATAACGAAAGTGCACCATATATATAAAACTCAGAAATATTGGGGAATGCAATAACAGGGAAAAAGAGAATTCTTTATTGGTTTTTATCCAAGCTTTCGAAAAAGTTTGTTCTCATCATCAGCGATGCTACAAATAGAGGAAAAAGGAATTATTCTCAACTCAATCAATAAAGAGATAATATTGTGCTTACATCCAATGCGAGATTATTTTCCTTTATGTAGAACATAAGAACTCATCACATGGTGCTAGTCAGGGGAAAGCGGCATCCAAAAATAGTAATAATAATAACAACAGTAAGGCTGTTATAAGTTAATATAATAATAAAAACAATAAACACCCAACACCTACACGAGATTAATGTCGTAAAATCATTAAAGCAATCAATATACATAACCAAAAAATTAAAACGACGCTACCAGGTCAGAGGTAGAAGCATCTTCCCTCCAAAACGGACAAATGACGTCCACTGATACCAACCGCCTACAATAGTTGCCAACAAGAATTTTCGAAACGGAAGAGCAGCGCACTAGTTGTATTTACCAACGCCAATAGAACTGAAAAGGGCAAGGGTTCAGGTCTTATTAGTTATGGCTAGAAGGAGATTCCCTTTGAATGTCAACTCACTATGAAATTCAGAATAGAAGAATTACATATGACAACTGGGATGTAAACAATTGAATTGTTGATCCATTGTGTTATACAATTTAATTTCAAGGTGCCAATAATAAGGTAATAATAATAATTAAAATATACATTAAGTACAGTGGTATTGACCAACACAAATTTAATTGATTGTTAGTAGCGTGGTGTTGTTGTTATGTGCAACTTGAAGACAGTTTATGTTGTGTAAACTGTTATCGTTATCTAATGACAGTAAAAAGGAGTTTAAATGGTTGATATCTGTCTTCTTGTTTATGGAATTATCCGACTGTGAGATAAAGGTCATCTCTGAGAAGGTTCTCTTGGATTTATGTGACACAGTCGCCAGTACCCTCGCTGGTTCAAAGTCCATTCGATGGTCTAACGTGTTAACATGTTCCGCGAAGGCGCACCTTTCAGGATGTAGCCTGCAGTCACTCTTATGTGAGACTATACGGTTAGTCCGACCGATATAATGTTTATCACAAACACGACAAGGAATACTATAGATGACATTAGTACAAGATGTAAGAGAATTTTTATCTTTGACTTTTGAATAAATTGATCTAATTGTCAATATAGTTTCATTAGCAATCTTAAAGTTATTAAGATCTTCAAATAACCTGGAAAGCCTAGGTGTGATGTCTCTTATGTAAGATAAAGTAGTGGAAATTGATTGAAATGGGTCCTCGCCAGAAACACCCTCCATTGGAGTAATGTTAGGAGTGCTATCATTAGTTCGTACATATATGGTAGCCGAAGTGCTAAATAATATCTTATTAAGTAATGATCTGGGATAAGAGTTATCCGAGAATAAGTTTCGTAAAATATTTCAATTTGTATTATGAACGTTTTGGTATGAAATTCTGAGTACTCTGTTTGACCAGATTCACTTTTTTGAAGTGTTTGTGATAGGAGTGAAAATTCAAATATCTACCTGAACTGAAGGTATCCTATACCAATCTATGACTATCGTATTATCCGATCATTACTTAATAAGTTATTATTTAGCATTTCGGCTATCATAGATGTACGAACTACTGATAGCCATCCTAACATTACTCCAGTGGAGGGTGTTTCTGGTGAGGATCCAATTCAACCACTTTTCACTACTTTACCTTACATAAGAGACTCTTTACCTAGGCTTTTCAGGTTATTTAAAGGTCTTAACAACTTCAAGATAGCTAATAAAACTATATTGACAATTAGATCAATTTATTCAAAATTCTCTTACATCTTGTACTAATGTCATCTATAGTATTCCTTGTCGTGATTGTGATAAACATTATCTCAGTCAGACTTTCTAACCGTATAATCTCATATAAGAGTGACTGCAGGTTACATCCAGAAAGGTGCGTCCTCGTGGAACATATTAACACGTTAGACCATCGAATGGACTTTGAATCAGTGAAAGTACTGGCCACTGAGTCACATACATCCAAGAGAACCTTCTTAGAGACGGCCTTAATCTCACAGTCGGATAATTGCATAAACAAGAAGACGTATATCAAGCATTTAAGTGATATTCACTTTTTTATTAGATAACAGTTCACACAATAACTCTCTTCAAGCTGCACATAATAAAAACACCCCGCTACTAACAATCAATTAATTATCAGGGTTTTTGTGTTGGTCAATACGACTGTACTTAATGTATATTTTTATTATTATTATCTTAAAATCAAATTGTATAACACAATGGATCAACAATTCAATTGCTTACATCCCAGTTGTCATATATAATTCTTCTATTCTGAATTTCATTGTGAGTTGAAATTTGAAGGGATTCTTTTTCTAGCCATAACTAATAAGGTCTGAACCATTGTCCTTTCCAGTTCTATTGGCGTGGGAAAATATAATTAGTGCGCTGCTCTGACGTTTCGAAAATTCGAAAACTATTGTAGGCGGTTGGTATCAGTGGACGTCATTTGTACGTTTCCATTTACGTTTTGGAGGGAAGATGCTTCTACCTTTGACCTGTTAGTGTCGTTTTCATTTTGTGGTTATGTATATTGATTATTTTAATGATTTTACGACATTAATCTCGTGTAGGTGTTACGTGTTTATTGTTTTTATTACTATATTATCTTATAACAGCCTTACTGTTATTATTATTATTGCTATTTTTGAATGCCGCTTTCCCCTGATTAGCACCATGTGATGAGTTCTTCAATCCTATAATGATCGTGAGAATGGATAATTTCTATTGCTGTTTTTCTTTAGAATATTCTCCAAGCACCAATAAAACAGAACAAAATGTCTTATAAATTTTGATTTTCACTTAACAATTTCTTGCAACTTGTAAACACTACTTTCTGACCTTCAGTCGTTTCATGGTTGAATATACAACCGATAACATTAATTTTTTTAATGTAAAAGTCTGTCGATTTAAAAAGAAAGAGAAAAAACCCTTAGTGGATGAAAGTTTTCATGAAATTTGTGAAATGTGAGTTTAATGTGAAATCAACAATACGAGTAAGTCGTAATTATTTCAAAAAATGTTTTAATTATTAGTTCAACCGGCTGTTTCTTTTTGGTTTTTTATAGCCTTTAAAAATGGAGACAATGTACTTCGAAAGACTAGGTAACTTACGAAGTGATTCACTTTATCTCTAACCTGTTGTTTTGACTGCTACCTCCACAAGTTTGAGAATTTTTTCAATAAACCTCTCTTTGAAGTTTTATATATATTTACATATATAACATCATTGATTCCTTTCTTGATTAAGTATGGACCTTCCCAGGATAATTGTAATTTTGGAGAAAATCCTTTTCTCCTCGTCGGGTTGTGTAACCATACTTTGCTCCCTTGTTTAAAACCGCCTTCTGTGGCCTGCGTGTCGTACCGACTTTTCATTCTGTCGCTGGCAACTTGAAGATTTGTTTGAACTAATTCATGAATACCGTCCAGCCTTCTTCTCAATTGGATCACGTAGTCTTCGTCTGCTAGATCTTCTCCAGGCCGGCAGCCAAATTCCAGGTCTCAAGGAAGTCTCATTTCACGTCCAAACAGGATTTTCGCCGGTGTTTCACCCGTGGACTCATTGACAGCAGTTCGATAAACCAATGCGAATAGGGAAAGATACTGGCCCCAATCTCTTTGATGGCTTGAAACCACTTTGGACAGGTATTTTCCAATAGTCCTGTTCATTCTCTCGACCATTCCATCTGACTGTGGATGTAATGTTGTTGTCCTGGTCTTCTTCATTCCCAGCTTCTCGCAAATCTCCTGGAATAGATGACTTTCGAAATTTCTTCCCTGATCGCTGTGGACTTCCAAGTGCACCCCATATCGGCTGATAAATTCTTTCACCAATACATCTGCTACAGTTGTGGCCTCTTGGTTCGGGATAGCGTAAATTTCCACCCACTTTGTGAAATAATCCATTACAACCAGTATATATTTGCTACCATTTTCTGTCGTCGGAAATGGTCCAGCGATATCTAAAGCAATCCTTTCAAAAGGACTTCCGACATTGTACTGTTTCATGGGTGCCTTTCTATTGCGATGTGGTCCATTACTCGTAGCACAAGTCGTACATTTCTTACACCAGTCCTTCACATCATCGGAGCTGTTCATCCAATAAAACCTCCCACGGATTCTCTGTAGGGTTTTCTTCACTCCCAGATGACCTCCCGATGGACTGTCGTGTAACTTATTCAGTACCTCAGCTACTCTTGTTCTCGGGATAACTAGCTGTCTCCTCATCTCAGAACCATCATCGTTTTCAAGGACTGTTTTCAACAGCCCTTCTTCCAGGACAAGGGAGTCCCACTGAGCCCAATACGCCTTGAGTTTCGGTGAAAATCTTGACACTTCTTGCCAGGTAGGTCGCCGATTTTCTTCCTTCCATTGCCCGATCATCTTTAGGCAAGGATCATTCTCCCGATCTTCTCTGATCCTGGTGGGTGACCATTCTTCATTGACTACTGTAATTCTTGAAACTGCAACTTCCTTAGATTTCGACTTGTTGCATTGTGAATAGTCTACAGGGCATGACCGTCTAGGCAAAGAGTTGGCTTTTCGGTGATTCACATCAGCTGGATGTTCACCCCTGTCTGATTTCGCCTGTGACTGGAGTTCTTGGGTTACAGGAATCTTGGGGCGAACTACGTGCATGCTCTAGCTCGCCACAATTACAGCACCTGATCTTCTTGGGCTTCACGTCTACCATACCTTTCAACAGGTTGACGATCTGGTCAAGTCTGTCATCATCACCTTTTTCCTGCATGGTCCTACCTTTGCTGTATCCCGAAGCCATTGTGGCTGCTTCATATTCAAGAGCAGCAGTCAATGCATCGACCAATATTTTAGGATGAGCTAATCGAAGCGTCTTCTCCATATCGTGGTCACATAAGCCGTAAATAAAGGCCTGGATGCCTAAAAATTCCATCATGTTCTCTGGTGCTGATGGATAAGACAATCGAACTAGTCGGGCAATGTCCAGTTCATACTCTTGAAGGGTTTCGTCACGTTTCCGCCTTCGGTTCTTCAGCTGGGATTGGTACAAATGCTCTAGATGTTCGTGGCCATATCGCATGTCCAAACTCTTTCTCAGCTGCTCGTCATCCGTTTCTTCAAGTGGTATTGTCTGTAGTACATCTAAGGCATCTCCCCGAAGCGCGATAGTTAAGTTCACTGCCTTCTCTCTATCGGACCAATTATTCACTCTAGCGGCTGCTTCAAATTGTTTCACATAATTGATCCACGACATTTTTCCATCGAATGCCTTGACTCTGGTAAAACTACCAATGTCTTCTATCTTAGGGTGTGTTTCTGGCTTGCAAGGTTTTGTTTGCTCGGTCTTCTCTTCTTCCGCTGGCGTGTCTTGAGTTCTTATATCTGTCATCTTTTTTTCTAACTCCTTGATTTTCTCGTCCATCGTTGACATCTTATTATCGAGTTCAGATTTTAGGGACGAAATTTCATTTTCAACGTCAGCGGCAATGTCGTTTTTCATTAATAACATATCGGCAGATATATCGTTCTTCATAGCAGAAATATCGTTCTTCATAGCCGAAATATCGTTTTTCACATTCGTAGAAAGTTTCTTTTTCATGGCAGAAATTTCGTTCTTCATAGCAGAAATCTTCTCGTCCCTGTTCTCTTCCATGGCAGAAATCTTCTCGTCCATGTTAGCAGAAATATTAGCAAAAATTGACGAGATTAAGGTGGAAGCCTCGTCATTAGATAAAACTGTTTCTGGATCAAAGCCGTCATTTTCCACTGCCAATTTAGGTCTTTCTACTAATTTACTTTTCTTACCGGACGTTTTCAACTCACGATCTTCCAATTCTGCTCTTAACTCAGTCACTTTCAAGTCACATAGTCTCTTGGCCATTTTTACGTGGCAATTTGTTTATATTATCCCACTTCTGACACCAATGTAAGGTTTTTCTTATTTATTTAAACAATGAACGGGTTGGATAAACTTTAAACACACGGTGTGGCTACTTACTTGATTTATTTATTCACTACACTATTCACTAATTATATACACAGTATATTCACTTAAACTAATTGATATAAACAGTTCACTAATTTATATTTACTTGTTTATCTCACGATGTCAAATTATCAACTAACTCATCCGCTGATCGGTCCTTTATTTATAGTAAAACCTTTTTTACTAGAAAATCCCGGACTGGGGCTCACACACACAATAACAATTGGTTCTGGCCTTTTCTAGATAAGTCTGGTCACAAAAACAATGTTTGGATAAGATAGTCGTAAACAGTTATAAAAAATACCTGCGTATCCGCCATAATTTTAACTTTTATACCTGGCTTAGACAAAGTCGGAGACTATACCAGTGTGCTGCTTCGTAACAATATATATATATATATATATATATATATATATATATATATATATATATATATATATATATATAACAACAAACAAAGAGATTCATGGGTAATTCACGCAAAATAAAGGGCCACTGAAACAGAGTGGTAACCGCGGACATGCATGTTTCTGGCTAATTTGCCGTCATCAGCTCGGTATTAGCAAATAAGGATGCGAAATTTGAAATTTGGGAGCAAATATGTTAATCAAAACATGGGAAAACACAAAACAACGGATTTCAGCAGTGAAACCAAACGCTCATTTGTGCCTTAAATTGGAAGATCCCGAGTTTTCAGGACAACAACCAAGATCGACACGGAGGCGCATATAGCCCCCCGACATATGTCCGCGGTTACCACTCTGTTTCAGTAGCCCTTTATTTTGCGTGAATTATTCATGAATCTCTCTGTTGTTGTTGTTAACATATCACGCGATATATCTGCCTTTGTTATATATATATATATATATATATATATATATATATATATATATATATATAAAACCAAAAACCAAAAGTTGGCAGTTAGTCACGGCTGACTAGTTAAAAAATAAAACTTCAAAGAGTGGTCTTTGTTAAAAAACCCTCAAAATCGTGGGGATAGCAGCCAAAAAAACTTTACAGGTTAGAGATAAAGTGAATCAAATAGTACATTACCTAAGCTTTCGAAGAGCATTGTCTTCATTCTCAAAGGCTATAATAAACCAGAAAGAAAAAATCGGTTAACTTAATAAAGAAAACAACTTCTGAAATCATTACGACTTACTTGTAGTGTTGATTTAAAATTAAACTCACATTCACAAATTGCAGGAAAACCTTCATCCACTAAAGAATAAAATGTCGACTAAATATAATTTCTCTCCTACATAAGTAATGAGAGCCAGGATTTTTTTCCTGTTTTTAAAAAAACACTACAAGTAAGTCGTAATGATTTCAGAAGTTGTTTTCTTTATTAAGTTAACCGATTTTT
The DNA here is from genome assembly GCA_963921935.1 of Galeruca laticollis. Classification (NCBI taxonomy): domain Eukaryota; kingdom Metazoa; phylum Arthropoda; class Insecta; order Coleoptera; family Chrysomelidae; genus Galeruca; species Galeruca laticollis. The sequence goes on from OY998178.1 coordinate 52,942,861, forward strand.
TCTTTCTGGTTTATTATAGCCTTTGAGAATGAAGACAATGCTCTTTGAAAGCTTAGGTAATGTACTATTTGATTCACTTTATCTCTAACCTGTAAAGTTTTTTTGGCTGCTATCCCCACGATTTTGAGGGTTTTTTAACAAAGACCACTCTTTGAAGTTTTATATATATATATATATATATATATATATATATATATATATATATATATATATATATATATATATATATAATATATAACCTATAAAAAATTTGTATTTTTTTCCCCCGAGAAAATGTATATTTGTTCTGTATCTTTTATGAGCCTGTATTTAACAAACTAAAAAGGTTAATGAAAAATAAATTGTACTTAGGTATTTTAGTGATCTCTTAGCGATCTATTATTCCTCTTATTCACGGTACTTATTTACAAGACTCTCTATATAATTTCCACCCACAGAATTTCGTGAGTAGGTTTTGATATACAGATACAGATTGTTTAAACTTCTCGTAACAGACCCTGTATAAAATTCACACTGGATCGTTTATATTTTTGAACAAATAATTGAACGATAATATATAATCAAAATAATTTGACATCTGGCCTACTATCAAAATAAATAGTATACGTAAATGTTTTCAATTTTTAAACAAAACATATTTTTGCCGGCGAACATCAAAGGCAACGAAAATTATTAGATGTAATTAAACGTGTGTGATGGAATCAAATAATTTCTACTTGTTGTTGGCAAAATTACAAGTAAGTGTCCAATTAGCGTCCTAAAGCGAAATGCGGAGGTGTCTGAATAATTTCCAAAAGGAAATTGTTAACGTCTCTGTGACTAAATAAACGATACAAGGTCGCTTTCAATTACATGAAATGTGACCTATTCTGAATCGCCGCTGTATTTTAATTAGTTTATTAGATAATATTGATAACTACCTTTCGGAAGGCTACCTATCACAGCCTTTAGGGTGTAAAACATTACTCGTTCCTTTCTTAAACGATTTGTTAATTTACTTCAGAAGTGGCACTTTATCGTATGGAAATGTAACTTTTATATACAGGATTTTAATGTGAATTATAGATTATTAGGGGACTACTCAATTAGAATTTTCCACAATATAAACACACCTTGTATACCTTTCTATATTCCAAAAAAAGTTTCAGTTAGGACGTACGACAGCCATGGAAACAAGTTAATGATAATGACTAGGCAGATTTTCCCTGTATTCATCAACAGAATAAAAGCACACAAAAGGACTGAAATATACCGTAATTATCTTAAAAACGTAAGAGCACAATTTCCTGGAGAGCACTTTCAGAAAACTTTGGCAAACATTTATTCAATCTTCTGGCTGTCCTGGAAGTTAATCAGAATTTTAAATTGTTTCAACAACCAGATAAGATAAATTTCCGGAAAACAGAAACTAGACGTAAATAAAATCAGAAAGAAAGAAATTAAAACCATTGGCTTATCAATAAATAAAACATGGGAGGAAACCGCATTAAAATTTCTAATGTGGTTAAATGTACTGGATGACCTCTTCAAAATTACGTTAGTCCTACGTCATAATACTACTAACTTATTGAAATCTCCCGGAATAACTTAATAATCCGAAAATGTCACGAGCATTCATGACCATAGTAACATTACTAAAAAACCAAACAATATTGTTCATTTTAAATTTATTTCAATTATTTAGCTGATATACTTGTTTCTTGATCCTATAAAATTAATGAGAATATTAGACTTCTAAATTCTAAGTATTATATTCTGGTGTCCATCCCTCCGTCCGTCAGTTTTAAGCTTCAGCGGACCAACGGTAAGTGCCAGAGGTTAGGTATAAATGAATTCGGAATCAGCATGGTCGAAACCTCTGCAATGGAGAAAATAATTGACCTCTGACCTTCATTTATTGAATTGTTTCGTTTAAATAAAAGGTGCGATAATATTTTCAGGTCATTTTTCATTGGTTTTGTTTTAGGTTAGTTAAGGTAGTAATACCTGTTTCTTCTTCAGTTATTATTACCTCATAATGTTGAAAAAAGATAGTGAAAAACAAAATAAAATTAGGTTCTATTCATGAGGATTTATTTTTACATATGACAGCTGTCGCTTCCAAAAATATTAACATTGTCATTTTCAGCCACCGAGTAAATGTGAGGTTAGTTATAATTCCTTAATCTTAGATAAAGAAAGAGAGTTGATACCGCGCGCTGCTCATCCTACACTTGCGTTGGGAAAAGGTGGATACAACGGGATACTTGGTGTTCTAGGTCTCAAAACTTTTTGAATAAAGCAATGCTGGGGACTATTTTTCGTCTCCAGTTTTAGTTATTAATTGGCTTTTGATTGATACTATTTTTTATGCAAAAAACAGGAGCCACAATAGAAAAAAATATGTATAATGAAAACGTACCAATTATCCCGTTTTATCCACCTACCCGGATAAAACGGGATACTTAAGCTTGTATAGTTTCTATAACGTTTAGTCCCATCAAGATAGAATATGGTAAATAAAGAAAAATTACTATTATTATTATTATTCGTAACAATATAAAAGATTAACAATAGTATATTATACACCAAGGTGGTGAAGACTATTATTATCGACCGAGCACCATAATTATTTCACGAGGGGCTTTGCCCCGAGCGGAATAAGGTGCGAGGTTTATAAATGTCTTCACCACGGTGATGTATATACATTGTTTTCCACTACTAGCCAAATTTGAGACAAAAATCAATAATAGAAAAATTTCTTATAAAAATCATGTACAATTTATTCACTCCGCAATAGAATACCATTATTCCTATAGTTTATAATCACCAATGCTAAGTGCAACGAATTAACGAAACCAATTATACGATCACATCCAGAAATTTCACAAAACGTGGTTTATGTTTTACTTTGAACTTTGGACAATTACAGCGTTCACAGCACTTGGGTACAAAGTGAGCGTTCATAAAACATTTAACATATACTTCAACATAGAGAAAGTAATATATTATTTGTCTATGTACTTCACACTCTACGCCACAGAGTTCACGAGAATCGACGAGAGTGCACTCCCAGTTCCCCGCTTGCTATCGGGGAAAATATTACCCTGATATGCGCAATTCGTATAATATGTACATTGTACACATGTTCTTGTTTATAGAGCTTAAGGCACCGCTAATCGATATTCTGTGGGTCAAGGTTAGCTACCAGTTTCTATCAACATAAGATTTTCAAATTCCACTGGTGATAATGTTGCAGGTAAAAACATTCCTCGATCCACCTTTTTTCTGCAATTAACGGAAAATTAACAACACATTTCAGTTCAAATTGATTTCTCCCTGGGCGTTTACTCCGTCGTCTGACTGACACTGATACTGTTCTCGCTCCTCACCTCACCCATATATTATGAACGCACTCCTTATGTCATCAGAAATTTTTGGTTGTGCGCGAATTTTAAACTAATGGCAGTTTTATTGAAATCATTTTATCTTGTTTGGTAATTTAGAGCAGTAAATACGTTAATGACAATCTCCTGGGTATACAAAATTATGTTGCACTAGTTTTTGTCAAGCTATTATCCCTGAATTCTCAAAACATTTGAATTTGTCCATTATTGACGTAGGTTAACAATAGAAAAAATCACTTCACAGCTAGTAGTGGAAAAAACAAATTATTTACATATGTTATTGACAGAAGACACAGGTAAAAACTTCGTCTTCGTCTTCCCCCACTTCCGCACAAGCTTCATGGCCCCAGCCTTCGCAATGTTGGTACCTTATCCAACTTTCTTCTGCTTTAGAGTTAGAATAAAGTTCTGAACTTCTGAATTTGAATCATTACTTCCTCTCGATTTCCTTCTTTTTATATTTTTTTGACACTTGGTATAATTTGTTTTTGTCTCTCACGCTCGTTTCTTCTGCACTGCTATTGTCCTTCTTCTTTGGGTTCTTTGCTGTTACGTCTTTTCTTGTTGTCATCTCATTGTCATTTATTTTGCCTTTTTTATTCATTTCGGGCTGCTTTTCAGTATCTCCTTAAGTTTGGCTTTTTTGTAGGAAGTCTTTTAGAAATTGATTCCTCTAGTTCCTCTGTATATGGTGTCTATGTTAACACTGCAGTTTCACCTCTTTTTCTGTCATTTAGATTTAATTTTCTATGAGAATGAGGAACTGGAACCAACAATATGTTGTGGCATAACGAAATTCTGGGTGGTATGGCAACACGAAGGAGCATAAAACTGCTCTGTAGGAATCGGTGTTGCTTAGATTTCGTTTCAGTTTATTTATATAACCATTTTTTTCAGGATAACTCAACATGGATGTGAACTGGGGCCGATGCGTAATTTACCAGAATGACACTGGTGAAAGCTTGAAATATCCTTTACTGACTCCAGGCATAAGTGGTGACAGAAGCTTACACGATATTCCTAAAGAAAGTGGAACATTTTCTAAGTATTTATGCTCTCTCACTTGAACTGTCTTTTGGAATAAATGAAAGTGCTAGTAACTTTGCTTCTCATTCCGTTTCATGGCACAAATCTTGTCATCTGAAGTTTAATAATTCGATGCTGGCAAAGGCAATAAAGAGAAAACAAACGGGTGTTTGTCAAAACCCACGTCCTAGCAAACGTGTAGCATTGGACGTATATTGTAGCTTGCTTTGTGAGAAGGGCAAATATGAAGGTCCACTCCATCAAATTTCAATATTTGATACCGACAGTAACATTCGGTCGAAGATCACAGAGCTCAATGACACACAGCTCATGACAAGAATAATTGGAGGAGATCTTATAGCAAATGAAGCCAAATACCACCTTGCATGTTTGGTCCAGCTTAGAAATCACTACAGAAGCCTAACTCGTAAGACAAACATACAAGATGAAAGCACAGAACTCACCAGTTCGTCTTGAGGAACTGGGCATCAATAAACAAATTAACAAGACAAGACTAAATAATCAATTATTGGAGAATTTCTCAGAAGCCCAAAAGCAGTTTGATAAAAGACGCACTGTAATCATATTCAAGGAAGGTATGAGAAACATCTTGAGGAAAGCTCTGAAGATTCGAGATTTCTCAGATTCTGTTATCCATGCCAAAGCAGCAACAATAGTCAGAAAAAATATTAGGAATCACCAAAGTTTCAAATTTAGTGGCAGCTTTCCCGCACAATGTCAAAAAGACTCACAACCTGCAAGTCTTAAGTCACTTGTTTCTATGATGTTAAATGGTTCAAGCCTGCAAAATCAAGAAAAACGTGACTCTCAAGCATGCTCAACCATTGGCCAGAGCATCGTTTACAGCGCAAAGAAAAAATTGTCTCATACTGCTCTGAAGGCACGATACAGCAAGGAACGTGAGCCACCGTTTCCGATCTATATCGGCTACCAGAAGTAAGAAACTTGTCCAAAAGTTATGTCACCTGGGCATTTGTATTTCATATGAGAGGATTCTAGAGATTGAAGACTGGAGTGGTCTCCTGCTTGTCTCCGTAAAGGGCTGTTTACTGTTGCTGCCCTTGACAATATAGACCACAACTCAAGCTAAACTATATCATTGTCCTCATTCCATGGGGCCGGAATCAGGCTTCTCCAGATGCCTACAAATGGAGAACCTAAGGAGAGCCAAACACCTGTTACAATTCCGCCTTCCAGTGATTTAAATCACTCTCTTCCTGACAGCTATGCCTGTATCCCATCCGTAGTTTCAAAGACCACTGATGTTGTTGTACCACAGTGTAATGTGTCTCCAGTAGAGTAATGTTTAGATGCAGTCAAATCAAAGGAATATAATTGGCTCCAGCATGCACTACGACTTCTGCAAAAAGAAAATCTTACTAGTGGCGATAACATAACATAGGCAACCTCCGATAGTAGACCTTCCAGCTCTGAGTACGCTTCTTCCTATGTTCTATGAGAAGGCGGTCACACCAGCAATGATTAAACATGGCATGGATATTATTAGACAAGCTATTCAATTCCTTAATTCAGGACAAATACCAGTAATTACATTTGACCAGCCTCTGTTTGCCCTGGCAAAGTTAGTGCAGTGGAAATGGCCTAACTCTCATGGTGAGTGACTTCAAGCGGTTATACTTGGGAGACTACACACTGAAATTGCCCTATGGAATACATTGGGAGATGTCTTGGAATTTTCAGAAATTCTAGAGGGATCCTAGGCTGACATTTATTAGTTACCCTAAGGTACCTTCATAGCAAAGTTGGTGCTTTTATCCGCCAGGTAACGGTAATTTCGTTAAGCCACCTCACTACAATTTTACTAGCACAATTACGAGTTCTCTCTCTTTCCTTGTTTAAGTACTTAACCTAGTGTCTTAGTCGTGGTTGTATGTTTTATTTGCATTTACTAATATTTTTGTTGGATAGGGAGTTGAAGTATTTAAGTTATTAATCTGTGAAAATTATATATGTAAAAGAAGAAGAAGTTTTGACAGCGAACGAAATGATAATTAAACACGTTTTTAGAAAGTTAATAATGTTTTCTTTATTTTAAAGCAACAATATCAGCCCAACACAACTCTGATCCAGATATTACATTTTGGCAACTAACGGGAAGAAGCTACGTCAAAAAACCAACAATATAAATATGGATAACCTTAATAACATCAAAATATTTAACATACATGAAGGTAATGTTGGGATTAGATGGGAAAAATGGTTCCAACGATTTAATCATTTTTTGATAGCAGCACGGATTACAACCGATGACAGGATAGCCGCCATGCTGAGTGAGGAAATTTTCGGCATATTTTTATCCACACCGGAACCTAAAATACCCACTGATCCAACAACAGGAGTTTCAGTTACCATGACAAAATAACGATAAGGCGAAACAAAAACGCCATGAATATTTTACCCCTCAAATCATTACAGAGCTTGAAATATTCTACTTCAGACAAGCAAAACAGTCACCAGAAGAATCAATCGACGATTACTAAGCCAAATTGTGAATGCTAACCACACATTGCAATTTTACAGACAAAGCAAGATAAATTAAATAACAGATCATACAGGGGACAACATCAACGAAACTAAGGAGGTATGCACTTACTGACAATCTAAGACCCAGTCAACTTGTTGACCAAGGTAAGGTATATGAAGCTACTGAAGTCCAACTGAATTAAATGGAAAGTAACGAAACTGTTAATGTCAACACAATAAACAGTTACAAAACAAATAACAACAAACTAGCAAAACATAATACCAACAGTATAAACAACAATGGTTCACCAAATCGATTATGCAAAAATTTCGAGAACAACAAAATTTTAGAGAAGAAAACGGAGAAACCCTAAAGTCGCGGGTAGGTAGAGGTTGTCGCAACGCAACTGACATGATGTTCTACAGCTACAAATTTTCTACAGTTCTCGTAACACATAACAAAACTTCAAAAATGTAAACAACATTTTCCAGTCGAATGGAATTACGGAAGTAGTTTCACATAGTTGCCACGCTAGCAAGGAAATAATTCGAGCTACACAGCTATACCAATATTGTTGAATTACAGAGCTATATCAGAACACATTAATACCTTGCGTGTGCGGTCCAGTCGAATTCATCAATAGACTAGTTCCACTTAACAAAAAAGGGCATTTTGTAACAGTATGTTCGCAGAAACAACATTAAAATAATCAATATAGCAACATCCCATCAACAAGTAACAAAAAAATCAAAGCAAGCGGCCACAGACAGTAAACTACACAAAAGAAGATTTTTCTGAATCGGGGCACTCTTTTAACCTAACTGCAAACAAAATTTCCACTCTACCAACTATCACTTTAGCAGTAAACAATAAGCAGCTCCAATTCATCATTTATACAGATACCTTTGTCACCTTGATAATTGAACAATCTTACCAAGAACATTTTAATGAATTAGTGCAAAACAACGAAGGGTACTAGGCAAGTTTCCAGCATACATAAGACAAAAGAACAACTCATTTCATACAGAAATACACGTAATTGAAGGCAGTTCTGAATCACTACTTTGTTACTTAACATCAAGTGAACTAAAGTTGAAATATATATATATATATATATATATATATATATATATATATAATCGGTAGAAAAAAATTTTATATATACTTACGAACCACCATATCTAATTATTTTAAAAATAATTTTTTACAAATAATCAAAAATTATCTTTCCAAATATTCAACTTAAATGCAGCACACTGTATACTGTATTGACTATTTAAATTATGATTTCACTTTTTTGTTATGAATACAAATTTCATTTTAAAGCCGGTACATTATTATCGATCCAAAAGTTAATTTCCAACACACCTACCAACAGTATTCTTTCAAGTAATGTCAAGCTAACGTGAAAAGGTCTACGCACTACAGCTTAGCGATTCAAACGAAATAAATGCGTTTAAAGTGCTTCTATTTTATTGTCAGATGATTGATTGATGGATAATTCTGTTTTCTTTGGCACGCTATACCGCCATTATAATATGGTATTTTTCGGTTTTGAATAAGAACCATGTTTGGACAACACAACGCGACTGGTTTATCGATTTCATTTTTAGATAAAAGAATAGCTTATAGGAGAAGAATACATTCAACGAATGAATATTTTATTAACAATGGATCTACAACGACAGTAATATAGATTTGTCGCCAGATCAACATGTTACACAACATACAAGAAGAGCAGCGAAAGATTATATAAATTCCAAGGCCCATGTAGAGTTTTTTTAGAAGAAAAGACACTTTCCAAAAGAAAATGAATCGGTGGAGAAGAAATCGAACGCAGCAAAAAATCCAAGTATCTAGGTTCAATGCATAAGGAAAGCGAAAGAAGCGAGAAAACAGCTACCTGGAATTATCGGCCGAAAATTCAATCCGGAGTTGAAAACCCGGCTTCACGTAGTTCGAGCTCTCTTACTGCCAATCCTGATTTATTTATTTATTTATATCAAAACAGGCCTTATATCTTAATTACATTGATAACATAATATATACTATATATTTCACTTATAATATCAACTTAACTATACCTAGGTACATTGTACGAGTGTTAATTTAATATAATATGTACGAGGTGTATTTACTTTCAAGTTGATAGAGTGATGATTTGCCTTAATAATGTTTCTCGATTTACGTCTATTGGAAATGTCCAGTCGAAATTGGCTAGACGACACGATATTTTTCAAATATAGATATCTCAAAAATTTATTTTGAAATTTTTCCAAAATAGATAGCGTAGTCTGGTAAGGGAGGGTTGGGAAATGGTTCGCAGTTAAGCAGAAAATGTGTTTGTCTCAATAAGAATGAAGGTTTTCTTACTTCGAGGACAAATTCAGAGTCACTGATTCTTCTACTTTATTGTAAGTAAAACAATATTTGCATAAAGTATTGACGTAAGGAGTATAAATTTGAAATATGTGGAAATGCATTTGCGCACATTTACCCGACCCGGCGGTTAATGATGCGCATGGGTTAGGGAATGGTGCGCACTAAGCCTTGATTGAAAAAATTACAATACATATCACAAATCAAGTTTTTTTCTGAAAATTAACATGAAATCGAAATTGTTTTATGAGCAATCGTCACACTTATAGTTTTCTGCCGTGTCTACACCTGTGCACGCCGCATGGTCCCATGGAGCACACAACACACAGCCAAATTCCCCACAAATGCCACAAATATCGTTGGGGCTCGAAGGCTTTGGCAGCGGAGGAGGTATAAAGCTCAGTTCAACATCGTCTAGTTCGTCGTCGTTACATATGTCAGACAAATCTTCATCCACGGAGTCGTCTGATGAGTCAGATTCTGCATCTTTCTTCAGTCTCTTTTTTCCTTTGAGCTTATTGTTGCTTGTGGTTTCACTGCTGAAGCATCTGCGGACCAATTTCTTTTTGTCCGTTTGGTCATCATTCTGTCTTTTCAGACTTTCTTCCCCCAATCTCTTTTTTTCATCAGCCGCATCTAATTATTTCCCGACAGCGGTGCTTGTGAGGATTTTTGAGTTCTGCTTTTTGGGTTTATCATTTCTTTGTTGACCTGTTTCTTCGGTATAGGAGCTAGGACCAGAAAATAATATCTTTGGATGTACTAGGCTGAGACTTGTAAATCGATTAAAGAATTTGTACCAATATCGGGCAATTAATTAGCAGCTTCAGCTCCAGATACAGCAGAGTCATCAGCATCAGCAGAACAGCCTTCTATTGCGTATTCTCTTACATGCTTGGAAGGAGCAAAATCGTCTTCTTTGAACTTGTCCGAATCCAATGGGCAGATTCCTGCAGTGCGAAATCCTGAAACACACTTCTCCATTGTCGCGACTTTCATTCAGCCTTGTTCAATAGTTCAGCTATATCATACTCTGCTATTTTTTGGTGGCCAGTTGTAGAGAGGTACAGAACATATTCTCGGTAAAGAGCGTTCATCAATGGAAAAATGTTAAGTCCAGCAACTGAAGGTGATCTGAAGTGTGGGGTGGAAGAGACACCATATGGATATTGCTCTCTCTACAGGAATTATAAGCGAAGATCGAAATGTGGCTTGAGTGGTTGTCTAAAACCAAAAGTATGGGGTCGGTAGCTGTAGGTTTTGAGTGCTTTACCATGTGAGATAACCAGTTCAGAAATAGCTCAGAATTGGTCCGTCCATTCTTCGAACATCGATATAGTGCCCCCACGGGGCCGTTATTTTGAATAGTTGCTGGCATCCTTTTCCGATAATAAATAAGCGTGGGAGGAATGTAATTTCCTGCTGCACTGGCACAAAAGACACCCGTTATAGTTCTTCCTCGTTCAGCAAAAATAGCCGAACCAACTTTTTTTGCTCCTTTGACTCCGTAAACCTTTGGACATTTGGCTTGGACCGTTGTTAAATATTCTGCTTGGTTTAAACTTGAATTTCTGCATCAGAATCTGAAGATTGGAGTAAAATAGTTCCCCAGCTTCTTTATTGAAGGATGTGATCCGGTTCAAACTGGTTCCCTCCGGCTGCCTAAGTTTTATCTCAGGAAATTTTTTCAGAAAACGATAAAGCCATACTTTTCCAGCAAGACCCTTTTGTCGATTAAAATTGTGATTGATTAAGTGATGCTCTGCATACCTAAATGCTAGCCTTCTGAGCCCACCAGGAGTCAATCCGTAGAATAATTTAGAAAGCAACAGAATATATTCCTCCAACTCGACTTCAGTATCGTGGGTGAATACAGTCTTACGGCCTAGACGAGGTAGCTTGAGATCATCTTCTGAGAGTTTTTTTCTCAGCGTCGATTCGGGTATTTTAAAACATCTTCCCACTTCTCTGATTTTTCTGCCATCATTTCTTATTGCATCGAGGGCGTTTTGCAGATGTTCGGCTGTGTAGGAAAGGATCGTTATCACACGAGTGTACTTCTGAGGCATCTGAAATCAAAATTCAAAATAAATATTTGCTACTACTACTATTCAACTACGTGAGGGGCAATCGTGCGCACTAGTGCGCACGATTACCCTTCTGTGTTTGTTTTCGATAATTGCCAAAATTTTCATAGAAAAAACTAATTTAATTGAAGTTGGACAATACTATAACATTCCTCAAACACTACATTTCAAAAAGATACCTCATGCGTAATTAATGGATAAAAATTGTGGACTCACCGCCTTATTTTGGAGCACCCAAAAATTACAAAAAAAAGTAAACAAACCGAGCATATGCTTTCACCTCGGTCGTGTGCGTACTGACATCACGTCCGATTGCATTCAGAAGTCGCGAGACGTGTCGTACCCTGCGGCATCGCTCAACTGACCTCTATATGCCGCGAAATTCAAAATAAGTTGTAGCGCACGATTACCCGCCGCGCACCATTACCCAAACTCTCCCTTACTAAGTAAACCAAATTTTATTTCCAAATTCTAATTTAGGAATTACTAGACCCAAAGGATTCCGTAAGGCCAAAATAACCTTTTTCCGAAACAAAAAAACCTATTATTAGCGAACAATAGGAATTGCAAAATAGATATCAGGACCGACTCCCTCCGACTCTAATTAACTTCTTCGTTTTATTTTATATCTGATAAAAATTACTCAAAGCGACGTTGCCAAATCCTTCCCACAAAATGCTTTTACTAAATCAAGGTATGCTACGATAGTATCCCAATAATCTATTAGCAGACATTCCAAATTTTTAATGTGTTAAGCAAAAGATAGTGAACTGTCCTAAGTTATACCCAAAACTTTTACTTCTGTACAACGTTTTAGGGGTTCGGTATCAATCCGATATTCAAAAATAATGATATCTTTGGAACGTGTCACAGTAAGAGTAAAACATTTTTTCACATTAAAATATAATTTGATCATTAAACTCCATTCATAAAGATTATTTAAATGTTTCTGTAGTAGAATACAATCTCTAACAGTTTCTACACGTTTGAAATTTTTTAAGTCATCCGCAAATAACAGGCTTTCCGAGTATTTCAGTTTAGGGGGTAAGTTATTAATGAAAATCAGAAATAGAAGGAGACCCAAATTACATCCCTGAGGAACCGCTGAGCTAGCTTCAAATTTGCCAGAAGTATTTCCAATGTGTTTTACTATTAAATATCTGTTTTGCAAATAATCACTTATTAATTTATTAAAACTATGCGATACACCAAACCTACTGAGCTTCCATGAAAGAACGTCATGATCAACAGTGTCAAATGGTTTTCTAAAATCTGTATATATAGTATCAAGTTGTATTCTATTCTCCAATACCTCATAAGCATAATTACCAAAAATGAGCATGTTTGAACTAATAGATTAATTAGCAAGAAACCCTGTTGTTGTGATATTATAGTATATTGTTCAATGAGCATGAAATGACATACATTTCTCACGAGTAGGTATATATACCTACGAGTTGGAAATGGGTCATTTCATGCAAATTGTACAGTATACTTTTTCTACGACTATCTGAGTCATAAGCAAATCTATAATATTTTTCATAACAATTTTTATTACTAACTTTACTGCCGTCATTGTTGGATGATTTAGAGAATTTTTTCTCTGAAATTATTAAGTCGGGTTCTTAACACTGAACGAACCATATGTTTTTTTCTTTTTTTATATGTACCTACCTACGTCGAGAAACAAATAACGTTTAAAATTTTCATAACTCGGAAATAAAAATAATGTATGCAGAAAAAATCGTTATAATTCACCTGCGAAAAAAGTTATCAACGATCGTGTCTTTTTAAAGAAGTAATATCACCTCCTGCATCAACCAAGATATTGAGCGATGTCCTTCTAAACCAAAAACTAGTTTTCATATCCGGATCAGCCTATCAATTTCAAATCAGCCTCACTATCGCTACCCATTTTCGATTATTATTATTTTTGCAATTCCGAGACTAAAGTGGTCACTTTACTCTCACATGTTAGAAACTAATGTGTCACTTTTAGACCCAAGGATATAAAGTGACAGTTAAAATCCCAAGGGATGTAAAGTACGAATAAAACCGTACATCCGCGATGCATTTTGGAAAGTCCGTCCTCGATGGCCAGCCCAGTTTCGTAAAAGTCCCTCCTCGATGCCCAGCCAAGTTAAGTGAAAGTTCATCCTACGTAGTATTTATTTTTATTACAAATGTATGTAGAATTACCAGAATTTCAAGAAATATTGTATACACCTCTCGACTAAAGTGACAGTAATCCCTTAGGTGGATTAAATGGGTCACTTTAGTCGCTTGGTGTATAATATACTATTATAAATGAATTTTGTAAACACTGATGTGAAATGTCAAATTACTTGACAGACGTTAACAAACATGACTCGATCATATATTATAATGTAATGACAGTCTAGTAGCTCATGAAAGTCGTGGTAAATGAAACATTTCGATACAGCTAGCTAACTTTTTCCGCAGGTGAATTATAACGATTTTTTCTGCATACAGTATTTTTATTTCCGAGTTATGAAAATTTGAAAATTTTGAATGTTATTTGTTTCACGACGTAGGTAGGTACATATACAAAAAGAAAAAAACATATGGTTCGTTCGGCGTTAAGAACCCGACTTAATAATTTCAGAGAAAAAATTCTCTAAACCATGCAACAATGACGGCAGTAAAGTTAATAATACAAATTGTTATGAAAAATATTATAGATTTGTTTATGACTAAGATGGTCGTAGAAAAAGTGTAGTGTACAATTTGCATGAAATGACCCATTTCCAACTCGTAGGTATATGAAATTCATTTCATGCTCATTGTACAATATACTATTATAAATGAATTTTGTAAACAGTGATGTGAACTGTCAAATTATTAGACAAACGTTAACAAACATGACTCGATCATATATTACAATATAATGACAGTCTAGTAGCTCATGAAAGTCGTGGAAAATGAAAATCTGTACTACAACGTGGTAGGTTTCTTTATCGAACACGCACTTGAAATGTTTATTTTCTTTATGGTCGTAGAAAAAATACTTTTTAACAAATTGATACATATTTGAATAAATAATTAGTTCGAATAATTTGGCTGGTATAAACATTATTGATATTGGTCTATAGTTTTCAATATCAATTTTGTTACCTGACTTAAAGATAGGAGTAACCACAGCTGTTTTCCATATGGATGGAAAAGTACTGGAAGTTAGGATTGAATTAAAAATATCCATTAAGGGTAGTTTCAGCCAATCACTACAGGCCTTAAGAATATAGGGCGGGTTTCCATCTGGCCCAGCTGCTTTTTTAGATTTTAGTTTTTTGATCGCATTATTAAAATCCAATTCCGTACCGATATCAAATACAAAAGTGTCATTACTTACCATGCTTTCACATGGAAATTTCAAATCATATGAGGCTTTAACTGACGAATAGGCAGATGAAAGGACACCCGCAAAAGCGTTTGCGGTTTTATTTTCATCCACTTGTCTGTGATTGTAATTATAATTACGAAATGTTTGATCTGCTACTTCTTCTATTGTTAATATAATTCCAGGAATGATTAACGTCTGTAGTTGAATTTTGTTCTATATTTTTAATATATTTATGTTTCTCCAACTTAGTTAAGGATTTAATTTTTTTCCTCAATTCCTTGAATTTTTCATCAAATACATTAGACACTATCCTTAGTTTTCTATATAAGTCGTTCTATTTCTTTGAATAGATCTCTAATTTCTTTTGTAAACCAAACTGGAAAAATTTTGGACACAATTCTCAATTATTTTTTTCCATATATTGTAGAATTCATGTAATGCTATATTCACATTAATTTTTTCAATAGATGTATAATGATGTACGCCTCCGTGTCATAGGGACATACAGCGAAATCTAACAGAAAGAAGATCCAAGAGTAACAAAATATCTTCCTAAGACAGGACGCCAGTGCCCCAAAATAAGAAATGAACAACTGTACCTAGAATTTGATAAAAAAGTATACTGTGATGGAAGTCCCCGCAAGAAGATTATTCGAAGAGCTGACAACTCATTACAATGTAGAACTAGAGGAGCTGATGGTTTAGGTCCAGGAAGATTTCCGCAAATATCTACGGCCATGCAAATAGTTAGAAAACGATTGGGAAAGGTCCAGCAGTGAATATAGTAAAGAGAAATATGAAAAAATTGGAGGAACCCATTGGATAAATGAGAAGTTTGGACATGATCTAATTTATTTCTGAGTCGCTAGAAATCAAAGCCACCACCGGAAAATGAGTAAATCAATAGACATTTCCATACATCCCGGATTGAGCTCACTCTTGTTCTCCCGCTCATCAATTCGGCTACATGGTGACCCTTATCAAAACCTGTCCCTACACTGTGGTGATTGTGTCGACGTGAAAAGTGACGGTTTCAAGAATACGAGTACAAAGAGGTTTGTTTGGTTCCTGGAACTTGGTCGACTGGTGATCTTGTTATGAGTGACTAAGCATGGATCTCTCTCTTATTCTCTTGATAAAATGTGATATAATATCCAGCGAACGTCGTATTTACTACTGAATATAACAGGATGTCAATCACTAACATTTTCTTCACGAATTCTTTATATCCGCGAGATCTTTCATTTAACTATTACATCTGATTTGTTCAAAATGAAAGTACGTTAAAAATATACTTAGACAAAATACCTATTTGTAGGTTATAAATATACACTTAAATTCCATGTACAATGCTAAAGAGCTCTAAATAGTAATTTTTTTCTTAATTTCATTTTCGGGTAGAAGCTTGACAGCCGCACTTGTTTTATCGTGATGCATAAAAGAACAGTTTCTTATCTTCTTACATTCCTCTAATTATTTCCAACTATAGTATTCTTTGTAACAGTTTCGATATAGAAACACGTTTGACATATAAATAGCTCATGGTTGTAATGCCAGTAATCTCCTTTGCACACATTTTTTACACAAATGACGTGAGCAAGAGCGAAATTAAATTGGAAAGCTGGTCGCCTGCACTGTCTGATATTCCTAAGATTTATGCTCGCAGGTGCAGGAGGAAAGTTTTTAATATGTGATCCACATTTAACACCTACATAGAAAGGCTTCGAGCTTTGTTTTACGGAAGTCGACAAAATAGGAGATTCGTACCAACCTGGTACTTTGCTTAACTCATTAATCTGGGATAACCTCGAGTTCTGTATTTTTGAAGGACATCTCTGAAATCTGTTTTCTGTTCTGCGCGATATCTTATTGGACAAATTGAAGGAAACTATTCAAATTCCACTTGTTTTTGTCGAGGACTTAGTCCTTCACCTATTTCTACATTGAGTACTACCTTTAGCAATTTCTGTGTATTCTTATTTTAAAACGTATTTAAAGTTCTTTTTAAAGCAATCGTTTTCAGATTCTTTGGGAGAAGGAAATGAGAAAGTTATTGATGCTATGTAGCGTGGAATTAATCAATAGAAGAGAATTATTTGAACAGAATATATGCAAATAAAGGTTAATAATGACATTACTTTCATCGATGGTGTAACTCTGTGTAAAAAAATAATGCTCTATAAGGTTTGTTCGAACACAACAAATTATTATACAATGCAACGTCAGGATTCTGTGCAGTGAATAAAAATGTGTTCCAACTGAAAATGTATTGTTTAAAAACGGTTTCGTTTCTGTTCCATCTTACGTTGGGATCCATCATTTCGATCCCTGGTCTAAAGCAAGGACTAATTGAACTGTCTTGCGCAGTTTACTTATTTAACTGAACTGTCAAGTATCATTCGATGAAATTTTAATTGTAGTCCTTGACGATTGGATTTTATTTGTATTTGTATTCCTTACTAAACTTATAACATGTGTGATGAGGAAAATAGTGATTTGGAATCAAAAGTTTCAAGTTCAGATGATGATGACCGAATGACGAATTGAAATAAAGTGAAGAATGCAAATTATTTACATAAGTATTTGGGACATGGATTTCAAAAATAGAACAAGAGTTTTTTTAGAGCAAACTGTACCTGTATACACGATGAACAACCATAGAAAAATTGAATGAAACACAGAACACTTTGTATGTAAAGAAAATTAAGTCAACTTCAAGAATTGGTGGACAAAAGTAAGTGTAACTTTTATACTTGAGAATCAAAGTTCAATTCATTTAATAGAAAATGATAATTTTGGAAAGCGGAGTTGATGTTCGCTATCATTAAATTAATGAAACGGGGCTGGAAGTTTTACTTGAACTGAAATATTGTCCTACAACCGAGCGAGTTGGTGATTTACTGATACTTATATTGAATGACAGAATACATCATCCTATAAATAAAACTAAAACGAAACGTGTTTAGTACATAATAAATAGTGAGCAATCAGGTTACCCAACGCATTTCAAAGTAAGAAAATTACAAATATAACTTAATTCTCTTAACATTCCCCCTCACTTCCAGCATTTTGGAACATCAATACAAAAACATTAGTTAAATACAGTCACTAACTTGGCTTTATGGTTCTCACACTTTGTAAAGCTGGGTGCACTGCTTTATTTAAACAATCGCACCAGGCACAGACATGTCATATGCTGTTGGATATGCAAGTCATCATCTGGAGGAACCATCGAAACAGGATGTTAATGTTGTCAAGCAAACAATAAAAAAATTTCTACACATAGGAACAAAAGGATCAACTACAGTACCATGAATGATGTATATTTTGAGTTTTTGGGATTCAGGCTAGGCTGGTGACACTGGCTGCCGGAAGAGTATGAAAGGATACGTTATCTCTTATGCTGGTGGACCAGTTGCATGGTGTCCCACTCACTGAGGCTAATAAAATATTGCTGCTGAAGATTGCTGTAAGGAACTAATGTTTTTGAAAGGTCTGCTTGAGGAATTGGTGCACAAAACAGGGAGTATCACTTTAATGCTTGATAATCAATGTTCAATTCATTTAAAAGGAAATGAAAATTTTGGAAAACGGAGCAAGCATATTGATATTCGCTATCATTATATTAATGGAAAAGTGTCATAAGGTTTACTTGAACTGAAATATTGTTCAAAAACTGAACAAGTTTGTGATTTACTGACAAAACCCCTTATTTTCTTATTTTAGAATGTGTTGGGTAACCTGATTGGCAACACTGCTCACTGTTTACTATGAACTGTACATGTTTTGGTTCAAGCCACCAGACTAGCTGGACGACCCAAAACAATTTCGCTCTTGCTTTCGATCATATAATTAAACATTCACGTTGCTCAAAAAATGACCCTATACTCCTTGTATTGTACAATCATGAGAGCCACATTCAAATTGAAGTTATACGAAAAACTAAGGAAGTTGGAGTATCCTCCACATTGCAGCAATAGGCTCCAACCTTTGGATGTATCCATTTGCGGTCCATTTAAATCAAAATATAATGCAGCATGTAACGACTGGATGATAAATCACCCAGGAATAACGATTACATTATATAATATAGCAAAATTGGTAAATGTTGCTTGAGAGGGTTCATTCAATAAGAAAACTATTGTAATGTTGTTCCAATTTATTTAAACAGAAAACGGGTGGGATAAATTTTAAACACACGGTATGGCTACTTACGAATTTATTTAAACACTAACACTTAATTTATATACACTTAACTATTCACTTAAATTTAATTTATACGCACACAACCTTAATTATTAATTTATATCAACACTTTACTGTTCGCTATTTCAGTGTATTCTTGTTTATTTGTGGAGATCACTTTATCAACTAACTAACTTTTCTTGGTCCATTCTTTATATATTAGTGCCGTTTTTACTAGATAATACTAGATTTCGATTTACACAAAAACAATTGGCTTTCTGGCATTTTCTAGATAAGACTGGTCACAAAAATAATGTCTAGATAAGATAGTCACAATCGTAAATAGTTCTAAGAAATCCTTGCGCACCCGCCATAATTTTAACTTTCATACATGGCTTAGGCAGAGTCGGATTCAGGGACTATACCAGTGTGCTGTTTCATAACAATATTATAGCTGGATTTAAAAAGACTGGTATCTACCCATTTAACAGCAAGCCTTTTTCAGAGGAAGAATATTTATTGTTAGCAGTAACAGTCCGTCCTGAACCAGAATTAGATCAACATTTAGACGCATCCCAAGAAATACCATATTCACCTACCGCCATCCTGCAACCAGCTTTTAATGTAACTCCTTTAACACTACATTTATCTGAAACAGTATCATATTCTTCCACAGAAACAGAACCAGATCAACCACTTGCTCACCACAACCTTCCTCCAGAAAATGTAATTCTGTCACCACATGATATCAGACCATTTCCGAAAGCTGTCCCTAGAAAAGTAACCAACAGGGGGAGGACAAAAGGAAGAACAACTATACTCACAGACACCCCCGTAAAAGAAGCAATCGAAGAAGCAGCGAGAACAGCAGCCCTAAAGGAAATACCACGCCCTCGTCTTGAATGAGAAAACCAAAGAAAAGTCTCGAAATAAATTTGTAGAAAAATGAAAGTAAAATATAAGAGTGAGTCTTCTTCAAGAGATAGTGTAACTTACGAAGATAGTGATTTAGATATAAGTGAATCTGATTCTGATAGGGAGAAAGTTTGTGTCCATCATTATTCCGTAGAAATTAACGATTTCGTTTTTGGGAAGTTTTGTACAAAAAAGAAGGTGATTCATTACGTAGGAAGAGTAGAGGAGAAAATAGCGGAATCTAAATTTAGCGTCACTTTTTTAAGGAAGAGACCATCCTCAGACAGCTTTTTTATCCTACTGTCCCTGACGTTAGCATTGCAGAGAGAAGCGATATTATTTGAAAATTACGAAAACCACAAACTGTTGGTGGTACAGAACAGGCTAGGCACACTGCAGACCGTGCCATCTATAGAGCCTGTTGAGTAACTGAAATCGATAGATTTCAAAAAACTCCAAAACATTAAAGAAAACTGTAACGTCGTTAGTAATAAAATGTTATTGATTTTTATAACTGCGTATGCGTGATGTCATATTGCTCGTCACAGAAAACGTATTTTGTGTTGCACGTCCACTCATTTTCGTTTATCCTGTTTGTGATCGTTTCGGATTATCTATCTATCTATAAAATTAATATGGCTGGAAGGCAGTGGGAATAAATCATCCAGTTTGACGACGAGGAAACAATGGAGGATACGTCCCCTTCCTTTTCAAAAACAGTGTGTCTCAAAATTTTAAAAAGACGTAGGCAGGTTATTGAGAAAGTTTGCTTTTTGCCGTCCCTGTTTTTGCCTGGTGAGTAATTTTTTTATATAAATTTGTTAAATATGTATATATTTTAGATTATTCAATGAAGGGGGATATAACAGAAAATTTTTTGTTTTCCGTCAAAGTAGACGGGCCTATACAGGAGAGAAGAATTAAAGGTATTTATTATCTGCAATTGAAAAAAAAAAGAATTTAATAACATACATACATTTTTTTCTAGATATGCCTTCCAGCCATGCATATTATTCTCCAGTTGGAAAAGTTGGAATGCCCACCAGAAAATATGAGAGGAAATTAACAGAAATTGAAGGTAAGTTTTATAGTATTCAATATAGCAGTTTTTAATGAAACTTACTATTTCTAGATAATTCCACAATATATTGTAAAAGACTTAAAAATTCTAAGATATTGACAATTGTTTCGATATTAAATATTATCGGCCGAATGCCACAAATTACATTTCATTTGATGCCCACCTGAAGTTTAATAATTGATTTTGGCTAGACCAAGAAGTGAGTGTGATTGATTTAATATATGTTAATATAATATCATACTTCTCATAGTCAATCACAAGGTAGGTTATTCTGACGATGAAACAATTCTCAATTTGTTAGAATGTTCAACATTTTTTCAATATATTGTGGAATTATGTAGAAACAGTAAGTTTCATTTAAAACAGTAATATGAGTAGATTCCACAGTGTAAGCGTCGAGACAATTAATTTCATTCAATATGCTTGCTATAATTTTGGACATTTTAAATTGTACCCAATGAAAAAATAATTATTTGGATGTTATTTTATGTTATAGCTATTCCCTCCACCACTAAAGGTGTTGAGCCATTTCCACCTTCACCACACGTAGAAGCTATTCCCTCCACCAGCTATGGGATGTAAGGTATTGAGTCCTTGCTACCATCACTAAATGTGTTGCGAAGCGAAAAAACCATTAATCGGCATAAAGTCCTTTCATTTTTGAAACGTAGGTTTAAAGAAATAAATTACTAAATATGTAAATGTTCGTAATCGTATATATGTAAAATTGACAATCTTGTTTATTATACTTTTTTCATTTATTTTAATTGATGAGTAAGTAGTAAAAATTGATAATTTTATTTAATACCAAAGTTAATTCCAATACATTCAATTAAATGTATTTACAAAGTAAAAATGAATGCTTCACAATTAGCAAAAGCACTATTTTTCCACTAAGTACTTATATTTTGAGTTTACTACTTAAGAAACGATTTTCATATTTAGCCCATGTTATGGCAATTTATGGGAAAGTCAGTATTAACTTTTGTTGATCCATTATGCTAAGTATTTTGTCTAGCAGTAACCAAAAATCCAAAATATCCAATAAAAACAAAAAATAAAAAATCTATAAAAAAATCATTAATTCAAAAAAAAATCAAAAATTCCAAAATTTAAACATTCAAACATTTTTTGATTATTATTTCAATAGTAAGCACGTTTTGTTTTCTTTTGTTGATATAAATTTTCAAGCATAATTGTGTGTTTACTTATTTACTGTTGTAATTCTGTGCGTTTACTTATATACTCGTAACTGTTGTTAATTGTAGAAGTTCATGGAGTGAAAATCTATATTAGAGACAAAACAACGGATAATGCCAGTAGCAAGGAGACGTGAGGTCACACCGGATGGACGAGTGGATACAAAAATCACCAGGACATCGGCATGTTATATATTGTAAATATATTTATTTTCACTATACACTGTAATTGGGAACGATAAAATGAATAAAGAACTTTGTAATCTGTAGAAGCTCATCCAGAAACGAGAAATGATTTAAACAAGACGATGGGATTTTTAAGAGCCATGAAGACCTATTTAATACTTTAAAGAAATAAAGATGTGTTTTAAGTGTAAACGAAATGTTAGATATATTATTTTATATTTTGTACAGTCATACGTGCTGTTTAGCAACTTTTATATGTATACTTGGTACCTTGTATTTACAGAGCTGGGCTGTAGTTACCTACGTTTCCTTTACAAATATTTTAATTACTTTTGTTCTAACAGACACAATAATTATACTCAAATATTTTCTTTCCAGAAACTTGACAAAAATAGTAGTTAACTACTCATTGCTAACAATTTTTTTGTTAGCAGTTACACTCCACTGGTTTGTCCAGTTCTGTGTGTTTATAGGAGTATAATAATTAATAAATAAATTAATATAAACTTATCATAAATAATGTTCTACTTTTATCTTGATTTAACATCATTTAAAAATCTAATGATACTGCAATCTAGAATGTATGTTACTCAAATTATCTTTAATTATTGCATTGTTTTTACATTATATATTATGTTTGTTAAGAATAGTTATTTGTATGCCAAAGACTGGAAGTGCTACTTTGTTGGACGAGTCTGACAATTGCGAGCCGAGCGAAGCGAGGCGAGCAACAGACGAGTCCAACAAAGTAGTATTTCAGCCGCGGCGAACACATTTTTTTGACGACGCATAAAATCCAAAACTTTTTCAATTACACTGAGGAAAGAAAATAAATAATAGAGAATTATTAACATTTTATTTATTGAACAATATAATGTACTTGATGATATTTGCAATGTCAATATTAATTTATTAATTATTTGGAAAAAGAAATGTTGATTGTACCTCTAGGACAATTATTAATATTTATTGGATTGGATGCTGATGGAATATGTATATCTCTACTAGATGTTGATGGAAGCTCTGTAGATGTGTTTGTGATTTCGATACAATTTGTAGATGTGTTTGTGTCTTCGATAGAATGTGTTGAATGATTCGTATTTGTGGTGGAAGAAAGTATTCTGTTAGCAATTTAAATCTTGTTTGTTATCGAGTCATCTATATAAGCTTCCGCTACGGTGGAAGAAGCCCACCCACCATGCCTTTTTAACATCAGGAGGTCTGCGCCAGTATCAGATAAAAGGGACGCTGAGGTGCGCCTAAAACAGTGGCCTGTATAACTTTTCTGGATTTTGTAAATGTAGATATTTAGCAATATTACATGGCATCTAACTAAATGTATGAATTCCCACAACATGGGTTGAAAACTTGCATTTATGATAGCTGAGAAAGAAATTTCAACGATTTGTTTGTGGAGGTCTCCATGTTAAGTATTTACAAAACAATTCGATGGGATTTATACCAAGACAAATTTTGTTTGTTACAATAAAGATACGTTGTTTGCCAGTTTTGGTTTCTGGTACTGTTGTAATTAAAACATCATTTTTATCTTGAATATCGTTTAATTTTAATTTTCTTAATTCATCCCGTCGTAATCCACCTACCACATCTATTATTAGACAAATCTAAAAGACAATCACTCTTTGTATAAAACTAAAACTAATAAGTAATAATACATACTTTCCACATGAGATATGTCTCATCGGGTCAATGTAACAAGAATTCTATTATATTTTCTCTGGTTAAAGTTTTTCATTTTTTTGCAGTGTACCCCTTGTTTTGTTTCTTCGTGAAATTGATTAGTTTTGGATATTTGTTGATGTGATCATCTTGTTTTATTGCGAGAGTACTTTTAATCATCGAGAATGTAGGCCATAAAGTAGAACTTTTCCAGATTTTAGATTTTTCTGAAAAATAAGCGAGCACTACGTTTTCCGTTGGGTTTCTCGCCTTTTCCTGGTGACACCACTTCATAAAGAGCTCGTACTGTTTTTCGTACCTTGCACGAGATTTATCCGGCAACGAATTGATAACGGCCGCATTGCATTCGAATAACTCTTCATCGCTGATGTTTTCTTTTTCATTATCATTCATTGTTATTAATTAATTTAGACAATACTCGAGGTGGAACAGTCAACTGTCAACATTGAAGTGGCTAGAGCACATTTAAGGAAGTTACAGTTGTCTACTCCAGAGCGTCCCGAAAGTGTTTTGCAGTACGGAACTGTCACTTTCACTACATGGAACACTCAAAACGCAACTTTCGGTATGTAAATGAATACAGAACGAGCAAGTTTCAGATGGCGTCGTCTAAAAAAGTACTTTGTGAAAGAAATTATTTGTTGTGTATTTTTATACCAAAATAAATCTGTTTATATGATTATTGTTTTATTTTTTTCCATTTTAAGCATTTATGGTCCATCATTTGATATTTCATTTAATTTAACTGAACATCTAATCAGTATTGAGTTAATGGAGTTAAATTGAATGAAATGTTAAATGATTGACTATAAATTGCTATTTTGAAATAAAATAATTGAAATATAGTAGATTTGAATATACCGTCAAAACCTAAAATTACAGAAATCTTTTCAACAAGAGTCAATTGTTTAGTCGACAGGCTCTTTAGATGGCACCATAATCAGTGTCTCATCTATCTGTGGGTTATCTGTAGTACAGAACGCTGAGAATCACACTATTAAAATTTAATAGACTTATTAGGTTAAGAAGTAAAGTAGTCCCACACTACGCGATATGGTGTCCCACATCACCCGAATAAGCGGGATGTATGGGACATTTGACAGTTAAGTCAATTTTTAACCTTTATGTTGGTATAATATTTTTATTAATTTCTTTTTGTACGGAAACTCACAGGATTTTCTTTACGATTCAAATGAATGTAATAAAAGTAATAAAAACATTATTTTTTGTATATTTATATAATTTAAAAGTAAAAGTGTCCCACTCCTACCACTTCTTCCCTATGTACGTCATTTTATTGATATTTTAATGAGCCATTTAATATACAGGGTGGCCCCTGTATGTTCTCATTAGGAAAAGTGAGTTTCGGTGGAAAAACAGTAATTTCTACATTCAATCGTTAGGAAAATTCATGAATATGAATTATTAGGAAAAATAATATTGTAGGGGCAATTCTAAGGCAACTGTCTATAATTTAGATGATGTCATGGAGATAAAGAATTAAAGAAATACTTAAAAAAATAAAATTCAAATGGCATCACAAAAATGTAAAAATATACAGGGTGTTCTATTTAGTCAGTCAGTTTTTAGGTAATTTCCGGCGAAACAGGTAGTAGGTCATTTTGTTTTTTCACGTAAAAAAATCCCAATTTCGTTGTGATATAACCCATCAAAATTTCAATAAAATCTAACGGCCCATTTAAAAGTTATAGTGGCGGCCCCTAATTCATTTTAACCCGGTATAGGTAATCAAATAACCAAAAATTCAATTAACAAAGCAACAATGAACAGCTTGAGCAAATAACACACGCTAAATTAAATTGTAAATGTGTTTATTTGTGCCCACAAACATTTTCAGCACATGCTTTCTCTTCAATGAAGAAGCAGATACCTCTGATGAAGGTCACTATATATATACGAATAGCTATTTTGTGATTATGGAATTATTTATTTGCCATTGCCAACGATGTTTTATTTATAAATTTGCATTCACTGTAATCGGCACTTCATTTTCACTAAATTTTAATCTGAAACGATTTCTATCCAAATACTATAAATGTAAACATGAAAATACCCCCTAAAAAGATTCTAATAATTGTCAACATACTCTGAGACTAAATAGATTTTGCATTATTCTCACGAAATCCAGTAAAGTCCAATTAGGGTCCGCCCGGCACGTCTTTTGTAGAAACGCAATCAAGAGAGCGGCGATGAAAAAAATCGCCCAAAGTTTACGTATAATTCTAATTCCCCTACGAATAAATTCACAGTCATATTGTTTGCCTGAACGCAACATTGAGATGCAAAGCACGCTTTGATCCTTTCGAGAAGTGACGGGGTCTGACAGCTCAACAAAGCCGCGTTCACGCTGTCGCGTTTTTCGCAAAATGAGCGAAATTCGATTCTATGGCCGGCTACGGAAGTGTTAGAGAGACGAGAGGTTCTCCGTTGATACGTCATGTTGCACTTTCACACGCAATATCGAATATTATTTCACAAAAGAGAATATTTTCCCATTATTAATAGAACAATGAATTGATCGAAGCATTTTCAGTACTACATCAATTCGTTTTTAACAAGTAACTTTAAATATTATAGCGTTATATTTATATTTGGGATGCATGCATTAAATTCATACAAAACAATAGATATTTATGTTATAAGGATCATAATAACTAGCCATGAGACGAGCCTTCAATCGAGTCTGATAAGATAGCTTGTACCATAATGATTGTTTATGATCAGAATTTCATACAAAATTTAATATTTCGACTATTTCTTTAAAAATAAATTTCTTGCTACATTTGAGTGATGTACCTGCACCTAGCTTAATTTCAGTAATGTGCGTATTCTATCTAATACAAGTAACAACGGAATTGTTTGCTTACATTGTCCTGTCATTGTCAAAGTTAAATTTATTGAAAAGCTCATCAAGCATTGCAAAATGAATGGTTTGCCATGAGAATTGGAAAAATTTGGCTAACTGTGCAGTTGCTGGTGTGATATGTGAAGATATATAACTCGAAAGGTGTACTTCTGGAGGAATCAAACGATCGAGTACATCTATCACTGGGATTTATTTATACAAACTAAATACTTACAAGTAACGTACTTACATTAGGATAAATACCAATTATAACAATTAATACACCCGGTACATTAGTGTACATATACGTCGGTCAAGTGCAATGGAGTACAATTACCTGAAGGCTTGATGACATCTATTAAATACCAAAAACTGATCTACGTATAAATTCATAACAACCATGTTTGCTTAGCTAAGTTGTTTATATTATTATTCTAGTGACATGTATATTGATAAAACTATTCTTGTACGTTTAGTAAATATAGATTAAATTGATTTAAATTTAAATGAAACTTACTGTTTATAGCTAACTAGACAATATATTGAAAAAATGTTGAAAATTCAAAAAAATTGACAATTGTTTCGATATTACTTAAATATCATCGTCCGAATGACAGAAGTTACATTTCATTTGATGCCTACCTGATGTTTAATTATTTTTGGCTAGACCAAGAAGTAACCTACCTTGTGATTGACTTAATATATGTTAATAGAAAAAAGAAGATATGATATTACAAATATTAAAGCTTAGATATTATTAGCCCTATTGGGATATCATGGATATCGTTTTTCCCAATTAAGACAGTATAACTGTGCAATGATATAGAAAACCAGGAAAACTATATCTGCTGATCTTCACAATTATCACTTAAGAAGACAGTTTAAAAGTGGAGAGCTCCCTAGATTTATCTGTTCATTGACGACTTCATATTGTGGGTTTCTTAAGTGTCTTCTAATTTCCAATTCTTCAAGGAAATCCAGTCAATGAATGATTGCTGTTAAGTAGATGTCTGGCGTAGTGGGATTTATCTGGTTGTTTTAATATGTAAGCTCGTAAATGTTCACTGTATCGGATTTCCAAATTTCTATGGGTTTGACCCAAATAAACAGCATTACATTCTGGACATTTAAGTTTAGATATACCAGATTTCTTTAATGGTGATATATTTGTTTTTACATTTAACAATTTTGTACTTATATTACTTTCTGTTTCGAAAGAAATTCTTGTATTTGTTGCTGAAGATATTATCTTGGGAATATTATTAGAAATATTTTCTGCATATGTAATGGTTTTATAAGTTTTTATTTTTTTAGTTTGTTTAGGATATATTAGTTGTAATGCTACTTTCCCTCTTTGTTATTAATTCGTTTATTTATCATATGTAATGGGTAACCGTTGGATGTTGCTATTTGTTTAATTTTGTTAATCTCTCTATCAAAATTACATCTGTTCATAGGAACTGAAAATGCTCTATGTATCATTGAATTATATACCGCTAGTTAATGTGACATGGGATGATTGGAACTATATGGAATAGTCACATCAGTGTGTGTTGGTTTTCGGTAAATCGAATAACCAAGTACAGTATTAACTCTTTGAATTTTTAAATCAAGAAAATTGATTGAACTATTTTCTTCAACTTCTAATGTAAATTCAATTTTTGGGTGTAAATGATGAATTTGATTGAAATTGAAAAATATATCTAATTGTCGTTCACTACCCATAAAACAAGCTAATATGTCATCTACATATCTATACCAAAATAAAACATTTTTTGAAATATTACTTTCAAATATTTTTCTTTCTAAACTGTTCATAAAAATATTTGCGAAAATTGGCGATATAGGGCTTCCCATTGGTAAACCTTCATTTTGAATATATATCTCATTGTCAAAAGTGAAATTAGCTTGTTTTATGGGTAGTGAACGACAATTAGATATATTTTTCAACCACATTAATGATTTACACCCAAAAATTAAATTTACATTAGAAGTTGAAGAAAATAGGTCAATCAATCTTCTTGATTTGAAAATTCAAAGAGTTAATAATGTACTTGATTATTCGATTTACCGAAAACCAACAGATACTGATGTGACTATTCCATATAGTTCCAATTATCCCATGTCAAATGAACTAGCGGCATATAATTCAATGATACATAGAGCATTTTCAGTTACTATCAACAAATGCAATTTTGATAGAGAGATTAACACAATTAAACAAATAGCAACATCCAACGGTTACCCATTACATATGATAAATAAACTAATTAATAACAAAGAGGAAAAACTGGCATTACAACTAATATTTCCTAAACAAACTAAAGAAATAAAAACTTATAGAACCATTACATATGCAGGAAATATGTCTAATAATATTTCAAAGATAATATCTTTAGCAACAAATACAATGATTTCTTTTGAAACAGAAAGTAACATAAGTACAAAATTGTTAAATCTGAATACAAAAATATCATCATTAAAGAAGTCTTGTATATATAAACTTAAATGTCCACAATGTAATGCTGTATATTTGGGTGAAACCTTAAGAAATTTTGAAATTCGATACAGTGAACACTTACGAGGATACTGATTAAAACAACCAGATAAAGCCCACTTCGCAAAATATCTACTTGACACCAATCATTCATAGACACCTAACACAGAACCAGAACTCATTCTGTTTATATTCGATATATTAGATGATAATTCTCCAGGCATTTTCTCAAACTTGTTGCATGGTTTAGGATTAGTTTTAAAATACCTTATGTACTATGTCACAACGTGTGTTACTGCATTTTTTCCGTTTACTGACCAATATGTCAATCTGATGATTGATAACAAATTTTGCATACCAGCATGTAAGTATTTAATATGAAAATCTGAGATTATTAAGTAAGTAAGTTTGCATTTACTTGGCAAAATGATAGGATGTTGTTGGTTAAATGTCAATTCGGACTTACACAATCTGCCTCCAGCTCTTAAAACCTTTTGTTCATCTAGAAACGGGTTTAAAACGTGTGATTGTGCTAAAATTATTATTTTTGTTCTGCAATACTAAGTTCTTCACAACATAATAATTATTTGATGGGAATTTTGTTTAAGCAACGATTATTGAATCTTAATATGCATGCGGTAACTCTGACTAACTTAGAAAATGAAGAAAACCTTTCAAATATGTTATATACATTTTCGGATTCAATTTTATTATTGCGATTTACTAAAGATACATAATCAGTTTTCACTTCATGTAAATAATCAAAGTCAATTTACCTTTAAAATTATCGTGATTTTTTTGATAAACGAATTCTGGCCATTAAACCATTTTTTGTTATTGACCAATTCCTTAGTAAAATAGGAAAATAACGTCTGCCGAATTATCATTTGTACTAACGCGTTTCCATTCTTCTATATTTGAAAGTTTAGTATTTCTTGCAACTTCTGTTTGCAACAGTGGCGTACACAGACATGAACCTGATCAAGAAACATATTTATCTATGATGGTGATTATAACAATTTTAGGAATTACAATAGAAAATCTAAGCACTTTAGCTTTAAAGCAAGGTCATCAATTATGTCTTCAGTTCATATAACTTCTTCTCTATGAACTAACAGCATGGCTAACCCATTAAGCCTCACTTGGACAGTAGTATTTCTTAAATAAGTTTTTATACGTTTTAAGGTTGAAAAGGTCCCTTATGGTAGCCAGTCTCTAAGTTTGTTCCGTGGAACCCTAGGGTACTGCAATACCCCCTTGGGAGTTCCGCAAGAATTCAGAAAAAAAAATCAAAACAACTCTCTTTGGTCGAACGTTTTGACGTGAGCGTATCACGAGGCGCAGCCGAACTCAGTCACCACCCACAACAGTACAATTTTACTATGCCGCTACCACCGATATCTACTTGTGCGCGCTAACAAAGTCAAAATTGTTTACACCGCATTTTCTGTATTTCTATTTTTATTTCGGCTTTCTATTTATCAAAAGCGTTGTGAGCCCGGCGTCCCTTTGATGAAAGCCGCCTCTGAGATAAGACACTATAGTGGTGAACAAGCGACTTTCGGGTCTAACTTCAAAACAGTCGAAATTGTTTACAGCGCATTTTTTGTATTTCTATTTTTATTTCGGCTTTTCATTTGTCAAAGGCGCTGACTCGAGTATTTTTGAAAATGTTCGAGATCGAGGTTAGAACTATAAAAGTGACGATCCCGCCTCAACACTCATCAGTCGACGATTAGCGTTCGGAGCGATAAGTACCTACCCACTTAGAAGCTATCTAGGAAATTGCGAATTTTAACGAAGTGTTAAGGTATTGTTCTACTGCTGTTTTCTTATTGTATCAGTTTTGTACATTTCTTCTTTGGAGTAAACTCTTCTACGGAGTAACATTGATAATAAAGAAGAATGGACCGTTGGCTTAAAGGCGTTAAACGTATTGCAACAACATTTTCTAACGAAGCCGAATGTTCATAAGCAGTTTCGGATTTGTTGATCCCAACGCTTCACCTCTCTGGATGTTATGTAGTAAACTACTTCCTAATTGTTACATGGCACCTGCCAAGTTGCGCCGACATTTGGAAACTGTACACCCTCAGTGTAAAGACAAGAATAAAGGAAACGTTGTACGTGAAATAGAACAATGTAACAAACCGATCGACTGTTACGATTTCCATCGGACTATGATATTTTAATTTCGTCGTACTAATGATTTGAAATTAAAAAACTTGTTTCAGTTCCAAATTTTGTATATTTAAACGATATCGTACATAGGAAAAGTCTCTTCCTATAGTAACAATGATAAGTTTATATACCTATATCGTTGTGGTTTTACATATTTGCTGGTGAGTTAGATTTTTGGAATATTTTTTCTCCATGTTTATTCTGTTTTATTTCAAATTATAATATGGGATGGCGTTTGATGAATTTTGTATGTTCAATTCTTTTTTATCGTAAAAAAGAAACATTTTATATTCTCTTTGAAGCAAATTTTCAATACTTTCTTCTCATTCTTTTTTTAGCTTCATAATTCCGCATTTTCTGTTTATTTAGGGATCAAAGCGAATATTATGGAACAGACTTCTGTTAGTTTTATTTTAAAAACTAGATTCAGTTTTTTATGTGTTGAAGTATAAGCTTCCTATCTGTTCTATCTATTCCTTCCTTCCCAGAATTTTTCCTTGATTTTTACTCTTTTTTTCTTTCCTCAACTCTGCAGCCCCTGGGTAGGCCCTAGGATTGAGCACCACCATTGAGACAACACAAAACCGGCCGTGATGAATTAAGGACCATATCTACATCCCCTAGCAGAGAGCTGAATAATTCCAGAACCTCTCCAAGATAAATCCTTTGTCTTATACTCAATTCATGGAAATCTAGAATTGGAGATTCAGAATGTTAATTTACATCATGTAGATATAATTGTACACCCTCTTTAAGGGTTATTTTAATGTTTTTTTAATGATATAATTGTGAAACAATGACGTTACTTCATACATTGTTTCGTTTTTATCAGCTGGATGTTTTTTGACACCTGTTTTTATGACGACAGCTTTGATAATGGCCTAAAGGCCGAAAGCGCTTAGCTGCATATTAATAAACATATACACACTGAGTACTTGTCATTTTCATTCACTCAATTTACATCTAGTGTGTACACCATACCCACAGACAGTTCTATATTTATTTGTTATCTACCTAGTCTGTTTTCCTTACTTCCGACAATTCCCCCTAGGTACAGGTGGACTGGGCCAGTGGACGTACGGGGGTACGACGACCCGGCGAACCTCAGAGCTCAGGCTTGGCATACCGTTTAAGCCCAATAGGGCACACG
Organism: Galeruca laticollis; assembly: GCA_963921935.1. NCBI lineage: Eukaryota > Metazoa > Arthropoda > Insecta > Coleoptera > Chrysomelidae > Galeruca > Galeruca laticollis. The sequence continues at coordinate 52,975,567 of OY998178.1, forward strand.
ACACCCTTCCGCTCGAGCTAGGAAGCTACCCTCTGTCAACGCTAAAGAGAAGGGTGGGGAGGATCCAGCTCTCTCGTGCTATACGGCACTGGTGACAGCAATCGTTGCAACCAAATTCAAACTATAAGACAGCGTCAGTTATTACACTGGTGACAGTAATTACACTGTATAGTTACACTGTAAAGATACCAATTTGTTACAGTTTAAAGATGATGTATTTGAAGAATTGGTCTAATATCTCACTTCGATACGCGCATCATTTGAGAAGTATCTTCCCGAAGAACAGAAAACAAAAAGGAAACTGAATTCATGGATTCAGAATCTTTTTTTACACAACTTGCAAAATTCCGGAAGTATGTCAAACGAGATATATGAATCTCTTTTAGAAATGTCGTCAGATACAAGTATGGAGTCACTGTTCAAAACGACGCCTTTCAAGATTTGTGGTGCAGAATTCGTGATGAATATCCAATGCTTGCCATAATGGCTCTGAATATTCTTCTCGCGTTCCTAACAACATATTCGTGCGAAATAGGATTCTTAATCTAGACAGCCACGAAAACAAAATACAGCAGAGTAGAATGGACGCCGAACCTGATAATGAGACTTCAACTGTCTTCTATCAAACCTGACATCAACCAGATGATGAAAAATACAAAACCAGTTTCATACCTCCCATTAGTAAGATTTTTTCTTTTTAAATATCTGCTATTATTATACTTGTTATATTCAAATTTACTAAGTAAAGTAAGTAGTAACTGTTACATTGTACTTTTATTATGCTGATTGATTGCCACCTACCATTATTCACACTAAGATTCTTCGACCTCAAACTCGGTGCATATTTGAGCTTTTAGGCGTTGCCTCTAACTGACGGGGGGGGGGGATCCGTTGTTCGAAGACTAAATAAAATGTAAAATGGCGCCAGGCAATTCTGCCTCCTGACAACCATCTACACAAGTTTTCCCACCCTAAGACTACCAACAAGGTGGAGAAATAAAACACAAATGTCACTTACACAAGTTTAAGTTTAATAAATGACTTAGTTTCATCAAGAAAAACTTACAAGTCAAGGTAGTACAACTACTGCGTACAAGTGTATAATAAAATTACAAAAATTATAAGAAGTTTCCTCACATGTCCTAAAATCCCTTAAATCCTAACCACAATTTTTCATAGATATTTGAAATTCCCCCTCGATTGAATGATATACAAAAAATATATTTACAAATATATATACAAATATCCCAAGCAAACATATTTATCCCGTACCTTTAAAACCAATGTATCCCTCCCCAGTAGTAACTCAGTCCCTGAGTACCACAATTTGTACGAAAGAGTTATGACAGGCTGTACCCTCAAGTACCAAATGGCACCTTAAAGTCCTATAAATTCCTTTATTAAAATCCTATATAAAGATATTACTTAATATTGCTGGCAAAAGCTAACGAATGAACTGGTATATTTCATATTTGATCAAAAAAACTATCATGCTATTTTAGCTTAACATATTGACTATCCTTTTTTTACATTCATCAAAAAAAATATCAGCTTATATGAAGAAAATAACTGTACCTAGCTATGAACTAGTTGACCTCCAATCAACAGAAAAATACATTAGCCAAAGAAAATATGGTCGAAATTACTAGAATATTCAACTCTAAACACAAAAAACTGATATATTTCTTACCAATTGGCCAGATCGGGTCCTAATATAGGGCTGTTATTACCCTAGATGTGGTAATTAAGGCCTACTTAACTGATGTTTTCCCTCTAACACCTTTTTGTATGCACTATAAAAAAATTACTTCATCAGATAAGGGGACAAATTCTGTAGTCATAATTAGGAACAATCTAGTTAATGAAACTCTAGAAGCATTCTAATACTTACAATTAACATCTGACTGAAATTACACCATAAAAAAACACCTATCGCGTTAAAATCTCTGTTCCCAAAAAATTGGTATTCCCACGGGTCTATAATCTCCAATAACTCGAAAAAATCTTCAGCGATACCCGAGAAATATGTTTCACACGTTGGACATCCCTGTGAAGATGATGATAGGCAGCTTGTGGTTTAAACATATTTCCCCTCCGCGCTGCATGCTAGTGACAGTGGTCTTCAGGGTGTGGGGGAGAATGACATGAAAATAATCTACCGATTCATGTTCTGGGTTGTATGATTCCCTCATCAGACGATCATAGCAATTAATAGCGAGAGTATGTTCTGTACTGATGTTTTTTTGACCATGCAACACAGTTGATTTTGATCACTTCCTCTTTTGTTGTGAACTAAATTTTAAGTTAAGAGTCATTAACTAACTTTTTCATTTCACAAGGCCGTCTTCTTTTTGTTTTTCAAAAAAGAATAACATTCATTGACAAAATTCATTTTATTCTTTTTGGTGCTGTAAACGATACCTCATTTCACATTTTATTCTTTTTAAAACATCAAGAAGTGAGTGGTTTCTGTGCAACGGTTTCCTTTGGGAAAGAAATTATTTAACGATTAACCTCGATTACTTGTAAGTAATAAATTTGAATTAATATTTTTGCCTTCTTAACTAGTTGTATACATTTTTGTAGTTGACTGATGAAGAAATAAAAGATATTTCGAAAGCTTTCAACATAAAGTAAAAAGAGTTTACTTATTCCTGAGAATATATATATATATATTGAAGCACTTTCATTTGGTGCTATTCAATTTAATAAGGGTTAACAGTATTACTGAAATAAGTCATATTGATTTTTTCAATCTTGTAATTTATTAGCCATCATTCTAACGAATATTTATAAATTGTAAAAAAAAACATGTCTAAATTAATTATAGATGCTGATAGTAAAAACAGTGAACAAAATCCTCACTATAATACTGAAGAAAATCTGAAAAGATATTGAAATAGACGATATACTCTTTGAACCATCAGAATCGAAAATATTGAAATCTGATTCAGATACAATAGAGATTAAAATTAATAATGCAGTACATGATGTAATTTCAAAAGCATCCGTTGAAATTAGAATGAAATTCAAAATAATTTAAAAGAAACGCGTTAAATTTTCATGTAGTTAGTAATTAGGTTATTTTATGCAAGGGATTTCAGGAATTTTAATAAATAGTAAATAAGTTATGTTAATATTTATATGTATAAAAATCTTTATCTCTATATGCTAATTTCTAATAAAAAAATGTCAAAGTGAAAAGTGGTATTATAATTGATCTCGTCAAGAAGAACGTGCTAATTTACGCAAACTTTTCGGATTATTGTGGAGAAACGACCTCGTTCGAATTACAAGGAAGCATACAGTATATATCATCTGACAGAAACAGTAATAGTTTATGTAATTGGGTAATACCTTCACCAGAAAATACAATAACTACATTAAGAATATTAAAATTGAACTTCTCAAGAAATTCCACGTGCTTGTCAATTAGAAACTTCGACAATATTCAATTGAACGTGTGCAGAAACGACATACTACCCAAACCTGTTGTACTATCTTCAAGAAACAAACTCTCCGTAACTTTAAAATATAATAACCCATTGTTTTTATGTGTTTGGATTGATCTGGTTGTTACAATTCCACAAATATTTGTAGAACAGCAGATTTCGTTTGTACAGACCATTCTGATTTCACGGGGTGTGCTATTTGTAATTCATCAACTACCCCTTGCAGTAATATTTCTATAGATAGATGTTTCGACCCGTATAAAGACAGATGTGACGGAATCATTAATTGTCCAAAAGGCGAAGACGAAATAAACTGTTCAGAACTTTGTCCTCAGCTTATCAAATGTCCAAATGAAGATTAGTTTGAAGTGGATACAAACCTAGTAAATAAAAGGTACCATTTTAAAATATTATATTAGAGATCTCTAAATTAAAAAAAAGGCCTTTATTTAAAAAACATTTTAATTGTTCAATAGTAATAGTAGTTTAATTTTTTTTGTAGTATATCTGTATACATTTTCTGTTTATAAATTTCTATGTTTTAAAAAAAATTCCTGAAATCACAATTTTGTTCATTTTAATTTCACAAACCAATAATTAGAGTAAATTTGAATGGCGCACTTGAACCCTACCCTTTGAAAGAGTTGGTATACATGTTTAATGATTTTTCAAATAATAAATAATTATTGAATCCTATACAATATATATATATATATATATATATATATATATATATATATATATATATTTATATATATTGATAAAATTTCAAATATTAATGACAGATATTAATTTTACTATTCTTATAATAAATTGGATATTATTTCTGTCTCTATTCATTCTACAACAACATTTCCAAAAAAATTTTTCTTGATTCATTTTATGTGTAATAGAAATAATAAAACCATATTTTACCTAATTGACTAATTTATCATAACATCTCATTCCTATAATTCTTGTTATTGATAACCATATCTCAATATTTTAATTATGATATGTTCTTTATATCTTTTCATATCATTCATTATTCATCAATATCATTTCATATTCATTTCATTATTTTATATTTCATTAATAATATTCATCAATTCAAATCAATTTATTTTACTATACTTTTCCATCTTATTCTTTCTTCTTATCCTCATAATTAAATTATTATTCGATATTATAATAACCTTTCTTCTACATATGCTATAAAAATTTTAAATTTCATTTCTTATTTGATTTTCTAACTTTTGGGATTATGATCATTGTAGTTGTTAAATTTCTGGATACCTTGACATTTATCTGTCATTTGTTTATTTAATTTGATTTCAAATATAATGTCTGTTATTATCAATTTTTAGTATTAATTTGTCGAATGAATTTAAAATGTCAGTTAATGTCTGTAAGTATTTGTTATAATTTTCAATTGCAAAATCTATATAAATGACAGACATGAAATACTCCTCTAATTCTATTACTGATAAGATCTTTTGAAACATAACTGTTAATGCCATTTTAAGTGTCAATCACATAAGGACCTTCAAATGGTAATTGTAGTTTTGCACATTTATTCTTCTACTATTCTTTTTATTGAAAATAAACCATCTACTTCTTTTAATATATTTACACCTATTTTAATTTGCCTACCTATATTCCTTGATTTTTCTTCTATTCTGGTAATAGCATCCGTTACTACATTTGATTTTCCCGGTACATATTTTATTGTAAAATCATATTCCTGCAACAATAATGCCCAACGACGGATTCTATTATTACCATATTTATCATTGAGAACTGATGTTAGTGCTTGATTATCACTCTCTATAGTAAAACGATTTCCCAGCAAATAAAATCTTAATTTATTTATAGCAAAAATAATGCTGGTAAGTTCCAACTCACTTACACTATAATTTTTTTCACTCTTTTTAGTTGTTCTAGATACAAAACAAATAGGAAATTCTCCTTCTTCTTGTTCTTGTACCAGTACTTCTGCTAGTCTGTTAATAGAGGCATCAGTATGTCTCCATTCATTCTACAACATATATATATATATATATATATATATATATATATATATATATATATAATATGTTATATTCACAAATTCACATTAATAAACTTTTTAAAAACAATTTTTATTGAGTTACACAGTTTTATGTTAAATAAAAAAGAATTAATAGGTTGAAATTATAATTGTAACTAACTATTTTACATAAAGTCAAAGAATTTATAGAATTTGTTAAATCAACGTCAGCGTTTATTTTCATGGAGAATTCGATGTAGCGTCGCTCCCATGAAAGTGCAGAAATCATAATTGTTCTGTAACATAATATTTGTGTTACTTAATGTGTTTATTTTATAAAAACGCAACGTAGCATCGTTTTTTCCTATATAACAACTCCCCCCTTAATTAAAATTGTTGTTTAATAAACAACAATTTTGAGAATAAAAACCAAAATACATAAAATATAAAATAGACAATACAATATATACAGAGATTTCAAGATTAAAAGGAAAATACGCAAAATACAAAAAATATAAAGGTATACATTAAACCATGAAATTGTCAATTTTCGATTTCCACTTCCTCAGAGGCTTCGGTGTCAAGTTTGGGTCTTCTTTTTGGCAGAATGTTATGAATTTTGATAAAAACATCATTTGGTTGGTCCGGAACAGGCGATTTGTTGAATTTAATATTTCTACACTTATAACAGGTGTAGAGAACGATCAAGGCAACGATGAGTGAGATCGTAGTATATGTGAACCACGAAATATTTTTCTCAACAAACGGTTTGTTTATGAGTTCATCCAAACTTTTTGAGTATTGGTCCAGTTTGTGTTTTGTCACTTGCAGATCATTCAAGTTAATGTTATTAAGATCTAATGGTTCTATTTTGGGTACTTCTACTTTGTTTGGAATGTCTAGACAACAGTTGTAATCAACCATCACGGGATGAAGTACATGAGGAATGTTTATAGTTTTTCTGGTACTATCTTGTATTTTAGTAATGCCAACAAAAGCGGAACATCCTGAGTATAGCTGTAAAATAGAATTTTCATTTACGGTTAATGTTTTCGTTTTTGTGTCTGGAAGACTTATGGTCACGTGTACCGGTTCGGCAATCGACACTAGCCACACGTTTTCTTCGAGTTTTTGCACATTATAACCTTGTCCGTTGACTACCGCACTTTTACAATTCGCAGGAAATGTCTTATATTGTCTTAACAAACGGGCTTCACATATCGCGTTATCGTCTATAGGGTACGCGTAAAAATCGCGACACAACTTTTGATGCGTAGATAACTGTTTACACTTTTGTAAATCGTGGATTGGAATGTAGGATAAAGAATCATCATCTCGTGTTAAATATTTTTGTGAAAATGATAAAATGTGGTGAAATCCAGTTCCATTATCATAAATTGGTATTGGGTATAGGTGGAATAAAGTAAATACTTGTGGTTCAATCAAAGGTATTTTGAGAACGAAAACAAGATCTGAATTTGTTTGATATGCTTCGAGATCGATTATTTCCAAATACTGTGAAATTTCAGAATATTTTATTGGTAGCGGTAAACCTTTCCTTACTGTATTTTCTGATATTTTCTTAAGAGCAGTGATCAAATTTTCTGGTTCAATAATAGAAGTATGAATTATTTGAAGCTGTGCAAAAGTGATAGAGTTTAGAATATCATTAATAGTATTTTCAAGATACGAATAACTCTCCATTAGTTGTTCGCAAATTTCAAAGAAATTTAATTTGGCTTCGATAAGCGCAATTTCGTTTGTTGATTGTCGAATGGTGGTTTCAATTTTTTCTATATCTGAATTAAATATTTTCTCATTTAATTTTAATTGTCCTATGGTACTGTTGAGATTTGTTATGACTGAGCTTGTGATTGACATTTGATTTTTTAATAAGTTTTCTATCTGGTTTTGATCAGTTTTCAATTTATTAATGCAGTCCATATAATATTCACCGTCAGACGCATCGAGATTTCCGGTTATTGATTTAAATATGGTGCCAATACCATTAATTAACCCTCGTTTTTGTCTTTTAACATCGAAAGATATTTCACTAAATTTATCGCCAATAGATTTTGTAATTTGTTGCAATAATGCCAAATGTGATTTCACTTCGGATCGGAAGGACTTCATATTGGAGTAGTTTGAAGTAAAGGTATTTTGAATTGTGTCAAGAATGCTATTATTTCTTTCAAAAGTTTGTTTAAAAGCTGATATATTTTTATGCACTAATAAAGTCCATTCGTCGTTCGAAACCATTATTTTGGTTTCGTCGTGGTAGTAGATTCTAACTGTATTGTTTATGGGTTCGATTTTATATTGACATGTTGCTGTTCCGATCAGCAGCAGAAATCTGAAAATAAGTTAATTTTCAACATAGGGTTTCATAAGATCGAAATTTATATTTGATTTGTTATTTGTTTCTGAATTTAATACTGTTGCGGAATTTCTGTGTATCTCTAGTATTTCAAAAGGGCCATTAAACTTATTTTCTAACTTGTTTTTTATTTGAGTTTCTTTTACGTAAACTTTGTCACCTACTTCATAATTTGGTTTGTTTTCGGAGACATGTTTGTCAAATCGGTCTTTAGCTTTTTCTTTTTGCTTTATAGTTTTTTCTCTCGCTATTTTATAATAATAGGATATGCGGTTATTTAGATCTCTAATATATTTAGTAATTAATTCTTGTTCATTGTATAATTTTTCGGGAGGTCTACTGGACGTGTGTCCAAATACAAGTTCGTATGGTGTGAATCCGTGTGTTTTGTTTATAGAGTTATTATAAGCGATAATAGCAAATGGTAGAATACTGAAGGGGTGTTCATTGGGGTGGTCTGCTAAATTTATTCGAATCATTTCTAACAGAGTAGCATGTAATCTTTCTAGAGATCCGTTACTTTGCGGATGACCGACACTTGAATATGTTAACTTAATATCGAACATATTACAAAGGTCTTTCATTAACGCATTATTGAATTCGCGACCGGCATCGCAATGAATGCGAAGTGGTGCACCAAAATGCTGAAAATAAGCTAATAATGAAGTGACAACGGATTTGGCACTTTTATCTTCAAGCGGATATGCTTGAGAAAATTTTGTTAGTTCGTCTCTTATTGTAAGAGCGTAATTCTTTTGAGGTACCTCTAAAATATCAATATTAATACGTTCAAAAGGTGTTCTAGGCGTTTCAGTTATAACGAGGATACTGTCCAAGTTTTTGCGACATATTTTTGTCTCTTGGCATGCCCGGCATGACTTAATATAATTTTCGACATCTCGATTGAGGCCGGCCCAATTATATTTTTGTCGTATTCGCCTAATAGTTTCATTAATTCCGCGGTGAAGGTGGCTTTTGCCATTATGGAATTGATCTAAGATGATAGGTATTTGATTTTGTTCTGGCTCTTTAGTAATATTTTGACAAATAGTGAATTTTACGTCAACTTCCGAAAGTAGAAATGATAGTGTTTCTAGTATTGGTAGATCAGGATTATTTTCGATAAAATATTTTTCTGAAGGTTTAAATAAATCTCGATTTCTGTAAATTGCAGCAAATAAGTATTCACTAATACTGTCTGGATCCCATTGTATAGCAATAATAAGGTATTTTCTATTTTTGATAGTTTTACTGCTAAGTACATTAATTTTTGCATAAGAAAAGTCGGGGTTTTCCTCAAATATATCCTCAATTATTTTTTCATGAAAATCTTGTAAATTGTTTTGTTGAAAAAAGGTTAAAATGTTTTTATTTTGTTTGTCTAGTAGATGATTATTGGAATATTCTATTTTAGAATAGTCAATCAGTGATTTTGTTTTATAAAGTTCCTCAAAAGACAAAAATTCTTCTGCAGCGGCATCCCAGTCAATTTCAGGTTTATTTTCACTTTGTTGGGATGGCCCTGCATCTTCAAGAGCGGGATAAATTGGGTAAGGTAAATATTTAAAGTTTCCTAATTTTGAGCGAAATGAATCAAAGTCATTTATATGGTTAATTTTTATTCGAGAAAGGGCATCGGCATTTTTATTGGATTTGCCAGATTTGAATTCAATTTGATAGTCGTATTCCTCTAATTTGAGGCGCCATCGTGCTAGACGACTACCGGGGTCTTTTATAGAGAATAACCAAGTAAGTGGACGGTGGTCAGTTATAAGGGTAAATTTTCGGCCATATAAATAGGGTCTAAAGTGTTTAACTGCCGACACAATTGCCAAAAGTTCTCTCTCTATCGTAGAGTATTTGGTTTCTGCTCTGCACAATGTCCTGGACGCATAGGCTATCGGCAAATCCTTACCTATTGGACCTTGTGACAAAACCGCACCGATTGCAAATGCGCTAGCATCGGTAGTTAAAAGAAATCGTTGTTCAAAGTTTGGGTATATCAATATCGGAGTAGAAGTAAGAACATTTTTTAATTCTTGGAATGACTTTTGACATTCGGAGTCAAAATTAAATGGGACATCTTTTTGTAAAAGTTTTGTCATTGGTTTGGAAATTTTAGCGAAGTTCGGTATAAATCTTCTGTAGTAACCAGCGAGTCCCAAAAAGGATTTCATTTCCTTTTGGTTCGTAGGTTGAGGGAATTTTTGGACGCATTCAATTTTGCCGGAAATGGCTTAACGCCATCTTCAGTGATTAAATGTCCAAGGTAGGCGACTTCTTTTCTCAAGAATTCGCACTTGTCTGGCTGAAGTTTTAAGTTAGCTTTTAGAAGTCTCTTGAATACTTCTGTTAAGCGGGTAATATGTTCTTGAATTGTCGGTGAATAGACGATGATGTCGTCCATATAAACAAGACATCGCTCGTTTTGAATTCCAGCAAGGACATTGTCCATGACCCTCTGGAATGTTGAAGGTGCATTTTTTAGACCGTACGGCATTCTGAGGAATTCGAAATGTCCGTTTTCAACTGTGAAGGCGGTCTTTGGTATATCTTCAGGCATTATTTCAATTTGGTGAAAGCCTGATGCAAGATCTAGTGTCGTGAAATATTGACACTTACCAGCTGGTCCAATAAATCTCCAATGTTTGGTAACGGGTATTTGTCGTCTACAGTAACCTCATTCAGTTTTCTGTAGTCTACGACAACACGCCATTTTTGTTTACCTGATGCGTCGAGCTTCTTGGGAACATCCAGACTTGAGACGACCATGGAGAATTGCTGGGTTGTATAATGTTTTGTGAAAGCATTTTATTGATCTGATCTTTCACCTCTTGTTTTTTATGAATTTGGGGATAGCGATATGATTTTACATAAGTGGGCTTAGAATTTTGCGTATCTATGGAATGTTTTATTTCGTTGGTGAAAGTAAGTATGTCTCCTTCTAAATAAAAAATGTCAGAAAAATCATGACAAACTTGGGAAATTAAGTCTCGTTCTTCCTCATTAAGATGATCAAGTCTTAGTTGATTTTTTAATTCCGATGTTCTATCGGTGCACATTTCTTGGGTAGTTAGTTGAATATTATTTACAGTATTCATTTCATATGGTTCTAAGTTAAGTTTTGAAAATGTTACAGTTTTAGGTATACAATTAACATTTAATACTGAAACAAAAAATTCTCCTTTTTCATTTATTTTAACTAATGCGTTTGGTAGTTTAACTTTCTCTACTTCTTGACCTACCAGTATAGCATCAGTATTAACTAAATCGCATTTAAGTTTAAATATTTGTTCAGTCCTAGGTTCAATGGAAATGGTATTTTTGTAAATTTGTGGAAATTGGTTTTCGATTGAAATATTGGTAGTTTCATTATCTGTTACTTTAAATAATGGTACAATTTTGAAATCAGTAATAAGTTGTTTATTTTTTAGATCAACTATACAATTATAATGTTCTTAAAAATCCATGCCTTATAATCCATCAAAATCAATATCTAAATTACAAATGAATACTCTGTGTGGATCGTTAGGTTTAAATGGAATAAGGGTTGATTCGTTAACTCTTATTTTTTGGTTCGTTATACCTTGAATAATTACATTTTCAGGGGATCGATTTCTATAATTTTCGCAAGTTTTGGGTTTGAAAATTGATAATCCACCACCTGTATCAATTAGAATTTTATAAGTGTTTGTTCTGTCTTTAATATAGTATAAGTTTTTAGAATTTACCGGTAAGGTATTTTTTTCATGAACATCTGTTCGAGGCAGTCCGATTCTGGACTGTTCAAACTCATGGTTTGAATTTGTGAACTGAGGTCTGGGATCGACAAATTTGAAGTTTGGTCGTTTAGCGGATCTGGAAGTTTCGTTTGTAAAGGGCCTTGTCGAAAATCCTGATAATAATCATGATTTGGATTTAGGAGGTTATCAGAATCAAAATTATAAACATTTTCATTATTATAATTAAAATTGTCTTGTTCGATATGGCTATAATCGAAAGTTTCGTCTTCATTCGTATTGCAAACTGGCACACCATTATCAGAGTTAGAATCACTATCAGCAGTATAATAGTTTTCCTCTATTTCACTATTAACAGTATAATAGTCAGGAGCACTGGGGTTAATTTCTTGGTAATATTCTTGATAATCAAGTGAATTATTGGAGTTATTGTTCTTGATTTTCATAATAATTTTGACTATCATCTGTATAATAGTCATAACTGTTATGAGAGTGTTTGTTAAAATCACGATTTCGATTGAAATGAAAAGTTCTTTGTTGATTAAAATTTGTGTTGGGTCGATTTCCCGGTGGTCCTTGAGGTCTAAAACTTGGATTTGGTCTAATTACAGATGGGCGATTTTGATTTTGTTGGTTATTTTGAAATTGTGGCCTTTGTTGAAAATTTTGGCCTGTTTGGTTATGTGAATTAGGAGTTTGATTTGGTCTAAAGGAACCCTGAGCTACATTTTGAGATTGTCTTTGACGTGTGAGACACTCATTTATAGTATGTCCTATTCTATGACAAAAATTACATTGTTTTGTTGAATTTTGGCTTAATCTACGAGTAGGTATATAATTTGTATTACGATTAGTCTGAGGTTTGTGGTTTTCATAGTAAGTTAATTGAAGTTCTCTTCTGATTCGTGAAATAGCTGATAAAACACTTATTGGATTACTAGCTCTAACAATTTGACCGATTTTTGGATCTAGACCGGTTAATAAAGTATTTAAAGTTAATGATTCTATAAGACGTGTTTGTGCTACTTTTTGATCTGTTGTTAAATGCTGTTGTTTACTTATAGCTGAATACATTTTTGCTTCCAGAGTTTGTAATCTCGAAACAAAAATTAAAGGCGATTCGTTTGGTAGTTGTTTCATTCTTTGAAGGTCTTGAATCAACGAATTTAAGTCGCGAGAATCTCCAAAGTGAGTATTTAATAATGTTTTAATTTCTTCCCAATTTGAAGCGTCGCGTGAATTAACTAATTCAGCGGCTCTTCCTTTAAGTTTGTTTTTAATATGAGGAGTTGAAAGTACTTTTCGGTCGTTGCCGGCCATTCTGTAAGCTGTTTTACAAGCATTTATAAAAGTATTTAAGAAAATTTGATTACCGTCATATTCCGGAATTATTGAAAATATTTCGGATAATCTGTAAGGTTCTAGAGTCGACGCTTGATCGGTTTGAGCAACTGGAGTATTAGCATTGGCATTAGCGTTTGTTGCACTACGTGTTTCAGGCATTTTGCTTTATATTGAAATGATTGTATTCAAAATAAAAGTAATTATGACAATAGAACTTGGTAAAAATAAAAAATAAATTGCAAAATATTAAATAAAAATAAAACGAGATGATTCTTACGTAAATATTTTCATTCCTTCCTTGGCAGCTGAAATCCTTATCCGTGAGCTTTGCTACACCTGGTTAGCAGTTTGCGTGTTCCTGGTGCCGGAGAGACCGTCTGCTTCTTGAAGATCTGGAGCTGGTACTTGAAAATTCCTTAAAGGTTTAGGAACCACCACACTTAGTTAGGCAATCCTTGTTCTAAATGTGTTTAGGAATCCTACTGACTGCGCCACTGTTATATTCACAAATTCACATTAAACTTTTTAAAAACAATTTTTATTGAGTAACACAGTTTTATGTTATATAAAAAAGAATTGATAGGTTGAAATTATAATTGTAACTAACTATTTCACATAAAGTCAAAGAATTTATAGAATTTGTTAAATCAACGTCAGCGTTTATTTTCATGGAGAATTCGATGTAGCGTCGCTCCCATGAAAGTGCAGAAATCATAATTTTTCTGTAACATAATATTTGTGTTACTTAATGTGTTTAATTTATAAAAACGCAACGTAGCATCGTTCTCATGAAAATACGGAAATCGTAATCTGATGTTTGACATTGCGTAACATTACTTAAACATAAGCGTTTTTTCCTATATAACATATATAATCTTTCAATATCTTAGGGATTCCGTCGTAAGTGAATTAAACTCTTATTTACTACCCAACGTTTCGAAAAATTTTCTTTTCTTTTTCAAGGCTGAAATATGGACATGTTGGTACATTTTATTGAATAATTAATTTTCATACTTACGTGTAAAGTGAGTTAACAATTAATAAAACACTTCATATTAGGAATAACAAAAATATTTAATATATAGATACTTTTTAAGTTTAACTAATTTACAAGGATCTTTTCAATGTGAAGGAGCATGAACTACTGATTGTCAGAGTGTCACAGTTTGAGTGACAGTTTTTTGGTTGAAACATAACTTTAAAACTTAAGAGAATATCTTCATTATTAGTACCATAACTTGTCACTTAATCATGATCCTATGAACAAAGGAAGTCTTATATATCATATATTCGCCCTTGTTATCGATCGAAAGTTGTGAGGTATATTACTCTCACTAATTTCCTCACTAAAATCTCGTGATAACAAGGTTAAATGTAGTATGTACACAACATCTCCGTTATAACTTATTAATTAGATAGATGTTATAAGTTAGAAATATCAAGAATTTGATCATTCTTTTGGTGATGGTCAAATGAAAGAAGATATGCATAAGTGTGATGTACATGATTGCTTTCTCTCTTTTTATTTATTTATTGAGAGATTTATTTGAAGCTATTGTAAATAAAGACATTTTTAAACTAAAAAACGCTTCTACTTTGTGTTTGATTTACGCTTCGATTTGAATTTTGAATTCTATTATTCTGTGTGTTGTATATTTACGATGAATAAGGTTATTTTGATTACAGTTTTTACAACCGCCAGATAAACAGTTTTGTTTACTGTGGACAGGTCTTAAGCAATTGTACAAAGTTCCCTTTTATTGATTTCAGTATGCCTTTGGTTAATTGATAAATTTGAAGAAAAATGAGGACACTGATACATAAAATGGGGGTCTTGACATAGTAGACAAGATTGTGTTTATTAAGTAAATGATTATGGCTAGTGATGAATAATATGTCCGATCACCTTTTTAATATTGTTCGATCGAGGTTTTGAATGTTGAATATAATTTGATGCTTTATTAGACGGGTGATTGAATTGTACTGCTTCTAAAGTGAAACATTTCCTTGCTAAATAATCTTTTAAAATGAGTGATTGTTGATCATTTAATTTACTTTCCCATTCTCGTTTTGTTCTATCATATAGCTTTTGTAATATGATAGGAATTGAAAATGCTTCCCAATGTTCTATGGGCATTTGAAGCTTTTTTAAATCTGATAAATGTTGACGTATTAAATCAAGTAGTTTCCTTAAACATGCAGATCATTCCTTATGAATAGAAGAAAAATTAAATACTATTGTGTCAATATAAGTAATAATTAGAGCTCTTCGATTTTAAAAAAGTTGTTTTAATAGGTCTACCGCGATTGTATAATTATTTGTTATTAAATCTAAATTTTCGATTAGTTTTAAGGCGTCTTCTTGACAGCACGATATTAAATACATTAATTTTTTGACTTCCCTTATATCATATCGATCATGGACTATGGATTTAGACTGATCCCAAATACTATACCTATTTTCAATAAAATTCGAGAAGTCCCCACCATTGCCATTTAGTTTATGGGCGGATACGAAATTGTTTTTATTCGTACTTCCTGATTGTTTGCTATCAATCTTTTTGCCATTGAAATTTTTGAATAGAATTCCGACTATGTATTTATTTTCTATTCTTTCAGTCCGGGAAAGTGAGAAAATTAAAGGGAAAAGTTATCCGTAAATTATTCCTCATTTTTTAATAAAAGTACATCCCCCACCAACATTTTCCTAGTTCGTCTAATAAATTCCACTGACGCTTGCCACGGACAGCTTGGAACACGTAAAATTCAAGTGTTTTATGCTCCTGGAATTCCTGGATGTGCTTGTACAAATAAATTGTAAAGGTAAAAAATGTAGAGAATCTTTTGCTCTAAAAGGTGACGAAATTCGATTTTCCAAAAAAAAAATTTTCCGTTCTTAAATTTTCCAACTTTTTGATATTTTCTCGAAAATTACATTTTCAATTGGCAATTATCAATAAAATAACAATATCGACGTCCAAACATAGATAAACATAGAGGGCAAACGTCTAAAAATTTACTTTTTCACAGATTTGGAAAATTGAAAATGGCGGACGCCCAGAATGGAATTACATTTTTTTTTCAATCGACTCTAAAGTTATGAACATTAATGATATCGAGACGCAGTTGATTGCAATCGATAGAGTGAAAGTTATGTTTTTATAAATAAAACGAACACAATTTTTCAAAATTTTTTTACATAATTTTTAACATTTACCGAAAAAAAAATTGATCTCGTTTTTTCCATTTTTTTCTTTTGAAAAATGTGATAATAATATCTTTTTGCATTATGAGTATCTTTGTCTTTGAAAGAAGCGTATTTTAAAAAAATTCCAGATTCAATTGGTAGAAGCTGAGATAAACAAGTGCGAACTCTGTTCGATACTGTGACAATATTAATTAAAATTTTCAAATTTTGACCGTTTCGCTCGATTGCTGAATCTCCACTCTGTTTGAGTGATACTTTTCATTTTTCTCCAGTCAATGGGTACATTCGAAAAATAACAGTAACCTTAGTGCGTCCTGCCGCACTATGGTGCGACAGCTGCTTGGCGTAGTGGTGGGGGATCAGCGCTCGTTCTCAGTTGAAAGTAACTCGCGCTTTTTTTATTGTTTTTTTTTTCATAATATTGTCAATTTCTGTCTTTTTAATAGTATTATGATTATCAATGATTGCAATCGAGCGAAACGGTCAAAATTTGAAAATTTTAATTAATATTGTCACAGTATCGAACAGACTTTGCACTTGTTTATCTCAGCTTCTACTAATTGTATCTAGAATTTTTTTCAAATACGTGTCTTTCAAGGACAAAGATACTCTTGATGCAAAAAGATATTATTATTAGTGTTTTCAAAGGAAAAAATGGAAAAACGGGATAACATTTTTTTTCATTTTCGGTAAATGTTGTTAAAAGTTATGTAAAAAAATTTTGAAAAATTGTGTTTGTTTTATTTATAAAAATATAACTTTCACTCTATCGATTGTAATCAACCGCGTCTCGATATCATTAATGTTCATAACTTTAGAGTCAATTGAAAAAAAAATGTAATTCCATTTTGAGCGGCAGCCATTTTGAATTTTCTAAATCTGAAAAAACGTAAATTTTCAGACGTTTCCTTCTATGTTTATCCATGTTTTGACCTAGACATTGTTATTTTATTCATAATTGCCAATTGAAAATGTAATTTTCGAAAAAATATCCAAAAGTTGTAAAATTTAAGGACGGAAATTTCTTTTTGGAAAATCGAATTACGTGACCCTTTAGAACAAAAGATTTTCTACATTTTTTACCTTCACAATTTGTTTGTACAAGCACATCCAGGAATGCCAGGAGCATAAAACACCCGAATTTTTCGTGTTCCAAGCTGTCCTTCATCGCAAGCGTCAGTGAAATTTATTAGACGAACTAGGAAAATGTTGATGGGGGGATCTACTTTCATTGAAAAATGAGAAATAATTTACGGATAACTTTTTCCATTGAGCAGATTTTTCGACCTTACTTCCCCGGACTATTTTTTTCCGGTATCAAATAGTCTAAACGAGTTTGAATTTTATCAAATTCCAAAATATCATCTCCAATGCCTTTTAAACGTGATTCGATTTCAAATCTATCCATGTTTATATTTTCTAATGCTATATTATTTAAAGATATTGAAAAGCTGAGTAATCTGTCTGTACATTTTCTAGTTTTTTGTCATATTCGATATTATCAGAACTTTCATCCATTTGATTTTTGGTTTTTATTTTACGTGATATTTTTGATATATTTTTTTAAGTAATAAAATAAACTGTCGCTTCTGACTACGATTTTTATGATTGCGATATTCTGTTTTGTTCGATATCTATTATAAATTGTACGATTAACGAGTATAATATTTTTTACGATAGTGAGTTTTTTATACGAAAATTCGAGTTTACGAGTTAAATACTAAAATTCTAGAATAAAAAAGGGAATAAAGTTTCTATAGGAAATGTACACATAAAAATACGCTAAATACGTGAAAAATACGATTTTAAATAATGATAATCATATATAAACAATCAAATGTTGTTTTGCAATAAATGCAAACACAAAAAACATGCTTTAATTAGAATTAAACAGAATCAACCATAAGTATTATTTATTCTCCTTTTCCCTAACGATACATCAAAACAGGCTCACCGATCGAATCTTGTTCTGTTTGTTTTGTCCGCTGCTTGGCTTTTTGCCGGCCGCTTTTGCAATTCCATATGTAAATAAAGCTTTGAATCCGCTCGAATGGACCAAATGTTTTGTGTCTTGTTTACGAAGGACCAGTCTTCTTTCTTGTTTAACAAAAATTTACTTCGACTGAACTAACAACCATATACATCACAAAACTTCAAAACTATAAGTAATACATTTCCATTAAATGCTGTCAGTATTTGCTGTTCGCTTTCTCAGGTCGTACTTGTCTTACAGTTCCCCATCGCCTCTCCTTCACACTGGTAATTTTTAGTTTTAAGGCGGCGTAAGCTCTTAAATCTCAACATCTTTTAAAGGACAAGTAATGAAAAGACAGAACAGTCAAAAAATATTAGGATTGCCATTTAAAAAAAATGTTAATGACCTCATATATGAAATTTGGGACACACTGTGAAAAATTTCCTTACATCAAAAAGAGCGCCATCAAAATACTAATCGACCGATCTGAGCCTATTTCCAAGAAGAAAGCTGTCTTTGAATTACTGAATTTATTCCAAGTTAGAGACTCGCCTTGTAGTTAACGCAGCTCGTGAGGATAATCTTTCCGCCGTGAAAAAAGAGGCCGGTATACTTAAGAGATCTCGTGCCATTAAACTTAGAATAGGAAATTCAGAAGCATGTAACATATCTTTGTTTTTATTGCACCGAGGCATAGACTAATATTTTTGAAGCTCCTGTACCATTCTCCTTCGGAAGGCGTAGAATTTAGTGCATACAAAATAACATCAAAATCAATTACAAATGCCAACTTTTCTGGTCCAGGATTTTCTCAATCCTCCTCAGTCGTTTCTTTCGAACGTTGTTCTCCTGATTGATAGAAATAGGCTTGGTTTATATCTTGAAATTTCTGAATCGAAATCTCTTTTAATTATTGGCCCCATCTTGTCCTATCAATCATTTACAATAATAAGATTTTCAGGAAAAAGAAATTATAAAGTACTGCAATGGAACATCTTGACTGTAACAGCGAGTCATATGGAGACATCCTGTTAATATTATTATTAAATTGCTGACAGGACGTTACCCACATTATTGTATTCATAATTCTCAATCAGCAAATACTAATACCGAGATGTCTACTGCAATTTCACAAATCGAATTATCTTTAGCAAACAATATTGTCCAGCATATAACGGTGGTTCTAAAGATTTAGCATATTATTTACGACAATCTGAAAAATATTCAACTCTTTTGAAAACCGAAAATAATGATTCATTCAACAATCTTCTGTTAGAGCAATTCAAATCTAGATTATTAGGTCCAGCTAGAGACGTAATCATAAATAGATCTTTTGATAAATGGTCCGATTTAAAAACCGCTCTTATCACTCGTTTTGGCGATCCTAGATCTGAAGAAATATTAGCACACGATTTAAATACTTCTATTCAAACTCATTCTCAATCATTCTCCGACTTTCATGACGAAATTTCTCAAAAATTACAAGTCCTTAAAGAACACCCAGCTATAAATTCTGATAACAGAGAAGTTAGAATTTCTAAGGAAACTATGTATACTGATCAAGCCCTTATGGTATTTAAAGCAGGTCTCTTAAATCCCTACAGAGATCATTTACTTCATATATCAATTTCATCTCTAGAACAAGCATTGTACGAATGTAGAAGATTAGACAACGAAATATCCCAAATTGAATTTGCTTACTTTCTTAGATCTCAAAAAGGTCAAAGAAATCGCCCACCTCCAAAACATAATACTTCATAT
The DNA here is from genome assembly GCA_963921935.1 of Galeruca laticollis. Lineage (NCBI taxonomy): Eukaryota > Metazoa > Arthropoda > Insecta > Coleoptera > Chrysomelidae > Galeruca > Galeruca laticollis. Next base: position 52,995,432 of record OY998178.1, read on the forward strand.
AATCAATCACCAAGAAACCAACCTTCATTTAATAATTATAATTCGTCTCAAAGACCACAAGTTCCTCAAAGCCCTAATTAAAGACCATATAACAGATATAATGATAACAATCAAAGATTCCATTACCAAAATAACTATCAATGACCAAATAATCAATCAAATAATAGACAAACACAATCTCCTAATAATCAAAATTTTAATCGTCCCTCTAAACCTTCCACAAGTAATTACAAACCAACCCCAATGAATATATCTACAGCAAATACTTATAGACCTCCACAACAAAATTCTTTTAGACAAACAGGACCTCCGAACGTAGTTGTCGAAGAATTGTTCAATATTGAAGATACTGACCAAAATTCTGATGAATCATCATATGCTAACCCCCAAAACGAACAATACGATGAAACTCAAAATTTTTAATTACGAGCCTCGGTATATATAAATTCAGCCCCTAAACTTCCATTTATATACCTTTCAAATCTAGACTTAAAAATATTGATTGACCCTGGTGCAAGTAATTCCATTATAAACCCAGAACCAGCCTATAGATTATTTTCAGATTCCATTTACGAATCAAAATTTTCCGTTAAATCAATTAAAACAACTTACAATGGCAATTTTAGCTTCAAATACCCTCTTTTGAAAGAATTCGGCATTAAATACATGTTCTATATGTTTATCGTACCTTGGCACGATAGATTCGATGCATTAATAGGTAGTCAGGACTTTGATAAATTAAAGGCACTTATTAATTTCGAAAACATTTATTACAAATTAATTCTATTAAAATACCATTATATTTTGATGTCAATCCCAACTTATTTACCCCTTATTCTGAATCTCTGGAAAAGAATTTTTAATATTCCTGTGAATATTGATAATGGACAAGTAGTTCTTCCAGAATTAAAATTAAACAACATAATAATATCTGAATGTATAGCTCTAGCGAAAGACGGTTACTGTAAAATACCTATAGAACAAGAAATCTCTTTAAATAATATTTCTATGAATTTTCATGAACCTCTCAAAGTCCAACCCTTATCGAAATTTGATGAAACAATTTCTTTATCATCTTATAATAATAATATTGATATTACCAAACTTCTTCGAACAGATCATCTGAATCCCGAAGAAAAAGATGCAATAATTTCTCTCTGTAAAAAATTTAAAAATATATTTTATAACGAAAACTCCGATTTAACTTTTACTCATGTAGTTAAACATCACATTAGAACAGTCGACGTTGTACCGATTTATCAAAAATCATATAGATACCCTTACCACTTAAAACAAGAAATTCAAGATCAGATACAAAAGCTCCTAGACAATAAAATAATTAAACCAAGTATATCTCCGTACAGCTTCCCTACCTTTCTCGTCCCCAAACGAATGGACGCCAGAGGAAAGAAAAAATTCCGATTAGTTATCGATTACCGAAAACTAAATGAAAAAACTATCGAAGATAAATATCCCCTTCCTCGTATCGATGAAATTCTCGACAATCTTGGTCGAAGTACTTACTTTTCCACTTTAGATTTGGCACAAGGTTTTCACCAAATTTAAATACACCCAGATTCGGCAGAAAAAACTGCATTCACAGTAGATAATGACCACTACGAATATACTCGTATGCCATTTGGCCTAAAAAACGCTCCTGCCACCTTTCAACGTGTCATGGACATAATTGTCCGCCCTTTTCTCTATAAACAATGTTTCGTATACATGGATGACATAGTAATATTTTCAAAGTCCCTCCTTCATATAAAACAAATATTCATCGAATTAGAAAAATATAATTTGAAAGTCCAAATAGACAAATCAGAATTCCTCAGAAAAGAAGTTGCCTTCTTAGGTCATGTCATAACACCTGATGGTATTAAACCAAATCCAGATAAAATCAAGTCCATCCAAAACTTTCCTAAGCCCAAAAATGAAAAACAAATAAAATCTGTTTTGGCATTATTGCTGCCTATCCGGTAGAGCCAACAAATTTATTAAAATATGAATTGTCATGCGTTTACTAAAACATTTGTTTCGAGTCAGTAGCGAATCGTGTTTTGACGAAACAACAACATTTGACGGTCTAATTAATATAAAAAGGTTCATATTTCGATAACCGGTTGGACTAGAGAATAAACCACTTCTTTCCATCTAACCCCATCCTCACCACCTCCATTGGAATATGATGAGCCAGCGCGAAAAGTGAGTTTTTTTTATAATTGTTAGTTTTATTTTTTCATAAGGGAGAAAAATAACCAATCAAAATCATTTCTCGGCATGCTCTCCTATTATCGTAAATTCATTCAAAATTTCTCCAAAATAACCTATCCAATAAATAAATATCTTAAAAAAGGAACTAAATTAGATTTAAACGACCCAGAATACCTCAATGCTTTCCAAAAATGCAAACAACTTCTTTGTAATTCTCCTTTTTTTTGGCATACCCCGATTTCACAAAAACATTTACTTTAACGACCGAAGCTCCAAATATCGCTATAGGAAGCGTACTTTCCCAATATTCCCATCCAATAGCTTTTTACTCTCGAACACTTAATTCAGCTGAAAAAAATTATGGCACTATCGAAAAAGAACTCTTAGCTGCAAGCATTTCCGACCATATTTATATTCCAAAAAATTTATTATTGAAACTGATCATAAGCCACTCATCTGGCTACATTCTCTGAAGAACCCAATCAACGTCTAATAAGATGGAAACTAAAGTTGGAAGAATTCGATTTTGAAATTAATTATATTAAAGGCAAAGAAAATTACGTCGCTGATGCATTATCGAGAATTGAACTCAATGCAATCGATAAAAAACTTCCTAAACGTGATCTAAAAATTAATATAATTAGTGATATAGTTATCACTCCTCCAAACTCAAAAACAAATACTAAAGAATCCAAACAAAACTCTAATGATATCGATGCCATTTCAACCATGGCAAGAGCAAATTCCGATCCAAATCTAGCATTAAGTGATGCTAACGAAATTTTAAGTAAAATATCCGACGATAACAAAAGTACCGCTTCAGACTAGACACCCCGCACAAGAAAATCCAATTTTTGGTTTCTCAATTTCAAAAAAAAAACTTAAATTCCGCCCATTTTCAAATAATCCTAAAATACGGAGACAAAAACGACATAGATTATTCTAAGCCATTTGGCAAAAATCGCTATATTCTTACTTTTAGAAAAGGATCTGACCATAATGTTATAAGTAATATGTTTTTAGAAATAGTTGATCCAACAAAAACCTACTATATATACTGCCCCAATGATTCATTACTTAATATTGCTTCTAAAGAATGTTCAAAAATCTTGGAACCAAACGTAAAAATCATTAAAACAAATACTTTTCTGAAAGACATAATTAATAAGGAAGAACAAGTCCGATTAATTTCAGACTATCATTCAGAAACTCATAACGGTATCACAGAAACTACGAAACATATAAAGTCCCTGTATTATTTTCCGAAAATACAAGAATTGGTAAACAATCACGTTAATAATTGCGAATTATGTCTCACCTCAAAATATGATAGAAACCCTCGAAAAATTCCATTTTCTGGTTCACTCATTTCTAAAACACCTTTCGAAAATATTCACATAGACGTATTCTCTATAGAAAATAAACAATTTCTTACAATACTCGATTTATTCTCTAGGTACCTTCAAGCTTACGAAATTAGTGACTCAAATTCTATCACTATACTTAGTAAACTCCGTCATTATTTCTCTCATCATAACTACCCTTCGCAAATAACTTGCGACAATGCTAGAGAATTCACTAGCGAAACCTTTAAAGAATTTATGTCTCTTTCCCATATAAAAATTCATTATACAACACCCCAATCTGATACCGGCAATTCTCCGATAGAAAGAACACATTCAACTTTAATCGAAAAATTAAGAAAGACAAAAATCAAAAGAAAATATTACCGACTTAGTTACAACTGCTATTCTTATATATAATCAATCAATCCATTCAGTAACAAATTTTACCCCATTTTCACTTCTTTGTGGACCATACGAAAATCTAAATCTTCATGAAATAGATCCCCATAAACAAGTATTCTAAAATTACAACGAATATCGAAAAAAAGAAATTATGCCATTTTTCGACGATCTTTATCAAAAACAATTAACAAAAAGAACCGAACAATTGAATAGAATTAATAGTAAACGAACAGACGATATCCCAAAAACATGTCGTATATTTAGATATAGAACCACGAAATAAAATCGAACCTAAATATAAGAAAATATTAGTAGACACAAATCAATCCAACGATAAGTTAGTTTCTCAAAAATCTAAAAAGGTTAGCAAACACATGATTAAAAATACTAAATCTTTCCAGGTTAACCATGAAGATAGCCACCCAGGCACTTCAAGTCAAAACAATTGAACCCCCCGGTTACATATTAGATAGTTTAGGATTAGCTAAATATAAGACCAATTATCATAAGATTTATTTTAGTATAAGTATTGAAGAAATTGAAAACTCATATAGTATTAAATCAAGTTTATTTAGCTAGTAAACTTGACGATTCAACAATAACTTTAGCAAAAATTTATAACAGAGATATCGACTTACTCTCAGAAGATATAAATAAACTTAGAATGTATGCTCGATCAAATAAAGTAATTAAAAGAGGTCTAATAGACGGCTTAGGTACAGTAGTAAAATATATTTGTCGTATATGTCGCCGTTTCTTCATTTTGCAGCCATAAAGTGAAATTTGCAAAAATAAACAATTTATGGTACTACTAAACAACAAACTTTCTAGTTTTTTCAGGATTGGTTAATGTAGTCACAAACAACCCAACAAATTTATTGAAATTTATATTACCTCTTTTATCATGTAAGTAAGTTCTTGACTTGTAAAATATTAGTTCAAAATTTGCAGGAATGTCTAAAAAATAAATTGTTCAATTAAATTTTACTATTGAACAAATAAATAGACGGGTTTCTCGGCCCAGTCAAATTAGACATATGCTTCCCGAAAAAACGTCCAAAGCTGGAAAGTGTTTTAATACCTTTGAGGGTCCCAAATAAGAGTCCTGTGAGTTTGCGACTGATTCTGACTTCTACTTAAGTTTTGAGAGTAAAATGTTTAATTTTTTCACGTATAACTCCTAAACGACGCATTATATAAAAAGTTTCATTCTAAGCTTGTTTAAAGAACCTTTAATTCCGCGTTGAATTGTGTTTGTTCCGATTTCAGAAGTTGGGCCATTTTTAAACACTCCGTCAAAAGTTGATTCTTTGTTTAGTTTTCGTCTTACAACTCCTAAACGATGCATCCTACAGAAAAATTCACTCTAAGCGTGTTCGAATAAAATTTAATTCCGCGCCGAATAATGTTTAGTTTAACAAGATCGGTCCACTCGTTTTTAATTAGGGCCATATTTTACCAACTTGGCTAAAAAGTTTATTCTTTGTTTATTTTTCGTCTTACAGCTCCAAAACGACGAATACTACAATAAATTATTTCACTCGTATCTTGTGTAACCATTTGTGGGACAGTGGGACACCTCTGTCCTACTTCATATTTTGCTATATTATTCCTATTATTCAGGTGAGTTATTCCTTTTATGGGGTCCGCACCGGGACACTCCAAAATGATGTTATGGGTTTCAAAATATAAGAAGGCATTACAATGAATAATGAGTTATTGAAGGTTATAAGACGTGTATTCTTGAAACAATAACGGTATTAGTTGTGTACATGAAAGATCATTATATGAAAGATGTACAGGGTAATCATGTTGGCGATATATTTCGCCGTTTGAGAAAAGACGGTCGCTCTTCGCCTATCACGTGAACTAGGTCCTCATCCTTGGAATCTTGAGAATGGGGATTCATATCTTGTTCTCCTTCGCTGACATCAATCTCCTCGTCATAGCATCCAATATACTAACCTCCTTGCCTTCAGGGATGGTATTGAGGCATGCGTGCCCTTTGAAAGTTATGCAGATGTTGGTGCATTTTATCCCTGCTTTCCTACAGGAGCATGATGCTGTTCACCCTTTTGTACATATGCACAATATGAAGTTGAGAAATTCTTGTGGAGCTGGTGGATCAGTCGTTGTACTGCTGGACCTGTAAATAAGCTCTGAAGGAGTACTGTCGCGCAGCCGCTTCTGTAGGTGGTAAGGACGCCAAGGCAAAAAAATTTTTCAAAAGCGACATCTGGAATAGGCCAAACCTCACTTAATTGAGGGAATTACTACGACAAAACTCACTGAATTTCTTAGTAGCTGTTGTGAGGGCTGTGTAGATTGTATCGAAATGTGAGGGAAGGGCTCTAATGAACGGGAGGCATAGTATACGCGCTGTCTTGTAAGGCTTATTTGATGTGATGGTCTCCATGAAGCCGCTCCACCCTGGAAGGTCGATATCATTCCACTTCCCAAGCTACCAGATCAAATCTGCTGACTTTGGCAGTACTTCTCTCTCCACGTTGTCAGTCATGATCTTCACAGCCAGGGTGGCTATACCACTAAACTAAACACTATCCAACGCGGAATTAAATTTTCTTTAAACAAACTTAGAGTAAATATTTCTGTAGGATGCATCATTTAGGAGATTTAAGACGAAAATTAAACAAAGAATCAACTTTTTGACCAAGTTTGTAAAAATGGCCCAACTTCAGAAATCAATTGCGGCTAAACTAGTTGACCAAATTTAACAAACTGAATAACATTCTACGCGGAATTTAATGTTCTTTAAACAAACTATGAGTAAAACTTTCTGTATTATGCGTCGTTTAGGAGTTATACGTGAAAATTTCGTTTTTTCACTCTCTAAACTTAAGCAGAAGCCAGAATCCATCGCAAACTCACAGGACTCTTATTTGGAACCATCTTAAGGAATTGAAATACTTTCCAGCTTTGGACGATTTTTCGGGAAGCACGGAATTTTTTTTATCTAATTTGTCTACACTACCTGGGATTGAAAGATATATTACGGAACACTAAAATGATCCTATATCTGAATGTTTATTCAGTCAGTTGAAAAGTAGGAAAGGAATATTAGAAACTAATTCTAAAACTTTTCAAGATGCTCAAAATCACATCTATCTATCTATATATTGACCCAACTAGCATGGACTATACTTCAGGATTTGAAGAAAAAAAATTAATATTCTTACTTAAATTAAATAAAAGTTTTCTGTAGTTGTAAATAAAAATGAGAACTCAAATAACCAAGTTAACAGTGCGTCATGTTCAGGTATGCAAAATGCTACATTTTCTCCTGTTTCAAGTGCCAAATTACCGCACATAGGGATACCCATACTTTAAAAGTGCCTTGCAGTATTTATTTTTATATTTTCAGAAACTTTAGTTAATTGCAGGTTTCGAGTTTCTCATGAAACACAATGCCCCGAGCATGTTGGATACAATATCCATTTGTACCTAAAGCTCCAGCTCTACCTTAGTGGTATATTAATTCTAATATTTGTAATAAGTTTAAATAGTGTATAAATTGTAATATAATCTAAATAGTTTACGTGATGTCGTGTACTTTCCTTCATCTTTGCTAGTTCATTTTCAGCCTTAAAAACTGATCAGCCTTAACAAACTTGACTGAAAATATAGGATACAGACTATGTAGTAACAAATCACAGACTATAGATACTTTTTGTTTGTTATCAAACTAAAGGAAACTGAGCTCGAACTCGAACAAACAACAATTCTCCCGTGTAACACAAAAATCTAGTAAGTAGACTTACCAAAAAAAACGAGATTTCTATACTATGCACTCGGGTACAATAAGACCTACCTACTGGTACCTTTAGAATCGTAATATTCCAAAAATTAAAGAAAATAAATGAAGTTACTACCTAAAAAAATCCGGGGCTTCTTAACAATACTGCCAAATAAATACTAATAAAAATCAGTCATTTTTACAAGCGAAAAATCAAATTAATGAACATACTCTCTTTAAATATTTTCTTTTGTTAAAGAAAAACCTAGTATCTCTAATTACAGACAGATTTTTTCAACCAAAAGAAAAAATATCTTAGCATACTAATTTAGTATCACATTACTTTACCAAAGTTAAACCTAGCTTGTCTACTTACTAGCACACTATAATTCAGCATCTTTGTCGCACCAATAATTAATAGGAATAGAATGGCATTATTTTATCCAATCAGGTGACTGAGTTTGTGCCGTATCTGAGGAGGACGCGTCATAGGGTTTTCAAAGCCATCCCAAGATGAATGTTCAAGTTGTGGTTTATATAACGAACATATAAATAAAATAAATAATAAAGAAATCAACAAAACCAGTGAGCAAAAAAACAATTACGTCAAAAAACAAAATTCTACTGCGAAGCCAGATATTGAGAAAGAATATGACTCTACTAACAATCAAGATTCCTTCCGGTAGATTGTCAAAAGTGCGAAAAACTTATAGAGCACAAGAAAAGGTACACTGATGGTCGAAGACTATATGACCATGACGTAAATAAATGTGGGTAAAAAAAATTAATCATACCAAAAATTACGATCAAAATGCATTCTTTGTGAGCAGATTAGTGGAGACCGGGGCTAAATGTCACAAAATTAGGTTGTTAATTTTTTGTGAAACCATTTTTAATCCTAGCAAAGTTATTTTTGGTGCACTTTGTCACTCTGTTATTTGACTATACAAAGTGACTAAAAATGTATTTATAAATAATGCGAATTTATTAATTTTTTTGCAAAACGTAAACTGTCACAAGTGTGATATCATGCCCCCCATTATGGGGCACGTTGTCTCACGGAAAGGGGTGAAAAGTCACGCAGATATCAGGTTAGATTGTATTTAATAAAGCTCGAAAATACAGATAAAAAGAAACAAATAATACATTATATTATGCTGTTATTCAGTGTCGTCATCTTCACAGTTCTGGCAGACGTACCACGGTGTACCGGAAGTGCACAGTTCATGGGCACATAGCTTACAGAGTGTACATTGAACCCAAAGTTCTTTTGGTGAACTATTGGAAAATGGTTCCAAGCAGACAAGACAAAAGCTTTCTTCATCCTCGTCCTCTGGTTCTTCAAGGGACTTCTCTTTAGCACTTTTATGGTTTTTGCCCTTTTTATTTTTATTATTTGACACTCTTATATTTCCTGTTAAATTTTTCTTTACACTTTTTCTCTTAGCAAACTCCGCTTCAAGAGCCTCTTTCTCTGGCGTATCAGTTAGTACAGCCGACTTCCTTTTCTTTCTATTTGACCATTTGTTTCTTGCAGCTGAAATTTAAGGTAACTGTTATTCAAAATGTGTCCTCACCTGATTTTGGTAAAAGTCTTACCTACTTTGGGCAAGGGCCTTATATCTGAGACACTAAATATACTTTCCTTAGGCCCAGAATGCTGAGTATGGTTTGGGATTTTTTCTAAGGATGAGCCACTAGGACCAGGCTGCTGAGTGTCGTGAAGTTCTGTGTTTGCAGGTTCTAACACAGTTGTTTTTTTGTTGCCTATTTCAAGGAAAACAAATTATTGCAGAATAATTTTAAGATACTCAGGTAACTAACTTACTTGTTAACATTTCGTCAACTGTTGGTTCATCAGTTTGGAATGAAATTCCACTGGTCCCGGGCTTTGGATTTTCGAGATCTGGTTCCTGATTTTCTTGGTGCAAGTCTCTGTCTGTTACTTTACATGGGCTAAATTCTGTTTCATCAAATACATTTTGGTTGAAGGGAAATATCCCTGATACACGAAATCCGGATTGTATATTTTTGGGTGTTGCGGCTAGGGGATAGCTTTGAGCAACTAAAACTGGAATATCATATATCGTCCTCGTTTGACCGGGATGATTCATCATCCACGCATCGCAAGCATTATTGTACTGTTTTTAAACGGACCATAAACTGACCTATCAAGAGGCTGCAACTTGTGCGAGCAGTGGGGGGAGGGATGAAAAGATAACATAACTATACCACTTTCCTTAGCCAACTCAAGTCCCTTGATAGAAAGATGCGACTGATGATTATCAAGAAGTAACAGACAGGGGTGCTTTTTGGAACATTTTGAAAATTTAATGAAATGTCTCAAAAATAGCACAAAATTTTCTTCTTTCATCCAGCCACTTCGATTAGCTGTTCCCGCACATCCTGCTGGTCCAGATGATAGCCAGAATTCTCTAAAATGCACTCTTGGAAATATAAGGAATGACGGGATGCTATTTCCCAAAGCAGATACGACACAGGCCACTGTGACGAGGGTTCCACGTTCCCCAGAAATTATGGATCCGACTTGTTTAAATCCTTTTCTGGCCACTACTTTACAAGGCTTCTGAACAGTGGTCACCCCCGTCTCGTCCATATTCCAGATTGAGGATGGATCAAAGTTATATTTTTTCATAACCTTTTCCAGATTTGTAAAAAAGCTGTTCACATTTGCTTGGTTAAAATTTGTTGCGCGTGCGAAACTTGTTGGTTCTGGAGTGCGAAGAGATAAATCATTGTTTCTCTTTGAAAATGATGTAAACCATTCAGGTCCAGCCATTTGATCCCTTTCCCAAGGCTCGGGAACAGCTATTTTATTGGCAATGGCAAACTGGAATGCAAGCTTTCTAATTTCCTTAGGACAAAGTCCGAAATAAATATTTGCTGATTCGAGTAGGTATGTTTTTAAATCCATTTCCATTTCTCGGCTTAATACCACGCGAGGTTTGCCATATCCTACGTCTATATTTAACTGATCTTGATTAAGGTCCTCTGCTGAAAGCTTTCTGCAATAGCGCCCCACTGTTTTATAATTTAAATCAAAATTTTTGGCTGCTTGCCTAATAGAAATATTTTCATTTTTTACTTGTAACACCGTTTTCCTTATTGCTTCCTTATCAAAACTCCCTCGATCTGTTATTTTTCTGTATTCGCGCACCATCTAAAAATTAAATCCGATTCAGAGCTTTACTTCTTTTAATATCGGGGTAAAAAGTCACACATGGCAACTTGCCCCACAACGTGTGAGACAAGTTACCCCAAACGGTCCTGCCATTTTCTTTCTAAAATAACTACCTAACCTAATTTTATAAATTAATAAATTTATAGTGACTTTTTGGAGAACACCTAGGGGTATCATAAATATAACACGGCATTTTTAAATTCTGGCACTGAGATAAAATATACGGTTTGTATTATTAATCCAAAAAATTACTTACATTGGCTTTTTCCGTAAATTCACTTATAAACATATACACATGGCGAATATGGCGGAACTAACTAGCATTGGAATAGTTCCTGGCGTATGAATATGACGACGTTGCAATATTTACTTTGCGCAGGAAAGGGTTTGTGACTTTAAACCCGTGAGACTTTAAGCCCCGGTCTCCCCTAATGTGTTTTAATGAAACCCTTGGCGAATTTAAAAAAGAGTGAGTACCACTATTACATGTTGTGGCATGAAGCAATTAAAGGTTGCACTGAACCCGACGTAGTCTCGACGTTTTATAACGTTTTGATGACAAAAAGGAAACACATCATATTTTGGGCTGACAACTGTGCAGCCCAAAATAAAAATTTGACGTTATTTTGTTAGTGCGTGCTATTTTTAAATTAAAATTGGGGTCCCGAAACAATAACATTCAAATTTTTTGAATTGAGACATTCATTTATGAAGACTGATGTACTTCACAAAACACGTTGTCAATAATATACCTTTGCTAGCTAATATAAGACGATATTAATTTAGAAGAGGAAGCAGATCTTTTATTTTTAAAGCAAGAACTGAGAGAGACCGATTTCAAAGAAGTTAAATTCCTCAAGCCAAAGTTTAAACATAATAATATCCAAGTTACGATGGTATGGGTCATGGGCATAGACAAAGAAAAAAAAGATAAAAGTATTAAGGAACTATTTTGGAAGAACAGTAAAAATACTTTTTAAGGATATACTTAGATGTAGGTATCGTTAATTTGTTATTTTTATGTATATGTGTTTTTGGTATTATTGTTTAATTCATAAGTCGTTTGTAATAATTGTACTAGAAAATAAACGGTTTTAAAGATTAAAAATAAATTTTCCGCATGTGAGACGTCCTGAACATTATTCTATCATAAAATTGTCACTTTTATACACTTCGGAGGCTGTATCGTGCTAACAAACCAAAATTTCTCCAATAATGATCAAAAATTTAGTATATTGTTATATATAGAACCCGTTGTACTCGCGCTGGTGAGCTGAAAATTCATAGGAGTCATCTATGAGACACCCTGAAAAATATCCACTTATAAAATTGGTCACTTGTATACCAGCCGGAGGCTGTATCCTGCTAACAACCCAAAATTTCTCCAAAAATGTAGCATTTTAAGTACCATCGCACCCATTATACTGGCTCTAGTGTGCTGAAAATCAATAAGGTTCGTCTATAAGACGCCTTGAAATAATATGCTATCATAAAATTGGTCACTTGTATACACTACGGAGGTTGTATTGTGCTAACAAACTGAAAATTCTCCAAAAATTACAAAAATGTGTTACCTCAAGTACCATAGCACCCGTTGTTCTGGCTCTAGTAAGCTGAAAATCAATAGGGTTCATCTATGAGACGCACTGAATAATATCCAATCATAAAATTAGTCACGTATACACTTTTGTTTTGTTAATATTTTGAGCTGTTTAAAAAGAGATAGTTTTAGTATGTTTGGAAGGTTTTATTTTGTATGCTCAAAAATATTTTGAAGCCTCAGTAGTTTGAATTTTAAGTCTTAATTTTCTATTTTGTATCTTAATAAGTGAAAAAGTTATGAAAATTAAAAAAAATCTTATTCCATTGATTTCCCGAAAACCGCTAATCTCTACTTACTATAGGTATTTGTTTTGCACGGGAGAAATATTGAACTTTGTTTTAAACTGGCCCTTAAAAATGTGTATCCACTGTGTTATTTATAAAATGCGACATAGAGTTTCCTGTACGAAACTGTCAAACGCGAGCTAATTTTTTACCAAATAGCGTTCGGGAAAAATAATAACTGATTTGAAAAGGCCGTTAAAAAATAAATTCAAATGCACTTTTAATTTTTTTAAATTCAGTCTGGTTTACTAAGAAAATGCATAATTATGTTTTTAAAAGTCGTACGCCCTTTTTATAAAAATTTGGAATACTAATTACCGGTGCCGATGTGGCCGAGTTGGTACTTGGTACTCAAAATTTAAAGTTGAACGTAAAGGGTCGCAGTTCGTTCTCGCAGTGTGTCCGAAATGTTTTTTCATAATTGTTGTCCAAAAAGAAATTTTAAGTAGAGATATTTAAAATAAGACAATTTCTTTAGGTTACAAATTTATTTATTCAATTAAATGCTCAAATTGTTTTCCGTTTGCAGCCAAACGATCATAAAAGTTCCGCCGTACATTATTAATAACAGTTCTACTCATTTTCCGACATTCATTAATAATAATATTTTCCAATTCATCTTCTCCGGTTAATACTCAGCTACCTTAGTTTTTAGGAAACCCTATAAAAAGAAATCGAGGGGTGCTAAATCTGGAGATCTTGCCGGCCAATTTATTGTACCCCCTCGACCTATCCACGTATTTGGGAAAACAGTATCAAGGTATTCCCGTACATCCCTACTGGAATGAGCCGGGCAACCATCATGTTGATACCATACTGAAACATTTCTAGGTGCGGCATTTGCAATTTGGAGTCCTATTTCATTTTGGAGAAGATTCAAATATTCTTGGCGATTGAAGTTATTACTTAGGAAGAAAGGACCAATTATTTTATTACAAAATTTGCCGGCCTATGCGTGTACTTTTTTCTTGTATTGGGTATGAGACACATTTATTTTACATTGATTGACTGTTTTTCTCTTTATAACCAAACTAGACTCGTCGGTAAACCAGATGTATCTTAAAAAATTCCTATTCCGGTTGGCTTTGTCTATCATAATTTTGCAGAAAAATTGTCTATTAAAATAGTCTTGCTCAAAAAGTTTTTGCACATCATGAAGTTTGTAAGCTTTGAAGCCGTTTTTTCTTAGAATACTGTGTACTTTAAAAATACTAACATTTAAATCTCGTGCCACGCGTCTAATGGTGGTCCGAGGGTTTTCAACAAAATGGACAGGTCAATCTCCATTAATGTTGTTCGATTTCTTCGCGGGTGTTCCGGTTTTAGGCACAACGTTGTTACAAATTGTTTAATAATTTGATGTATCCTGTGATGCGGTACATCAGTCTGACCAATGGACATATTAAATAAAAATTGTTTAGTATGGCGACCAATGTCACTGCCATAATACATACGAACAATTTGCACAGATTCTTCACGAGTAAGCATTTTACAACAAGAAAAAAAATTAATAATAACTAACTGATAAGAATTAACAACTACCCAAAAATATAAACAATAAAACAAATTAAATAATGGGAAAACACGAAAAATTTTAAATGAAATTATAACTATTATAATAAATTACAAATTATTAAAAAATGAATCTTACTTACACAACAGATGAACTTACAAAAATATCAACAAACGAAACAAGAAATTACTCACGAGTACACTAAAATAACAAATCTAATCACTTCAAAAATACTTTATTCGCTCCAAAGATTACAAATTGTCAAGAATTAAAATGACATTATTTGGATGGCTACCTACTAGATTTTGCTTTTTAAAATTTATGCTAAATTGTCCGAACTTTTTTTAGATAAAAATTGTAAAAGAAGAACTAAAAACTTCACACACGTCACAGCGTGGGATCGAACCGTCATCCTCCACATTCAACTTCAAAATTTCCCGTATCAAATACCAACTCGGCCATCTCGGTCCCGGTTGTTTTTATTCGAAAGTGATATAAAAACGGCGTACGACTTTTAAAAACATAATTATGCATTTTCTTATTAAACCAGACCGAATTCATGAAAATCAAAAGTGCACTTGAATTTATTTTTGTAACTACCTTTTCAAATCTGTTATTATTTTCAACGAACGTCATTTGGTAAAAAAGTTAGCTCGCGTTTGACAGTTTTGTACATGAAACCCTATGTCGCATTTTATAAATAACACAGTGTATACAAATTGTTGAAAAAAGTTAATAGTGCTGATCATATGCATCTTGTTTAAGTTGACATTATTTTAAAATAGTCTTTATGATTATTATACAAGACTTGGACCACCAGAAGTATCAAATTGTGGTGAATCGATATCGATGCAATTTTCACTGTAAAATTATTGACAGAAGAATAAAATTAATCGTAGTATATACACTACTCAATACTAAAGGAAGATTTGAATAAAAGGAGGGTCTCTGCTGAAGAACTTCCCAAAAATTCTGTGTATAAATTGTTTGATCCTTCCAAGGGTTGTATTTAGTTAAATTGATCCTAAACATAAAAGCATGTTTATTTTATTCTATATTGTGTATATATACGTATATTTAAACTAAACTAATAAATGCGATTGAAGTTGGATCGATATATCATCCAAGACCTATTGTTTAGCTTGAATTCTCCAAAATAAGATATCAAATTGTACGTAATTCACGTGCAACGCCTCTGGTAAATGTATTTCAAGTATTGAGAGCTCTTATACTTGGTAGAAGAGGGTGACTACATATTCTCCATTCAGTTGAGTGCACTCGGTCACGCAATTGTGTTACACATATTAAACACAAAAAAATATATACAGAAATGGTGTTTTTCGAGCACTTGTGAAGATACTGGTAGAATTTGAAACAATACGGATAATTCTGGATGACAGTGAATGTATAAAGCATAAATAAAGCGTTAATAAACAAAACTTGGTAACAATCAGGTATGATACGTTGTATTTTAGTATAATGGAAAGACACGAGTCATTTCTTACACAATGTGCGTTAATGAAGGACCTGTCTTGCGTGGTGCTATGTTTGGTATTGTTTAATCAATGATGGTGTTCAAATCTCTTTAAATTAAATGAAAATATTTTCACGAGTTGTTAAATTGCAACAAATATGTTAACATATATAGGCGTACATCGTTAAACTCAAATTCAATAACATTAGTAAATTTACCTACAGTTGTAAATATCCTTACTCTATTTCTCTCAAACCATTTTCTCACTGGGTTCCACTCATTGCATTTAAAAATAAAGATTCCCAAAATGGTAACATTTCTTACACCTCTGTTTTACTTCGTCGATTTTGAACAAAAACTTACATGGTCAGTCGATCGAAAGGGGATTCAGAAAGAGTTGCTTCCCAGTCGTCGAAGGACACATATGCTCTAAAGCTCAGTACTCTCCCCCACAACTAGCAAGACTAGTAGCTCTCACAGTATAACGAGAAAACCTACCATCCCTCTCAGTGCTCGTTATAGATATGCGGGTTGTCTCACGTGGTACAACCCGTGCTCGCCAGTCGACTAGCTTCGAGTCGAAGAAGGGGTGGATTCTTCAAAAAATTATTAGGTTTATAAAAAGGGCGCCAGAGAAGTTTTGGCAAGCACCCAAGACTTCTTTAATTAGCCCACAACTCCTCAGTGGGTTAACAACACTCATTACACACTCCAAAGGTTAAACTGAAAGGTAAGTTATCATAAGAAAATAAAAGTCAGCAAGTATCCCCTGATTGAAGTTTTAATTAGCCACTTTGGACCAAAGGTCTCTTTTCAAATATTTATTACAATTTTACTACAACAATGTCCCAAATAATGTCTAAACTCAGCTGAAGGCTGTAGATTCAGAATGTAGATAGGCTGAAGGTCGGAATCTACATAAATCCTAGAATTGCTAACTAAATTATCAGTTACGGCTTTAGTAAATAACTGACAAGCAGGTTCTATAAATGCTGAGCAGAGCTGAAGGCTTCAAACTCAGGGTGCAGGAGAGCTGAGGGCCCCAAACTACACCGATGACTCAATTCTATAATTATAGAGAAACGACCAAATGGTTCATGTACAGTATCTCAAAATACAATGATAATATATACCAAAAAGTAACAATGTACAGTTACAAGGGTTCACACTTCCGCAATTTATACCAATAAGAATATAAACATAAATAAATGCATAAGCATAAAATTTAAATAGCAAACGAGCTTAGCGTTGCTAAAGAAAATATAACTCGTAATTATGTGCGGCGCCAAATTATATACATAAAATCGTCAGAACTTGAAAACTCCATTAAATAACGCAGTACCCAGGTACGTACCGTAGTATCCTAGCGTTCAGAGCCAACAGCCCAATATTTTAAACTATAAGCAAAGATTACAAATTTTAAATACAAGTGTAAAGCGAAACTATAATAATTGCCGCAAAAAGAGAAATAGAACATTTCATAAGAAAAACTGTGAAATGTGACGCATAAAGGTGAATTTACAAATGAATGCAGAATAAAAAGGAAAACTGTTCCCTTATCTTTTTTCCGGACACAGAACAGGAACTGAAGTCGCTCCTGGAACTAGTCTCACTGACTCATTAATCTCCAATCAGTGATTTAATATCCATATAATAAAAACCCTTGATAATGAATCATTCCAACCAACGCCGTCTACGGAAATTTACCACGAATTACGCAATTCCACTAATTTCTACTGGTATTCTCAGTCATCGGCCCTTTCTGGACCAGTAGCTTAACGGGTCAGAGCTGCCAGCTGTTGGTTTAAGCCCTATTTTCTTCCACTACGTAAGGATTCTCAGGTTTTTCGTAAAATACTTCATGGCTTCCACAGCACATGCAAAATTTTTATGTTGGAAGTGTGTGTTTACACGTTGACAGCAAATGAAGGACTGACCACTTCGCGCATTCAGTGCTTTGGATTCTCTCCGTCAACAAGCTTGCCAATCGTTAAGCCTGCGACAACTCGGCGAATTTTTCGCGTTACAACAGATACGAGTATATGTAGTTTGTTCGCTTATACACGCTATTATCACGGCAAATTCTCAGTAGTTTTTAATCAACCCAATTAGAGTTTTTTATTTCGCAAAGCAACAAAATAGTTGATCATTTGAAATTTATGCAAGGTTGGTGTCATACATTTTCAGTAGTTAGTTTAGATCTAGAAAATACCTATGACTAGTGCGGTTAAGTTTTAACAGTTCTAGTGCGTTTCAACAACGATCTTAGATCAGTCTTTTTTGTAAATAACAGCTTTGTAACTAATTCCCTAATTTGTTTAATTCTTGTAAATATATGTATATAAGACTTTCTACGTTTCATTCAATATATACAAACAGACTCTTAATCGAGAGATTCGTGTAACTCGCGACTACTTCATGAAACAAAAGGTGCTTAGATCCTAAAAATCAGAGTACATCAATAATTGCTTACGGAGTGAGAAGTAAATAATGGCGCATCTTGCATTTTAATCAAATTTTTCAAAATCAAACACGCAGATTAAATAATAGTTATTAATTAGGAAATTAACTGTGTCAACCCTTACTTCGTGGAATCAACTCATATTGCAGTAAGATGTATATTAAAAATGAAGGTTTACCAATGGGAAGCCCTATATTACCAATTTTGGCAAACATTTTTATGGACAGTTTAGAAAGTAATATTTCAAAAAATATTTTATTTTGGTATATATATGTAGATAACATATTAGCTTGTTTTATAGGTAATGAACGACAATGTAATAAGCACAAATGTGGCAAGGAAATTTAGGGACACCCTATATAGAATATAATTTTCTTTAAATCAAATATAAGTTGAATTTAATTTAAAAAAATAAATAAAACGACCTAGTTTCGCTAACAGAGCTATAAAAAGTTTATCAAACAATTACGAAAAAAACAACACAGACCACAAGGTCGACACGCAAATAAGTTGAAATCTAAAACACACAGATGTTTTGATTATCAAAAAAAATACAGACGAATTATGCAACTTAGCATAGAGAAATTAATTAAAGTTAACCTTCAATTATGAAAACAATAACACAGCTACATTTGATGTTTTGAATAACTAAACTCGTCCCAAAATATTGAAAATGAATAGGAGGAAAGTAAGACGATGGGAGAGTTGACAGGCAGCAGCCGTGCGGCCTAGAACTCCCATTTACGACGGCCCGTGTGTTGATATATCCCCCGTATAAACTGGAGACAGGTATATTACTCCGCTCACACTCTCAAAAGT
Source organism: Galeruca laticollis (assembly GCA_963921935.1). Classification (NCBI taxonomy): domain Eukaryota; kingdom Metazoa; phylum Arthropoda; class Insecta; order Coleoptera; family Chrysomelidae; genus Galeruca; species Galeruca laticollis. The sequence goes on from OY998178.1 coordinate 53,014,504, forward strand.
TTGTATCAATTGTTGCTCTCTAATGTTTTATTCAAAGATATTTATTTACGCCAATCGTTTGTTTACACTATAATCAGGATGAAATATTTTCAGTATCAGTCCATGAAATATATTTAATTGTACATAAATGATATTCGCTAAACAATAGGACTTCATTATTTATTCGAACTTTTTATCAGGCAACGGAGTTTTTTCACTTGGTCAGCAGGAAGGCCGGTATACAAAATCAGCTAATTGTTGTATTACGTAATTTCAAAGGTTATGGAGACCACTGAAGTAACCGTTAGATAGGTCAAGGTTAGCAATGAGACGCTAGATCGTTTTTATTGCTTAATAAAATCCTGACCACTTTCTATGACGAATGATCTCCGTTGTCCTTACCGGACGTTAACTGAAAAAGAGGGCGATTGTATTTTGGAACCCCTCTTGAGTTCTATTTGAGTGCCGGACAAATAACGTTAATAATATATTGTATCATATACCGTAGGCATCAGGGTTAAGGTATTGTTTTTTTCTCTTTAGATTTAGTTTGTTCGTAATATATATATATATATATATATATACACATATTATCTACCCAGACTGTTTCCTTTACCAATAAACACCTCCACCCGACCTAGTTGGATTGAACTCTGGATACGTACCGGCAGCTGGACAACACGACGACCCTTAGAACTCAGGCTTGGCACATCGTATAAGCCCAAGAAGGCCCACGAATACCCTTCCGCTCGAGCCAGGAAACCATCTTCCCCGAGGTATCTCCACAGGGGATTTCCGGCTCTATTGTGCCCTACGGCACTGGTGACAGCACGCTGCAGAGAAAAAAAAGGAAGTACAAAACCAAAACAATAAAGACAATATTGTTACACTAGGTGACAAAAGGTCCAAGATTGTTACAACAATTAGATGTATTTTTCAACCAAATTAAATTAACATTAGACGTTGAAGAAAATAACTCAATAAATTTTCTTGATTTAAGAATTCAAAGAGTTTATAATGTACTTAATTATTCAATGTACAGAAAACCAACACACACCGATGTAACTATTCCATATAACTCCAATCATCCCATGTTACATAAATTAACAGCATATAATTCAATGATACATAGAGCTTTTTCAGCTCCTATGAACAAATGTAATTTTAATAGCTATTGCTATTAAAATTACTATTTGTTTAATTTTACAATTAAACAAATAGCAACATCCAACGGTTATCCATTACATATGATGAATAAATTAATTAATGAAAAAGAGGAAAAAGTGGCATACACCAATTTCTTTTAAAGCAGAAAGTAATGTGAGTACAAAATTGTTAAATGTAAAAACAAAACTATCCCTATCAAAGAAGTCTGCTATATACAGGGTGTCCCGGGACTAATGGGAAAAAGTCAGGAGCGTATAATCTGAGCCAAAATAATGTTAGTACTTCATATAAACTTTTTCTATACAGGCCCTCGTTTTCGAGTTATAGGCCTCCAAAGCTTTCATTTTGAATTTGATTTTTATTTTTATTTTTTGTACTAGTTATTTGATATTTATTAAATTTACGGCAAAGCTATAATGTACGTGTATGTTTATTTTGGTAAGGTAAACAGATTTACAGTAGTGCCTTGAAGCCAGGGACGGACTACTCGCAATGGTTAGTGATCCAAAAATTTTGCAGGGATGGCACACCCTGTATGAAATTATCGAAATTCACTTCCCCACACATTAGGCTAACGAAAACGTACTTTTGTTGGAATTCGATAAGCCGTTTGGCTAATATTTACAGTTTTATTAATGCACTACGTACCAATTTACGCATTCACCATTTTTATAAGTACACAACGAGGTAAAACTAACTTATTAATACGATGTCCAAGATTTACCTACAGTACTACAAAAAAATAATTCAACGATAGCAGAAGATAAAAAACATTAACGACTTATTAATTCGAAAGTTGGTAAAAAGTAACCATAGGATTAGTTGTCAAACACTGTGTAGAATAGTTCGTAGTCAGTACTTGTCAATAATTCATAAGTCCTTAATATAACAATTAGAATGGCAGCATTCACTTTTATTGAGTACGCAGATATGCATATAATGTATGGACTGGTTTCTCGATACTGTTTAGAGGCCAGAAGGCTTTATGCAGAACATTTTGCAAACAGAGCATTGCCAGACAGACGAATGTTTGACCGTATTGATCTCAGGTTACGGGAAACAGGTCTGAATAAGTAAATGTAATTTTCCATGTATACAAAACGAGGTTTTACATTTTAGGAAGTTTTTTGCCAAAAAAAAGGTGGAGAAGGTCCAGTACGAAGCTTACGTACTGTGGCAGTTGAACTAGACTTGTTAAATGCAGTTGATTATGAACCATCAACGAGTTTACGAAAATTATCAAGAGAACATAACGTCTCGAAGTCAGTTGTTCATCGCGTCCTAAAATAACAGCTGTTATATCCATTTCACATGAAAAAAGTACACAGTATGACAATGGCTGATTATCCTTCACGACTTGAGTATAGCCAGTGGTTTCTGCGACAACAACAAGCAGACAATACATTTATTAGTAACGTTTTCTTCACGAACGAATCCGGTTTCACCAGAGATGGAGTCATTAATTCTCATAATATGCATTTATGGAATGATGTGAATCCACATGGCAGTATCCAAACTAGGAGCCAGCATAGATTCATGGTTAATATTTGGGCAGGGATAGTTGGCAATCATTTGATAGGGCCATACTTTATTGACGGTACTTTGACCGGCCAGAGATATTTGGAGTTTTTGCAAAATGAGTTATGGAACCTGTTTGATGATGTGCTACAAGAAACTCGTAGGAATTTATGGTTCATGCATGATGGGGCCCCTCCTCATTTCAGTTTAGATGTACGACAGAATTTACACACAAGGTTTCCTAATAGATTGGTCGTGAAGGCCCTTTTCAATGGCCACCGCGATCAGGAGACGTTAATTCTATGGATTTCTTTCTCTAGTGTTATCTCAAAAGTAAGGTTCATGCAACACCCGTGCAAACAATGCAAGATTTATTAGACAGAATTGTGTTACACTGCAATGTTAGTTAGAAATAATATGGAATTGCTCTTTCAAGTGCAAAGAAACAACCTTCGTGTTAATAAGTTAGTTAGGTAAATTTGTACGTAGTGCATTAATAAAACTATAAATATTAGCCAAACGGCTTATTTTATCGAATTCCAGCAAGAGTGCCTTTTCGTTAGCTCAATGTATGGGGAAGTCAATTTCGATAATTTCATACAGGGTTTGCCATCCGTGCAAATTTTTTGGATCACTAACCATTGCGAGTAGTCCGTCCCTGGCTTCAAGGCACTACTGTAAATCTGTTTACCTTTCCAAAATAAACATACATTTACATTATAGCTTTGCCGTAAATTTTATAAAGATCAAATAACTAGTACAAAAAATAAAAACCAAATTCAAAATTAAAACTTTGGAGTCCTATAACTCGATCATTCTGACAATGATATTTATATGGAAACAATTGTCAATTTTCTTATAGTATTCAAATTTTTCTCATTTTATTGTGGAATTACCTAGAAACAGTAAGTTTAATTTAAAACAGTATTATGTATAATGTATAATAGCTTCTAGGCGATATAGTGAAAAAACAGAATGTAAAAACTCACTTGATAAATCCAATCCGGAGGTTCTACTGATGAAAAGATCTGAAATTAAAGAATACACCATTAGATTTTCTGAAACAGATGAGCATTGTTCTGTACTTCACACTTGTTTGACAATAATGAATTAATCATTGTAAAATTTCATTACCACTTTTTTAGTAGCTCGATGATTTCTCAACTCTTCAAAATATTTAAAATAAAAATTATCTGGATGAATGATACTACTAGAGAAAAAGTTTTATAAGTAATCGCCACCAGCATGTTAACGCAATTGTTGAGTTACAACGAATTGTGAAGGTCGAAGACCTTTGTTTATAATTTGCATGAAGATGTGGGTGACCTATTTTCAGTTTGACATGTAAGGGTGTGTGTGTGTGTTTGTTGTGATGGTAGCAATGGCGTCAGCTCTCGCTATCTGCCACATACTATCTGATACGGATAAATAAATTAATTGTATATCAATCTTAGTTGTCTTGACAAATTTCACGATTAAATCGAATATATTCTTATTGCCTGTACCTAACAGAGATGTGATACAAGTTGGTAATTGTATATTATATTGATGTAGATCTCGTAAGAAAAGGTCTGATGCCTGTTTGTTATTTCAACAATCAAAAAACAAATGATTTGTATCTGCGATGTCATCATTATCACAATAACTGCAATAGAGTGGATCTCACCACACCAATTTTATGAACATGAGCTGAGAATCGGCCCTGGTTCAATTCTAATCTGGATATAATGCAAGTATAAGCTTTGCTGACATAAGGGAAAGGGTAATGTGGTATATTATTAGGTCACTTCTTGGTCTAGCCAAAAATAGTTATTAAAAATCAGGTAGGCATCAAATAAAATGTAACTTCTGTCATTATGACGATGATATTGATTTATCGAAACAATTGTCAAATTTCTTAGAATTTTTAACAATTTTCATTATATTGTGGAATTATGTAGAAACAGTAGTTTCATCTAAAACAGTAATTAATTATCTTTGAAAACTTGTTGAATTGATGAAAATATAAAGTGAATGCCACTGCGAATAATTTGAAAACAATAATAATTATTATAAGTGCGTAAAAAATGATTTCAACACGTGCGCCCTGTAGATCGTCTAGAAATGGATCTGTCCTTGTTGTGACGTCAGCTGCCGGACGTGTGTGTATAAACCGAGAGAATTGTATTGAAGCGTGTATTGAATATAACATATTTGATTAAAAATTGGTACCAAATGCTGCAGCTTGTATGGTCTTTATTTTTTTTGTGTGGGTACCTACATTATATCTGTTATCAGTATAAGTATTAGTGTATCTAGAAGCTTGTATTATATAGGGTTGTAGATTATTGGAATATGAATGCGTGATTATGAGCATGGCTGGTCCGTGCTTCCAGTAAGCCCAAAGTAATCATTTGGAAAAATAGGCTCATTTAAGTTAATGAACTTTATTGGAGGGAATCCGGACTTTGTTAGTGCTGAATTTAAATAAATAAAAGTTGCCCTCAAACTATTACCGTGTAGACAGTGCAGAGAATCGAAAAAATTTCCTTCTCATATTTCCCAAACGATGCGACAAATACAGTTGAAATTTAGTACTATTATTGCTGGCCTGGGGTGCAACGTACCTATTGTTATTTTATTAAAATAGGTTCAGGGAAAGGGTGTAAAAAAGAGGTTGAAATTATATTATTATACAATTCCCCTTGATTTATTCACATTTATCGAGGTATATTTCAGTTAATATTTTTCAGGTATGCAAATAAATTTCATTCATCCCCTATATGGGGGGTGCAAAGGGGGTGAATGGGTTAAATCGAGTGATATATCGTTTCCTATATTTTCAGTGATAACGAAGACAAATATTATGTAATTTTTCAGAAGAGCCCGAAAAAAATTCCCTTTCATCCCTCAGGTAGGGGTAAGTCGAAAATATGGATAATTTAATTAGTGAGAGTGACCAATGTGGAAGTACTGATTCCAATGGCAGCGGTATTTTTGTACCTAATACGTTTTCAGTAACGTAAAATGTTTACTCACATACTTTTAGTTGGCTATATATTTTACAAAACAGGGATCTCAAATCCATACGCAACCGATTTTGGTATTTGGTAGATATTGTTTGTCAAGTGTTCGTAAAAGTTTGTTTAGAAAATTACTAGTGACGAAATTTGATTGTGAAATATTTTATTATTACTACTTTAGTGAAAGGCAGAATTACATCCGAACATAATATGGCCAAAATACCTTACAACATATTCTATTAACCTTTCGTTGTTAACATGCTCAATTGTAACAAAAAGGTTAACATCGGTCTAAGAGACCGAAAATTGTTTAAACAAGTTTCATGTCAAACTGAAGTTTGCAAATGTATGCTACTGGTATAATATATGTTTTTCAAAATCATATAGGACTAATAAATAACGCAGTTCGGTATAAAAGAATTTATTTTATTTTAGAAACAAAAATATACAAATTCGTTTTGAAATAAAGCAACAAATACATTCTTAAACTTGAAATGATTGAAATACGAAAAACAAAAACGTCTATTAATTAAACTTATTTATAAATTTAGTCTTCATTGTCTTCATTTTGATTATAGATTTCAGAGCAACCATTACAAACAGGTATTATATGCTCTAAACACAAATATTTTTGGCACACTTGACAGTTATACTTCGTTTTTCGATTTTTTTTTGCTGTCGCAATAATAACATCAATCATATTGGTGTTTCCTCTTGGTGCTTCCTCTGCTTGAATTTTTATGTGACATATCTCTCTGAGTCTTATTTTTATGGCTCTGGGAATATTATCTTGAAGAGCCCGTCGCCTGATATGCGGATCTATTAGTTCCATTCCTAAAGCTTCCAGGAATATTCTCCGTGGAATTTGGTTTTGGCCCTATTGGTTACATTTATATATAACAAAAGAGTTAATCCCAGCAATATTCATGGCGGTGTAGAAAACTACCATTGGCCATCTACGGGAGCCTCTGGTACAGTTATAAGCTTCGCACATTTTATCTACGACGTCTACTCCTCCTTTTGTCTTATTATAAGTCATAATCATTTCAGGTTTACCTGTTAGTTCATCTAAAGCATCATCATTGTGCATAGTCGATAATAATAGAGCATTTTTTCCTAGCTTAGGGATGTAAGAAACAAGTGTGCATTTTTCCTGGAAGGCAAACATAGAAGTTGTTTCAGGACGTGTTATCTTGAACTCGGCCGGAATTTCCCGTTTATTTTTTCGAATTGTCCCTAAGGTGGTAATTTTGTAATCATTTAGTAATTTGTCAGCGACGAGCTTACTCGTGAAAATATTATCCATTGTTACATTTCTTTTGGATCCCCAAATTGGCTGCCAAATTCTTGGAAGAAGCGAAGTGTTCGAATTGTCCACTTTATATGGCCCTGGTGGCTGAGTCCCAGTATAAATTTTCATTTTTGCGGTATAAAATAATTTTGCATCAACCAGAGAATACATTTTAATGCAATATCTATTTGGTTTACTTGGCATATAAATCCGGAGAGGACAGCGACCTCTAAATGCAGGTAACATTTCATCAACAGTTGTGTAAGCCGATAGAGAGAAATGCTTTGGTAAGTTGAAATTAAAATTTTCGAAAAACTCTCTAATTGGAGCCAATTTGTCAAGTGTTTTGCGTTCTTCACGGGTTCATTTATCATCGAATCGGATATGGCTTAACAAAAAGCGAAACCTTGCCTGAGACATACTTAGACGAAAAACTTCTAATGAGGTCCCATTGGTTTTGAAAAGATTAGAAGCATGCAGTGGACTAGCTTTGTTTATTCCAGCAATATACAATAGGTCAAATAATGCCCTTATTTCCAGTAAGTCAGTAGGTCTGGCAGTTCAGTTGATGAAACCTATATTTGATATTGTAATAAACATATTGGTATTTTCGACTATATGCTCTAGCATACTGTCAGTGATAAAACAACCCCAAATTTTTGATGCATTACTTAGTTTGCGCGCTTCTCCTTTTAGTCCATGTAATGTGACAACGATATTATCCGCACGTGTCCTAACAAGTTTGTTGGTAGTAACATGCTCCCTCCATTTAGATGAATCTTTTGAAATATAAACCAGTATAGAATGGGAAGACTCATCCTGGTTCTGGTTGTTGTCTATATCCATAATGCTTAGGCTGCTCTCTTCAACTTCATCCATATCCTGCTCACTGTCTGTGTGTCTGGACTTCAACAATATCATTACCCAAGATTGGATCATCATCATCATCATCGAATTCTATTGCAGTGTTCACTTTGTCATCAGAGAGTAACTCTTCATGTAGACGCTTAAGCCACTTTTCCTCTTTTTCGTAACTCATGTTAGCTAAAAAAAATAATAAAAAATATTTTTAGGGCAAAAAATAAATTTTTCACAGTAAAAAAACTTACCGGTAAAATTCGAAGACTCCTTAAAAAACTTACACAAAGTATAACAACGGTGCCAGGGACCGAAATGCCTAGGATTTAAGAACGACGCGCCACTCATGAATGATTTTAATACACTGAATTCGGAGATTGAGAATATGAAGATACTGAGCAGGACAAGCGCTCACGGTGGTGCGTTCGATAATTATTCGCCATAGTTATCCAAGTCGGTCTGACAGACCGGGCGTTAAAAATGGAAGGTTAAGATATGATGAAACTGAGGAAACCGTAATTTCTGTATAATGTGCCAATATTAACACCCCCAAAAAACTACACACCTACAGCACTTACGCAAGCAAGCGTCTAACCAAATACCAAGTGAGTACTATAGTGAATTGGCACCATGAAGCACGAAAGCGAGCGTCTGGCAGCTGACTTCATGAAAGGTAGCGGGTTTTTAAGGGGGAGGAGGTTAGTGCAATCTTCAACCTAAGATTGCTCCGTTATTTTGTAACTGATTTTAATTTTGTACACACTGCTTCAATAAGTAAATTACGATATATTCAAAAAAACATGCAACTTCCTCATTGTGTAAGTGTTCCCAGACAGCACACAATATCCACTAGATATCCAGCGGATAGCCCAATATCCACTGAATATCCAGTCCATGTAAGATATCTAATGGATATCCACTGAATGTATTTCATAGACATGGAAAAAAAATTATTTTCTATTTTACTGATAATATATTGAATAATCACACAAAAAAATGGTTAAGAAGGAAGTTATAATACATAATACCTTCAATGCATAAATGTCCTAATCTCCTAATATTATATCCATTGTATATCCATTGATATCTATTATTATTTTGTCGCATTTTTTGTCTGTGTTCAATGCATTTTTAGTTTTATTCAAGTGGAATTGAAAAAATATAGATATACCTAAATTGTATGCAGGGTGTCCCGGGACTAATGGGAAAAAAGTCAGGAGCGTATAATCTGAGCCAAAATAATGTTAGTACTTCATATAAACTTTTTCTATGGAGGCCCTCGTTTTCGAGTTATAGGCCTCCAAAGTATTAATTTTGAATTTGGTTTTTATTTTTATTTTTTGTACTAGTTATTTGATCTTTATCAAATTTACGGCAAAGCTATAATGTACGTGTATGTTTATTTTGGAAAGGTAAACAGATTTACAGTACTGCCTTGGAGCCAGGGACGGACTACTCGCAATGGTTAGTGATCCAAAAAATTTGCAGGGATGGCACACCCTGTATGAAATCATCGAAATTGACTTCTCCACACCTTAAGCTAACGAAAAAGTACTCCTGTTAGAATTCGATAAAATAAGCCGTTTGGATAATATTTACAGTTTTATTAATGCACTACGTACAAATCTACCTGACTAACTTATTAATACGATGTCCAGGATTTACTTCCTTTTAATCAAAATTACGAACATAACATTATTAAACCATTAAGAAAACCTCAAAAAACACAAGTTATAAAACATTAGACTAATAGTAATTCCTAAACAACAACAAAAACTAACGTTATTCTAATAAATGTTCAATATGAGCTCCTCCCACTTCCACGCACATTCTAAGTCTACGAAGGTTGTTTCTTTGCACTTGAATGAGCAATCCCACATTATTTCTAATAACATTGCAGTGTAACACAGTTCTGTCTATTAAATCTTGTCTTGTTTGCACAGGTGTTGCGTATACCTTACTTTTGAGATAACCCTAGAGAAAGAAATCCATAGGATTAACGTCTCCTGATCGCGGTGGCCATTGAAAAGGGCCTCCACGACCAATCCATCTATTAGGAAACCTTGTGTGTAAATGCTGTCGTACATGTAAACTGAAATGAGGAGGGGCCCCATCATGCATGAACCATAAATTCCTACGAGTTTGTAGTAGCACATCATCAAACAGGTTCCATAACTAATTTTGCAAAAACTACAAATATCTCTGACCAGTCAAAGTACCGTCAATAAAGTATATGGCTCTATCAAATGATTGCCAACTATTCCTGCCCAAATATTAACCATGAATCGATGCTGGCTCCTAGTTTGGATGTGCCATGTGGATTCACATCATCCCATAAATACATATTATGAGAATTTATGATTCCATCTCTGGTGAAACCGGATTAGTTCGTAAAGAGAACGTTACTAATAAATGTATTGTCTGCTTGTTGTTGTCGCAGAAACCACTGGCTATACTCAAGTCGTGCAGGATAATCAGCCACTGTCATACTGTGTACTTTTTTCATGTGAAAAGGATATAACAGCTGTTCTTTTAGGACGCGATGAACAACTAATTTCGAGACGTTATGTTCTCTTGATACTTTTAGAAAACTCGTTGATGGTTTATTATCAACTGCATTTAACAAGTCTTGTTCAACTGCCACAGTACGTATGCTTCGTACTGGACCTTCTCCACCTTTTTTTGGCAAAAATATTCCTAAAATTAAAATTTTTGTTTTGTATACATAGAAAATTACATTTACTTATTCATACTTGTTTCTCGTAACCTGAGATCAATACACTCAAACATTCGTCATTCTGGCAATGCTCTGTTTGCAAAATGTTCTTCATAAAGCCTTCTGGCCTCTAAACAGTTTCGAGAAGCCAGTCCATACATTAGATGCATATCTGCGTACTCAATAAAAGTGAATTCTGCCATTGTAACTGTTAAATTAAGGACTTATGAATTATTGACAAGTACTGACTACGAACTATTCTACACAACGTTTGACAACTAATCCTATGGTAACTTGATAAACGGTAAAAACACTTATAAAAAGTTTTTACCAACTTTCGAATTAATAAGTCGTTAATGTTTTTCATCTTCTGCTATTATTTTTTTGTAGTACAGTAGGTAAATCTTGGACATCTATTAATAAGTTAAGTTTACCTCGTTGTGTACTTATAAAAATGGCGAATGCGTAAATTGGTACGTAGTGCATGAATAAAACTGTAAATATTAGCCAAACGGCTCATTTTATCGAATTCCAACAAGAGTATCTTTTCGTTAGATTAATGTGTGGGGAAGTGAATTTCGATAATTTCATACAGGGTGTGCCATCCCTGCAAAATTTTTGGATCACTAACCATTGCAAGTAGTTCGTCCCTGGCTTCAATGCACTACTGTAAATCTGTTTACCTTACCAAAATAAACATACACATACATTATATCTTTGCCGTAAATTTTATAAAGATCAAATAACTAGTACAAAAATTAAAAATAAAAACCGAATTCAAAATTAAAACTTTGGAGGCCTATAACTCGAAAACGAGGGCCTGCATAGAAAAAGTTTATATGAGGTACTAACATTATTTTAGCTCATATTATACGCTCCCGATTTTTTTCCCATTAGTCCCGGGACACCCTGTATAAAACTATAATGAGTTTAATCAACAATACGAATGCGGCATAATACGTGATGTTCTTAACACACAACAAAAATATCTCATGACTTAACGTTTAATGCTATAATAGAAAAGAATGCATTCATCAGTGGATATTACATACCCGCAAAACTATGCTACCAACTATGCGCTGTTCTCTCATTGGTCGATGCCGCGTTTCACCGTTTGATGTAGCCTCGTCCCTTCGTCATTTTTGTTGTTAGGTTATCATCGTTTTAGAAACGTGCAAAAGTGGTTGGTTATTTTTTATCGGTAGTTTGGATTTGGAAAAAAATAAGGTATGTATATGTTTCTTACCTTAATTCTGAATATTCTTACGTCTCCTATATTTTATTTATATTTATGATTGATTACCTACATTATTTGTATATTTATACAATGTAAAATAGCATGGTGTAGAAATGTAAAATAAGTTTTACCTCTGCTCTTACTTTTGTTTCATAATAAACTAAGCTGATGGCTCGGCTAATTTGAGTAAAAATTATTTTGAGCTCAATAATAATGATGGTATTCAGGTGATAAGCAACGTTGTTATTACAGGTATGTGCTCGAATACAAGACGCGGGCCAATTTTCAAAATGTTATTTTACAAAAAAAGGTGTATCTCATATTCGGGCAGATATGGTAATGGTTGACCTTGAAAATCGACAATCTTTCTTCTCTCGTTCTTACAGAAATAACCGTGCAGAGTAAATGAGCTGGGTGATGAAGAAGAAGAATTATTGATGTATATGCAAATATGTATATTATAAAAATAAAGTATTTTCTATCATTCTATTCCATAGTATATCTTTTCATTATATGTCAAATAATACTACTGTTATGAGGAATTTAATTCTATTTGTACCTTCTTACACACACTGACTAGTACATGCTGGTGGATATACAAGATGGACAACAAAAACAATGCTTTCCAAAAGTTGTATATATCCACAGATCTGGAATAAAATTAACTGGAAATAATAGTCCTGGTCACTAAGTACAAAATATAACAGACATACGCGATGAGTATTTGAATCTTTCCCACTGGACCACAACATTCTACAGTCGTCCACTTAAATAATAGACTATCCACCCTGTGTATCTATTATATTTTGTACTGATTGGTTGGATAAACTATTATCTCTTAATTTTATTCCAGATCTGTAGACATAAAAAACTTTTGATTTGTATTTTTTTGTTGAACCACCTTGTATTTCCATCAGTAGATACTAGTCATATATTCTCAGATTTTCATGTTTGAGGAGGAAGGGTATACCAAATGTGAATATAAAATAACCTATTAATATCCATGGGACGTTAATTGGATATACCAAATGTGAACATAGGATATCCATGGGATATTAACGAGACATCCATAAGATATTACATATATCCTAGATATAGGCGGACATATGGATATCCATTGTATGTCTATAGGCTATCCATTTATATCCAGGGGATGTCTAATGGATATTGTGTGCTGTCTGGGTTTGAATAGCAAATCAGAAATGCCCCAAATTTAATCAAAAAATGATTTGATATTTCACTCTAACAACGGCTGTTACCCCAAGAATCATTTTTTATGTTTTAAAACAACATTTACTTTATTTTAAGTCGCAGTTCTCCTTATTTTGGATGTCAAAACTGTAGTGCCCTCTTACTACTACATGTGGATTGAGTTTAATTTTAATCATGTTCTTGTCAACTATGGAAAAATCATCTATGTCTGTGAATACAAACGTTTTTTCTGGACCTTTTGGACCCACAAACTTACGTATGAATTTGCAGTAATATGGGTCATCAGACCCAAATATTTTCACAATTTCTCCTCCATAATAAGAACATTTCACGGTTTTTTTGTTTCCGTTCTGAATTTAACCACAACAAAATCACCAGTGCAAAGCAGGTTTCGCTAAAAATCGGTGGACTGTCCTGGCTCAGAATCTCCTCTAAGATCTCTCGTAATCTGAAGTAAAAACATGAACCAAAAATTCAAAGACATCTGAATCTGAGCTACTACTGATTTTACGTTTCGTCTTTTCCCTCTTTAGATAGCTGGCGTTGGCATTAATTTCGTCCATCTTGATATCCTGAGTAGCAGTTTGGATCACGTTTTCTATAATACTGTCTATAGAGCGAGGAGCACCGTTTTCTTGACTAGTGGAGTCATTTTCAGTAACACTTTTACCGGAAGCTACGTCAAATCTTTTTTTCTTCTGAGTGATGGATTTCTCTTTATTTGGATATCTCATGCTTTCCAACAACGCCATAAATTAAGAGTTCCTTTTTTCAACTTGTTCTTGTGTAGGAGTTATCTTAGTCCAGGTAGGCAAACGTTTTAGCACTGGATCCGGATCACATGGGTAAATCCCAGAAGCTTTGAAGCCACTAACTAAATTTTGGGCAGGATCTTTCAAACCCTACAGTATTAGCATCAGTAGAGAATGACATTTATACTTGGATATGTACCATATGTTTCTAATTTTCTATGCATCTAGTTGTTTTCTCCAAGAAACTTTGAAGGGATGAAAAAATGAGGTTTCTAGTGGTTGGCATAGATGTGTACTCTTTGGCGGTAATAGGACGAATCTAATATTGTGTTTCTCGCATTCCGCTATTACAGACATATAGAGGTGGCAAGACGGATTGCCTCCAATCATAACCTTCGTCCCTTCATCCAACTTTTTACGAACGTTATCACAACAGAATGGAACAGAGGCTTTGCTACTATCAGCACAGCGCTCTGGATGTTTTGCACCTCGTTTTACTATGACTTGGTTTTTCCACGAATCGTCTGTAAATTTAGTTTCGTCATAGTCTCCAAGGATCTTACAAATTCGGAAAAATAGTCTTTTATCATTTCTTCAGAAACTTCAGAACGAGATCGTTTCATATTCTCTGCGTTTGTTTCTGCGACCTACGACCTGATTTGTTATTTTTAAATCTCTTTTCTTTTAGTCCTTTTTTGTTCAAATAATTTTCTACAAGCAATTTCATGTCATACACTGTGAACGAAAACCCCACAAATGCCTACCATTTTGATACCTTCAACTAACTGATTCTCCTCTGGCCTTCGTTTACGTGGCAATGTCCCTAGCGGAATTCCAAATTGTCTTGAATATGACCTCAGTGTTTCGCCCCCTTTCTATGGCCTCCAAAGGTCGCCGCAGAGTGTCATCAGTACAGTTGTGATACGTGCGGCATCCCGTGCTCCAAGTCACGTACCATTTACAAATAATCTGAAAAAAAAGATTAATTTATCCACCACCTCGAAACAGCGGTGGAATGGTTTGCAATATTGGTTGATACAACAGTAATAAATGAACGCGTCATTTGTTCAATCTGAAATCCACCAATGAATATAAAAACGTAGTTGGTGGTTTGGTGGATCTACCGGTAAATAAAAAACCATGCCTATTGTATTGGAGTTTCGGCTGTGTTAAATTTAAATCGCTGAGGCTTCATGCACTGTTTTGTTTTATGTACGTCTAAACAAGCGTCGAATGATCAGTTTGATTTGAGCTTCGGTCCGAGTAGTATCGTGTGAATTGGCCTTTGAGGACATATCCGTGCGTAAAAGTAATAAAAAATACTGGTAAGCTAAAAATTATTTTGCGATTTTTATATATCTTATGCAGTTTTCTATACATTTTAGTTAGTTATGGCTTCGAGTGACCCTTATGAACTAGAGAGACTAAGATTTTTGAGTTTAAATGAAGATGTTCAATCTGATAACGAAGTTGAAGAAATAGATGACCTGAATGATAACGATGATTCCGAAATCGACGAATGTGTAGAACTTGATCATAACAGGAAGATTATGATGATGCTCTGGCCTACTGCGCCTTCTACTGAGCCAGCTACTGAGCAGCCTGCTCAAAGTCTAGCCGTTATGTTCCCAAAGGCACTTATTTTATGTTGGAAAAGATAAAATCACTAAATGGAGAAACCTTCAGTATCCGCAGAATGTTCGCACGAGGAGTCAGAATATTATTTATCATTTACCAGGAACGAAAGAAAACGCAAGACAAGCGTCATCACATTTGCAATGCTTCCATTAATTTATTTATGATGCTATTATAGTCAGAATAGTGGAATATACCAATATGTATATTTTGAGTATAAGAGATAAATATCAAGATCAGTACGATGTATCACAAACAACTACCACGGAAATAAAGGCTCTGATTGGCTTACTAATTTTGATTGGGACCTTGAAAAGCAGCAGACGCTACCTACATGATTTTTGGGCTAATGGCACAAGAGTAGAAATTGTTCCGGCTGTTACGGGATACAGAAGAATGAAGTTTCTATTACAGTATCTTAGGTTGGACAATACAGTTACGAGGAACGATCAAAGACAATTTTGCTCCTTTTAGGGAAATTTGGGAAATGTTCAATACCCATTGCAGATTTAATTACAGTCTGGGAGAGAATGCAGCACAATATGGAATTACAGTTTTTGCCCTTGTGGATGCCAAAACATTCTACACCGCAAATTTGGAGGTGTATTTGGGTGAACAACCGGTGGGTCCTTTTAGGCTTAGCAAGTGCCAGATGTGGTGAAACGTATGGTTTCACAAATTAGTGGAAGTGGACGAAACGTTAGTATGGAAAATTGGTTCACTTCATTTCCGCTGATTGAGGACTTATTGAGTAATCACCGATTGACTGTTGTAGGAACTGTCTGGAAAAATAGAAAGGAACTTCCACCTGAGCTCATACAAATAAAATCCCGTCCTGTACTTTCGTCAATGTTTGCATTTCAACAAAACATGACATTAGTATGTTATATTCCGAAAGAAAGAAAACATGTACTATTAGTTTCTTCAATGCATAGTGACGGAAAAATTTATAAAAATACAGGAGAACAGAATAAACCCGAAATTATAACATAAGATAATTCCACTAAAGGTGGAGATGATTCCACTGATCAAAAAATGGCACAGTACTCGGTGAACAGAAATTGCCGACGTTGGCCAAGGATCATGTTCTATAACATGATAAACATCGCTGGTGTCAACGGACACATTATCTATAATGCTAATTGCCAGAAAGTCGATGAATGTTCAAAGGCTAGAAGAATATTTTTGACAAATTTAGTAAAACAACAATTACAAAAAAAGGGCAAGAAATAACCATATACTTACCCAGAAAAGCCAGACTAACTGAGTGCCGACTGACAGGGAGACAACTACAGAATCCCAATACTGCTCCTAGCACCAACCGCAAACGTGGAAAGTGCCATTACTGCAAAAATCGGAATACGCGGTATTTTTCTCAAAAATGTTCGAAGTGGATTTGTTTGAAACATATGCAACCACTTTGTATTGATTGTGTTCACCAAGTGAACGCGGAGTAAATTTTATGCAACCTTTGTTTCGATGAAGTTGAAAATGTAATGTTATTTTAGTATACCAAAGAAAAATATAAATTTTTAAAGTTTGTATGTGTTGTTACGTCTAAATAAACAATACGTTGAGCGTTTTATTTGAAAAAAAATATGTATAATAGTATATATTGTATATAGATAGTTATAGGTTCCCATGGGCCACACCCGTGACGCCATGGCATTCTAAGTCACCCGATCCCTGGAGGGTTAAGAAAGTCGTGAATTGTATTCCATGTTGTGAATAAACTATTTCAAGATATCCACAATCGTGTTACCATATTATTCCCATTTAAGATCAGAATAACTGTGCAATTATATAGGAAACCACGAAAAGTATATCTTCCTAGATTTATCTGTTCATTTACGACTTCATGTTGTTGGTCTCTCAAGTATTATCCTATTTCCAATTCTGCAAGGAAAACCAGTTCTTGTGTCTTATCACAAATATGTAGTTTTCTAGTTATCTATTAGGGGTTAATGAATGTTTGGTGTCAAGTAGATGTTTTGCGTAATGGGAGTTCTCTGGTTGTTTTAATATGTATGCTCGTAATTGTTCACTGTGTCTTATTTCAAAATTTCTCAGTACTAGGAATATTCTTGGGTAACATGAGTTTACCACAGAGTCCATAGGTGACAATGTGTTGGAAAGTAACAAGTATATTCAGTGTACCACCAATTATCTAATTATCTTTAACTGGGTATAATCACATGCGAAAGAACTATCGTATTCTAATATTTGTATTATAACTGTAATAATCTACGCTAAGACTTGTATTGTCTACCTCTCTATGCCCCTCATTAACACACTGATAACGCCATGTGCCTTATGCATTTTCCCTTTAACTATGTTGTTTTCTTTACGGAATATTTTATGGGCACTAGCATTTTTAACATGCAGACTGAAAATGAAGAAAGAGGATAAATAAAAATAGAAGAATTACGGTTCTCTAGGAAATCGCTTTATTAGGAGCGTATGAATAACAAACGGTCTACAGACCGAGTTTGTTTTTGAATGATGAATCTTTGTAAGTATTAGAATGAGTAGTTTGCCGATACCCCAAAAAGTGCAAAATGTAAAGTGCAAGTGTAAAATAGTATTACCAGGGTAATTCATGTCGAGCAATAGCAGAAAATTTGTTTATTGTATCAATTGAAAATGGGAATTTTTTTGTCACCCCTTTATATCGGTAAAAAAATCATGTGTTCTGTGTTAATCAATGTTTGGTGTCAAGTAGATGTTCTGCGTAATGGGATTTCTCGGGTTGTTTCAATCTGGATGCTCGTAAGTGTTCACTGTGTCTAATTTCAAAATTTCTAAGGGTTTAACCCATATAGACAGTGTTACATTCTGGACATTTATGTGTATATATATATATATATATATCAGACTTTTTTAAAGGGGATATCTTTGTTTTCAAATTTAACAATTTCGTACCCACATTAGTTTCTGTTTTGTTGCTTTAATATTTGTAATATCATATCCTCATCCTTTTTCTATTCATATAAATATATTTAGCCAATCACAAGGTAGGTTACTTCTTGGTATATCCAAAAATAATTAGTAAACATCAGGTAGGCATCGCATGAAATGTAACTTCTGTCATTCTGATGATGATATTTAGTACTATCGAAACAATTGTCAATTTTTTAGAATATTTATCATTTTTTCGTTCAAGATGGAATTATTTAGAAACAGTTAGTTTCATTTGAAAAAATGAGATGAGTAGATTCCACACCGTAAGGGACAAAACAGTAGAATATGGAATAAATGTTTGAAGTCTTCGTCGAATACTAACTCACGACGTATGATTTTAGGTTGGGATGAAAATCAAGCCATTTGATGTACTTTTTTCTTACTTCCACTTCTTGTCGGGTAGACCTCTTGTTATTAAACACAAACCATGGTACAGTTAATATCCTTTCAACTATGGTGATATTGGAGGAAGACTTGATCTTGCCTACCATTATCTTATTATCGAGAGATATGTGAAATTCGCTTCCAACGAAAAGTATTACCTATGATGCTTTTGTGAAGTTGTTTGTCTTCCAAGAAAGTCTCCTATTCGGGTGATTTCAACCTAGTCCCTATGGTTTTTCTTAGTTGATTAATGTGTCCGCGGAACAGTTCACATATTGAGTTTTAAACGTTGCATGTTTGGAATTAGTTTTGTTGAATTTGATATGCTGCACTTTTTAGCCACTGATGCTATCTGTATCTGAAATTCTCTCTTTTCTCCCCTTTATTAAAAGGTTCTGAGCACATTATCACCAATTCCTCAATGTATGACCTTGGAGAGACCCTAACGCCTATAGGATGCTATCTAATATATATTTGCAATGTGCTGTTACTTCGTACAGAGAAAACATACATACATTTTCTGGTTAATTGCGTCATTCGCCCTCCGTTTTCTAGTCTCTATCTTTGTCTGTCTCGCCATTACCCTTTCCTCAAGTCCCTTTCTGACACCACTTCCGTTATTCCTTGCATCCACGTTGTTTTTGGTCTACCTATTTTAAGCCTTTCAGATGGTATCCAATTTAACATATGTTGAGAAATTCGTTCTTCTGATATATGTCCTATGCTCTTTGCATGTCATCTATTAGTTGTTGTTTGTGCATCCATCATTTCTCTTACCTGTTTGTTTCTCCTTACTTCGCATTCTTGAGAAACTAGTCGATCACTTCCAAAAATCCATTTCCAAGTCTAGTCCACGGTCTAGGTGAGTTTTATATAATATTCAGGTTTCGCGTTGGTACTCTTCAAAGTGACATTACAAATATCTGTTTTGTGTTGTGATGAGTTTAATGTACCGATGATTTTCATTCTTTCACTTATACTTTGTTGTCTTTAATTTTCTGTTATTACTTTACTGTCTATTAGGTTTCATGGTAGGTTTATTTTTCTTAAGATTTGATGATCATTCCATTTTCCAAGACCAGCTCGTGATTTTTTCCATCAACGCAAACATAGATACTTATTTTTTGACAAATTTTCCGATATACCCTACTTTTCAGAATCGTTTATAAATTTCCGGGTCATAAACGAAATTTTGTCTTCATCTTGTGCAAATATGATTTGGTCATCTGCAAAATGTTATGAATATAACGTATTTCTGTCTGTAATATATTTGCATGACCTTCTCCAGTCTTTCTGGATTATATCTAAAATATTATAAATGGCGATGTGTTCAAAATATCATCCGGTCGTAGTCCTCTTTTTACAGGAAATCCTTAAGAAGCTTTCCTATTTTAATTTTTAATATGCTGTTCGGCTTTACAAGTGTGTTGCTTATAGATGTTTTTTTCCCGATCTTTGTTATGGATATATTGTCACAGACTTTAGTTAAATCGATTAACACTAGATGCACCTATCGTCCACAAGCTGCCTTTTTCTCATTGAGTTTTGTCAGAGAGGAGTATACATCAGAATATCGCTTCGAAACCCATGTGTTCTTCAAGTTCATGTGGGCCATATGGTACGGATGAAAAACTATTGGAAGCTCGAAGGATGATAGATCTTTACTGGATAAGTTTCTATAAATTTCCTTAAAAATTTGCTCATTGACTCTCAAAATCATGAGTTCAGATCAGCAAGAAAAAATATTTTGTGGATCTGACTAGTGGTACTACTTGAAAAATTAATCAAAATACGTGATATGTATTGTTCACTTGCATATTTAATTTATATTAAAAACAATTCATATAATTATCTAGATAATTTTCGATGACGAATTTCTTCCTGATTTTGTTTTGTGATAAGATCCTTAATTTAGCCGTCGTCTTATTATGCTCGTGCATAAACGAACAATTTCTCAACTTCTTGAATTGTTTCAATTGTGTCCAATCGTAATATTCTTTCGTCGCCTTTTCTATATCGAAACAAATTTGACATAAAAATGAAGCGTAATCTTTATGCCAATAATCGCCTTCACAAAACCTACCGCATAGATGGCAATAATGGGAGGGATCCGGTACACAAATCGTTTTCACGGCCGGTACCATTGAAGGTCGACCGAAATTATACTGATACTTTGGTCTTCTGCATAAATCAATAAGTTGCAGATTATAATTAGCTGGTCCAGGAATATTTGGTACAATTAACTGTCTTATCGCTGAGCCGGTACCAAAAGGTTTGACCATGCTTCTAATAATAATTTCTTCTGTTATAAGCGGATTTGTATCTTCACGAGAACGACGTTTGAGATATTTGAACCTCTTTGTTTTGCTTCCTAACGGTGGAACTCCGTAAATGCTCCTAACTTTATTTAAAACTTTGTACATAGACGACGTCACATTTTCTGGATTGTAAGTACCAGGTCCAGTTCTTGGATTATTTTCAGGTGTCACCCTTTTCTGATGTGGTGATAAACCTTTACCGATACAACCAGTTTCTCTTGGTATACTACTACCGAATACTACTTTTTGAAATGTTTGAATCTCCACTACGTAGTTGAATCTTGGATCATCACAATCTAATTCCGAGCATAGTTCTAGGGGTTTGTAACTTGCCGTTGATAAAAACACAAAACTCATTGTTATAAATTTTGAAGAAAGCAGTTACGAGAAACTGAATTATAAGTTAATAATAATTTGAAATAAAAAAAATTAAAACTATTGTATGTTAAAACTGTCAAAAAACATTCATGTTATGAAATGATCTTGTCATTTTAGCTTCTTTTTTATTCTTAAATTATCGCCTCAAGAGCTTATCGGAAACTGTAATAGTGGATCAGATAGATCACTAATCAGCTGATTGCGAGTCCTAACCCAGAACGCGATTTTCATCAGCGTTTCCGAACAAGGCACTTGTTGTGAATGATACTTTGGAATACTTTATTTTGTGTTCTTGATTCACTTTGTATGTGACAGTTTTGAACGTAGTTAGTTGATGACATATAGAAAATTATGTAATTGAGTTGTCAATATAGATTTGTACTTTTTCATCAATTTATTTTGCGTTGACAGTCGTATTTTACATTGTAATTACTCCTCCATCAGAAAAGATATATATTTTCACCGGGTAGGTGATTTTATATATTATGTTTTCTGTGGAAATGTCAAACTTGAATTTTAACCTACAAAAGCTTTTTATTTCTATTACGCCAGTTTAGAGCATTAACTTTTACATGATTTTTCTTGTTTATATCTTTGTAGTTTTTCTGTTTGTAACTCTTTACTAAGTTGTTATAATATATTTTACCTACGACCACCCCTGTAAGTAGTCAAAAACACAGTCGGCAATCAATGTAAGACGTCTATTACGCATGGTAAAACAAAACGCACGGCTGTAAAGTAAATCGCACGGCTTCCTTAGCAACCACTTAGCAACTGTCAATAGACGTAGCCATTTTATTCAAATTGTATTAGATATTTGACGTTGAATTTTATTCTGAATATAAATGGCAGATAACATTTATTAGATATGAGATTGCATTTAATACTAAGAGTTATTTGGAATTATATGATAATTGGTTCCGTTTCGTTCAATCCGCATCGTTTAGCTGTCTGAATGTATCTCATATTAGTAAACAATAGTATATTATACACCAAGCGACTAAAGTGGCCCATTTAATCCCGAGGGTAGTGTTTGCTTCCTGAGGGAAGTAATCCACCTAAGGGATTAATGTCACTTTAGTCGAGAGGAGTATACGCTATTTTATGCAATTCAGGTAATTCTACATACATTTTCAATAAAAATAAATACTACTTAGGACGGACTTTTACGAAACTTGGCTGGGCATCGAGGGTGAACTTCTAAGATGCTTGGCTGGGCATCGAGGAGCGACTTTTATAAAACTTGGCAGGGCATCGAGGATGTACGTTTTTACTTGTACTTTAAATACCTTAATAAGATTATAAACACAAGTACAAGTGGGTCGTAGGTAAACTATAGTACGTAACTCGTGTTGTAACGCATTTTACGCACTCACAGAATTGCTTCTCACAACACACGTTACGTAATATACTATTACGAGTTCAATAATTATTATCTAACAATTCTCAGCGATTTAGGAACACAAACACGAATTCCTAACGTGGAAATGTTGTTTTTTTTATAAAATATGTCCAAACTATTATTTTCAACGAGGATGATGGACACAAAAGGTATTTACGGAAACTTGATCGGGTTAGTGATCTACAACCGACTTTCATATTTTGCGTTCGTTTACTTGATCCGATGGAACTAACCTCTTACGAAAGGTTGAATACGTTATGGAACGAGTTAATTCCATTTAACCCTACTAGAGCCGTAGGGTAACTTAGGTTATTGTGTGATAAATATAAACAAAAATCAAAATGTTTTTATATACATAACCTCTCCCGCTCAAAAAAATGGAAGAAGAAGAAGTTGTAGCAACAGGTCAAAAATGGTTACTGGATGAAGAAAATGATACATTCACATACATATAATTTTGATTGTAGGTTTAATGATGTGTTGATTACTATGGTAAAATTATCATTTCAGATTGTCGTAGTCACTTTAGACTGGAGCGTCACACCATTGAAAATTTGTTAAACACTGTAGGCAATCAATTAGAAAATAGTAAATTAGCTACTACAGGTATCCGGCCAACTAATGATCCTGCTTCAATATGGATGCTTGCAAATCAAGAAGTATACAGGTGATTGAACACACAATATATGAATATGTTATACAGTATTCATATGTCCATGTTCTTAATTAATGTTTCAGATTAGTTGCAGACGCCATCAGAAGCACCTTCGATATCTAGGCAAAGTGTTGGTAAATATCTATTGGTGGAATAAGTACTTTTAATATCGATTACTAGAGTTGTTAGAGACTCAATTGTACCACAACCTTTTCTGTAGCCAAACTGGGTTCTTGGAAGGAGGTTTTTCTGAAAGAACCACCATTCAAGTATGTGCTTAATGGTACGTTCTAAAGTTTTTAACATACGAGACATAAGTGAGATAGGTCGACTGGATTTAGCATGATTGGGATCTTTATCTGGATTGAGAATAGGAATAATGATGACATCCTTCAACTCTTTAATTATCGATAGATTATTCAGTATGTCAAAATCTGCACAGAGACGCCAAGTTGAGTCACTTTTCGGTGCTAAGTGTAAAGAAAAGGACCAAGAACTTTCAGATGGGTGAGTTGTACCAGATTGCATCATGTTATAGAATTCTTTTCGTGCCAGTTTCAGTTTTTCGGTACTTAATCGGACAACTTTACTTGTAACCGGATGTGAGAATATGATGAACAGTTTCATGTTTAATATTTCGTGGTGGGCCTGGTGAAACAGTCAGAGTTCGACCCTGCTTTATATCATATTTGGAATCGTTTCTGTCAGCCCAGAGTTTTGGGGATAACTCTGCCATCATCCTTCTGGCGAAGTGGTGCGGGCTGTAACCAACCCTGTCTTAACATCATGACTACAATTTTATATTTGTCGCTAGGTAAGTCTGAAGAGTATAAAGTTTTGTTATCATATGAAACAAAATGAGCGCCTACCTTTTTAAAAGTCCGGTAATTAGTTTTCTTGTCAGTTTTGTTGCTGTATATTTCTACTGCTGTTCTACTTATGATTGTATATTTGATATTCGTCACATGAGTTTAATTCTCAAAGTATAGGTATAGATGTCAAGTAGTTTTTAGTAAATTGTTTCATAGAGTGATTAGCATATTACTTATGGGATATCGGCACATGTACTTGCAATATTCTTAGTTGAAATGTATCATTGTTTCATATCTCGACATACTGCAGTAAGGTGTGATCACATATTAGATAATTCTTGTCATATTAATATAATTTTTCAGTTTGTCAATCAGTTGCTATGCATAAGATTAATTTCTTAGCTATCACTTAGATTTTGTATATATTTTATTCACATAGTAGTCATTCAGGTTTTTCAAGTAAAACTTTATCTCGATTAGTAGAACACTAGGGAAGAAGCATTTTTTGGTTCCATATGTAAATAAATTTTTTCTATGCCGCAGAGGCAATACTAATAACTCTTTGGGAGAAATTTTCAATTTCACTTTAGCTATTATTTTCATCTTATTTTAACAACACATCTGGTGTTGATAATAAAATAGTCTGTACACATAGCCTTAAGCAGGTTCAGTCGATTAATAGTTTCATCATTGATGATAACATTTTAGTAATTCGATGTTATCTGTACATTTAAGGGTTTTCCTGGAGGGATACCTTCCTTTTTGGGATACTCAAATTTTCCTGGAGGGACACCTTCTTTTTTTGGATATATACCTTTTTCTTGGAGGGATACCTTTTGGATTCTCACCTTTTCCTGGAGAGATACATTTTCTCTTGGATACTCACCTTTTTCTGGAGGAGTACTTTTCTGGGGTACTTTACCATTTGGTTCCGCCTGGACCGGGGTGAAGAGGCGATCACCGTTCTTCCGGGTGAGAAGATGATGAGGGGATAACATGGGGTGGATTTAATTGTTTATATATAT
Organism: Galeruca laticollis; assembly: GCA_963921935.1. Taxonomy (NCBI): domain Eukaryota; kingdom Metazoa; phylum Arthropoda; class Insecta; order Coleoptera; family Chrysomelidae; genus Galeruca; species Galeruca laticollis. Next base: position 53,039,806 of record OY998178.1, read on the forward strand.
ATATATATATATATATATATATTTTCTTATGTAGCATATATTTTTAATACTTATCGTGTTGAGTTACAGTAGATCGCCTTGGTACCAAAGCTATCTCCTGAATTATAAGGTGGATTTATAAACTCTGTTGTTCGTGATTCCCGCTGCTCAAAAATAAAACATTGATATCACATACATGTGTCTATAAACCGTTGTTGTTGTGTTGTTCATCGTTTCCACGTCGTTCGTCGTTGCTCTCAAATAACCAAATTTTATATCTTGTTATTCGTGATTCGCAGTTCCACCAATGAAAACTAAAGTTAGTCCCACGGGACTTGATTTCTACCAATCATTTTATAGTCAAAACTGACACTACTGTTTTTACGGTCAGTAAAGAGAGGCGCTACATTCAAATAAGCTACTGTTTATTGATGCACTTCGGCAGTATGAAATGACGTCACCGTTGTGACCAATCAAATTTCAAGAACGCCAACAACGAAAAACCGATATAAATTAGTCGACTCGGGAACAACTGTGAATAACGAATCGCCAGTAACTTGGAAAATACGGCAAGCAACGAACAACGAACAACAGAGTTTATAAATCCAGCTTTAAGGTCTGTATTATTATTTTTTTTGCGTTGATGACGTATGTTATATCCTAGCTAAGTGTAAGCACATGTATAACTGATAACTGGTGTTTTGTATAGCCCAGTTATACTTCATTTTGCGTTTTTTTTATTAGTTCACATGTATAACTGATTACTGGTGTTTAGTAGTTAGTTCATATGTTTTATTGATAACTCGGAGCTCTGTGTATCCCAGTTTCTTTTCAACTAGTTTTTCACTTATTAGCTAATTCAACGACTTGACAGACGTTATAGTCCAGTCATTTTTCATCCTGTTTTGCGCATATTTAGAAATTGACAAGAAAACTTCAGTATATGTCTTTTACAAACTTATGCTTGCTTGTTAATAAACACGTTGGTAAGTTTAGATACCTGTTTTCTTTATTCTTTCCTATTCATTTGCTAGGTTTAGGATAGAACGAACATCTTGGCCGAGCAGAAACCTGGCTGGCACCCATTTTATTTTTACAACATCCTGGATAACTGAAATAACTCACTCCCACTCACCGACTTAGTGAGCTGAAGGCCCGAAAGGTTGTCACCGGGGACAGCTGAACTTGCCTGTAGCCCATAGGGTCCATACTAGCGGAGCTAGTGGCCGATTTGGGTGGTTACACTGGTGGGTGACTGATTTCAGGAAACTCAAAAACCAGAGTAGCCTAAGTTGAAGAGTCGTGGACTACTTTTTCAAGTCCGGTGGAAACATCGATGATGTGTTTGTTACGGAAATCAGGCAAGAAAATCTGATCCAATGATAGGTAAATCAACATCAGCAGCGACAAATCTCCACAAAAAAAAGAGTCAAAGGCTTTAGATGAGATTTAAGGTTGCGATACCGTAAGTTTTTATTTTGCTTCCGTTTGCGGCACACAAATGGTAGTTGACGGGAAAACGACGATCTCGAAGGAGACGTCGAGGAAAATAACATAAATTAGAACCAGTATCTACTAAAAATTTGTGTTTTGAATTTTTATCAATTATAACTAGACGGTTACTGGATGCATTTGCAAGGTTTAATGCACTTTTTAGCATTTTGCTGGTAGGTTTTGTGGTACCAACAAACTTGTTCTAATTGTTGGTTAGACTGATCTCGAGTACAAGATCTGTTCTTTTGTCTAAAATTGTGGCTAAAGTTGCGAGGGCGTGGGCGAGAAGCGGACAGCGCAGCAACTTGCTTTTGTAGATCAGCAATAGCACTTAAAAGGTTTTTTTCTGTGCTTTTATGTTTAAGTGCTGCACTTATAAAGAAAGTAGGGTTACTCGGAGAGACTTCTTTTACCTCATTGCCGTACTAAACACATCATTGATGTTTCCACCGGACTCCATGCTGACGGTTTTTCTCAACCTTTTTTGCAAAGCAGTGTCAAAGTAGTCCAAGACTCTTCAACTTATGCTACTCTTGTCAGAGTTTCCTGAAATCAGTCGTCCAACAAGCGAAATTTTAAACATGAAATTGTTCATTATATTCGCACAACCCCTGGACCTCCGGTGATAAGCGAAGTTCGCTGATTAGGTCCCGAAAAATTGAAAATTCCACAAAAAGAATTAGATGACATGATGCAAGCTGGCTATTTTTTCACAAGTTTTATTAATTTTGATTTTTAAGCAACTGTCAACTAGTCAATATTATTATTTTATAATATATTATACGCTTGGCCGAGAAGGCAGCAGCCACTGTAAGAACAGTAACTGATGATGCTAGAATTTTCGAAATTCCAAAATTATCTGATTGTGCTCTTCGTGTAACTTCAAGTGCAAGAACTAGGATTTTGAAAGCTGGTGGTGGAGTTATCACATTTGATCAGCTGGCACTTAAAGCACCAACCGGTTCTAAATCAGCGTTGTTACAAGGCAGACGCGATGCTCGTGAAGCTGTGGTTTAGCTCCTTTTGGACCATACAGTCATACTAAACCATTGGTGCAGGGCTCGTACATTTGAAAGGGCTCGTGTACGCAGACAAGCGTTCAATTAATTTTGTGCGCATAAATGTATATGGAAATTAAGCGGGAGGATTTGTTATGATATCCTCGACTTCCAATGCAAAACGTTCGTCTAATTGAGAAACGATATAATGGAATTTGGTTACCTCGTTTGTGATATTAGACAACATAAACTGATAATCAACTTGTGCGAACCATAAGCTTGGTTTGTCGACCCAAAAAGGTCGCAATTTTACAGCTATCCGTTGCACTGCGAGATGATTTTTCGGGGAGTAGACGAACTGGAGCTTGCTGTTGTGGCTGGTGCTGTCGTTGTTGTAGACTCGGTAATCTTTGTAGTTCCTCATTCTACTGTCGAAGAGCTTGGATTTGACGTACTAATTATTCGTTCTCCTCTCGTAGATTTGGAAGTTGGCCTTGGTCGCGAACTATTTTTCAAATTTATTTTATCACGTCGGGTTCACCAATATAGGTAATTAGATGTGATTGCTGTACAGAATATTTCCAATTTATATAAAGTTTATTGAATATGAATGAATATATTATAAAATAGTTGACAGTTACTTAAAAATCAAATTAATTCTAATTGTCCAAAAAATATCGATTCTCAACGTTCAGTACTGTCACTTTTTAATCCCTATTGATTTTAGAATCTGTTATACCCTATATAATAGTTTACAGTTAAGTCCGCTGGACGCGTGTTTGTCTATTGTCGAGTTCTGTAACCGAGCCTTTATTTTTAATTCATATGGATATAGTAGTCGAATGACAAGCAAGAACAATAAGACATGATTTTAAGTTCTGTCTGTTAAAATATAACATATGTAAACACCATTTGTAGTTTTTATTTCTATATTACTCAAAAGCATTTTATTACAGACTCATGTTCATTTTCTATCGAATCAACCAACCAACTTACCTAAAACTTTTATTTTTTTTATTTTTAGACTTGACAAAACATTTTCCAATATTTGCGAACACAACCTAACCTATGACGTAGTACAAAATCATTATTCCAACACTGTCATTGGTTCTTTTTGTAATTCGAAATACAGGAATAAAGTATATAATGTTGACATCAAAATAGTCAGTCTCTCCCCTTATTAGATACAACAAAGTGACGACGAGGATAAAAACTATTAAAAGTCGTATCCTTACCGTAAATACATTCCGAGATACGTCGAATCATGCAGTCCGAAGATCTAAAGGCAATATTAGCTTTTTTCGCGGGTCTGATTCCGAACCAGTTTAGGGACTGGCCGCATGCGCACATTCAAAATCGTCGTGCGCACATTCAGAACTGAGCGAACCGCGAACGACGATTTTGAATGTGCACATGCGGCCAGTCCCTAAACTGGTTCGGAATCAGACCCGCGAACAAAGCTGTCCACAATGGCTGAAGTTTTACGCCAAAGCGGGGAAATTATCCAGTCTATGAAGTTGAATCAGTCAATTCCACCAAACGTCAATGTGGTGTCAAATTTCGAATACTTTGACGACAGTAAAAACATATTTCGTCAATATCGTAAGCGCTTCGAAATTTGGTTCAATTTAAAAAGAACTGAGGACAATAAAGAATACTGGGTGAGAGAATTATTACTCCATATAGGTCCTCAGCTACATACCGTATTATGTTCACTTACTTCACCGACCGATCCCGCTACAATGACCTATGACACTCTTGTCAAGCTATTAAAAGATCATCTATGTCCAGTCTCGAATATAATCGAACAACAACATCGCTTCTTATCAAGAAATGAAAAAGAAGGGCAGGCGATTAGCCAATATTCAACAGAACTACGTCAGCTAGCGTCAACATGTAAATTCGAGTGACAATGTGAAAAAAATGTTGCGAATCTGTTCTTACGAGCTCAGTTCATCCGGGCGCTAAAGGACAATGGAATCCAGGAAAAGCTGTTACAACTATCGGAGGCAACATACGAAAAAGTGGTCGAATCAGCATTAGCGTATGAAACATCAAGAAATGTCAAATCAATGTTTGTACCAATACAGACGTTAATAGGATTACACATGCTCGTTCACGTTCTGAAAATAGAGAATCGACGAACCGTTTTCAACGTTTCTGTCCAAGTGATAGCTCTCCATCAGACTCGTCAAAAATCACAAATAAACTTTAAATCACTTGAAATCGAGCAGAATTATCTTCGATGTGCTAGAACAAATCATGGGTCGAATAACTGTCAAGTGTCTCGTGAAAAATTACATTGTAGTGGCTGTTCAAAAACAGGTCACCTTAAACAGGTTTGTTTGTCGTACCTAATGAAGAGACAAGTAGATTCTCAAGTCAAAAATGTCGAATTGGATCCTGCAGAGATAGCCGAATCAAACTTTTTAGATGGCCTTGTAGGTATGAATAAAATATATGACATTTTCTCGTCTAATCTGGAACTTTCGACAAACGATGCGGCAAATTTTTTCACATAGGTATGTTTGAATTTGGAACATGATCAAAAATTTTAAGTCGATTCAGGATCGTTTCGTGATTTTGCCAAATTTAATTTCAAAGGTGACGTTAAACAGGCTGACGTACGTTTTCGTTCATAAATCCTTGATATTTTTAAACCGCTTGGTTGTGCTGTTATTCCTGTCAAATATGAGCGCCACACGTCAAATGAATTATTATTTGTGGTACCTGACCATTCAGTCCGATTTTAGGTAGAGTATGGATACGACGATTGAATATTGATCTCATACGTCTGGATATGTCAAAAGATAATACTGCATCTGTTAATTCCTTGGAAAGGACGCCTGAGTCAATAATGGAAGAATTTGCCGACATTTTCGAACAAAAAGTGGGGTGTATTCAAACTTTTACGTGCTCATTAAAACTGAAGAAAAATACCAGGCCAGTATTCTTGAAAGCCAGAGACATTTCTTTCACACTTCACGATGCAGTCGATAAACAATTGAACGAATTGATTGCAAACGATATAATATATCAAGTGAATAATTCGGATTGAGATTCACCGTGGCTCTAATTCCAAAAGCAAATGGCAATATCCGCTTAGCAGTGGATTATAAAGTGGCTGTCAACAAACAGCTACACGACGCACATTTTCCTATTCCACGAATCGATGATGTTGTGAATAACCTTCGAGATGCCAGTATGTTTTGTACACTCGACCTCTACGAAGCCTACCTACTTTCACGTTCAAGTCGATAAAGAAAGTCAAATGATTCAGACAATATCAATACACCGAGGAATCTTCGCCATGAAACGTCTGAGTTTCGGAATAAAGTCGGCACCACATCTGAATTCCATCGAATTCTACATCAAATACTGTCCGGATTGGAACGTGCTACAGCATATTTTGACGATATCATCATCTACTGGTCAAATAAAGAAGAGTGTTTGTCAAATCTAATCAATTGTCTAAATCGCCTACTCCAATATGATCTGCACCTCAACCGTGAAAAATGTAAAGTTTTCAAGACGTCAATTACATATCTTGGATACGTCATCGAGTACAACAGCATCAAGAAATGTCCTGAGAAAGTTCGCGCAATTATAGATACTCCACCACCAAATGATACTGCAGGAGTACGAATATTTTTGGGAATTACCACTTACTACGCCAAGTTTATTCCAAATTTTTCATCCCTGAAATTTCCTCTAAGGTGCTGCTCCGCAAAAATACAATGTTCAAATGGTCAAAATCGTGTCAAAAATCATTCCATAACTAACAGTAGCCGAAGGAAATTATAGTCAATAGGACTGCGAAGCTTTAGCGATTGTATATGGAGTCAATAAATTTTACATGTTTCTATTTGCAAGAAAATTCACTATAGTCACAAACAATAGACCTTTAAGTCGAATATTTTACCAAGATGCTAAACTGTCAATTCTTTCTGCTTCAAAACTCCTACGCTACGCCACAATTCTTAGTGGATTTCATTATGTTATCAAACACAGAAAACCAGAAGAAACCGCCCATGTAGATTATTTTTCGCGAGCTCCACTACAGTGAGACGTACTTGCTTTAAATGAAGATGACATCATTCAACTGCAATGTATCAATCAGATATCAACCGACGTGTTAACAGCCAAAACCATCGCTGCTGCCACGTTGCAAGATAGCAAGTTATCAAAATTGATTAAACAACTGAATAATGAAAAAAATCAAGAAGAACAATACTCACTACAAGAAGGTGTAATATTCAAAGGAAATCGAGTTATGATTCCTGACACCCTTCCAGCCTCAGTATTGTCATAATTACATTCTACCCACGTCAAGACATCCAAAATGAAAAGCTTATCTTGAAGATATTACTATTCGAAAAACATTGATCGTGTCATCGAATATTTCGTGAAGAGTTGTGATGCTTGCGCTGCAACTGCTTGTGCCCCACCCGCCGTACCTTTGCATCCGTGTGAAGATCCAAAATCAAATTTCCAACGTTTTCATATCGATTACGCATGTCCAAAAGATGGTTATTATATTTTTATTCTGATTGACGCTAAATCAAAGTGGCCGGAGATAAGATTGTCAAAAGCTGCGCCGACGTCAGCTTCTACAATCGAATTTCTCAAAGACATCGTCAGTGTCCATGGCTTGTCAGAAATAATTGTGTCCGACAATGCCACAATTTTACTAGTTCCGAATTCGTAAAATTCTGTGAGACAAATGAAATTTTTCGCCGTCTAATTGCACCGGGACATCCTCAAACAAACGGTCAAGCTGAACGTTACGTCCAATTTGTGTAACGAAAATTGGATGCCACGAAGTCTGAAAATGGATTAATGCAATCGAAAATTCATGAAATATTATTTCGATATCGCGCTACCTCTTTACGTTGTGATAAGACACCTGCGGAACTATATATAGGTCGACAGATCCGCACAAGATTGGATATATTCAGGCCGATCAAGCCGCCAGGCTCGAAGAAATCTTCATGTCTTTCGTTACACTCATGCTTGAGGCCATTTAGTGTGGGCGACAGAGTTCTCCTGAAAATGTTCACCAATGGGAAAGAGACATGGAAGTTAGGAGTTATTTTAGAGACATTCGGGAAACTACACTACAGAGTGAAGTTAGATCATGGCTATATACTAAAATTCTATGTCGACCAACTTCGACAGTCAGAGGTCACACGTCAAGTTACCTTTGCAAATCCACCAGACGAGTACCCTCTAGCTAGCGAGCAACCAGTGTCAAACTCCTTCACTCAAGGATGCCCGCCGACTCGCAATCCAACCGTGACTGTCATTCCTTCGCAAACCAGCGTTGTACAACAACATAAGGTTTGTTCTCACACGAGTTTCAAACCATTAGAAACAGTCAGGATTATGCGCAATCAATTTCTCCGCGTTCATAAATATGTTTCTAATTGTTTGAAAACAGCTGGAGGTTGGACAGTTGGACAACCATTAATGAAACCTGTGTGAACATCGTCCAGCTGTTTTCAAACAATTAGAAACTTATGTATCAACACAGAGAAATGTTTACTATACATCAGGTAGGCATAAAATGAAATGTAACTTCTGTCATTCTGACGATGATATTGATTTATCGAAACAATTGTCAATTTTTTAGAATTTTCAATAACTTGTATTATATTGTGGAATTAACTAGAGACCGTGAGTTTCACTTAAAAACACTAATACAGAGAAATGTATTGCGCAGACTCCTGATGGTTTGTGATTCCTGTGAGAACAAACATATAGTAACGTACCTCCGGTTGGAGAAGTCAGATCGCTACCGCCAGAGAATGTTACAGTTCCAGAGCCGCCCCTTGTAGCACGAACAGAAACTTCGAGTCATCAACTAGACGTGATCGTCCACAGCGTACACGTCATCCACCTAAATACTTTGATGATTTTGTTCAATGACTTCATTTTTTATTTCAATTAGTGTGGGAGATTGTTATACCGTATATAATACTTTACACTAAGTTCGATGGGCGCGTGTTCGTCTATTGTCGGGTTCTGTAACCGAGCCTTTATTTTTAATTCATATGGATATATAGTAGTCGAATGACAAGCAAAAACAATAAGACATTATTTTAAGTTCTGTCATTAGTTTTTTATATAATCCGGAATACAGTGATAAAATATATAATGTTGACATCGAAATAGTCAGTCTCTCCCCTTATTAGTTACAACAGAATATATACCGCCACAACCTTTCGTTCAGATTTATCAGGTTTAAGAATTCATGTTACAGGAATATTGTGTATACTGTAAGCAAATCTGACATTTTACTCTTAGAAAATGCCAGTATAAATGCCTTAATCACAAGCTCAAGAACTTGTACTAAACTTGGATACGTTTTTTGAAATGGAAAAATATACTGTCGCAAGATATTCAAATAATGAATATATTTACGCATACAACACAATAACGGTAGCCCCTTCTTCATGAGTTCCTATCGTTTTGATTCATTTCGTGTTGTTGTTGGTATAATGTCAGGGTAAAGGTCAATTTTATGAAGTGTTCCTACCTATTGTTTTTGGTACTCATACATAGCTTAAGAGAAATACATTCTAAATACATGCACCAAAAATAAATATATATTTGACTATTCTATTAAAAGCAACTTATATACAAATTTAGATAATTTTCGATATTAAGTTTCTTCCTAATATCATTTTGCGACAATATACTCAACGCCGCTGTGGTTTTATTATGTTCGTGCATAAAAGAACAATTTCTCATTTTTGTAAATTGTCTCAATTGTCTACGATTATAGTATTCTGCGGTCGCAATTTCTACTTCGACGCAAACTTGACATATAAATTTATCATAGTTCTTATGCCAATACTCCCCTTCGCACAGTCTACCGCATAAATGACAATAATGTGAAGGATCTCTAACGCAAATTGTTTCTACGCAAGGTATTCTTTTTGGTCGACCAAAGTTATATTGAAAATTTTGTTTTCTACATAACCGAACTTCTTGAAGATTGTAGTCAGCTGGACCGGGTATATCAGCTGTATTCAAAACCCATACCTTCGAACCTACACCAAAAGGTTTAGCATGTTTTTTCGGAACGGGCCATGCAATAGCTGGTGAATGTATACCTGGATCCAGAATATATTTAGCAGCTTTGGACTTGAATCTTGCTTCTTTACTAGCCAAAGGCGGAACTCCTAATTTACTTCTCACTTTGTTCAACGTATTATACATAGAGGATGTAATATTTTCTATATTGTAACAACCAGGTGCTGTTTTTGGATTTATTGCCGGTGTTATTTTTTTCTGTTGCGGGGACAATCCTTTACCTACACATCCAGTATCTCTGTCGCGACTACCTCCAAAGCATATCTTGGTATATTCCTTCAACTCTACAATATAATTAAATGTAATATCATCGCAATCTTTTTCCGAAAGCCGAGGTGGTGGTTCCACATAAATTAATGTTAAAAAAAGGAAGCACATGTTACTCATGCACAAAAAAACGACGTACACATAATATTAATATTGACATATCAACAATATTCTTGACATATTCTAGCATTTGAAGTAAGTTTGTATTTGGATTACTACAGGTATTCGCGGAAACTTGATCGGGTTAGTGAACTACAACATATTTTTATAATTTTGGGTTCGTTTACTTGTTCCGATGGAACTAACCTCTTTCGAAAATTTGAGTAGGTTATGGAATGAGTTAAATCCATTTAATCCTACTGAAGGGGTAGGGTAACTTGGGTTATTGTGAGATTACTATAAACAAAAGTTCGAATTTTATTATATACATTACCTCTCACATAAAAAAATGGAAGAAGTGAAAAATTGAATAGATGAGGCTTTTACTTGATGAAGATCCATACTGAACGATGAAATAAAACAATATAGTTTGTTTAAATCTTCATTTATTTGAACTAATGTTCAATTTAAACTTGTTGACGCGTTTCATTAACACAGTAGCTTTGTCAACATTGTGAACATTAGTTCAAATAAAGTGAAAAATGTCTTGCACTTCACTATATAGCGACAGCTCAGAAATGGTTTCTCGAACGAGTAATAAAATGCTTTCGGATACCTTCAGAACTGAGTAACAACCCGTCACGTAATTTTAAGAACATAGTACTTGATTCAGGTTAGGTTTCCGTAAATACCTTACGAGTTTGTATTGATACTAGGTACTATAAAATTGCTAATTTTGACAGAAGAAATACAACTGGACTTCATCTTTATTTATTAATCATGGATGTGTTGAATTGAAAAATTACCCACAAAAGTCGATAGAGGCTAGCCAGAAGTTTGAAGAATGAATTTCTATGTTCCGTCGATTTAATTAAGCACTCCATAATACTTCGATGGTTTAAAGCACAGATATTGTATTTCCACTTTTTGCCAATGTTAGGATAAAGTGATATTTTGAATATAGTAAGACATATCTAGTGTCTGTGCAAATATTGTATGTCTCGAATAACGAGAAGTAAGGGTTATCAACGTAGTGGAAATATAGTACATTCATAGGGTAATAGGGTATGCATATGAACACCTATAGAATGTAATAACTTTTCAAAGTCCGGACAAACAATATTTGTAACTCCATAGGTCTATCAAGACATACTTAAAAGTTGTATGTCCAATCATAACATAAATGTGTACTCTACTGCTGCGTTCTTATAAATCAGCCATTTAGGACTTTTATGGACTTGCAATATTTACATGTTCTTCGTTTTTATTTAGTTTTCATCAGTTTTATGTTAGATACCTTCGAAGTAGCATTGCATTTTACGACATAGTAAAGCTCAATTCTGCATCAAGAATATTGGAGACTTGCTGATAGCTCTTATGTTCATTGGTTACAGAAACTAGCGTTAGCCGTCACAGAAAACGAAACCCAGAAAGCCAAGTGACAAAGACGCGTATATTCACTTGTTACGGTATTAAAATTCACCAAATCATTTTCTTATAATTAATTGAAATTCAAAATTCACATATTAAAATTCACTAAATAATTTTCTTAAATCTAACTTAATTGGATTTATATCACAAATAATTGTAAAATTGATGTATATTGGGTTGCTTACTTCTAGGATATTTATTTGCAAATCGCTTTACCAGTTGTTGGCGATTAGCTGGACACACCTGATGGTTACATTTTATAGTCAGTTCTGTACTTAACTTTTCAATATCATTATCATTTAGGGTTTTAACTGGATGCTGAATAGCACGATAGAGGATGTATTTGAGAGTCGGTGGGCATGTCTCTTTATTTTGGATACTTGCTGAGAAGTGTTTTCTGTGGAAGTTTGGCAATGAAGATGGGTGAGTTCGTCTGTAGTATTTCGTCTACATTGTTTATTGAGCTCTGAAATTATTTTGAATTTCTAAAGTGGCAATTTTGGTAATGATAATTTTCGGAAGGAGTGGGGCTTCCGCCATGTAGAACCTCTTGAAGCAGTTGTTGAAGAATAGGTAGACGCCATTATTAGTGTTGTTGCTTTTGCTGTGCCCCTGTGGTAGCAAGTTGTCTCCATAGCCTGTGGATAGGTTTAAAGGAGGATCCGTACTAAGCGGGATTTTAAGCACACCTGTTGTTTGGAGGATTGGAGTTGTTCAATCGCTCATCACGTCTAATTATTAGGATTTGAGATTTAGTGGTAGAGATGCCATTTTAAAAAAATCTCGATTTTTCGAGGTAAGTCTTTTCGATAATATTTCTCTTGCGAACCTACATCTTTCATGGTTTTATTTTAGATTTTTTTTGGCACGTTTTAATTGGGAATTTCCCATTTTCATTGGAAAACCAGATATTCAGATAGTTCTCTGGAATCAACTTTAAAACAAATTAGAAAGTCGGGGTAAGCTGTATAAAAATATCTTTGATGGTATGGTGTTCGTAATCGGAGATCTAGAAATATTATTTATTGCAGTGGCTACTTTCTTAGTCTGATGTATTTGTCGCCCCATGGTGAAAGTTATTTTCCATAGTATCCAGTTGATTGGTGCCTGCCTCGTGAAAACACGTTTTTGTACAGGTAGACAAAGTTTTTCGGTCTTATCTGATTAGTGTTACTTTTATTTTTATATCTACATTTTTCTTCTTTTAAAATAATACTTTTAAAGATAACAAAAATGAATTTGATAATCAAAACAATCCTTTATTGTTAATAGGTAAAATAAATTAATCTTGGAGTTTACCACAACAAAAAAAATTTTGCAATACATTGAGTATGCATTTTAAACTTTAAATTATAATATGGTTTACTTAATATATTTGTGCGCTTTAAACAATTGCTTCGAGTTCTTATTTAAAGTTGTTGATATGGAATTTATTAAGGTTAAATGCAATTCATTAAGGTTCAATGAAACCTATTGTTTGCTGACTATTCTTTCGGACAGCTGTACTCAGTTGTGCTCAATTGTAATTTTAAATTGAATCTGAAACTAAATATTTTTATCATAGAATAAACGCCAGTGGGTCACCTGAACTCTTTGTCTTTGATTTTTTGAAACTATCATTATTAACATCTAGGGTAGGAGAATATCAAATTGAGTACACTTTGAGGTAAGTCATACGATAGACCTGTGGGTACCAAACCCTAGAAGAGTTTTGGAAGACGAATCGGAGGTCTAGTCGTCCCGTCATCGAGTAGGCTCTGCTGCAGGGCGGATTGTGGTTAAGGTGAGATTATTGTAATTATTTTGTCGTTTCTGACTGGGTACAAGTTGGCTCTCTCCATAAAGTTAATAATAATAAATAAATTTAAAAAAAAATAATAGTATAATGCTAATAGAGTAAATAAATGGATAAGTAAATGAATAGCTGAAACGTAATAAAAGTTATAGTTTTCTTTCTTAAAAGTCCAGTTATCATTAATTAATTTGTGTTCATTAGAGATTTATATTGCTACGGCCCTTGGTATGTAGCACACTACACGATAAAGAGAGTAAAAGTGAGCGAGTTTGACTAACATTTTTTGCACAACATTTAGTTTTCAAGTCCTTGACCAAGCTTTGAAAAACCTTGGTGGTAATGGCTCCAATATAGTGTAACATAAGAAATACTTTTAGTTATTTTTATATACGGTTGGCACCATTTTAGGTTGCCTTATATGTCAATGTGTCAATCATAAAAGTCAGTAGTTGCAATATGAATTTTATTGAAACTACAAGCTAAAAAATGATCCGTAGTTATCATTAAAATAAAAGTTAACGTTTAAACGTAATAACAATGTTACATGGTGTCAGGTGAAATCGTGGCTTCAAGTTTAATAAGATGTCAGAAGAGAGCGTATCGGGAATCAGGCCACCAAAAGCGTTTAGCTTCAGTGCCGAAAACTTGTCCACAGCATGGAAACAATGGCTGCAACAGTTCGAGTGGTATTCAGTCGCAACCCAGTTAGAGAACAAAAGCAGCGGCGATCCAGGCAGCGACATTCATGGAAGTTATTGGCCCAGATGTTGTTCCAGTCTAGAATAGTTTCAATCTAATGATAGAGCAAAGCAAGAATATTACAACGTTGAAAGAAAAATTTAACTCTCATTTCATCCCAAAAACGAATTTATGTTTTGAGCGATACAAATTCAATAAAGCCAGTCAAGAGCAAGGTGAAATGTTTAATGAATTTCTAACGAAAATAAAATATCTCGCGAAGACTTGTGACTTTGATACACTTCACGATAGTCTCGTAATGGACAGGCTAATCATAGGAATTTGTTCTGAAAAGGTTAGAGAAAGGTTATTAGCTGAACAAAATCTAACTTTGAACAGATGCTTGACCATATGCAGAGACAGTGAACAAGCTACAAACAGCTGGCTGAAATGAAGATACAAGATGAAGCCGAGGTGCACTAAGTGAAGACTGAAAGTAAAGCAACTAAAGTCAAAACTCATCAACGCAAAGACATGGAAGAATTCAACTGTAAAAGGTGCGGCACGAAGCATAAGCTTAAAAGTTTTCCTGCATTCAAAAATACATGTGCAAAATGCAATAAACAAGGACATTCTTCATCACAAAATCCAAAACTAACGTCAAGAACAAACAGAAAAATGTGCACGTAATTCAAGACGAATCAAGCAGCGATAAATAACATGAACTTTTCATCCAATCAGTAAATATAGAAGCTGAAGAAGAAAGATGGACTGAAATTGTTGAAGTCAAAGAAGTAGATATACTAAGTTGGTCCTGGACCATCTTGGCGCACTGTTTCCAATTTTCGCCACTAGATGGCGCTGGCGGGGCGATTCGGGGCGATGGTTACTATGGCGACAGGGTGTCGTAGATGGCGCCGATGTCGTTGGCGGGTGGCTGGCTGGGGTAACATCACAGGCCACGCCCGACGGGGTGCCAAAACGGCCGTAGGCGGCTGGTGGTAGCGAAGCTACATTTTCCGTATAGTGCGCATGTTTTTCGTTACATACAGACGTATTATAAAAAAAATAAGGCACTATTAGCTACCACGAGGATCACCTCTGAAAATCTATAATAGCAGCCCTTATGACATCGTCGACACCCTGTATATCGTCGTAACATAATACCGTTTATTCGACTTCCATCTGATTAATAACAGAGATATGCGCTAGTGCCCTAATGACATCTTTTTTGCACTTCCTGTATATGAAAATAATCTAGCAATCATAATGCCGTTTGTACCACTCCACTAAATCTGACCAATAATAGCAGAGATATGCGCCAATGCCTTTAGGATCTGCGCAGAACGCTAAAATACTTCTTTCACGGTCTGTCTGTAACAGAAAACATGCGCAGTATGAGGAAAAAATAGCATAGCTACCACCGACCTTTTGACTCGAAAAAGTTTTCGCATCATTAGTGCTATTCAACGCGACAATCGATTACAATCATTTCCTGTCATCTAAAAAATAACATGTTCAACAATACATTTTCGATATCAATCGATCACTATGATTATAATCGGTCTAATTCGTAAATCGGAAGCATGTGATTGGTCGAAAAATTTAAATAAACTACCGTTTGTCTATGGGTTATGTGTGTGTGCGATATTTTGCAATTGTATATTACATTTTTAGTTAACAGAACAGCTTCTATAAAATTAAACGTGATTAAACTAAATGAACTTGTGAAAAGTGTGAAATACACGTGAAATGAACCAAAATAATGATGTGATTATGTCAATATTGATTTATTTGATTTGTAAAATGACATGATAAATGACAATTTTTTTTGGTCGTTCAACAAACATCAATCCGTTTGCGATTTCGATTACAAACAAAATCGGAATCAAGATCGAAGTGTTGAATACCACTATTGATAACGCCCTTTTGTCCGATGACATTTTTACGTTCTATTACACTTATGACGGTGTCTTACAGCTGACACCCCAGACCGTTTTAACAGAGATCTTAGTGCCCTAATGACATCTTTTCTCATCTTGTATATGAAAATAATCTAACCATCATAATGCCGTTTCTTCGAAGAAAATCCGACCAATAATAGCAGGGATATGCGCCAATGCCCTTATGACCTGCGCAGAACGCTAAAATACGTCTTTAACGGTCTGTCTGTAACAGAAAACATGCGCAGTATGCGGAAAAAGTGGCCTCGAACCACCGCCCTTTTGGCTCGAAAAAGTTTTCGCGTCATTGATAACGCCCTTTTGTCCGATGAAATGTTCGCGTTCTATTACACTTATGACGGTGTCTTACAGCTGACACCCCCGACCGTTTTCACAGAGATGTTAGTGCTCTAATGAGATATTTTCACATCTTGTATATGAAAATAATCTAACCATCATAATGCCGTTTGTTCGAAGAAAATTCGACCAATAATAGCAGAAATATGCGCCAATGCCCTTATGACCTGCGCAGAACGCTAAAATACGTCTACGTTCTACGGTCTGTCTGTAACGAAAAACATGCGCAGTATACGGAAAAAGTAGCTTCGCTACCACCATCCGCCCACGGTCGTTTTGACACCCCGCCGGGCGTGGCCTGTGATGTCACCCCAGCCAGCCACCAATGATATCAGCGCCATCTACGACACCCTGTCGTCGTAGTGGCGAAAATTGGAAACAATGCGCCAATATGGTCCAGGAATAACTTAGTATATCTACTCAAAGACAAAAATTTCGCTATATACTTAGATGCTTGTGCTGACTGTAGCGTTCTTTCATGGAATATAATAAAAACTCTGAATGAAGACCTCAAATCTCCCAATGTAAGAAGACTTGCCGGATTTGGTAAAAATAAACTTGATGTTATGGGAGAAGTTACTCCCCAATGTAAGATTAAAGACCAGACATCAAATATTAATTTCAAGATTGTTAATAGAAAAGTTCCATCACTCTTTAGAAGAAAAACTGCAACAAAGTTGGGTTTAATCCAACGCATTCAAAACATTACAATTGAATCCAATCATAATCTGTTTAAGTGTCTTGGTTGCTTAAAAAATTATGAGTATGACATTGATTTAATCGAGAATCCTACTTTTAATGTTAGAGCTCCAAGAAAAATTACACATTTCCATTTCTGTTATGTATCTTCCTATGTTAAGACTCATTGTACAGAGGAGAAAATCTCACCGGTTTCCATTAGTGCTCAATAGTTGTGATCTCTAACTTTCGTTCCATGTCCCTAAGAAGGATCAATGTTCCTCATGCAATCTGTATTATAGCTCTACAGACAAAACTGATTGGGAAGAAAGCTGGCAACTACAGAAAAAGAGAGAAAATGAAGCAATGGAAATGAAATATGCGGATAAAAAACAGCGTTAGAAGACTCAAACTTTCGAGCTGTTTCTTTTGATCTGGAAGCTATTCTATCTGATCCCCTTTCCGCTGGTTGTCAAATTTATTACAAGCGGACACATTCTGTTTTTAATTTGACAAACTACGATTATTTTGATCAGAGTGGCCACTGATTCCTTTACCTGCCTGTTAAAGTATCTGCTAAACCTACCTCAGACTGTCTCCCATGTGTCTAGCTTTTCAGATACTTGAGGAGGACAGAACCGCAACCAATTTGTAGCTGGTGCAATGTTATACGCTGTCAATAGAATTAAACATTTACAAATTGAAGATCTAAAGTTTATGGAATCCGGGCATTCCTATTTTGAGGCAGATTCAATTCACGCTACCATTTAAAGAGCCCGTAAACACCGAAATAATTTTACATCTGAATAATGGGGATTCATATGGAGTTGGACTGATTTTGAATGGAAACTTTACAGGTTCGGTTTTGAATTTTTTACCTTGCTCAGACAGAGTCATGATGCTTCAACTTAAAACACATACGGGAATTATGAAAATAATACAGGTGTATGCACCAACAGCGGATAAAGAGGACAATGAAGTTGAAGAATTTTATGCTGAGCTTGATGATATCCTTAGAAGCATAAAGAACAATGATATCAAAGTGGTTATGGGAGATTTCAACGCCAAAGTAGGCAAAGACAAAGTCGAAGCACACACAGGGAGAAAGGAATAGTAGGGGGACCGACTGGTAGAGTTCTGTCAAGTTAGAGATCTTAATATAACAAATACTTTCTTTAAACTACCAGATCGTAGATTGTACACCTGGAAATCCCCTGCGGACAACCCAGGAAATAAAGTTAGAAACCAAATAGATTACATCTTCATTAACAATCGATATAAGACTTCAGTCAAAACTGCTAAAACCTACCCGGGTGCTGACATTAATTCCGACCACAACCCAGTTATAGCCAAACTCAGTATAAGGATGAAAAGGATAACAAAACGTCTAAACAATTATATAGATTCAAAACTCCTTAAGAACTCTAAAATCCATGACACAATTAAAAAAGAGGTTAACAAATGTATGAGAGATATTGGTGCATCAGATGAAAGTAGTGTAGATGAAAAGTGGAAGCAAATACAAACAGAGCTAGAAATAACATAACATCTAAGAAGCAAAAGAACTAAGAAAAAGCCCTGGATGACATCAGAAATTCTAGATCTTATGGAGGAAAGGAGAAAGAGTAAAGGCAACAAAGATGAGTTCATGACACTAGATAAAGCAGTACAGAGAAAAATTAGGGAAGCAAAAGAAAAATACCTAGCAGCTCAATGTGAGGAAATTGAAGTACTAGAAAAGAAATTTGACAGCTTTCATATGCACAAAAATATAAAGGAAATGGCTGGATGTAGCAGGGTCAAGGCAGCTAGTAATACTATCAAGGATACAAATGGGCGTATATTAACTGACGTGGGGGACAAACTTGAAAGGTGGAAAGCATACCTGTCGGAACTGTTCGATGATGAAATACCTTCAAAACCGGTCTTAAAATCAAGCAATGTGCACTTAAAAATATTTAGATCAGAAATAGTTAATGCCCTGGAGACTATGAAAACCGGTAAGGCTGCTGGTCTTGATCGGATACCCATAGAGCTTATCAAACTCTTTGACGAAGATATGGTTGATATTCTTCTGGACCTCTTTAACCGCATTTACGATAAGGGAAAAATTCCTAAACAGTGGCTATCATCCACGTTCATGCTCATACCAAAAAAAACTGAATCCAAGAGAATGCTCAGATTACCTAACCATCGCACTTATGAGCCACACCTTGAAGTTGTTCTTAAAGATCATTCACAAAAGAATTTATAGAAGTCTAGAGAAAGACATAAGCAACACACAATTTGGGTTCCGCGGAGGAGAGGCGCTTTTTGGGAATAACGTTCTTTTCCAGCCCTGTCTCGATATAAACCAAGAGGTGTATGCATGTTATATCGATTTCGAGAAAGCCTTTGACAAGTTGAAACATGACAAGTTACATCAGCTGCTCATCAGCAAAAACATTGACTCCGACGACGTTAGAATAATAAGTAATCTATATTGGGGCCAAAAAGCTAATACAATGGTAGAACATCAACCAACAGAAGAAATGGAGATTCGTCGTGGTGTTAGGCCAGGTAGCAACATATAACCGCTTATATTTAACCTCTATGGCGAAGCTGTTTTTAGGGAAACCCTAAAAGATGAGTCAGTGGGAATAGTTATAAATAGAGAAGTAATTAATAATATGAGTTATGCTGATGACACCGTCTTGTTAACGAGCAACCTTGGAGACACACAACACCTTTTAAAAAAATTAAATGATCGATGTAATGAATACGGGCTAAAAATTAACTTTAAGAAAACCAAGTTAATAGTAGTTACAAAATTCCCTCAAGATCTGAACCGTGCGATCCTGATGGTGGCAAACACCACGATAGAGAATGTGTCGACATATAAATATCTAGGAACCTGGATAGAACAATAGGGACAATAGGGTGACCAGACAAGAGAAATAAGAATGAGGATAGAGACAGCCAGATCAACATTTGCAAAGATGAAGAAGTTATTTACGAGTCGAAATATAACATGGGACTTAGGATGAGGATGCTGTCTTGTTACGTTTTTTCCTCTCTCTTATATGGGGATCAAGCATGACCCCTCAAGAAAAACCACATCGGCAAACTGCAAGCATTCGAAATGTGGTGTTACCATAGAATGTGGCGCATTCTCTGGACCGATAGAGTTACTAATGGCGAAGTGCTGAACCGGATGTTGAAGGTGTGTGAAATCATTAAAAGGTGAAAAAAGAAAGCTTCGAAGCGTCATATAATGAGAGGTCAGAAATACACACTTCTCATACTAATAGTTCAGGGAAAGATTGGTGGAAAGCGGAGCATTGGAAAGCGCCGTGTGTCCTGGCTAAATAACCTGAGGGATTGGTTTAACTGTAGCAATGTTCAACTGTTCAGAGTTGCAGTAAACAAGGTCCGAATAGCTGTGACGATAGCAAACCTTCGATAGGAGATGCACTGTGAGAAGAATGGAGATTATTAATCGAAATGGCAAGAAAAAAAACATCGTTATCAGGTCAATAAGCTTTGCTTTTCTGATTTCTATGACCTACAGGCCATGGCGTCAGTTGGTATGCAAAAATACTAAGCTGAATGCCTTAAAGGAGTGAGTTAAATGTAAGAGAACTCCCGTGTGGAAAACCCGGACACAAAAATATGGCAATAGATTATCAATTTCAGAGGCGAAAAAGAAGGATGTAATTTCTTTACTTCGAAAGCAGATTATTCCCGAGGCTTACAAAAGCTATTTTAATACTTTCCCAAGCTGAAATAAAACCAAGGATCTAGTTCTATTCACTACACTTGAAGTTTTTTTCAGAAAAAGGGTCTGATGAAACATAAAAAAATATCGATTTTCCTTTGAATTTCATTTTGTATAATTTTTTTTTTCAATAAAAACTCGAAATGTTTATTATCACATTACGCTTCTTTGTGATATGTAAATGTTCCTTTTCTTCATTATAAACTCGAAGTGACGTGTACAATTACAGTTTTTTTATTACGCCCATATAGAAAATTCATAATATTGTATGTCCATACAATTTTACAGTTTATGCCGATTTTTATTAAAAATTGTAACAATAATTATAGCAGTTTGCAATATATTCTAATTAGAAACATTCGAACTGAACTAAAAAATATCAGTTCTTTTGTAGAAATATCACGAACTCTACTTGAATGCAGATCAAAACCCATTTTTTGTGATTCTGGAAAGGAAACAGAATTGGACATACAATAACTGCGCTCCTAATCATAGACTTATCAGCAAAACTTGGCACAAGCCGTCAATTCCAAATTCAGTGGTCCAAATGGATGGCTTTATTATTTTTCGATCGGATAGACCCAACCTTGCTAGAGAGTTTGTTTGTATTTACCTGTCTGATTAGCAATTTGTCCCAAACGTTGATGCTATATGCATTAAAATATCCCAAAGTTTCATGTCCATACACTTAGCCAGCATATATCGTCTTAGTCACTCACCATTGGCAGATAATTTTGCTTCCTTGATAACGCTAAATAATCTCGTTATCATCGGGAATTTCAATTTTCCATACATATCCTGGCCGATTATAAACATTCCTGAGGGCGATAATACAACAAAAATGTTTATGCAAATTATCCAAAACTCGAATTTAACTCAACTTGCTCACGAACCTAATCGTTTCTCCCACAATAATAATACTTCCACCCTTGATCTCATTTTGACTAGTAACGAATATTTGCTATCATGTCTGGAGATCAGTTCACCATCACCAATAGGTAGGTCCAATCATGCGGCAATAACAGTCAATATTCCACTTAACTCACCTGCTGCTGGCAATAACAAAATTACATGATTATCGAAGTAATAAATTTTAAATATATCCATCGTTCTCTCTCGTCCATCAATTGGAATAACTTATTACCTGATAATAATAACTGTATACATTTATGAAAACGTTTCTATCGTCCGTTCCCACCAACTGTTCCCTAATGTTGGAAAAGCTACGTGTCACCTATTTCTTAGGGATGGCCTAGAGGACACCTAACCTGAATTGTCTTGTACCAGCTAATTTTTCGGTCTCCCTTTACTGGGTTGGAATATGCATTGGCAACACCGCAAAATTATCTTCTATACTTTACAACATAATATAAATATCTATTTTAATTTCCTATTATTTGTTATGCCTTTTAAATTACTTTTTCCATTCCCAAGTTCGCTAATTTTGTGGAAAAGATGTGAAAATCTATTCTATATCTTTTATACTTATTATCAATTATAATAATAATTCTGCATAATTTCTTCCCCTCTATCTCATATCCTCCTATTCATTTCTTTAGAATGCTTCTATTTTATATATTTTATTCTTTCTCTATACTTATTTGTTTACCCTTATTTGATTACATTTTCTATATTATAAGCTACTTATATTATCCTACACTTTACCTAATTATTTACACTTAATGTTGCATTCTTATTTATATATTTTTCTTTTTTAGATTCCTACTAACTATGGGTCAAAGAAAAGCTTAGAAATAATAAAAACGATACTTGGAAATTGTTATATCTACTTTAAAATTAATAATAGATTTCTCTATAACTTCATTTTTGTATCCTTCCCTTACCATTCAATTTCTTTTTCGTTTGTAAACTTCATTCCTATTCTCTTGTCCTACAATTCGATTTGTTTTTTATTCCTAATTCTTTTTTTATTTTCTTCCCTTATTGTTTGATTCTGTCTTCGTTCTTCCCATAAATACATTAAAAAGTGTGTTTCAAATTTCTCCTATTCATAATTTTACTTTTTACAATTTTGATAAAATACTTACGATGAATGTTATTAATATTGCCGTCGAATTTTACCCCTATTTCTATATTATTATGAAAATTTCCTGTGCATATAATATTATTTTGTATTTCTTCTACTGTATCTCTAAATTTTTTACTCATTTCTTCTAACTCTCTATTGAATTGTTTATCCATAATTTCACTCCTTTTTGCACATGTTCCTGTTTTTCTTCCACTTGACCATATAACTCTTTAAATTGTGTGTTCCCATTTTCCTGATAAATTTTCATCACCTCTTCTATCGTTTGCTCTTTGAGTTTTATATGTTCCACTACCTTAGTTTCCTCCTTCATTTCTTCTGTCCCCTCTGCGATCTTTCTTAATTACTCATTATCCTTCCCAACTGTCTTAATCTCCATTAAACTTTTTATTTTCACCTCATCTACTTTCTTTTCAAAGTTATTACATTATTTCTGCTACACAGTATCAACATTTCTATTTATGAAATTGACTGTCTCGACCCTTACTTCGTGGAATATGCTCATATTAGTGTTTTTAAATGAAACTTAAGGTCTCTAGTTAATTCCACAATATAATACAAGTTATTGAAAATTCTTAAAAAATGACAATTGTTTCGATAAATCAATATCATCGTCAGATATGATATTGATTTATCGAAACAATTGTCAATTTTTTAGAATTTTCAATAACTTGTATTATATTGTGGAATTAATTAGAGACCTTGAGTTTCATTTAAAAACACTAATATTTCTATTTATAGTCTTATTCAAATCTCCCCTCATACTATTCATATCTACATTCATGTTATCCATCTTATCATTAACGTTCCCCTCTATTCTGTTCAAATCTGGCACCATACTTTCCCTATCTTCACTTATTTCATCATGCCACTTACTCATTTCTTCGTTAATACCATCTAATATCTCATTTTGTAAGCACATGCGCACGTGTCTTTCTTCTAAAGTTGGTATCCCTTTACTTAGGAAAAGTCATGGAGCATTATGCTCGTCTAATTATGAAACTTCTGAATCGTTGTCCCCTAGTTTTTCTAAGGCTTTTACTTCTGAACCAATTGATGAGATTCTCCTGGTCTTGACGGTTCGCAGGCAATGCTTTTTTTTAAAAATTGTGCAGACTCAATTTCCTATTTGCTTTTGATCATCATGAATGCCTCTTTTACGCAATGTTCTATTCCCCTAAGCTGGAAATCGGCGTCAGTCACTCCTATATTTAAGATAGGCAATAAACTGGATCCAAGCAAACACCGGCCAATCAGTATAGTACCCATCATTTGTAAAATTATGGAATCTACTATTAGCAAGGCCATGTCTAAGTTCCTTCTTCAACAAAATATTATATCTCATCACCAAAATGGTTTTGTTCGAGGTCAATCTACCGTCTTCCTTCTTCACTATGTCAATAACTGGACGAAAGCTTTAGACAACAGATATCCGATTGACGTCATTTATTTGGATTTTTTTAAAGTCTTCGGCAAAGTTCCAGAAAGAAGACTGTTATATCAGTAACCTAACCTAACATTTTGGCATACGAGGTAACCTGAATTTATGGATCTCCAATGTTTTAAATCTCCAATGTTTTAAAGGACAGGACTTAACTCAAATCAGAATATCTCTTAGACAATAAACAAAAATTGATTCGATGCGCAATTAGAAATAAATTCACTGTTCATGCAGTACGTTTTTTTAACTTGTGTCAGATGATTTTCAATCCAATGTTTGGACTTCTACAGTGTCGATAATACTGAAACTTGTTTTTTTTTGGAAACAATTGCTAGTGAGTCGTTAGCAGATCATCTTTTTGGAAAAAGTTGGGGGTTAGAGGGTCAGCTCAGGATATGATGATCCAGTCTGTCCGTAGGAAAAAAATTGTGATTTGAAAAAATTGTCAGATGGCGTTTTGCAGATTGTTGTAAAACATTTATCAGTTAGAGGGTTTGCTCAGTGGTTAAGGTTAGGTTATGCTTGGGTTGGTTAGTCAATTTACTCATATCATTAGTGTTAGTATTAGCTTAGCAACGCTAAACTGATTTTTCATAACTCGCTATTTTTACCAGGCGCCGTTGTGCATCACGTTCTTATATCAGGCGCCTATTTTACGTAGCGCTATTTTATACAAGCGCGGTTTTCCGATGCGCTATTTTTGCAAGCGCTATTCCTCTCAGCGCTTTTTTACACAGAGCCGACTTAATAGGCCTGTGACGGTTATTGAACCAGAAGGTCGCTAATAAACTTAGTAAGGTTAATCAGTACGAGTGAACAATGATCCATTAAAAGATACGTTTATTTGAGGAATTAATAAAACACGTTCTCAGAATAGTACGCTAGTAAATTTTAAAACAATCAACCTGGACAAGGTTTTTATTTTTCAGCGTGAGCGATCTGAACGTACTGAAGAATACCGATTCAGCATATCTAAATAGTTTAATCTAGTTAGTAAAAAATACTTGTATTTCTTAGTCGTAAGTGCAACTCTGGTCAACGATATGTTGACGGTGGTCAGGGATATTTGTTATTAATGTGTTCAGTATAATATATCCCAGTGAGCTTTTAAACATATGGTATTATTTCGTTCCCACAGATTGGAGGTAAGTGTTACCCGAATTAATAGTCTGGAACTTTGGTCGAATTTTCCAAGTACAATATGAGGATAACTTAAGTAATTCCCGTGAAGTGCGCAGTGGGGTACCTCAAGGTTCCATTTTGGGTCCCATCCTTTTCCTGGTATACGCTTCTGACTTAACTGCTAAGTTTAAATGCAAAAACAAATCGTTTGCCGATGACATGAAGTTTTACCGTTGTCCTGATATTCAAAACTCTATTCAACACGACCTGGATGAACTATTAAAATGGTGCAAGGAGTGGAGCATTACCAGTAAACTTTAACAAGTGTTGTTTTTTGCAGTGGGGTTACAACAATCCATGTGTCACATCTTATCTTGAATCAGAGCCTATAAAATCAGCTCCGGAAGTCAGTGATTTGGGTGTCATAATTAATACAGGTCTGGGTTGGTTCTCGCAGACTGCAAAAGCGGTTAATAGGGCAAACTCAGCTCTGTACTTGATATCTAAGGCATTTCCAAGAATGAGTCCAGGCTTGTTATTGAGGCTATACGGAAGTTACGTCCGACCTCAATTAGAATTTGGTCTCCGCACCTCAGACATGATATAAACCTTATAGAGGGAGTTCAACGTAGAGCTACAAAATTGCCAGTAAATATTTTTCACTTAAACTATCACAAGACTAAGCAGGCTCGGGCTGACAACACTATCTGAGAGAAGAGAGGGGGGTGATGCCATTACACCGTTTAGGATTCTAAGAGATTACTTTTGGGACACTTCTAATGTTTTTACATTAAATGAAGATAACAGGTTAAGAGGTCACAATTGTAAATTGAAAAAGTATCTTTTAGATCTAGTGTTAGGCAAAACTTTCTAGTAAATAGAGTATTCGATAAATGGAACAATTTAAGCAGTGATATTGTATCAGCTCCTTCTCTGAATAGCTTCAAGATTGGGCTGGACAGGTGTGCTTGATCTGGTGTTGTACTTGATTAGTGTTTTATAATTCTATTTTAAATCTCAATTTATTTTAAGCTAAGATTGTTAAATTAGTTCTGTTAACCTATTAGTACCTATGTAATTTGTTTCTTTAATTGAGCCGTATAAGCTTTGCTTTGGCTCGTAATCACTGTGTAATAATAATAAACATAAAATGGTTTATTATATGATACGTGTACCTCTAATCATCACATGGCGATCCTGCCTACGACTAAGAAATACAACTATTTTTTACTAACTAGATTAAACTATTTATATATGCTGAATCGGTATTCTGCAGTACGTTCACATCGCTCACATTGAAAATTATTAACCTTGTCCGGGTTGATTGTTTGATAATTTATTAGCGGACTATTCTGAACGTGTTTTATTAATTACTCAAATAAACATATTTCTTAATGGATCGTGGTTCACTCGTACTGATTAACCTTACTAAGTTTATTAACGACCTTCTGGTTCAATAACCGTCACATCATCCTCTCTTGGAGGGGGAAAATTGACCCTCATAATTTTTCGTTACTAGAACTAAACTTTTTTGTTATTATTCACTTAATTGTTTGTTTGTCTTACATTGTTTGTTTTTATTCATTTGATTGATTGTTTGTTGTAAGTGTCTGTTTTTTTTATTCCTCCACACTTTTTTTACAAATATTAGGATTATTGTACAAATACAGTCGCTTTTTATGAAGTTTTTCTTTAATTATTGTGAGATAAAATCTCACATTTTACGCCTATTATTTATGTTTTCTTAAATAGGCCTAAGTAATGAGGATCAAACTTGGTTCTTTCCTCTTTCCTTAATACTACTAAATCTCCTATCTTAAAATTTACTGGTGAAGATTCTTTTTCACTCTTATTTAATCTACTTAACTTATGTTTTAGCAAAAACTCTCTAGCTCGATCGTGTGCGTACTGTAATTTATATTTTAATTCTTTATTATACATTTCAAAATTGTAACAAGGTTCAATTTCTGTATTGAAACATTCCGGTTTATTAGGGTTCCTACCATACAGTAATTCGAATGGAGTGTAGCCGTGATACGTGTTAGGTATTATAGCAATATGCAAACATTTTCACAAATTCACTCCAATTATCTCTAGATTCATTTATAAAATTTTTGACATACTCGTTGAACGTTCGATGAAGTTTTTCACAGCTCCCTATCGATTCGTGGTGATACGATGTTGAAAAGTTCCGTTTAATTTTCAATAGTTCTGCTAACTTACTGATTACTTCGTTCTTACATTCTGTTTATTGATCTGTCCCTATTTCTTTCATTAAACCATAGGCTGATATAAAATTGTCAAATATCGCTTTCGCAATTTTCTGTGCTTCTTTGTTTCTGACCGGTATTATCACCGAATATTTTATCAGTTCACACTGTGTCGTAATACAATATCGATTTCTATTGTTACTCTCTACAAATGGGCTTATCGTATCTATCGTATATATACGATTTCGAATGGTTAATTGCAGTATCCGTGATGCCAAATTTCTCTTTATGACTAGTGTTAGCTTTATTTATTTGACATTCATGGCAAATCTTAACGTACTTCCTCACATCTTTCTTCATGTTTTTCCATTTAAAATTCGCTCTTGTTTTCTTTAACAATTTTTTCCCACGGGTCCTCCAAACATTGGGTCGTTGTGATATCTTTCTAAGCTCTCTTGCATTTCATGTTTCTGCTCCACCATCTTTGGTATTTCTAAGATACATGCTTGTACATTTTTTAATCTTGTATTACCTTCTTCTATAAATTCCTATATCGTGCACTTTTCAATAATATAATTATTCACGTATATTTTCATTTTCTTTAGCTCAAATTTCACCGATAGCTTATCAATCTTTACAACATTCCTCCTAAGTCGAAGTTGTATATTCCGGTAGGTAAGGCTTCGCTAAATTTTAATCTGTTTTTGATCCGTACGCTCATCCGAACTGCGATACGGTTATTTTCAAAATGAAGAATTGGCAATTTATGCGCCTCTAAGTTATTTAAAACTTTTATAACTATAGGTTTTCCGATTAGTTTTGTTATTTTCCTTAATTTGTCGATTTATTCCATTCCGTATGTATCTGTAACTGATTTTTTCTTTGATCCTAGGTCTACGCCCAACGTGAGGCTATTAGTAATAAATTATACTATTATAGTTAAATTGCAAATGAATTAACATTCACACATTACAAACTGTATACGTTGTCATTTATCAGTAATGTACCTATTATCAATTAACTTAGCTTTGGCTCCTTTTTCTCTCGCCTGCTTCATATATTTTATTAGCTGGTTTCTTTGTTCCTGTATATCTTTTGGGTAGTCTTCATTATTGTTTCTCTTTTGTTCCTTTTAATTTATTTGTTCCTTTTAAAGTTCCTACTTTTTTGTTCAAATCTTTCACATGCCTATTTTTATTACTGTTTTTATTTCCTATTCTTTTACATTTCAAAATAACTCATTTAACATCTACTGTGTTGTTAACCTTCTTCATTACGTTTTCTATTTTATTTTCTAGTTGTACATCATCTTCTTCATTGCCTTCTTCTATACCATGTATTATCAAATTCTTCTTTCTAAAATTTTTCTCGGTCTAGATCATGTTTCCTTGCAATAATTCTCTTTTTTCCTTTAGGTCAATATTTTCCATCCTTAATTGGTAGTTTTCCTTCTTTAACTGTGCTATTTGTCTGCTCATTTCTTCAATTTTATGTTCTATCTCGGCGTTCTCATTCATACTGCCATATATTCTTACGTTATTATTATTATTGTAATTGCTATTTCCTGTTGAATTTTCTATCTTTGTTGTGATAATCCGTGGTTGTAGTGCTTAAATGTCCTTTCTTGAGAGTTACCGCTGTAAATTCTGCCATTGTTCCCTCTTCTCTGGTTGTTCCTATAATTGAATCGTGGTATTCTAAAGAAATTTTTATTGTCCTTGAGGTGTAATATTTGTTGTTGGCTTACTATGCCTTCAACTCACAATAATTTAGATAGAATTTCCTGCGTATTTTCAAAATTTCCAGCTGCTATAATAGTTTTGGTAGAATCCACCGTGGCGTTCATCGTTACTACCTTAACTGTCGCTTCTGTGTGTATTTTTCTGCTAGGTTCGCATACCTTCCGACACATATGCTGCATATAATTTCTCCGCCAATTTTTCTACTTCCGTCGCGTTCAATTTAGCCAAACGAAGACTTGGGTTATCTCCCCTTATTCCGGATTTAAGTATGTTCCTAATTACCGTAATCAAATTTTCCGTGATTTCAAACCTCTTGCCATGCTGGTTAATCTAGTTTTGATTAATAGCACTGCGTTCTCTTCATTCCCTGTTGCATTTAATTGCAATAAATCTAATTAATCCAAAAATGATTGTAGCTCACCTGCTTCACCATTAAACTAAGTGGGTAGCATCTTACTTGCAAAGTTGAAAAAATCATTCATACTTACAGCCATTTGCATCTATTTGCTTATTGTTTCTAATACCGAGGCGTCAATCTCTTCAAATATCGATGTAGGTATTTTAATATTACAATTTAGCGCTTAAAACAATTCTAGAAGTTTTATGTCTAATTTTCCCAAAACTATTTCTACAGCTATCTTGCTTTATTATAACTAAATTATTCCAATTTTGACTTACTAGTTTTGTAAAATTATTATAAAGAATATTATTAATTATTTCGCTATGTATATCTGGATTTTTAGGAGTTTCTTTCTTTAAAATCCTTTTTCTCTGCCTATTTATATCCTCGACAATCGATTTTAATTCATTCCCACGTAATTGACTTGAAAAAAAAAGATTAGGCCTAGGTACATTACATTACACTATAATACGATTCGTTCATAAAAACTGATTTATCGGTACTTACACTTTTATACCCTTAACGTTCCTACTGTCTTCTGGACTCCTATACTTCGGGTAAAATTCCTCTTCAACTGTATGCGATGAGTTTTCCATGAGGACCATATGAATTTCATTATAAAGGCCACCGTTACAACGAACAGTAATACCATAATCTGCGACGTAAAACTCTCATGTACTATAAAATTTTTGTTGACTGTGCTCCTGGACTCCTGGACCTCTTGCTTCGTTGACTGACCTCCCATTTTTCCATTCAGCCAATTCTCGAAATTTATATAAAGGGCCATACACTTTTTGAAATTAAACTTTGCAGGCAAAAGTTTGCAGGATCGCCATGTGATGATTAGAGGTAAGCGTACCATATATCCTGTGGGGGTTTGCTAGTCCTCCATCGGGCGCCTCCCCAGGTGGCGGATAGGGGAAAGCCTCCCAGATATGGGTGGTACCGGGGAAATCAAATACCCGGGGCCGACAAAAACTAGCACAATAGCAACGTGTGTACCCAGATTGGGCGGTTGCAAACGGCGTCTCACCTGTAGACCTACTGAGGCTGCCGACCGAATTATTACCGGTATAAGTAATCCCCTCTTGTCAGCCAACAGCTTCGGGTGGAGGTGCTCACAAGAGTAAGGGCACCCTAGTGTCCTAGGGAAGAGAATTCTTCTCTAAAGGCGGATGAGTCAGTAAATGACCAACGGCATAGAGATGCAAAAGGCAACGGGAAACCACTGCATTAATGATCCCAATGGATATCCCTAGTAAAATCAAAATGGCTGATTTCAAAACAAAATATTCCGAAATTTCAAGTCCTCCAATCGGATTTCCGGGGGGGACGGTTTTGAAAGAAGCGAGAAAGAAGAAAGTAATGAAAATCGGTACATGGAACGTTAGATCCTTGTATGAAGGAGGAAAAATTCATAATGTGCTCCGAGAAATGCAACGACTTGAAGTTAACATAATGGGACTGAGCGAAACCAGATGACCAGACCAAGTCGAAATGCTAATTGAACAATGAAAAATATACTATTCAGGTAACAACGAACAGCAACATAGAAATGGAGTAGCAACAGTTGTACACAGAAATCTCAAACATTTAGTAACCAGCTTCACACCCATATCAGATAGAGTAATTATGATAGGAATAAAAACAGCGCAAAGAACACTCAATATTATTCAAGTATATGCTCCCACGGCTGATAAAGTCGAAGAAGAAATTGATCAATTTTATGATGACGTCCAACAAGCTATAGATATTACGAAAAACAGAGATATTACAATCATTATGGGAGACTTTAATGCAAAGATAGGGAAAGGTAAAGTGGATGATATTATTGGGGATTTTGGACTGGGAATAAGGAACGAAAGAGGAGATAGATTGACAGAGTTCTGCCAAGAACATGATATGGCAATCACAAACTCCTTCTACAAGTTGCATGAAAGACGATTATATACATGGAAATAGGCAGCTGATAAAGACAACAAGATTAGAAGAAATCAGATAGACTATGTTTTGATAAAGAAGATATATCGGAATACCATCAAATCGGCTAAAACCTAGCCGGGTACGGACATCGGATCAGACCACAATCCAGTGATAGTTAAGATAGAAATCCGCCTCAAGAAACAAGTGCCCATAGATAACAAAAAGCAGCTCCCAGTTTCACATCTGAAAACCCCAATGGTAAAACAACAACTTACAGAAAAAATAAATGAAGAACTAAGCAAAATTGATTTAACCCCGAGCTCCGACGTAAACATGAAATGGGAAACTCTTAAAACTACAATTATGACCCCAACAACAGACCTATTAGCAACAATCAAGGATACAAACAAGAAAAAAATCATGGATGACTGATGACATATTACAGTTAATGGAAATCAGAAGGTCGTACAAGAATAGAGACGAAAGCGCATATAAGACCATACAGAAAGAAATTAGAAAGAAAATACGACACGCCAAAGAAAAATGGTACGAAGGAAAATGCGTAGAAATAGAAGAACTCCAAGCAAAACATGATGACTTCAATCTCCATAAAAAGATTAAAGAACTAGCGGGCATCAAAAGAGCAAACAAAAGCAGTATTCTACTAGACAAAAACGGTAAGATAATTCCAGACACCAAAGGGAAACTAGAAAGATGGAAAGAGTACACAGAAGAATTGTTTGAAGATGAGAGACAACAGGAAACAACAGATGGAGGCACAGATAAGGAACAGGGCCCAAATATAACAAAAGAAGAAGTTATATATGCAGTTAAAACAGCTAAAAACAATAAAGCTCCAGGACCTGATGAAACACCAACAGAAATTATCAAATTAATTGCAGAAGATCAAATTGGAGTACTGGTAGATCTGTACAACACGGTACATAACACCGGAATCATCCCTAGAGAATGGCTCAAATCAACATTTATTACACTGCCAAAAAAATCGAACGCTAAGGAATGCAAGGATCACCGGACGATCAGCCTAATGAGCCATACCCTTAAGATATTCCTTAATATTATACATCGAAGAATTTTTAGAAAGTTTGAGCAAGATCTTAGCGAAACACAATTTGGTTTCAGAAATGCAATGGGTACTAGAGAGGCGTTGTTTGCTTTGAATGTGTTGTCTCAAAGACTCATGAACGTCAATCAGCCAATATATGTAGCCTTCCTCGATTATAACAAAGCCTTCGATAAAGTCCGCCATAATCACCTCATAAAACTCATGAGAGATGAAATCATTGACAGGAATTATATCAGGATAATAACATATCTCTATTTTAACTAGACTGCCAAAGTTTCGGTGCAAAATGAACTTTCAGAAGAGATACAAATAAAACGTGGAGTAAGACAGGGATGCGTGCTCTCACCATTACTCTCCAATTTGTATTCAGAAAATATAGTACAAGAAGCAGTGGAAAATCAAAAAACAACGGTAGTGAAAGTTAATGGAAAGGTTATAAACAACATCAGATACGCGGATGACACAGTACTAATAGCAGAAACCCTGGAAGAACTGCAAAGGCTAATAGACCTAGTAGTACGGATCAACAGCGAGAAACATTATGGATCAAAGGGAGAAGTGGAGGAGTGGAGAAGGTCCGCAAATACAAGTACTTGGGAACAACTGTAAATGACAATAATGATTACTCACAAGAAATAAGATCAAGAATCGTAAAGGCTAGAACAGTGTTTAATAAAATGAGGAATGCATTAACCAGAACAGATCTTAGTCTACATCTTAAAATCAGAATGCTTAAATGCTACATATTCCCAGTACTATTATATGGAATGGAAGCCTGGACGCTTAAGAAGTGCGACACTGAC
Source organism: Galeruca laticollis (assembly GCA_963921935.1). Classification (NCBI taxonomy): domain Eukaryota; kingdom Metazoa; phylum Arthropoda; class Insecta; order Coleoptera; family Chrysomelidae; genus Galeruca; species Galeruca laticollis. Next base: position 53,073,155 of record OY998178.1, read on the forward strand.
CGGCTGGAAGCATTCGAGATGTGGGCATGTCGAAGAATCCTCAGAATAAGCTGGGTAAGTAGAACAACGAACTAGGAGGTATTGAGAAGAATGGGAAAGGAGAAGAAAATAATCAACACAATCAAAATCAGAAAATTGCAATATCTGGGCCACGTGATGAGAGGGGAGAGGTATACACTGTTGCAAACTATTATACAAGGAAAAATACAGGGTAAAAGAAGTATAGGAAGAAGACGCATCTCCTGGTTGAACAACCTAAGGCAGTGGTACAACAGTAGCTTTGTGACAATGTCCGATCCAAAAGTCGTTCTCTAAAGAGTCACTTGAAACTTAATTTAAACTCTACAAATGTTACGTACGTCCTATTTAAGAGTATGCGGATCCTGTGTGGTATCAAGATCTTATTCGCGACCAGGTACTATTAGGAAAGACTGGCTACTAGACAGCAGTTTTTATTAAACAGAGTGTTTGATATCTGGAACAATCTTCCCGATGTTGTTGTTGACGGACGATAAGTTAACGCATTCAAGAACAGTATTGATAGACTTCCCATTTCTTGCTCTGTGAGTCTTTTCTGTTCACCAAACTGAAATTGCCGTTTCTGGGAACCAGTTTTGACTCATCGGTGGCATCAAACCAAATTCGCAAGGGAGCTGAAGGCCATCCCCGAAAATGCCAATAAAAAATGTTGAAAATTGTAAACGGCGTAAGCACATGTGTCTCGCTTCGAATTGAGCCTATTTTGGAAGTGATTCAGTAAATAATGATAAAGATGAAGATGTTGCGTTTAATTTTTCCCGGATACTTTTTTGCCACAGTAGTAGTCTCTGCTAAACATATGAACATTATCAACTTTTCAAGTTCTAATAAGCCAATAACGTGGTACCTACGGTTCGTATCTTTTGTAGAACTCATCGCAACACTTCATTCAGACTTCTTGCTTTTTATTACAATGAGAGACTTTTTTATTTCATAAAGCTTTTCCAACAAAATAAAAATCGCAAGTATAACAATATCATAAATCAAAAAAGGCTACTCGTTTTCGAAAATGAACATATTTATAGAAACATGTTAAAAAGTAAAAATATACACCGCTAAATTTATTTAGTGTTCGGAATGATTCACTTGATCGAAGTACAAGGTTCTCATTAGCTTTCGACGAGATGTTCGGCATTTGTTTTCTGTAGAGAGACACAGCACAGACTTGTATGGCCCACTGACAGATTTATGTGTTATTTGTGGAAACAGACGTCGAGGGCCCTGTATAAACAAATACTTTTCCATTCTTCACGTTTTACTGGGACGTTTAATGTTTTTCAAATACACATTTACACATACACATTTTGAACAGTGACGTACTAACTTTTCATTCTAAATAAATCAAAGATAATCATATATAGTGTGGACCAAAATATATTTTCTAAATTAGAATTCGTTTAAATATTTTAAATTCGAATACTGTTCTTTTGTACTTACGTTGTACATATTAATTTAGTTTGACGATTTCTCCCCATTTGGTTATTCGATTGAGGTGACCAAACTATTTCAGTTGGTTCTTTTAAATATTTTTGAGTATAGAATCGACACTTAATTCTGCTCTAATTATTTCGTTTTTTATATATATATATATATATATATATATATATATATATATATATAACATTAAGTGTTACGCATTTGACTGCTTGAAGGTATTTTATGTGGATTGTTTGTAATCCATTCTTTTGTGGCTGGTTTAGTACCAAACTTTAACTGCCATAAATTAGGGTTGGCCTTTAGTACAATGAGATTTTTGTTCTTCTGCTTACTTCTTTTTTTTGTTATACAAGACCTGAGCAAACTTTGGTACACTATTGCTGCATTGTTACTCCTTTCTTTTATTTAATCATCCTTATTACCTTCGCTTTCTAATATTGTTCCTAGGTACTTGTAGTCATTAGCTTCTACGATTCCTTCTGGTCGCAGACTTATTTTTTATTAATATTAATTTCGGGGTTCATTTTCCTAGTTTCTTCTTCCCATATTATTATATTAGCTGGTAGGTCTCTTTCTGTTGGTGGGCTAATCATAATACTGTCGGCAAGTGCACATAGAGAGAAGCAGACTGGCATCAATTTGTATTCTATATGAGTTTTTCGGATCTTCCTTTCTACTATTATGATGACATCGTCTATAGCCAATATAAATGTTGTTGGGCTCATCACATCACCTTGCCTTAGTCATTAATTTTTGTTAAATGTCTGACTGTACATTGTTTTTCCATACACATCACTTATTCTTTTCGTGTAAACTTTGTATTCCCCTTATTAGTTTATCGTTTATAATTCTTTGTCTTCACCTCTACCATATGGCTTTTTGTGATACCCTGTCGAATGCTTTTTCCGTGTCTACGAATGGTCTTTATGAGAATTTTTTATTCTGATGGATAATTCTTGACCCTCCTCAAGTTAACCAATACTCACTAATACCGTAGTTACCGCAATAATACACGGAATACTGTATGCGGTTTAGCTAATTGTGACAATATCGAGTTCTCGCCAAGGGTCAAAAATTTGCCTCACGGTCTTTTCTATTAGCTGTTTCAGTGTAGAAATATTATCCTATGCACGTCTCCCCTTCCTAAATCCACTTTGTGCAGCTGATAGTTGTTTCGATTATTTCCTTTTTCAAATATGGGTGTAATTATTTCTACTTCCCAGTCATCAGGCACCTTGCTTTCCTGACACGCTTTATTGAACATTTCAGTCCAAATTTCTACTCCTTTGTATCCCAAATTTCTTAACATCTCTGAAGTTATTCTATATTTAACAACTATAATAATTTATGTAAACAGGATGCGGAATATCTGTCACAAATTATTTAGATCATCTTCCAATAACCCAAATAATAAATAATATTTGTCTCACCAATAAAATCTAAAAATTCCAAAAATGTATGTAACAATTCGACCAAGAACAACTTGATAAAATAACAAACGGTAGATGTAAAGTAGCAAAAATTAAAGTGGCTCAAGATGGTCATCCATCATTCAGTAAAAAAGTGAATAAAAAATTGTGGTTGCATCCATTCATCACATCCTAATTTTCTAAATATATACCACACCATTTGGTCTTTTTATTAATATATATCTTCCCTATAATTGTCAACAGTTGCTTTCGTATCTTTGTCTGCTGTTAATTATCTCTTTAAATTTAACTATCTTCTAATTAAACAATGAAGATGTGTTAATTATAATATGAAAGTAATTTATGGTGGGCTGTCTGCAACTCGGATATATGCATATTATGACTACGTTGTTAAGTAGACGGTATTTATTCAGGTAAATAGTTTAATGTTATAAATAACAATCTGTCTCATGCAATTTATAATATTTTAACAAGATTTACTACGTATAATATTTTAAGAAATAAAAAAATAACAGAAGTATGAGAAAATAAACGATTTTAAGGATTAAAACTAACTTTTCCGCATCTGTGAGAGACCCTGAACAATATTCATCAAATTGTCACTTGTATACACTTCGGGGGATGTATCGTGCTAACAAACCGCAATTTCTGCCAAAATAACCAAAAATGTAGTATATCTGGATTTATAGGACCCCCTGTGCTCGCTCTGGTCAGCTGAAAATCAATAGGGTACATTTGTAGGACAACTTGTAAAATTACCAATTATAAAATTGGTCACTTGTATTCACTCCGGAGTCTGTATCGTGCTAACAACCCGAAATTTCTCCAAAAAGGACCAAAATGTGGCACTTCAGTTACCAAAGTACTCGTTGTACTAGCTCTGGTGAGCTAAAGATCAATAATATTCATCTATAAAACGCCCTGACCAATATTCAATATTAAAATCGGTCACTTGTATACACTCTGGAGGCTGTATCGTGTTAACAAACTGAAAATTCTCCAAAAATGTCAAGAATTAGGTTCTTCAAGTACCATAGAACTCGTTGTACTGGCTTTAGTGAGCTGAATATCAATAAAGATCATATTTCAGGCGCCATCAATAATATCCAATCATAAAATTGGTGACTTGTATATACTCGGAGGCTGTATCGTGCCATTAAACTGAAATTTATCCAAAAATGTCGTACCTAAAGTACTATAGCACCTGTTGTACGAGCTCTAGTGATCTGAAAATTGATAGGGTTCATCCGTGAGATGTTTTGAATAATATTCAATTATAAAATTGGTGACTTGTTGCACCCCGGAGGCTGTATCGTGCTAACAAACTGAAATTTCTTCAAATATTACAAAAATGTCGTAGTTCAAGTACGTTGAACTGGCTCTGGTGAGCTGAAAATCAATAGGGTTCATCTGTGAGATATTCTGAACAATACTCGATCATAAAATTGGTGACTTGTTGCACTCCGGAGGCTGTATCGTGCTAACAAGACATGTAACGAAAAGTTACTGACGACAACGATGACGACGACGACATACACACAGTGTATTATTCGTTAATAGGAAACAATATACGCAATTATTCGTCTAATTTAACATAATTGTCCCATAATTTCATTTGTTATTTGAAAATCGAATAAAATTATTTCTGAGGTTTAATTATCTCTCAATATCCTTATTTTTACTTTTCCGCCCAACCTATCTAGTATGTGAGGAAAGTATTGGTTTATCCCAAAAAAAGTTGGAAGTTTGACATTTTTTTTGAGTTATTTTTACGTTTTCCATCAAGAACAACACAAAAAAAAACCCTGTATGTATGTCGTCGTCGTCGTCGGCCACTTTTCGTTACATGCCTTGTTAGCAAGATACAGCCTCCGGAGTGCAAAAAGTCACCAATTTTATGATTGAATATTGTTCAGAATATTTTACAAATGAACCCTATTGATTTCCAGCTCACAAGCGCCACTACAACGGGTGCTATACTACTTGAAGTACGACAATTTTGTCATTTTTTGAGAAATTTCAGTTTGTTAGCACGATACAGCCTCCGGAGTGCAACAAGTCACCAATTCTATGATGGATTATTATTCAGGACATCTTACAGATGAACCCTATTGATTTTAGGCTCACTAGAGCCCGTACAACAGGTGCTATAGTACTTTAAGTACGACATTTTTGGAGAAATTTCAGTTTGTTAGCACGATACAGCCTCCGGAGTATATACAAGTGACCAATTTTATTATTGGATATTATTCAGGACGTTTCAAACATGGACCCTATTGATATTCAGCTCACTAAAGCCAGTACAATGAGTGCTATGGTACTCGAAGTACCAATTTTTTGTCATTTTTGGAGAATTTCCAGTTAGCACGATACAGTCTCTGGAGTGTATACAAGTTATCAATTTTATGATTGGATATTATTCAGGGCGTCATATAGATGAACCTGAAGTGCCACATTTTTGGACCTTTTTGGAGAAATATCAGGTTGTTAGCACGATGCAGCCTTCGGAGTGTATGCAAGTGACAAATTTTATAATTGTGTGTTGTCTAGGGTAACTCACAGATGTACCCTATTGAATTTCAGCTGACTAGAGCGAGTACAGCGGGTTCTATAAATCCAGATATACGACATTTTTGGTTATTTTGGAAAAAAATTCGTTTTGTTAGCACGATACATCCCCTGAGGTGTATACAAGTGACAATTTTATGATAGAATATTGATCATGGCAACTCTAAGATGCGGAAAAATTAGTTTTAATCTTTAAAACCGTTTATTATATATTCAATACATATTCAATATATATTCAATACACTCTTCACAATATTTACAGAATTTATGTCACACATATATTTGTAAGTTGAGAATATATCAAAAATGATCAATCAATATACTCTTTACAGTATCTATGTAATTCTACAGCATTTCTATCTTCTCAAATTCACTAGTTCATTTACTATTGAGTGCAATTTTCATTCCTCACATTAGAATAACATTGAAGACTTCTTTTTGTGCGTTTAGGAAAAATGATAATTGTGAATTTCTAGGATGTGCGCGCACACCGACATGTGAAAAAACGACAGCACGAAATTGATTGGTAAATGTTTTTTTGATAACTGTTAACTATATTCAATATACACTAAAACCAAAAAGATTGGAAAGTGCAATGACCTCGTAAGGTATACATAAAAATGAAAACGTTGTTGTCATATTTAATTCGGAAATACATTTAAAAAACTCTAGAACTAATAATTTGAACAAGCATTCTTGAATTTTTTGAAATTCAGTTAAGTTTTTCATACTACAAATAATGAGTCACATAGAAAAAGGTTGGTTTTATGAAATAAACTTTGTACTGATAATTCTTTAAGAACTTTCTACAAATAGTGGCAACGTCTGCCTGAACTGCGACCGAAAAACGCCTGTTTCGCTTCCACTTCTTCAAGTACTATTATACATATATTTGTCAGACAACGGAACCAAACATATCTGTGGCACGAACGTTGGTTAGGGTTAGCGAGCCTTTTTTTATTTTTTCAAAAAATTGTGAATTAGTGCAAAGAAGTTATTGGTAATTTTGTGCAATTAAAATACTATGGTACTATTTGTGATAGTATTAGCGTCTGTATCAAGTGGTATGCGAAGCTAGTAAATAAAATATTCAAGAATCTATTAGTGAATTCCTTTCAATGAACGATGGAAGTTGTGCCAGAATGGTCAACCTCAAGTGGAAAAATATTTGCCACTCGAACTGAAAAGGAAAAAAAATCAAGACGACTTAATGGATATCTATTCAGATTACACAGGAGCCTCAAAATCAAGCATCTACAAAATTTTAAGAGATCAAAAAGTACCTGGAAAAGTACAGGCACCAAAAAGGAAGAGCGGTCGAAGAAAAATAGAAATCGGAGAAGATTCGAAATTGCTATGCGAAGAATTGTCCATACGTTTTTTATGAAAAATTGAGTACCAACAGTAAAGTAAGTACTTGAAGTAAGGAGATGTTGAGGAAAATTTTACATAGTTTAAATTTTAATTATGAGATAATGAATAGAATGATTTCTTATTGAAAGATCTGAAATAGAATTGTGGAGAAGAGACGATCTAAGGAAAATTAACAAGTTTCGGAAGCAAGGAAGAAAGATTTATTATACGGATGAAACATGCGTCAAAGAGGGGCACACGATGAAAAAAGTACGGCAAGATGGAAATGTGAAAAATGCACGGCAAGCAGCGATTGAAGGCTGGTCAACCGGTATAAAAATTTCATCTGGAAAAGGCCGTCGTTTGATAATTACACATATAGCAAGTGATAGCGGATTAGTGTTAAATAGTGAATTAATATTTGAGTCCACGAAAACGGGAGACTGCCATGAGGAGATGAACGCAGAGATGTTCGAGAGGCGGTTTGGACGTATCACTGAAGATTGTGAACGAGGATCTGTTGTTATGGATAATGCTCCTTACCACAGCCGACACTGCAAAAAAACGCCACAACAGGCAAGGAAAAAAGCTCATATTCAAGAAAATTTACGGAATAAAAGCATCCCTTATAATGAAAGCAATGTAAAGAACGAATTGCTTCAAAATATAAGAAACTTGCTGTAGATGAATTAGGATTGAGCCGTGGAATTACCGTATTAAGGTTACCCCCGTATCATTATGTATTGAATTCAATTGATTTAATTTGGGCGTAAGTTGAAGGAGATGTAGCACGGAAAATCGAACGTTTAAGCTAGCCAATGTGGAACGCCTTCTTAAGAAATCATTGGAACGAGTGGCAGCAGAAAACTGGAGTAAGTGTAATGCTCATGTTCCAAACGAAGAAAAGAAAATGTGAGATTTCGATAATATGGCTGATAAAGTTATCGATGATATTATTATCATGTCGCTAATAGTGATATTGATGATGAAAAATCGGGAAATTACAAAGGGTAAGTTCTGACGTTGTTTTTCGGTGTAACGAATTTTATTTTTGTAATTCTTATTTTTGTACCTATGATTTCCATTATTGAAAAAAATTCCTTTTATTTTCATTGAAGAAATTTCTTTATTTTATTAATCTATTATATATATATATATATATATATATATATATATATATATACATATTTGTTAGTCGTTACTATTGTGACTTGAGAGGTTTCCGTTTATTTTTGTTATGGAATTTTTTCTTACTTTTGTTTATTCATTTTGTTTATAATATTCATGTTTTATTTATGCTTATTAATCTGAAACAGTTTTCCTTTGGTTTTTGTTATGAAATCTTGTTTATTTTATGACAAATTGTTATGTTTATTTGGGAGATATGGATACTGGCGAACCACCCTCAAAAAAAATGGTAACGCGCCTTAAGCAATATTTCATGAGTGGAAACTTGCTTGTAATTACAACGCTACCCACGTTAAAAAGTAATTCAGTAAAATGTGGCAATGCTATTTTTGACCTTGCAAAAAAACCGTCTATGCCACTATGTAAGACCTATATCGGTGCATGCGGAGGTGATTGTAATTTTCATACTTTTGGTTTTAGTGTAGTTATAAATTAAAATAAATCTGTCAATCACAGAAATACATTGGAGTTTCTGAAATCGTTGGTGATATTCATACTGAACACACTATTCACCACCAGCAGGACGGATCCACATAACACACATCGCGTAATATAATTAATTTAGTGCAAGCAACATTTTACGGAATGGACTGATTAACTGGCCACTTCGATTGTGCGACTTGACGCCATTAGATTATTTTCTTTGTGAATATCTATGTAGTTTCAATCCATCGCTTAAGGAAGATGATATAGCAGAATTGGTCACTGATTCAAACCAATTCACAGTCGACTTCACCGGCAACGTGGATGCAAGCCAACCCGCATGTTCTGCCGAACTTATCACAGTTCGACAGTTCTCCAAAAGCACTAGGAAGTGTAGTCAATTGTTTCTTTAGAAACAAATTCTATTTATTAAAATAAATTAACAGTATTTTTTAGATTCCAAAACAAGTAAGCCACACCAACTAGAAGAAGGAAGGACATTTAGCACCTACGTAAATATAAAACTCCTGAAAGCCAATAAGTCAGGAAACCTCCAACTAGGGAGGCAACTCCCTCCAGCATTTAGTCCGCTGTCGATGTTAGCTTTCACCCCCCAAATCCCACACCTCACTCCCAACCAACAAAACTGTCCTCCAGAAACACACAGCGCAGTAAAACTGTCAAATCTTCTTCAAGATATCCCCCATACCTATTTCGTTTAGAAACGCAAACATGGCTCGATACAATCGACTCCGACCACCCCAATTACAATCGTAAAGCCCAAAGCCCACAATGAATTCGTCAACTCCCCCTCCGGGCAAAAAATATTTTCCCAGATTGAGGAATATTTTCCAGCTCTCACACCAACCAAACAAAAAATACCCTCAGCACACACTTCCAACAAAACCCACACTCAGTAAACACCATCTTCTCAAACCTCCTCAAAACAAATAGCCGAACATCAACCAAAACGCACTTACTTCATATCCCCAACCAGGTCTTACGCTTCCTCTGTAAGATCCCAACCTCATACATCCTCAATTACCCGACAACCCTCCATCCCCGACAATGGTGGATTCACCCTCGTCGGGAAAACCAAACCCCGACCGACTCCAACTCCTACCCCCCTCAACAATCCTACAACAACCCCCAGCAAACCCTACATCTACTCAAACCCTAAACCTAAGAAACCTCCCACTGAAATACACAAACTAAAAATAAACAAAAATCACTCTTTAACCTTCTAAACACCCTAGAACTCCTTAACGGACATATCCCTTACCTCAAAGTAAATTTCGACCGGACCGCCCTTCTTAAAACTTCTTCTACTAAGTCAGTTTCAACAATTCTAAGAAAAATCCTCAACACCACCAATAATATCTTTAATTCCTCTCAACATCCACCCAGACCAACCAAAACTCTGACACCTACTTTCTCATTTGTCTGCGGGAATGTAGAATGTAGACGCAACGATCTCCCTCGAAGAAGTCGAATACATTATTCACGGTCAACAATTTCCTTTCGTTAAAACTTGGCGAATCATCGCCAAGTCCACGAACAAGCCAACACCGATGCTCCGCATCATCACCCACTCCGAAACTCATTACCACTAGCCCCTCGCCTCCAGCCTCTCATTTCATGGTCTCCCACATCTGTGCGAGCCATCCAACTCCAACCACTGCCCCCAGTCCCTAAATATTGCAATCGTTGCACATAAACCGGACATTTTTATGATCCTTGTCGGTCTAAACCGATCTGTCCTTCTCGCGGCCAAACAGCCCTCCGCCCCGAAAATTGCTCCTAGTCCGAAACCCCAATCTGTACCAATTGCGGTGGTCCTCACTCCGCTTTCAAACCTCGCTGCCCACACAGGTTAACTACTCCGAAAAACCCTCAAGAGACCGCTCAAGTCACACTGGAAAAGCCCCCTAATTACCCTTGATCTTTCGACTGACACGAATATCATGGACGTCACTCCCAACTCAAGGGACATCATAGCCGACACTCTTCGTCACTTAATTCCGTCCATCTATCGACACCACTGTTCTATCACAAACATAGGCAGGCGTGCTCACTTCGCTTTCACTGCCATCAGGAGCGAAAGCAATTCAACTTGAATCCGCGATCCCCATCCCCCGTCATTGTTACAGGTTTTCTGCGATTTTCCTGTAGCATGGTGAATTCATTCTCTAGCCAAATTGACAGACGTATCGACAAAGGGAATAAATACAGCCGTAGCTGTACCCGCCGATTTGCTTGATGTTTGATTATTATTATTTAACGCCACACCAACACATAAAAACCCAAATCCCCGCAAGGTTGTCTCCACACACATAATATAATCCAATTTCATCATCCATACACTTTTTAAAAAAATGTCCCCTAGACACTTTTCTCACCAAAATTCAAATAAATTACAAATTCTTATTTATTTGTCTCTTAAACACCGGCGACATCCCAAATTCAATAAATAATATCAATCCCTCTTCTTAAAATTTTCGACACCTAGCCAGCCCAATTGCACATCACATATATCGGCAGCATGGTTCGTCTTCTACAAAAACATTCCAATCCTAGACACTTTTGTCGCCCAATCCTATACACTTTTCAAACTTCGTTGCTTCCAAACATCAATCCCCGTTGCTGACCGGGATAACTTTTCCTCCGGAACACTTTCTAGCGAAAAGTCCGCTCCAAAACTCTCACTACTATATATCTTTTAAAAATTATTTCCAGTCACTTTTCTAGTTTCCTAGACACTTTTTCAACCCGGCCAATTTTTAGCCAACCACCTAATCACACCAAACTTAATCTATGAACGCGCACTACACCCCCAACTCAGCCACGCAGAGGAAATATATAACAGGGCCAATTCTCTAAATATCCAACCCCAACAAAACTCTTACAAACTAATACAAAAAAAATCTCGAATTTCTCTCTCTTTCGTGGATATCTACAGTCGCTTGTCTATGCCGATAAACCTGAAACAATTGGGCACTTGGAAGTCAACATTCGACGCGTTATCGAAGAAATACAGACTGCTTTACTACGAAGATTGTGTGAGAATTGGACGTCCAGATTACGCCATGTACGCGCCAGCAGCGGCGGACACATGCTGGAAATTATATTTAAATACTAATGTCAGCAAATTATCTCTCAAATATAAAACAATTTCATGGATATCAAAAATATTCTTCGTGTTATATTTCAATGCTCTGCCTCTAAACACCCAATATAAACTAGACTAGTAAACGCTAATGGTTAATAAAAATAAAATAATTTACCTTCTTTTTATTTCGGAAGATCATAACGAGTCTGCTTTCAGCGAAAACTCTCCAGACGCGTATCGCATTAAAATTAAATTTCCATTTCTAAAGGCATAAGCGGTATACCATGCTAATTTGTCGAACAATTTTTGTTGAGAGCAAAACGGCTTGAAAGCACTAGGGGAATCATGAATACCCATAAACATATGAACATAGAAATAAGCTTTTCTACAAAAAACTTCAAACGCCAAAATATTCAATAGCAACATTTCATTTTCGCGAAATACATTCAATTTCATGTTTTTCGATACTTGAAAGTCTTCACAAATAAATTTAATTTTTTTCTCCTAATTTAAAAAACATTATCCGGGAATACGAAACATTCAGGTATTTTTTATTAGAAAAAGTATTAAAAGTAGCTTAACGCCTCTTGAGAAACTCCTTCAGGGGCGGACTTTGAATATGTAACGTAAAAAAATACACATATATTCAAATGTTTTGGTCTTCGTCGATTTCAAGTTGTAACGACACTGGCGTCAAACCAGTACTCCAACACCACGACGACAATAGTTACCGACGTCGCAATACCAGAACAGAGCGATACTATAACAAGCTTGGACGTCTCACACCGAGATGGCGGTACTTTCGCCGTAAAACGTTAGAAATGAACCACGTACATACCTTCGAGGTAATTCGAACACCAGACAAGCTCGAACCTGACACCAGGAGTGATGGGTAGCTTCACATTAAAGGTTAAGTGTTTACGCGTAAAAGCGAAAAGGAAACCAGATACCGGAACAGGGTCTGCATAACGGAAACAGGATACCAGGCTATAATAGGCAAGATTGCTGCTGTAAATGCGGCAAAAAAGGACACAGCAGAGACACTTGCTACGGGAGACAAATATTATTTTGCAACCATTGCGGAACGGTAGGAATACCGTCAAATATATGTGATTGCAAAAGGTCGGAAACTTAACAAGGGCAGATTCTCCAAGAGGCAAGATGAGCCCACAATAAAGTCTTCCGCCACACAGAACAACCCCAATATACTAAACCATAAAAGACCACACATAATAATCCATAACAACGACAGACAACAATTAAACACACTGATCGGCGCGGGATCACAAAGATCATACATCGGGGAAAAAGGTAATAACAAAATTGAACATTCCAACTATAAGACAAGCGTGGAAAACACAACAGTAAAAGATTTACGAAAACCTGATAAACATAGATCTCCACGAACCGAAGTATCACCGTAAATAAACCAAAAGGGATACGACTAAAGACACAGAACCTAAGACAACGACGTCCGAAGACGAAACATTCCTAAGAAGGTTACAACATTTAAGGTACCCCAACAGCAAACAGCAAAAAATCAATATAATAGATACAATAAATCAAGGGAACGCAGAAACCCAATTCAACATAAATCCGGACCTTCCGATAAAGGAAAAAATAAAACTAAGAAAGTTTTTGGAATTAAGAAATTTCGACAATATCCGCGGAGTAACTCCATTAACAGAGCACACGATAAAATTAAAACACACAACACCGATTAATCAACGATATCGACCAAGAAATCCGGTTATGCAAGAGATTATAAATAAGGAAATAGACAACATGTTAGAAGAAGGGATAATAGAAAGCTCCCTGATTGTGATGGTACAAAAGAAAAAGAAAAACTACGGATTCTGCGTGGATTTTAGAAAAATAAACGAAATATTAGAAAAAGACGCATAACCGCTGCCGTTCATAAATAATATTTTAGAAAAATTGAAAGCGGCCAAATTCATATTAACTTTAGACCTTAAAAACGGATATTGGCAAGTACCCCTAGCAAAGCAAATCAGACCAATGACAGCTTTCACAGCTCCAGGTAAAGGACTGTTTCATTTTAAGGTACTCCCATTCGGACTACACTCAGCAGCAGCAACATTCCAGAGACTTTTAGACTCTGTAATAGGACCAGATATGGAACCACATGAATTTGCATACCTGGTCAATATAATAGTCCTGAGCAACACATTCACCGAACACTTGCAACACTTGATGGAAGTTTTTAGAAGGTAACGATAAGCAAAACTGAAGATAAATGTGAAAAAATGCAACTTCGGAAAATGCGAAATAAAATACTTAGGACACGTAGTAAACAGAGAAGGTATCAAAACAGACCAAGATAAAATCAAAGCGATCATAGAATACCCAACACCGAAGACAATAGGACAATTAAGAAGATTCTTGGGAATTACGTCATGGTACAAAAGAATCATAAAGGATTATACAGAAAACATCGCACCACTAACAAAATTACTAAAAAAAAAACATAAATGAGCTTGGAACGACGAACAGGAAACAGCTTTCAAGAGGATCAAAACACTACTAACGCAAGCGCCAGTAATAGTATGTCCCGACTTTTCAAAAATATTTTACTAACAAACGGACGCGTCAAACGTCGGACTAGGAATGCACTCCTACAAAAAGACGAAAACAATCACGATCGAATCATCGCATACGCCAGCAGAACTCTGACAGAAGCAGAAAAAAACTATAACGCGACCGAGAAGGAGCTGCTAGCAATAGTATACTGAATAGAGAAAATGCGGCCTTATTTAGAAGGATACTCATTTTCGATAATTATCGACCATCAGAGCCTCAAGTACCTGAAGTCAATGGACAAACCATCAGGCAGAATAGCAAGATGGGCTATGATATTACAACAATTCGATTTCGACGTGTTATACAGAAAGGGGTCGGAAAATACCGTAGCAGACGCACTATCACGGAACCCAGTAGACCATATCAACACAATATCGAATAAAACGAAGCCGGACTAGTACGAAAAAAAAATCGGAAGTAGAAGCAAACCCGCAAAGGCATCCAGATTTCACCGTGATAGATAACAAACTACACAGACATTTCTGGGACAGATATGACCTCAAAGAAAACGAGCTGTCAAACCCATGGAAACTGTGCATTCCGGCAGATAAACAACAAAAACTAATCGAAGAAAGCCACAGCAATCACACAGCAGGACACCTAGGAATGGCAAAAACGATAGCACGACTAGCTAGAAAGTACTATTGGCCAGGAATGTTCAGGGATGCAGCAAAATTTATAAGAGAGTGCCAAAGTTGCCAGAAATATAAACCGTCGCAATTACAAACACCAGGTCAGTTGCAGTCAACTAATATCCCGCAAGAACCGTGGCAAATAGTGAGCTCCGACGTCATAGGACCACTGCCAACCTCAAGCAAAGGTAACAATTACTTGATAGTTTTTCAAGATACGTTTACCAAATGGGTGGAGATGAGTCCGATTCGAAAGATCACCGCAAATGTGATAACACAACAATTCAAAGACAAAATACTAATGAAATTCGGCTGCCCGAAGGTAGTAATAACAGACAACGCCAGATCATACGAAAATAAACTCTTCAAAGAGCTGCTGTCCGATTTCAACATAGAAAAACAGGAGATACTCACCGCAAAATAACCCAGTAGAAAGAGCCAATAGAGTATTAAAAACCATGATTTCACAATTCTGTGATAATAACGACAAAAATTGGATACATATATAACAGAATTAACATTCGCCATAAACACCGCCAGACACCAATTAACCAGGTTTTCACCAGCATTTCTAAACTTCGGCCATGAATTGAGACTGCCAAGTAAGATCATGAACGACGCATACCCACACAACGAAAATACAGCACCCAACAAGTGGACAAAATTAAACGAAACATTCAAACTAGTTAAAATCAACATAGCACGAGCATTCACATATCAGAGCCACTACTATAACCTAAGACGGAGAAACTGGACACAGAAAAGGGGACACGGTGATGAAAAGAGAGCATCATCTGCCAAACGCGGAAAAAAATTTTAACGCAAAACTAGCACCGAAATATACAGGACCGTACACCAACCATACAAAAGAAGACAGCCAACAAAAACTTCCAGATCAAAGCCGACAACAACGCAAAAAGTACACGTAAAGGACCTTAAACCGGCATGGACAGTAAAAAAAAACAGGTCAGCACCACCACCAGAACCACAACCGTCTCCCCACCAACTAGGAATACTTTAATACGCAGAAAATACCGAAGAAGAATCAGTCTAAATACAAACCATAATGATGGAAGATATCTTAGACTTACATGATGACTCCCTGGGGCAACTGGAGGAGGAAGAAACCAACCGGCCCCCAACTGCAGGGAAAACAGTGGAAAACGAGTGGCATCAACTCATGGGAATGAGAAATCGGTCACTAAAAGTGTCAATACCGCTATCCGCCCTCGTACCAGAACACCTAAAAGAGAGACCGAAGAACGGTAGACGGAGGTACCGATACACGTTGGCCGATGGGAGAAAGCTCAACATCCCGTACTAAGCAAGCCAACACAAGAAACTGCCGCCGCACCCGAAATCGTGCTTTCGCGTACAAAATTTTGTGCCAAAATGTTTTCCGACCTGAGGGGGATGTACCGTCACTGGCGTCAAACCAGTACTCCAACACCACGGCGAGTAGATCCTACAACAGTTACCGACATCACAATACCAGACCAGAGCGATACTATAACAAGTTTAGACGTCCCACACCGAGATGGCGGTACTTTCGCCGTAAAACGATAGAAATGAATCACGGACATACTTTCGAGATAATTCGAATACCAGACAAGCTCGAACCTGACACCAGGAGTGATAGGTAGCCTCACATTAAAGGTTTAGCCTTTACGCATAAAAGTGAAAAGGAAACCAGATACCGGAAACTTAATCCTGGCACCGCCGTTGCAAGGAAGTTTCATAATAAAAGTCAACGCCTCGCGTTGTAAGACGAGAGGAGACGCAGTCAGCGTTAGCCGTTAAATATCTATTGAGTATTGATCCGGAGATAACGGTTGACTCTAGGTACGTGTCCTACCCCTCCGTCGAGTATTGATCTGGAGGGTAGAACACAAACCAACCCTATCTGTCGCTAAACTCCCGGTGAGAATTGATCCCCGGACAGAAGCATTTCTGGCGGGTACGAAATCTCCGTCAAGTATCGACTCGGAGATAGTGACGAGCTCCCACCATACCGATCCCCGCTGAGTATTGATCGCGGTGGGAGGCACCTAGACCCTATATGTTGTAGATTATCCAGAGAAGACGCGGGTATATCTCAGAAGTCGGAGATATCGGAAGAGTGACCATTATTAAACCCATAACACACCGCAGTGCACTATAGGGGCGAAGTAAGTGAGATTTATAGAAGCCGACCACCCAACCGACGACCGCCAGCCAAGATTGAAATCCCGGAAACAGCGTGGTCCAGAAGCGAGACGCCTTGTACATAGTTGTATAGAAAATTTTATTGTACATAATTTTATTATTTCTATGGAAGAGTTTATTCAATTTTATTTCTAGCATAACTGTAACTAAATCTGAATAAAAGCAATTATAATCAAACAGCCCTTCTACCCCCTGACTGCCCACGGCACTCACAAACTTGTGGTGACCTAGAGTCCAGGCTCTATGTAGCCGCTAGCCCATTTTAGAAATTGATAAACACATACTGACAATGGTTTTCAAAATGGTAATCAGCGGCAAAGGGATTGCAAGGGTCAGATACTTTTCGTCCGTTGTGGTCACTATGATCCGACACGGTGCGAGCGGCGATTGAGTGATTTTCGTAAATCCACGCCTGTGACAATAACTATCATTAGCTGAGATCATATTAATCATTTAAAAAATCCGGTAGATTTTACGTGTGAGTCAGACCGTGGTGTGAATATTAGTGTCCATAATAACGAGCTAGAGTACACCAGGTATTGTTATCGACGCACATCTGCAACACTTGTGGTTAATTTCGGCGCAGTTATTCTGTCATTAAAACAGCATGGAGGATAGAAATTTAAAGTAGTCGCCTAAGAATACATTGATGATTGCATTCCTAATAAAATAAACGTATTAAAAAGCATTTTAACAGGTAAACCACTCCAAGAGAGAAGTTTTGGAAATAGTGCTGCATCTGACTTTGCATCAGTAAGTACCCAAAATCAAAACTCGTCTCTTCCATTTTCTTTGACAGCAGGAATTAATATAAATAATTGCACAAACTGTACATTCAATATTCTCAATATTCATCTCAGAGATTGATTTAATTTTGAAGTATAATTAAAACAGAGTGATCTTACACTTCAAATCGGAATACATTTTGTTCAAATTTATTAAAATTATGATCGAATCTGAAGTTCCAAGAATGGGGCGTAGCCGAGGCCAGCAAACTGGCGAGTGCTTACTTAATATAATTTATTCAATCAATCACAAGATAGGTCATATGAAATGTAACTTCTGTCATTCTGACGAAGATATTTTATGATATCGGAACAATTATCAATTTTTAAGAATATCTATAATTTTCTCATTATATTGTGGAATTATTTAGAAATAATTAGTTTCATTTATAACGGTGATACAAATTGTTGAATAGGAAATCTATTAACACTGTGATACGGCGGAAAGTAAGCGAAAAAGGAGAGCAGCTAAATAAAGGGAATTCATCATCGCAATAAAAAGGACCTAGGAAGTTTCAAGCGGTGCAATCTGACAAGGAATGTTCCAAATACAACATTGACGCTTTTAAATTGATATTCAAATATGTTTAAGCTCTATTAGTTTTCAATCAATCAATTTTGTGAAAATTTTACTGAAGTATTTGAGTGAAGCATTAATTTCTAACAATTTTATATCAAAGTTCTTTGTGACAATCTCTTAAGCGGATTACGATCTTTCTGAGCTAGCCCGATGCTGTTAGTGTCAGGCATCGTCGGCGTCTCTTTAGATTCCGTCATTTTATGTAATAACGCCGCTGTATTGCGTAGCGGAACACCGGGTCTTACAAGTGCCAATGTAAGTGAAATGAAAAGAGTATAGGCTTTCTAAGTGCCTCTACTCTTGTCACAGTTCAAAGGATTTTTTTGCGAGGCAATAACAAAAAGATGTTTGCGATTTTCAAAGCTACTTTTAATGTTTGTCAGTATTCTCTGTATGTTATGTGGGGTATGAGCAGCAACAAAAATACGAAGAAGAAAGCTCTTTTTCGTTTATTGTTGGAAATTTTCTAGAGATGGATTAGCCTAGTTTTTATGTCTCGTTTCTTCTGAGAGGCACCGTATGAAATTCTTTTTTATGCGAGTGCTTTGTGTTGCATTTGTTTCATTGGTGCTTTGATGGAAATGTACATTATCTTTTTCATTGCAATAACTGGAGATCCTCAACATAGTTCCTTGAATATATTGACCGAATGGTTTTTGTAGTCTCTTGAACACTAAGAATTCAAGTAACGCTATTTTCCTTCAAAATTTCTCATAAATTCTAATTGAATGTTTTGATTTCACATGCTTTCACTGGGTTTAGATAATTTGTCCAATGTTTTCACATAACTATTATGTTTTATTTTCTATTTTCATTAGGAATCTCATATCTGAAACATTCATATTCTACTGTTTTAATGTCTTTTTATATCTTTCTGTTCCTTATGAATGTTGGCTTCATTGAATTGAATATGCTTTCAACTTTTTTCACCCTTACAATTATATCTTTGATCATTTTTATATTGGCTCTATTCTATTATCGTACCATATAAATATACTTAAAATTGTCAGCCTATTCTATTATTTGTCCATTTATTTTGCTATTATAATAATCATTGTTTTGTCTATATCTATTTAATATATTTAGATCATTTTTTCGTGTAATTTTCAACCAATCAGAACGATCCATTTAGTTAAGTTACCTTGTATTATTTAGATAATACCTGATTATACATAGAGTAGCTCTACCAATCGAAAATCTTACAATAATTTAATTTCCATAGTAACCACATCAACATCAATATACAACAGTACACAATGTAATAAACACGAAATATGGCAAAGGGAAATTTAAGGACACCCTATATAGATATATAATTTTCTTGATAATAAAATAAGTCGAATCCAATTTAATATAAAAGCAATTGTTGACCTAGACCAGAAAAGAATTTAAACAAACAATTTTACACAACCGACAAGGTCAATGACAAAACACACGATGGTTTGTTCATCAAAATATAGACAAACCTTGCAACTTAGTATAAAGAAATTGAAAATTAACCTTCAATCACGAAAATGAAAAATATGAGACAAGGGCAACACGAATAACATATCCCAAATCTTCTGAAATAAATAGCAGAAAATTTGGTAACTGAGGCAGTGAGGTAGTAACCCTCATAGAAGTGCTCAGGTACTGTATGACCTGACACTTCGACGGCCGTACGTAAACAGTGATATTGTGTTGTTGTGATTTGTGATATTTCAAAAACGTAAGTTTTTTTCTATGTCATTATAATTTTTTTTAACAAATATCGTATTGACATTTTATTTGATTTGACTGGGTGCCTGAGCCCCTCACCTATCATATTTAGGAAATAGTACGATTTGCAATCGATTTAATAATCCAGGGGAACCCTAAATTTTAGCCAAGGGAATTTAAAGATTATACAGGGATATTCATATGTGAGAATTTTCTTGTTTGTATCATAACCAGGTCAGATTACCGTCAGATTTCGAGAGAGTTTTTTTTGATAGTTACTTTCTTATATTGTACAGGGATATTCATATGTAAGAAATATCGTATTCATACCTTCAGATTTCGAAAGACTTTTTTTGATAGTTATTTTCTTATATTGTACAGAGATATTCATATGTAAGAAATATCGTATTTATACCTTCACATTTCGAAAGACTTTTTTCGATAGTTACTTTCTTATGTTATACAGGGATATTCATATGTAAGAAATATCGTATTCATACCTTCAGATTTCGAAAGACTTTTTACACTAGTCCTGATAGTTATTTTCTTATATAATACAGGGATATTCATACGCCAGATATTTTTCATTTATGTCATAATCAGGAAGGACTACTTTCAGATTATGGAAGACGTTTTGCCCGAGTTATCTTAATTTTTTCTCATTCCTTATACAGGGATAGTCATATGCAAGACATCTTTTACTTTGTCATAATAACGAGAAACTACTTCCAGATTATGAAAGACGTTTTTCCCTAATTATTTTCTAGTGTATCGTACCGGGAAATTCTCCCCCGAGTAACTTTTATTTTGTCCAAACCAGGGCTGAATTACTGGACTTAGTTATTTACTGTTTGTAATATATATGTACATATTATCCACCCAGTCTGTTTCCTTTATCAACAACCCCTACCCTCGGACCAGCAGGTTTGAACGGGTTGACGCGACCTGCCTTAGAACTCAGGCTTGGCACATTGTATAAGCCCAAGAGGCCCCATAGAGACCTTGTCCGCTCGTGCCAGGAAACCACCTCCACCGAGGTTACTCACAGGGGGATTCCTGGTTCTAATTTGTGCCGTAAGGCATGGGTGACAGCACGCTGCAAAATTCAAGGAAATAGGAATTCAAAGGTTGTACATTGGTAACGGAGGGCTGTAAACCCTAAACGACCACAGCGGTTATTACAGTGGTGACGAAATATTCATTACAAAGGATAAATATACAATAGGGTTTTCTACCCATTCATTACAGTGGTAACAACGGATTTTATGACCATTAAGTTATTACAACTAACAGGACCGTCAAATTTTGACGTTGATCAATAACTGTTCAAAAATGAGTCGATCCAGAGATTTATCAAAACGTAGTATATAATAATTGTAATTTCCATTGTAGCAATTTGTATTTTAATTAAGAAAATGTTTATATTTACTTAATTTACTCAATAAATAATCGTATCAAATACAATACGTACTTCAAAATGAATCCGGTTGTACATCTCAAACTTCCTGCATAATTACAAATCGTGTCAGTTTGACAGAATAATCCTCCCGCTTCGCGGTCGGTTTATTTAAACTGTCAAACAGACACTCTTTGTAATTATGCAACAAGTTATCGATGCATAATCTGATTATTTTGAAATATTTTATATTACTACTGATTATATCGTAAAATTTCGTGCCAACAAAGCCATGTCATCCGACAAACATGAGCTTTGGTAAGATTGTTCCATGCTTCGATATCATAGCCTTAGTTTTCTCAACCTCAAAACAACCTGTAGAATGTATAATAAACTCTTCAGCCTCTCGACTCTGTTTACTCCCAGTATATCTAAACAGTACCAAACCTCAGTAGAGCAAACCTCCACCGCAGCGATAGTAGTTACTACTGAAAAGTACAACTCGAAAGGAACAGCTTAAGAAATAAAAACACAACTACATACTTGAAAATATTGTTACGAAATCGTGCGCTGGTGTAGTCGAAGCCTACCTTGTCTAAATTGATATCTAAAGTGAAAATTTTAGCGAAAGCACGGATTTCTTGGAAGGACTATTTTTGGTGATTGTTTTATAGATGCATTTCTAAGAAGGTTAATCGTTTGATGGGCGCCGCATTCTATAAATTTCAGGAATCCGATGTTTCAGAAAGCGTTTTAATATATAAGGGACTACCTGCGAGCAGTCATTTCAGTCTAAATTTTAATCATGTCGTGAACAGAACAAGTGAACTGTGTATAATATAAATTACTTAGGTAAATAGTGAACAGTGTATTTAAGATAAATTAGAAATTCAGTGTGTACATAAATTAAGTATAAGTGAATAGTTATGTGCATAAATAAACTGAGAACGTAGATATACCGTGTGTATAAATTTATTCCACATCGTGATAAAATATAGTTTAAATACTAGTTTAAGTAAATAGTTACGTAAAAATGGCCAAGAAACTTGAGTGACCTGAAAGTGACGGAATTAAAAGCAGAATTAGAAAATCGCGAGTTGGAAATGTCCGGAAAGGAGAATGAATTTGTAGAAGGAGAAGATTTCTTATATGAAGAACGATATATCTGCTAATATGGACGAGAAGATTTCTGCTATAAAGAACGATATTTCTGACGATATATTATCAATGAAAAATGACATTAATGCTGACGTTGAAAATAAATTTTCTTCTTAAAAACCGAATATTGAGAATAAGATGACAACGATGGAAAATCAGATGGACGAGAAAATAAAGGAATTAGAGAGAAATATGGCAGATTTAAGCGCAAGCTGAAGACAAGAAGATCGGACAAATAAAACCTTGCAAGCCAAAAATACATCCCAAGATAAACCAACGTTCGACGAAAAGATGTCGTGGACCAAATATGTAAAATAGTTTGAACTAGCCGCTAGAGTGAATAATTGGTCCGATAAGGAGAAAGCAGTGAACTTCGGGCAGACGCATTAGATGTACTTCAGACAATAACCCATGAAGAATCGGCGGATGAATTCGAGCAGTTGAAGATGACGTTGTACATACAATACGGTCACGATCATCTAGAACACTTGTACCGATTCCAGCTGAAGAACCCAAGGTGGATGCATGACCAAACCCTTCAAGATTATGAACTGGATATTGCTCGCTTCGATACGCCCATACCAAAACCATATATGTAGATGTATTGACCGCTGCTCTCGATTATGAAGCTTGCACGAATCCTTCGGGATACAATAAAGGTAGGATTATGCAAGAAGAATGTGACGATAACAGACTTGGCCAGATCATCAACTTGATAAAAGAAGCCGAAGAAGATCAGATGCTGTATTGTGGCACGCTAGGGCATGTATGGCGTTCGTGTAAGTTCCCGAGAACTCCTGTAATCCAAGAACCCCAATGACAGGGAAAACTAGACAGAGGCGAACATCGAGCTGGTGTGAGTCACCGAAATACCAACTCCCTGCCGAGACGGTCATGCCCAGCAGACTGTTCTCACTGTAACAAGGCGGAATCTAAGGAAATTGCAGTTTCAAGAATTACAGTAGTCGACGAAGAATGGTCACCTACCAGGATCAGAGAAGATCAGGAGAATGATCCTCTCCTAAAGATGATTCGGCAATGGAAGGAAGAAAATCGGCGATCTACCTGGCAAGAAGTGTCAAAATTTGCACCTTGTCGTCGAAGACGGCCTATTGAAAGGAATCCTTGAAAACGATTATGATTCTGACAAGAAAAGACAGCTCCCGAGAATGAGAGTAGCTGAAGTACTGAGGAAGTTACACGACAGTCCATCCGGCGGTTATCTGGGAGTGAATGAAGCCCTTCAGCGACTCCGTGAAAGGTTTTATTTGATGGAATAGCTCCGACGATGTGAAGGACTAGTGTAAGAAATGTATAAGTTGCTCTACGAGTAATGGACCACATCGCAAGAAACATGCACCAATGGAACAATATAATGTTGAAAGCCCTTTCGAAAGGATTGCTTTAGATATCGCTGGATCATTTCCGACGATATGAAATGGTGCCAAATACATTCTGGTTGTAATGGATTATTTCCCATAGTGGGTGGAAATTTACGCGATCCCGAATTAAAAGGTTATTACTGTCGCGAATGTACTGGTGAAAGAATTTAACAGCCGTAATAGAGTGTCCTTAGAAGTGAACAGCAATCAAGGAAGAAATTTCGAAAGCCAGGTATAACCGGAAATTTGTGACAAGCTGGGAATAAAGAAGATCAGGATAATCATCCACAGTGAGATATCCAAAGTAGTTTCCAGCTACCAGAAAGACTAAGATCAGTATATCTCTCTATTTGCATTGGCTTATCGATAGGTCGTTAATAAAGCCACGGGGTAACACTTGCGAATATCCTATTTGAACGGGAAATGAGGCTACCTTGTGATCTAGAATTTGGTTGTCGACCGGAGGATGACCTAGCGGGAGAATATCACGTTATCCAATTTGGAAGGAAGTTGAACGATGTGCAGGAAGTGCATGAATTAGTGCGTACGAATTTTTATGTTGCCAGCGACAGAATGAAAAAACGGTACGACACGCAGTCCTCAGAAGGCAGTTTCAAAGAAGGGGACAGAGTATGGTTACACAAGCCGACGAGGATAAAAGTATTTTCTCTAAAATTACAGAAATCTTGGGGAGGTCCGTAATTAATCGAATAAGAAGATCAATAACGTCGTATATTGCATAAGGAAGATCCCCAATGGAAAACCAAAAGTAGTTCACCAAAATCGACTAGCGCCATCCGAAAGAGACCATGACAAAGAGGAAGGAGTGAACCATGACTCTGACTCTGCCTTCGATTTATGGGCGCATATGGAAGTACCGGGAAAGCTGGATATGAAGTCACTACAGAACAACGAGAAGATATGTTCACGCTCCCGGAAGATTATTCACTGGCACACACTATCAAAAACTAGTTCAAATAAATAAGAAGAATATTACAATATTTTCAACGAACCAGTAGTCGTGAAATATAAGGAAGAGATCTACTACAAACATTTGTTTTTCTCAACTAATGAAATGCAGTAAAATATTAACGAATTTAACAATAACTTTGTATAATCATATCTCCCGAAGAAACGAATAAATAACAGGATGTTACATGATCTAAAATTCTTACTTAATGAAATTGTAATTTCGAAAATATTGTGCTATATTTAAAAAATATTGGCGTATACGCAAGTATTGGATTTATTGTTTATTGCAATCGGTATTGGACATATGAAAATAGTATATAATTTTTCACAATAAAAACTTTTACTTAATTATATCTTTATAAATTTTTGAAAATCATCCTTTTTCGGTAAATTATCTCTAAATCAACAGAAGAAATCAATTTCATAACGATGTTTTCTACGAAATAAAAAACCACAATTCATCCGAAAACATCAACTCTTTCTCCCGAGTGCTGTGCAATAAAAGAACGTAAAATATCAACGAGAAAAATGGCTTTTCTTAGTGAAACGGAAACCTTCCCGAGAATAATTTATCACAGGGAAAACAAATTGATCAACAGTGATGTGTTTGGTTTTGAAGAGGAATGAAATGCATCAACGAAGGTATTTTCCGGAGTATTTTCGCAGTTTCCTTTACCTCGCTATTCATGAATAAATAACGAACTATGGACGGGTAAAGGAATAAAATATGCAATGACTCGTGATGGATTTTTATCGGTATGTTGATTGATAGAATCGAACTGACGGGTTATATCAACTAAGAAGGACAGAAGAGTAATGAAGAATTAACATATTTGTTCAATTAATCTAGTAATGACTGTATTTTCGATAAATCGATCTAAACGATTAATTACATCAATCTTCCTTGATTTTTTCGTACTCAACGAATGTTTGAACATCCCGTTGTAGATATGCAATGCAGTGATGAGGTGGGTGCGCCTTATTTTATGAAACAAATATTTTAATTAGTTATGGAACTAAATGATCAATTGAAACCTCTTTACTTTCAACCCAATCTTCGTCAGTAATCATAATTTTAATGTTTTTATGTTCCTTTAGATAAAGTAAAAAAAAATTGATTTCTACTCTTGCAAATTTGATTGTATATTCGGCTCATACTTTATTCCTTTCAGCAGAATGAACTGAGTTGAAGTATTCCATGAAAAAGTTGATGTTATTCCTTTTTGGCATCATCTGTATGTAGATCAAAATTTTATTAAAATAGCTTCTTCAGACAACTAAGATTGCCTAGAATGGAATTCCACGTGATCATAATTTTTATATGAAGAAGATGATGCTTGACCCTCCAGTACATGACATCAGTACAAATATCCGTCTTCGAGACAGAATCCGAATACAAATGTTTTTTTTTTGGTTTCTTAGGAAAAACAAGGATGTTTTATGAACAACAAATGCTTGTAGGTACTTACTATATTCATTACCGGATAGTGTTAAGGAATCACATGAATTAAAATTTTGCCGCTAAACACATCATTGGCGCATGGTTGCTAAAACGTCGACATGCCCAGACAGTAGTACTTCGTAAACCTTCGCACGGTAAACAATTAATTTTCGATACAAACCGGTAAAATTGTTCGGACGGAATTCGATAAAAAAATGTACCAAAAAACATATCTTCCTGGATACGGACGGCAACACAGCTTCACCAGGTAGGAGCCTTATAAATTAGTATCATATGCGTTGATGATGTGATATATTTTGTTTAACTATAAGAAATACAGTCCAATAGTAATTTTTCATATTTTCATCCTTAACAGATAGTAAATTAGTTTTTAACATTGGTCCTTCTCACACGGATTAATATACCTCATTTTTAATTTTTTTTCTATTTTTTCAAGTTAAGTTCATGTTCTCGTACATTTTAAATTCGTTTACCGGTTTCCCATTCATTTTTACGCAGAAATAAAGTCTGTATTGGTTTATTCGACTGAATTATCATTTCACCGTTAAATATCAATGTTAAAATCAGTTTTAAACGTAAATTTTGCATTCTTTGTTAGTGAATTTTATTGCTTTGTTCGAAAATAATTATTTACTACTATTTTCTAGTTCCTAATTACCTTTTCGAGTTAACTTTTTCTTGTCATACAAAAACCACATTAATCTTAAGCAGGTGTTTCGATATGTGTTTGTTTATAATTTTTCACAACAAATATTTATATTTGTAATGGCTCCACCGTCAGATAAATTGACAAAAGCGAATTTAAATCGCACGCTTTCTCACAAAAGGTTACAAGAGACTCATCAAGCAGGTCTTGAAGCGTTAAACGATGAATCTTTGAGATCCATTTTCTTAGCTAGAGCAGAGGATCTCGATGCTATTTATAATGACTTCCAAACAGACCATAATACTGTCATTTATCTCTAGTTAGTGATGATGATTTCGTAGTCTATGATGCAATGCGTAGTTCGGCAGATAAAGCATTTTATGTTGCTAAATCTATTAAGCATGATTTTTTAATCTCGGATTCAGTCAATAATTCGGTGACCAATTTAAATAGAGCTTCTTCACATCAACGATTTGTAGCAAAGCTTCGAAAAATTAATTTACCTACATTCGACGGAGATTTTAAAAACTGGTCTTCCTTTTTTGATCTGTTCAACTCGCTTATCCACAACAATACTGATTTCTTCGACGCTGAAAAATTTCAATATTTGCTTACGTCACTAGACAAAGAACCCTTAGCTTCAATTAAGGGTATTCTCCTTACTGATGCAAATAACCTTATAGCATATGAAATGTTGGAGAAACGATACCAAAACAAACGGATTCTAGCTACCCACTACTTTCGAATGCAGCTTCAATTCAAATATCTACTTCTAAGGAGCTAAGGAAACTTCTAAAATTTTTTCTGAAAATGTAGCATCTTTTCGAGCTCTCAAATGTCCAGTTGATCAGTGGGATTTTTTCTTGTTCAATGTGCTTATAAAAGAACTTGATCCTAAAACTAAAACTGATTTTGAACTTGAAAATTTCCTATTACTACTCCATCTACCCATATAGATAAATCTAAAATACACAACAAAACTGTAGTATCTTGAAATGTATCTTATGCTCCTCTTCTCACCCACTGTATAAATGTCAATCATTTTTGGCCAAAATGCTACAAGAAAGATTTTCTTTTGCTAAGCAGCGCCAGTTATGCGTTAAGTGTTTAGTATCTCCTCATTCTATTAAAATGTGTTCATCCACACAAAGATGTAAAATTTGTCGATTTCCTCATCATACTGTGTTACATTTTCCAAAAAATTTTCCTAATTCTAATAACATGAATAATTCGATTTCCACTTCTGACAATCTCACGAATACTTCTAGTGACAATTCTAGCTCTTCAATTACAAATGGCCATTGTATTACAAATACTTTAACATTACCACAATCTACGGTTTTATTATCTACTTGTGAAGTGCAGATTATGGACATTCGAGGTAATTTTCAAAAAATCCGCGTTTTACTTGACACAGGTTTCATGGCTAGCTTTATATCCGAAAAATGTATTAGAAAACTTGGGCTTTCTCGCAAACACTGCTCTATTCCCATTGAAGGCCTCAATGGCATGACTACCTTTACAAATCGAAGCACAGCACATTGTATCATTAAACCATGTGGCGAAGAAAATCCTGTTTTTTCATTCGAAGCTATTATCATTCCTCAAGTTTGTTCTGACCAGCCGAGAGTCTTCATTAATCCTGGAGAATTGACATGTATTCAAAATTTAAACTTGGCGGATAGTAAATTTCATATTTCCGGACCCTTGGATATGATTCTTGGAGCTGAATTAATACCTTCCATTTTAAAATCAGGTCGTATATTTGTAAATCCGGATCAACTTGTCACTTTAGAAACTGTTTTTTGGTTATATTATTTAAGGACGAACAAACTGCTCCTATTCCTCAAACAATTAATCTTCAAGTTGCCATGCATCTTTGGATATAAATCTTGATATACAATTGCAAAGGTTTTGGGAGGTCGAACAGAATGTCAAAGCTACTTTCCCAGTATCCCCAGAAGATAAGAAATGCGAAGAAATTTATAAGACTTCCAATTTTCTAGAACTTTCTGGACGATTTTCGGCACCTCTGCCATTCCGTCAATCTTTCCCCAATTTTATTGTTACTTATACACAAGCACATCGGAGATTTTCAATGCTAGAATAGTATATTAAGTACCAAGTGTCAAAAAGGTTACTTTAGTCACGAGTTTTACTGGGCACGAGTGGAACGAAGCGGAACGAGTTCCTTGTAAAACGAGTGACTAAAGACGTTTTTAACACGAGTTGCTTACTATACTTTTTCTTCTCCCGCGGGAAGGAAAAAATTATATTATATTTGAATTATATTCATTACATGACGGACGATGGCTGACAGCTGACTGACAAATCAAATGACGCAGAATAACAAAACTATCACGGAACATGAAATTTAACTTACAAAAGATACACTTGATTTGACGTTTAAGAAACAAAAGATAAACAGATGTGACTTTTCGCATTTTAAACACTAGTGTTCAAAGAGTCGTTTTGTGAATGTCAAACCCGTGTTGTAAATGCGGTTTTAGTAACGGAAGTAGAAAAAAATAGATTTTTAAAATCGTCTGAATTACACATCAAATACTGTGAGTTCATGCAAGATTATCGTAACAGTGGACATATGATTCCGGTCCCACTGAATGATTATAAATCTTCATCTGCTTATTACATACCCCATCACGCCGTCTTTAGAGAACAACTTTCAAGTTCTCAAATAATTTCCAAAATTCGAGTTGTGTTCGATGCGAGTTTGCGTGATGTACCGGGTATCTCACTTAATAACACTCTTTTAGTTGGCCCAAAACTTTAACGTGATATTTCTACAACACTTTCAAGATTTCGATTTTTCTCTCATGTTTTTATCTGCGATATGAAGCAAATGTACAGACAAATTAACGTACAATCTGAGTTCTGGAATTATCAAAGAATTCTTAGACGCTTTAAGCCCACTGATCCTCTTCGGGAATTTTTTTGCGAACCGTAGTCTACGGAATTTCGAGTTCTCCGTTTTTAGCTCTACGAACTCTGAAAGAATTGGCCACACAAGAGAAATTGTCTTTTCCTCGAGCATCTAAAATGATTCATCATCATTTCTACATAGATGGTGGCTTGCTTTGGAGCAATGATCTAAGTTCCATCAACAAAAACACAAAAAAACGGTTTTTAGGAAAAAAATCCTGTGTGTATGTCGTCGTCGTCGTTGTTGTCGGCCACTTTTCCTTACATGTCTTGTTAGCACGATACTGCCTCTGGAGTGCAATAAGTCAGCAATTTTATGACTGAATATTGATTTTCAGCTCACCAGAGCCAGTACAACGGGTGCTATGGTACTTGAAGTAAGACATTTTGTCATTTTTTGAGAAATTTCAGTTTGTGAGCACAATACAGCCTCCGGAGTTCAACAAGTCACCAATTTTATGATTGAATATTATTCAGGACATCTCACTGATGAACCATATTGATTTTCAGCTCACTAGAGCCACTACAACAGGTGCTACAGTAATTTAAGAACTATATTTTTGTCATTTTTGGAGAAGTTTCAGTTTGTTAGCACGATACAGCCTCCGAAGTATATACAAGTGACCAATTTTATGATTGCATATTATTCAGAGCGTCTTCAAGATGAACCCTATTGATATTCAGCTCACTAAAGCTAGTACAACGGGTGCTATGGTACTTGAAGTACCAAATTTTTGTCATTTTTGGAGAATTTTCAGTTTGTTAGTACTATACAGCCTCCAGACAGTATACGATTGATCAATTTCATAATTGAATATTGTTCAAGGTGTCTCAGTTCAGTTCAGTTGACTAGAGCGAGTACAGCGGGTCCTATAAATTCATATATACTAAATTTTTGGTTATTTTTGAAGAAATTTCGGTTTGTTAGTACGATACATCCCCCGAAGTGTATACAAGTAACAATTTTATGATAGAAATATTCTTCGATGCCACAGATGCGGAAAAGTTAGTTTTAATCTTTAATACCGTTTATTTTATCTTTATATTCCATTTGGTTAAAAACCATTCGTTTTGTCGGGGGGGATGTTAAAGAATCCCTTGTATTTGAATTTTGCCGCTAAACACATTATTGGCGCATGGTTGATAAAACGTCGACATGCCCATACAGTAGTACTTCGTAAACCTTCGCACTGTAAATATTAATTTTCGATACAAACCGGTAAAATTGTTCGGACAGAATTCGATCAAAAAAGTGTACCAAAAAACATATCTTCAACCTTCCCAGGCACCTGGATACGGACGGCAACACAGCTTCACTAGGTAGGAGCCTTATAAATTAGTTTTCTTCATATGCGTTGATGATGTGATATATTTTGTTTAACTATAAGAAATACAGTCCAATAGTAATTTTTCATATTTTCATCCTTAACATATAGTAAAAATTAAACATTGGATAAATAAATAATCTCAAGTTTAGCTTCTTCCGTATTGCAATACTTACCATGAACAACGCATTCACTACACATTGCTTTAACATGTTCAATACATAAAAATTTGCTACACCTGTATATCAATTTTCAAATTTTTTTCGTAATGCAGCAAAAACATCTACCATAAGATCCCTCTGGATCTTGAACAATATCGTCGGGTCCCATTTGGCAGATTTCTCTTATTGGCATTCTGGATTAAAGTGAAACTTCTTGAACTGTTACACGTCTTTTGAGCTGATAGCTAATCAAGTCAAGTGATAATTTTTCTAAGAAAATTCTACGGAGCTTATTTGAACCAGAATTTGTTTAATTAAATATTAAAAATTTGTTTGCGGCAGCTATATTTAGTACATGTTAAAGAATTACCATCGACCACCATCCTGTGTTTCTGGTACAGCTATAAATCGAACATTATGGGTCGTTGGTGTCAATACCACCCTTTGTATCATTGTTCTTCATAATAATTTCCGGCTTGTTGGTTTTTTCATCAATGTTGTCATCGTCATGCATACTCGAAATTAGAAGAAGATTTTCCTCATCTCTGGATGTATGACACTAAAGTAAAATTTTTTTCAAAGCCGAATATGCTTGCCCTTTTTTATTGTAACAACCACTGTTATTTTTTTCTCCAACAGACTTTTACATAATGGTATGTTGGTGAACTAATTGTCCATGGTGATGTTTCGTCCATATTTTCACTACAGCTGCTGGGACATTAAATAAAATGAGGTTAGCGACCATCTGAACCACATGAGCGCGTTGTCTGTTGCGATACAGGGAAAAAGTGGGGAGTTGGTCTGTGAGATGGATTGTTAACACTGAAGGATTAAACGCTTATTTGGCATATGAAAATCGGAGTTGGCAGACATTATTGGGTGCCAAGACTGAACTGTGAGGCGAATTATCCATCAACTCGATCTTTGTGTCCAAATACTCGTATGTTTTATAGATTCATAGATATTTTTTTTTGAAATAGTTGAAATATTATATAGTGTGGAATTCGATGAATGTTTTTATTTTTAGTTGATTAATTGAGAAAGAAACAAGTTGGGAAGCGCCACATTGTGGCCAATAAACGTGTAGTGATATCTCTCAGTGAAAATTGAAAACTTAGTGGTACGTACTACTTTTCAAATCCGAAATTCATATCAGGTTAATTGGTAGGATAGGAGAATGAATCATTACAAGACTTTAGTGAGAATAACAAGTTGAAATACTGAACCTAACCTCGAATAAAAATAAAACGCCGACAAAAAAATGTTGTCATATCTTATAAGAAGAGTATAATATTTAATGAATAGAAGGCTACAGGTGGCCATACACATTATATACTGAAATATTAAAAGGTAATTTGTTCATTAAATGAAGTAATGGAACAAATAAGAAACGTGCCAGCAGAATTTACACAATTGCATCAATTAATACTTAAGGCGAATCAAACAATTAAATAAAGCCAATATAGAAATTAAGTTACTAAAACAAAAAACATCGAATTGGAGAGAAGAAGTAGGAAAAATAACATCATATATTTTGGAATAATAACAAAGGAAGGAGAAAATATTTTAGAAAAAGTAATTAATACATTAAATTATAATCTTGGATGTAACATAAGTAACAACGATATAAACAATTTTTACAAACCAGAAAAAGCAAAAAACGCTCCATTCTTAGTAGAATTTAATTCCTACCTAAAAAAGCTGCTTTATTTAGAGACGTCGAAAAATTAATGTAGTTTAAAGGTTTCTCATTAGCCGATGATCTTTCTATACAAGACAGAAACATTTTAAAAAATTTAAGAAAACATCAAAAAATTGCTCGACTATGAATCTCAGAAGCTATAATCAAAGGTTTTAAATTGATAATCGATGGTAAACCTTATACCATAGAAGAGTTGGAAGAGTATAAAGAGAGTGAAGTGGAAAATAGCAGAGGAGGCAGTGGCGAGGAAAAAGAAGACGACAAAACAAGAAAGAGGAAAAACCTAAATCTAAAATCAGTCCAATCCATACACGAAATAGTAAAAGAGAAAAGAAGACTAGATGTTAGAAGTAAATAAAAAGTAATTATAAAGCAATTTATGGGATAAATTTTAAAGGTTTAGCTGTGGGTTACGTTGCTAGATAATTATTTTTAAAAAAAAACTGTTTTTTTATAACTGTTTTATATATCTAATTAGAACATAATATATAATAGTTTAGTAATGGATCAATACATTCGCGATTTTGCAACGGAGTCTATCTATAGTCTAGATACCGCTGATGATTGTAAACAAATATTGAACATCAACGAAAATAATGGTAATTTCAAACTATTACCTAGACGGACTGACAATTTGAATAATTTGATTGCTAGCCTTCCGAGGTGAAGATACATCTTTATCCAAAATCTTAACTAGAGAACAAATTTTCTAAATTCTCCAAAGCACTCAATCTAGTTCCATCTTCACAAACGTGTAAAATTTTAGAATTGTCATCTAACACAAAAGAATGGTTATTAGATTGCAAATGCTTATAGAAAACCGAACTATTCCTTGTTAAATATTCTTGAATTCTCAATTTAAACTTCCTGTCACAGTGATCTATATATTCAGCGGTACACTTGCTACAAGTCAACTTAAAAACTCCACACTTAACAACTTCGGAAACTGCGTCTTTGGATCGAGAAAATATTGTTTTTATGTTTAGTGGAGTCTTAAAAGCTATATTGAATAACATTAGCTAATTGATAAGAAGCTGGTCCATAACAAAAATTGTAAATAAATATTTTGTTCCTCCTTTTTGTCAACTGTGTATCAGTGATTTATTAAAAGTTTATTGAATTTTTTATTAACTAAATTATCAATAAAAGTTGTGAAGTAGCTGTTTTCAATCGCTAAGAATTTAATTGTCTCTAATTCCTTTTCAAATTTATCCAAACTCACAAAAAGGCGATGAATGTAAGATCTAAATGACGAAATTTTCTGTTGAAAATGGTGATACTATCATTAGGAATAACATGAGATGTGTGAATGTTCTTCCTGTACTTGCTAAAAGAAATTTGCCGATTAACCATTTCTAAAGATAAATACAAGAAATTGAGTATGTAGTTCTTTCTTTAAAACATTAATATCCCCCTGAAAACAAACAACAACGTCATCGACATATTTATACCAGAAAACAATATTCCCAAAAAATTGGCTACTGAAAATTTGTTTCTCTATGAAATCCATAAAAATATCTGCTAAAAGAGGAGCTAGTGAATTTTCTTCATAAATTTGATTATTAAAAGCAAAAAAGTTTTGTTGTAGTTTAAATGACAATAAATAAAAAATATTTTCTACTATATTATCAGTTAAATGGGAATCAATTAATAACTTTTTAATGAGATTGGAAGTTAATTTTATAGATACGTTAGTGTATAAGTTGGTTACATCGAAAAAAGCTAGAATGGCATTGAAGTTAAGTTCCATATTTTTAATTTTCTTCACCAAGTCACTTGAATTCAAAAGAGTATGTTGGTGTTTCAAATTCACATTATTTCTAAGAAAATGATTCAACTCCTTTGCGATTAACGAACAAGGTGACTTAATAAAAGAAAGAACTGGAGAATAAAGTCAGGATTATGACATATTTGAGGTTGTGTAAGTACTCACAAACCCCAAGCCGTCATAACCAAAGCTCAGAAGTCCCAAGGAAAAATCATCAAGAACCCAGTTACTTAGGGCATGATTGAAGATACAGCCTCTTAAGGGTAAATCAATAACAGACTCGGCCACATATGGCAAGATCCGAGCTGTATATTAAGCCTCTAAAAAACTTCAACTAGATGAAAAAAGTTACCCATGTGAGTTTATCCACTGATTTTTCTTAACCAGCCCTGAATATTTTATTACCAAATATACTAAAATTTTGCAAAAAAACGTTAATATAGGAGACATATAATGAAATTTTAATAGGCTACATAATTTGACAATCAAAAATTTAAGATTGAGTGAATAAAAATTTTCAAATACGTGTTCTTGTACATATTTCACGATTATGAAGCGCAGACCCAAAAATTTTCAAAAAATTGATTGACTATTACAAAGTACATCTAATTAGAAATCAGTAACCAGAAAATTGTTATGTAATTATTTTTTATAACATTAAAATAAACGGTTTTAAAGATTAAAACTAACTTTTCCGCATCTGCGGCCCTGAACAATATTCTATCATAAAATTGTTACTTGTCTACATTTCAGGGGATGTATCGTGCTAACAAACCAAAATTTCTCCAAAAATAACCAGAAATTTATTATATTTGGATTTATAGGACCCGCTGTACTCGCTCTAGTCAACTGAAAATCAATAGGGTACATCTGTGAGACACCTTGAACAATATTCAATCGTATACAATCTGGAGGCTGTATCGTCCTAACAAACTGAAAATTCTCCAAAAATGACAAAAATTTGATACTTCAAGTACCATAGCACCCGTTGTACTGGCTTTAGAGAGCTGAATATCAATAGGGTTCATCTTTGAGACGCTCTGAATAATATCCAATCATAAAATTGGTCACTTGTATATACTCCGGAGGCTGTATCGTGCTAACAAACTGAAATTTCTCAAAAAATTACAAAATCTCGTACTTCAAGTACCATAGCACCCGTTTTACTGGCTCTGGTGAACTGAAAATCAATAGGGTTCATCTGTGACATGTCCTTAACAATATTCAATCATAAAATTGCTGACTTATTGCACTCCGGAGGCTGTATCGTGCTAACAAGACGTGTAAGGAAAAGTGGCCGACGACAACGACGACAACGACGACGACGACATACACACAGGATGTTTTTTCTAAAAATCGTTTTTTCGTGTTGTTGTTGATGGAAAGCGTAAAAATAACTCAAAAAAGATTCTCAAAATTCCAACTTTTTTGAGGGTAAACCAATACTTTTCTCGCATATAGAAAGGTTGGACGGAAAAGTAAAATTCATAAAGTCTACGTTTGCGCACTGATCCATATCGTTCGTTTTGAACTCGAGGCTCCAAAATTTGTGTAAACTTTCTTTTATTGTTGCAAAAGACACTAAATAAGGAAACTATTACCAAAAAATTGTGATGTAGTTATTTTTTATAACGTAAAAAAAATTCATTATATTTACGTTTGCGTGTTGACGAACATCTTTCGTTTTGAACTCGAAGCCCCATAATTTGTCTAAATTTTCTTTAACTGTTGCAAAGGACACTGAATAAGAAACTCATTAACAAAAAATTGTAATGTATTTTTCATAACGTAAAAAAATTCATGAAGATTATGTTTGCGCGCTGACGCACACCGTTCGTTTTGAACTCGAAGCCCTAAAATTTGTGATAATTTTCTTTGACGGTTGTTAAGAAAACTATTACCAAAAAAATGTGATGTGAGTATTTTTTATAACGTCATGAAAAATTCATAAAGTTTACGTTTACAGGCGGACGCACATCGTTCGTTTTGAACTCCAAGCCCTAAAATTTTTGTGAATTTTCTTTAACTGTTGCAAAGAATACTGAATAAGAAAACTATTACCAGAAAATTGTGATGTATTTCTTTGTAACGGAAAAAAATAATAAAGATTACGTTCGCAGACGAACGCAGATCGTTCGTTTTGACCTCGAAGTCACAAAATTTGTATAAATTTTCTTCAACTGTTGCAAACGATACTAAATAACAAACTTATTACCAAAAAATTGGGATGTATTTATTATAACGTAAAAAAATTCATGAAGATTATGTTTGCGCGCTGAAACCCCTTTCGTTTTGAACTCGAAGCCCCAAATTGTGTGTATTTTTTTCTAATTGTTTCAAAGGACACTAAATAAGAAAACTATTACCAAAAATTTGTGATGTAAGTATTTTTTATAAAGTCAAAAAAATGCATAATGTTTACGTTTGCGCGCTAACGAACATCGTTCGTTTTGAATTTGTAGCTCCCAAAATATGTTTAAATTTCCTTTAACTGTTTCAAATGACACTAAATAAGAAAGCTAGTTACCAAAAATTGTGATGTAAGTATTTTTATCACGTCAAAAAAATGCTTGAAGATTACATTTGCACGCTGACGCATATCGTTCGTTTTGAACTTGAAGCCCCAAAAGTTGTACAAATTCTTTATAACTGCTACAAAAGACACTAAATTAGAAAGCTGTTGATCAAAAATTGTGATGTTAGTATTTTTTATAATATGAAAAAAATTAATTTTCAAAATACTCTTTGAATGTATATACAATAAACGTTTGTAAATGAAAGTTGCTTAGAAAGTTTTATATTTTATTCATTTAGAAGTGACGTCATATTAATTTTTGTAACGTTATTTAGAAATATGCAAAATTAAACAATTTCATTTAAATACTAAGTTAATTTTGGCGGATTAATCAGCATGTTGAAGCCTAGGGCCGCCGATTATAGAGGCGGCAAATTTGACACAAAAATTTTACAGAAGTTATACTATTTTGGTGTTAGAAAAATTACTTCTTTAATACATTAAAAAATTTTTTTTTTGTAAGCTCAACACAACGCTGGCAAAAATGTTTTTTTGGAAAGAATGAACAAAGCAAATGTTTGATTTCAGGTTTCCACCCTAGATGTGATAGCAATTGTCGATCTTCACGAATTAATGTAATTGGAATTTCAAGTATTTCGAAGACAAGGCGATTGAAGTAAGCGTATAGAAGCAATATACAACGGAGAAAGTAAAAAGACAACTGAAAAAAAGATTTTATGAAACATCCGATGAAGGTATCAGAATTACTACGAGTAAAACTTTCAGGGTTAACACAGAAAAAGTAATTTCCTTGGAAAAAGTGTATCCCAATTATGTAGAAACTGACTTAGTTCGGGAATGCGTATACTTTCAATACCACATTCGGAGAAAAATTTGTTAAAACCAGACTCTAGATCATTCGAAGGTCTTCGAATGATGCGGTAACAGAATTTGCGGATTTAAAATATCCCAAAAAGGTTAACAGATAATTCAATAAAAATATTATTCGTATTGTTTTTAAACTGTAAGTGCAATCAAAATGTTTAAAAACGAATTTACATTATTTAGTGTAAGCTGTGATCACTCTGTTCGTATTGTGTAAATATTTTTAAGAAATATACCTCGCCTTATAATTAGTACATACTAATAACGGTAAAAGCTAATTAACAAGGACAATTTATTGGGCTAAATAAATGTAATTAATGTGATTATGAACTAGTGTATCGAGTTTTAGAGGTAAATAGGGATGGCAAAAATTGCCTACGGGTGGCAAATTTGTAAAATCGCGACTGGGTTATTCTCTTCCATTTAATTATAGTTATTGTAATATTCTGATACATTTAATACAAATTAGCAGATTAATGCAAAAGTTAATAAAATATTAACACAAATTCAAAATTAACGCATTACGACTTACTATATTGCCAAAAGTTATAACGATGAACATTATGGTTTCGATTAAAATAAGTAGATAGCTGACATTTTATCTACTGGTTCCACTTTTAATTCCATCATTTCTATAAATTTTCAGTTGGCCCACTTCTATTTTCAGTAAAGAACGCTCTTAAATTTTATGCTAAGGTGTTCAGGACATTTTACCATACATCGCTACGCTCCGCTACGTACGAACGCATCAAATATATTAAACTTACACAAAAACTTTCGTGGAGAAACGGCATTCATCCTGTTACGGAAAACAAAAACAAACTTTCTTATTCTTGTCTCAGACTTTCATTATTCTCCACACCAAACTTTCCCCAGATTTTCAGGACTTTTCCAATCCGATGAAGGTAGGGAAAAGTGTACGGAACGTTGTTTTAAAAAAAGGGTGTATAAAGCCGACTTACTATATCCAAGCAATTTTCAGTTTAAATGCTCAATAAAGGTGACTAGCACTCGTAAAAGAAAATATAAGCATATAAGCGGATAGTAACGAAATAGTAGAAAAGGAATCTATTTAATACATACTATAATCATCATATTCTATATACTTTTATACTTTACCAAACATAACAATGTTGCCTGTTGTCTGTTATCCATTTAAAATCCGAGAAAGCACACTGACACAGCCTTATTATC
Organism: Galeruca laticollis; assembly: GCA_963921935.1. Lineage (NCBI taxonomy): Eukaryota > Metazoa > Arthropoda > Insecta > Coleoptera > Chrysomelidae > Galeruca > Galeruca laticollis. The sequence goes on from OY998178.1 coordinate 53,112,709, forward strand.
ATCGTGAGTCCACCTTAACGTGCTCTCTAGGCTATCGTCGCTTGAAGGTCAATTCACACATGTGGTACTGTGCGCCGACTGTGTCGTAACCGTGCACCGACTGTGTTGTGTTGTGCATATTCACACCAATCATGTTACGCCACCGTTGGTTAGTTTGTATCATGGATCCAAGAGAGGAGGACGTGGTTATAGCATGCGGAGCGTATCTAGTATTAACGGAAGAGGTGAAAAAAAGAAAGAGGAAGATTTGGATTAACCGTTTATGGAGAGCTAGGGAGGAAGAAGGAGAATTTCACACAGCATTTGCGCGACTCAAAGATGATCCAGAACAATTTGTCCGATACTTTCGGATGACTTTCTTGAAATTTGACAATCTGCTGAAACTTGTAAAACCAGACATACAAAAACAGAACACAAATTGGAGAAGATCTATATCCGCAGAAGAAAGATTAGCATTAACTTTGAGGTATGTTGTTCATTATTAATACACATAACAATTATTTAAACAATTAATATATTTTCAGTTACTTAGCATCAGGTACTTCCCAGTACCGTCTAGGAATGAGCTATAGAATTGCCCCTTCAACAGTACAATCAATTGTAGTTTCCACCTGTGATGCAATATGGAGAGTTCTGTCAAGAAAGGAAATGCCCGAGCCAACAGAAGATGGATGGAAAAAAATAGCTGATGATTTCTGGACAATGTGGCAGTTTCCCAACTGCATTGGTGCAGTTGACGGTAAGCACGTTCAAATCCAGGCTCCCAAAAATAGCGGATCTCTATTCTACAACTACAAAAAGACATTCTCTGTTGTTCTCATGGCACTTGTAGACGCTAATTATAAATTCATTGTTGTTGATGTTGGAGGTTATGGCAAATCGAGTGATGGAGGTATATTTTCAAAATCAAATCTAGGAAAAGCATTGGAAAAAAATAATCTTCATGTTCCGGGACCAAGACCATTACCTAATTCAGATGATATTGTGCCATTCGTGATATTAGGAGATGAAGCATTTCCTTTAAAAGAAAATCTATTAAGACCTTATCCAGGAAGCACAGCACGAGATAATGAAAACCAGAAAATATTTAACTATAGACTGTCAAGGGCTCGGCGTGTGGTTGAAAATGCATTTGGCATCCTGATTCAAAAATTCAGAATCTTGTATGGTAGACTTCAAGTGAATCCTGAAAACGCTGATAAAATTATTTTGGCCGCATGTGTCTTACATAATTACTTACGAAATGACAGATCTGAGAATACATCGGCCCTGCCTGTATATGAAGAGCAAAGCTCTACTTCACAGCAACTTCCACTAAGGGGACTCCGTCGGTTGGGTGGAAATTCAAGTGAAGTGGCTATAGGCGTAAGAAATACATTCTGTAATTATTTAAACACTACAGGCGCGGTACCATGGCAGTTGGAGGTAGTAAGAAGAGGTATACCCTACCAAAAGACAGAGTAATTTTGTATTATTTATATTTTTTATATATTATTTGTAGTTCATATAGAAATATTGCACATTGGGTTAATAAATATTACATATTTATTAGAAAACTGTTTTATTCTTAGAAAGCTAAGTACGTCAACTCTACAAACATAATAAAAAACTTAAAATATTTTGGTTTCATAACGTAAATGGAACTCATGTTAAACAGATTAAAAAATAGAAGAAAAAAGAAACATTTTTTACATTTTGTAATATCTATCTTCAGTTTGGCTGGAGGACCTCGGTAGTGACGGAGGATGGTGTTGGGACTCTGTGTAGCCGGTATCTAGAGAAGGAAGATTTTGTACCCATTGACGTCTTCCATCTGTGAAGTTTGAAGAATACCCATCTTCAATTTGATTAGAAGACCCCGGCACTGGCTGAGAATGGTGTTGGGAATCTGTATAGCCAGCATTTGAAGGAGGAACATTTTGAACCCATTGCTGTCCCTCATCTGTGGAGTTCGGAGAAAACAATGGTAGGACATATTGCTTTTTTCTAAGCAGATCGATTTCTTTGCTGTTGACGAGGTTAAATATATCTCGTTTTATTTCCGCCTGATCTATCTCCGGGAACTTTAGAATACTTTCGGCTATGTCTTCAAAGAAAGTCATTAGCTTTCCTTTTGGTGAAGGTATTGTGACGTGATCATTAGAATCGGCGGATTGTGTTCTAGCTTGGATAAAATTTGTCAAAGCATCAGCCAAAGCGGGCTGAGTGGAGGAAGCACTTGCCTTTCGCTTTCTCGAAGATACTGTTGAGGCCACTGAAGCGGGAGAAGATGGTTGTAGATTATCCTCATTTGCCTTTCGCTTTCTCGAAGATACTGTTGAGGCCACTGAAGCGGGAGAAGATGGTTGTAGATTATCCTCATTTGCCTTTCGCTTTGTCGAAGATATTGTTGGAACCACTAAAGCGGGAGATGGAGAAGGTTGTGGGGTATCCTGATTGTCATCAACTTCATCATCTGCTTCAGTTTCCTCTGACGCATCCAAATTAGAACAGGTTCTGTAACAAAAAGATTTTTACTTATGTTTAAATTCTAAATACTAAATTTTATTTAAATCAGTCCCTGATGCAAAATGTGTGTTTGCATAACACAATACGTTAACAAAGAAAAACTTATAAATTATAATGTAAATAACGTTAATTTAATGCTTTTTAATGTGACACGCCATGTACCAATTTCCGATTGTTTCAACGACAAGAAAACTTTGCAACTTTTAAATGTTACGTAAAATTTAGATACTTACTGTCGCTCTTGCATGTGCCTTCTAAGAAATTCCATCTGGTCTTCAAACCTCCATTTTTTCATGTTTTTTGCAGCTTGACCACTCACTGTTTTACGCCGGTTCAGAGCTCTTCTGTAGTAAGAGCGCAGCAAAGCCTATTTATTTTTACATTCTTCGGATGTTGAATTCAATTTATTCGCGATGTCTTTCCATATATTATCTTTAACTAGATTATTATCATAATCTTTATTTTGCAAATCGTATAAACATTCATGTTCTTGCACATAAATTATTAAAAATTCTTCATTAACAGGCATTTTTTGGCCTACTCATAACAGCGTTGAATTTACACTAACCGCGATGGCGCGATGAGGAATACCAGCGGCAAAATCGGAGACGACACCCGAAAATGAACGAGCGCTGGCCGAAACATGACGGTCGCCCTCTGGTCGTCTTCCAATAGTTCTCACTAGAGCGGTTATGCACGTACCGTGCTCCTACCGTGTCGAACCGCAACCTTGAGAAATCGCTTTCAGAGCGGTCGGAAGCAACACAGTCAGAGCACAGTCTATGCCTAGACCTACATGTGTGAATTAAACAGTGCAATTCAATACATTTTCAATGGAAACTTCAGCTGATAGATTTAGTTCAAATCGACACAGTCGGTGCACAGTGGGTGCCCAGTACCGTATGTGTGAATTGACCTTGAAAGTGTCAAATTTGCGCTTCGCAACGTTTCACTCTGTGTATTTTAGTCGTGCAAATTTCCATGTATTTAATTTTATGTCAGTTGTAATTTTAGTGAACTTATGCTGGTATTGTTACAACAATTACCGTTATAACTGAAACTGTTTCTAAATAATTCCACAATATACATGCAATAAGAAAATGATAATTGACAATTTTCGATCCTAAAATATCTCACCGGAAGGATAGAAGTTAAATTTAATTATGTAGTTCTGACGATGATATTTTATGATATCGAAATAATTATCAATTTTTTGGAATTTTTATCATTCTCTCATTATTTGTTAGTTTTATTTATAACGGTAACATGAGAAGATTCCACACATTAAAGGTCGACAGTAAATTCAGTTACAATAATTCTACGTTGAATTTACTTTTCCGTTGACCGACCATTTATGATGTATTTTAACGCACTCAAAATCGTTGATTAATGAACCCCTATTAATGAATGATTTTCTATTAATCAACAATTTTATTATATGCAACCCAACGTATATTGTTCTTATACATTCATATTGGCAGTGACCTGTGGTGTCGTAGGCTTACCTACTAAAACATTTCTTCTGTCTTTCGTCTTATTGCAAACAATTGATATCCACTATATTTTTCTGTTGATACAAATAATAATGCGCTTGCGTCTATAATCTTGAAGTTTATCTCATAGAGAAATAATAATATAAGAGACAGTTTGATGCATAGGCGGTATGTGGCACAACGTTTCTGCGCAAGTTCCCCGCGCATGGAGTCTCTACTGTCGCGAACTATAAGACTGTTTTACATAAACAAAATAGAACAAAATATCATAAATTTCAATACAAAACATCGCCTTTAATGTGGATAAATATTTAAAATATCCTAGTATATTAACTTTTACGTCATTAAAAATGAAAATATACAAAACCAATCTTACATTGGTTGGCGTGAATCTGGTTTCTGTTTGTCAAATGCAAAGTGACAGTATCAAAAATAACAATTCCGAAAAAGAAGACAATACAAGAGTGATTATTTTTGAATTTATTTATGATTTAGTTTTAATAAAGTAAATAAAATTAAGTGAACCTTTAAATGTCACCACCAGGTAAAATTCGTCGTAGTTGTATAGCAAAAAATTGTAATAATACATATTTTTGGCCGCTTCGCAATTTGAAGTTTAAGAACAAAACATTTTTCAAATTTCCATCTGACATTAGTCAAAGGGAACAGTGGTACAAAATTTTAGAACTTCCTTATACATCCAAAGATGAAAGGTTGTGTGAAGATCATTTTGATGAGACATTTACAAATTCATTACGCAAAAGACTTAATGAATTTGCTTTACCTTTGCAACTCTTACATCATACACCACCAAATGTAATTGAAGATAATAATAATAAAACTCAAGCTTTTGAAAATACAGTATTGCCCGTAAAAAGAAAGCTTATTTTTTGTAACAATAATGATAGTCTTAAAGAAACTGAATTTGAACCTTTGCCTAAAAAACAATGTTTGGAATCTAGTATTTTAAGTAAAATAAACGAAACTAGGATCAGTAATTTATCTCCCAAGAAGAAGGAAATGTATTACATTAATAGAGATCAGAGAAATAGAATTTGTAAATTAAAAAAAGACACTTATCAGTAGTAATAACAAAATTAATGAATTGGAAAATATTGAATTCCCGTTTTTAGATATACAATTAAATGATTCAAATTTTGATACTCAAGCAATAAGCTACGTTTCTGGTTCCGTTGTTAAAAAAATCACAACTTTTAATTGCTCAGAACGTATGGCTAATTTGCAAACAGATATTTTAGATGTTCACCATACTTCCACTTCCTTCAAAGAAAATGATGATGAAACACGTCTAATTTATGTTCAAAGAGAAGTCGTAAAATTTCTTTCCATTCTGCATGACATTGTGTATCATTTTCTACCACTTTTAGGTAATGTAGAAAATATTACTGAAAAAAATGTCGATAACATAAATCATACGTATTTTCTCAACTCATAAAAGTTTGTGTCCCCTTATTAATTAAAAAATATTATAATGATGGTAAGAGGACTAACAAACAAAAATAATTATAATTTTTTTGTAACAATGTACTGCGTTTAATTTTTTTTGTTCCAGACCTGTTCCTGTCTTCATGTAAAGGAGAATTTACTTTTTAAATGCTTTTTATTAAAATATTTGATGTAATATTGGATAAACTTTTTTAAGTATAATGCTGTAATTTGAGTAGAAATATGTCATTTTGTGATTATTAATAATATGTAACTGTATGGTAAATTAATGATATAGATAATAATAGTTTTTTCATGTTTTGTGTTACCAATTTGAAACATTTATTTAATATTCAAGCTAGTGTGCCATTTTTACTTTTAGTTTTCGCTAAGTATATGTTTATGTTGTGTATTTACACAACTGTAGGTTTCCTCTGATTTAGATGTTTTGTCTTTTTAATTAATTTAAAGAAAGTAAATGTGAAGTTTCTTGTTTTCTGTAATAAAAAAGTTGAAAAAAGGTGAGAGGTGGGCAGCTATGGGGATAGCGGAGGCTGCAATAGAATTTTTTTGAAAAATGTACAGTAGTATAAATGCTTATTTATAGTGCGAGTGATAGGAAAAATAGCTTTGAAAATAAAATTATGTTGATTATTGTAACTGATAATTTAATCAGCTGTTTTTGTACTTTAATATTATCTTTAACTATTAGAATAAGAATTTTAAAGTTATCAATGTAATAACATGTATAAATAACAGACCTATGTATAGTAAACAAATATTTTATTAATTTGTTCTTATATTATGTGCAGGTTAATAAAAATTTTAAATGTGTGCTGTTGTATTATTTATTACCTAAATTATTTGTCTAAAAATTGTTTATTATTATTATCTCATTACAAAAATGAAATATAATTTTTTGGAATGAAATAATTATTAAATAATTTTAAGACAAACTGTAAAATTTGCCTACCCATAATCCAAACTACCAAATTTAAATATCCCGCCTGTAAGAATTAGTTCTGTTCCCCGCAAGGGGTGCACTGAGATCGACGCGATACCGGTGTTTATACGGGATCGAACACTCTCTTTATATGTTTATTTCTCTATGGTTTATCTATTTAATTTTAAAATGTTAACCTTTTGGGGCTTATATCATAAAATATCATGGGCTCAAGTACAGCAGGGTCAAAATCTCTGTTCTGCTCTCATTCGTTCTCAACAAAGATATAGGAATAGAAGCTATCAACCAAGTTGCATTTGACCACGGATGTTTCTTGGTGCAGTCGCTGAGTCTATAATATGTTGTTTGGACCTTTAATTCTCGAGATTGATAAAATAGATGAATCTTTGTTTTTAGATTCTCCTTGGTTGATGGGATTAAAACTACAGTGAACTGTAAAATATCTCTTTATTTTATTAACGGTTCATTTCTCAAACCTAGAACAGTTTTCAAAGTGACACGTTTTTTAATTGTCTTATGTCAATCAGCGATTTGTGGAGTGAAAAATGTTTCTAAAATATCTATTGGCATTGAAACTTCATTCAGATTGCCTTGCTTACAACCTGCATTGACACATGAAACTGATTTTTTTTTGGTTCAATATTAACAAACAAAAAACGATTAAATATTTTCTTAACCTAAATTAGTCTCACTTTCAACTCCACCCTCGTCACTTCTTTCCAGCAACACACTATTATTATCATCTACATCCTCTAAAATAGACAACTTTTCCTCATCACATAGAAGTACAAAGTTTATTTCATAAAAATAACCATTTTCTATATGACTCATAAATCGTAGTATTACATATATAACTGAATTTTAGAAAATTCAAGAATACATGTTAAAATTATCAGTTCTAGAGTTTTTTAAAGTATTTCCGAATTATTCATGAAGCTAAAGAAATTTTAGAATTAAATATGAAAACGCTTTTATCCTTATGTGTACGTTACCAAATCATTGGACTTTTCAAACTTTTTGGTTTTAGTTGGGGTCAAGAAATTCTTTGTTCCACAGAGCCAAAGTGTTTTTTTTATTTCATATTTCTTGACCACTAAATATCGTAAGAAGAGCCAAGAAGTTCATAAATACATAAAAGAAACCTCGAAGTACCAACAATGATTCAAGAAAAGTATGAAACACGATCAAAGTAAACAGTTATATCAAAAAACGGAATTAAGTAGTTCCGCAGTAACAAGAAATTCAATCTTCTGAACAAACATATGAATCAATACAAATCTCAGTAGCAAGTTAGTTTTGTAATAAAATGCTGTAAATTATGTTTTGATATGTATTAAAGCCAAGAATTCACCCTGCATAATATATTAATAATAACAACAGATAAGATAACAAGGTTTGTTAACATCTTTATCTGTCCAAATGGATCAGGTCTGTCCTTCCTACACACACATCTTGAATCGAAAATACACAAATGAAAGTGTAAATGAGAAACGTATTCATTAAAAAATGATTTAAGTAACTGGGTATCGTAAATTATTTATTTGGAATTTTCATTTATTTTATTGTTGTGAACTTAAATAAAATATCTACACTCGAATCGTAAATTGTCGAGAGTTCACTGCCCTTTGTTTTTCGGAAATATCGTTGTAATATCTCAATCTTATTTTACAGCTTGGTAGTACAATCTAAATGTAAATATCAAAATGTAAGCAGTCGACTTGAAGGTTGAGGCAAATTATGGATAATATACAACATAGTATAATTCAGTTTATTATTTATGTAAAATAATTAACAAGTGATACTTATAAATAATTTTTTTACTTCCGTTACTAAAACCACTTTTAAAACACGGGATCGATAAAACATTGTTGGTATTTGTGGGGATATTTTTGTTTTTAGAGTTAACAATTTTGTTCTCACATCACTTTCTGTTTTAAAAGAAATTGTTGTATTTGTTGTTAAATAATACTTGGAATATTACCATCATTTGCGACGGTTTTGTAATTTTTTATTTCTTTAGTCTGTTTAGGAAATATTAGTTGTAAGGCCAATGTAACGACGAGATTGTAGTTTTGACCACGGGTAGTATTTATTGTTACTATGACAATTATAGGACGGTTCATTATTTTCTCAAAGATTAATTGACATTTGTCATCAAATCTATGTTTGTTCCCCTTCTACAAAATATCAAAAAACTTACAACAGTTAACTTCTTGCCACAACAGTCGCGAAAGAAATATGGTACCTATGGTTAATGTATATTTTTATAATAAAAAAGAGTTATAAAAAAAGATTTTAACTATTACTCAATTCTTTAATATTGTTACGAAACAGCACACTGGTATAGTTGCTAAATCCGACTCTGTCTAAGCCAGGTATACAAGTTAAAATTATGGCGGTTACGCAGGGTTTTTTATAACTGTTTACGACTATCTTATCTAAACATTATTTTTGGGACCTGTCTTATCTATAAAATGCCAGAAAAACAATTGTTTTTGAGTAAGCCGCAGTCCGGAATTTTCTAGTAATAAAGGCATTAATATAAATAAAGGACCGATCAGAGGATGAGTTCAGTTGATAAAGTGATTTTGAGAAATAAACAAAAATACACCGAACAGTGCTAATATAAATTAATAATCAAGTTTGTGTGCATATAAATTAAATTTAAGTGATTATTTAAGTATATATAAATTAAGTGTTAGTGAGTTAGTGTTTAAATAAATTAGTAAGTAGCCATACCGTGTGTTTAAAATTTATCCCACCCGTTTACTCTTTAAATAAATTAGAAAAACATTACATTGGTGTCAGGTGTGGGGTAATATAAGTTAATATCTACGTAAAAATGGCCAAGAGATTAAGGAATCTGAAAGTGGCGGAATTAAGAGCAGAATTGGGAGATCGTGAGTTGGAAACGTCCGGTGAGAAAAGTGAATTAGTAGAAAGACTTAAAGTGGCACTGGAAAATGACGGCTTTGATCCAGAAACAGTTTTATTTAATGACGAGGTTTCCACCTTAATCTCGTCAATTTCTGCTAACATGGACGACAAGATTTCTGCCATGGAAGAGAACATGGACGAGAAGATTTCTACTATGAAGAACGACATTTCTTCAGATATTTCTGCTAACATGGACGAGAAGATTTATGCTATGAAGAACGATATTTCTGCCATGGAGGAGAAAATTTCAACGAATGTGGATAATGATATTTCTGCTATGAAGAACGACATTTCTGCTAATATAATACGACAAGATTTCTACTTTCAAAAACGATATATCTGCCGATATCTTATTAATGAAAAACGACATTGCCACTGACGTTGAAAATGAAATTTCGTCTCTAAAATCTGAAATCGAGAATAAGATGACAACGATGGAAAATCAGATGGACGAGAAAATCAAGGAGTTAGATACAAAGATTGCCGATATGGTCACGAACATCTGGAACAATCCCAGCTGAAGAACCGAAGGCAGAAACGTGACGAAACACTTCAGGAGTATGAAGTGGATATTGCCCGACTCGTTCGATTTGCTTATCCATCAGCAGCAGAGAACATGATGGAATGTCTGGGCATCCAGGCCTTTATTGATGGCTTACGTGACCCCGATATGCAGAGGACGCATTGACAGCTGCACTTGAATATAAAGCTGCAACGAAGGCTTCAGGATATAACAAAATTAGGACCATCCAAGAAGAAGGTGACAAAGATTTGACCACTTCGTCAGTTTAATAAAAAGTATGATGGACAAGGAGGCGAGAAAGATCAGATACTGGAATTGTAGCGAGCTAGGGCATATACATAGTTCGTGTAAGCGCCCCAGGACTCCTGCAAACCAAGAACCCAAGTCACAGTAAAACAAGAACGGGTCAGCTACGAGAGGACAGCATCGACCCATGACCGCTCCAAAGACCCTCTCATACTGATAGCTTCTCTCAGATCTCGCAACGACAGTGTATATGTGGATGGCGAAGTAAATGGCAAGAAATATGCTCTGCTGGTTGACACTGGAGCAACTAGAACCATTATACGACCAGAGATAATAAACCCCAAGAAGAAGCTTCTACCAACGAGACTGCGACTGCGGACCGCCACAGGCGAGAGTGCCAACGTTCACGGGGAAACACAAATCCAATTGGGAATTGGCGCAGAAAAGTTCACGCATACGGTAATCGTAGCTGACATTGAAGAAGACGTGATTCTGGGAATGGACGAAATGAATGTACATGGTATCCAATTAGACTTTAGAAACAGAACCATTAAAGTGGGTTCCGAGGAGGTATTCCTTCATCCATATGAAGGCAGCGCGGTGTTGGCAGCTGTACAGGAAGATACCGTTTTACCTGCACGAAGCGAAACCATGATAGTAGCACGGCTACAGGGAATCATGGAGGAAGGTACACCGGTGATGATGGAGCCAAGGAACCACCGCGAAGAAGTTGGCAAAGGAGTACCAATTGGAAAAGGATAAGTTACGTCGGCGAAAGAGATCCCAGTACGTGTGATAAACGTAAATGATTACTCAGTTACCATCAAGAAGGAAACCAGGATTGGATCCTGCATACCAGAGATGTCTATAGTCCGCCAAACAACGACCACTAACAATTCTAATGCCAGATTCGAACAGATGTTATCAGTAGCTGGTCAATCTTTGGATCGAGCTAAGAAAAAGAGAATGAGAGAATTTCTCTTGCAGTATCAAGACCTATTCGTACCAAAAGGAGCAAAGACTGGTAGAACATCAGCCGTCAAACACAAAATTGATACTGGTAATGCCAAGCCAATTAGGCAATCAGCTCGACGACTACCACGAGCGAAGAGAGAGGAAGCTGAAAGAATAATTCGAGAGATGGCTGAAGAAAAAGTAATAGAACCATCTACTAGTCCATGGGTGTCTCCAGTAGTGCTCGTCAAGAAAAAGGATGGAACTACGAGATTCTGCGTGGATTATCGCCAGTTTAACAACGTGACGAAGAAAGACAGCTATCCTCTGCCTCGAATTGACGATACGCTAGATACTTTGGCCGGCAGCAAACTGTTTTCCATCTTGGTTGTTGGCAAGTGGAAATGTACCTAGAAGACAAAGAAAAGACTGCTTTTACCGCCGGATCTGAATTATGGCAATTCAACGTCATGCCATTCGGGCTCTGTAATACGCCTGCGACATTTGAAAGACTCATGGAAAATGTCTGGAGAGGGTTTGTCTTGGAAGACATGCCTGGTCTATATGGACGACATCGCAGTACTGGGGAAGACATTTGACGAACACCTGACGAATTTGGAAGACGTATTCAAACGACTCCAAGCTGCCCAACTCATGTTAAACCCGAAGAAATGTCAGCTGTTCCAAAACCGAGTCAACTATCTAGGTCATATAGTGAGCAATGAAGGAGAAAATTGCTTCCATTCAGCAACGGCCGCAACCATCCGACAAACATCAAATTAGGAGTGTCCTTGGACTTTGCACATATTATAGAAGATTTATTAGGAAGTTTGGAGATATTGCCAAGCCTCTAACTCGACTTACAGAAGAATCAAGAGCTTTCCAGTGGGACGAAGACTAAAGAGGCATTTAACCTCGGCGCCGATATTAGGATATCCATTATCAGAGGGAGACTTTATTCTTGACACTGACGCAAGCAACGTAGGAATTGGTGGAGTGCTCTCACAGATCCAAGGAGGGCAAGAAAGAGTGCTGGGATATTTCAGTAAAGTCCTCTCCAAACCAGAACGAAACTACTGCGTCAAAAGAAGAGAACTTTTGTGAAGTGCGTGGAACACTTTTGCCAGTATTTCTATGGTAGGAAGTATTTAATCCGGACTGATCATGCAGCACTCAAGTGGTTGATGCTGTTCAAGAATCCCGAGGGCCAGATCGCTAGATGGATTGAACGACTTCAAGAGTATGATTTCAACATAGAACATCAAGCTGGTGTGAGTCACCGAAATGCCGACGCCCTGTCCAGACGGCCGTGTCCAACAGACTGCTCCCACTGCAACAAGGTGGAATCTAGGAAAGCTGCAGTTTCAAGAACTACTGTAGTCAACGAGGAATGGTCACCCACCAGGATCAGAGAAGATCAGGAGAATGATCCTCACCTGAAGATGATCCGGCAATGGAAGAAAGAAAATCGGCGACCTACCTGGCAAGAAATGTCAAAATTTTCACCGAAACTCAAGGCGTATTGGGCTCAGTGGGACTCCCTTGTCCTGGAAGAAAAGCTGTTGATAAGAGTCCTTGAAAACGATGATGGTTCTGAGATGAGGAGACAGCTAGTAATTCCGAGAACAAGAGTAGCTGAAGTACTGAAGAAGTTACACGACAGTCCATCGGGAGGTCATCTGGGAGTGAAGAAAACCCTTCAGCGAGTCCGTGAATGGTTTTATTGGATGAACAGCTCCGACGATGTGAAGGACTGGTGTAAGAAATGTACGACTTGTGCAACGATGAGTAATGGACCACATCGCAAGAGAAAGGCACCTATGAAACAATACAATGTTGGAAGCCCTTTCGAAAGGATTGCTTTAGATATCGCTGGACTATTTCCGACGACAGAAAATGGTAGCAAATACATACTGGTTGTAATGGATTATTTGACAAAGTGGGTGGAAATTCACGCGATCCCGAACCGAGAGGCCAAAACTGTAGCAGATATATTGGTGAAAGAATTTATCAGCCGAAATGGAGTGCCCTTGGAAGTCCACAGCGACCAGGGAAGAAATTTCGAAAGTCATCTATTCCAGGAGACTTGCGAGAAGCTGGGAATGAAGAAGACCAGGACAACAGCATTACATCTACAGTCAGATGGAATGGTCGAGAGAATGAACAGGACTATTGGAAAATACCTGTCCAAAGTGGTTTCCAGCCATCAGAGAGATTGGGACCAGTATCTTTCCCAATTCGCATTGGCTTACCGATCTGCCGTCAATGAGTCCACGGGTAAAACACCGGCGAACATCCTGTTTGGACGTAAAATGAGGCTTCCTTGTGACCTGGAATTTGGCTGCCGGCCTGAAGAAGATCTACGCGATCCGATTGAGAAAAAGGCTGGACGATATTCATGAATTAGTTCGAACAAATCTTCAAGTTGCAAGTGACAGAATGAAAAGTCGGTACGACACGCAGGCCCCAGAAGGCGGTTTTAGAGAAGGGGACAAAGTATGGTTACACAACCCAGCGAGGAGAGAACGTTTTTCTCCAAAATTACAAAAATCCTGGGAAGGTCCATACTTAATCAAGAAAAGGATCAATGATGTTATATATCGCATAAGCAAGATCCCCAACGGAAAACCAAAAGTAGTTCACCAAAACCGACTAGCGCCATTCGAAGGAGACCATGACCTGGAGGAAGGAGTAAATCTTATTCGAGATGTGTCTGACCCCACCTTCGAGGAATTTATGGGCACGTATGGAGGTACCGGGAAAGCTAGATATGGAATCACTTCGGAATAACCACAAGATTTGTTCACTCTCCCGGAAGATTATTCACTGTCATACAACATCCCCGCCCGTATCAAGAACGCACGAGGGTTGGCAACCGTATTTCGAAAGAAGTTCGGGCAATTAGAAAAACTTGAAGACCAGATTTCCTGGCAAGTCACTGAAACTCAAACATAATTCGCGGTACGTCTTCTACGTGGTAACTAAAAATGAATTTGAAGATCGATCTACCTACCACGATGTGTGGGAAGCACTTTGAAACCTACGAGACCATGTGTTGGAATCCAGCGTGAAGAAACTGGCTATGCCTAAGATAGCGAGTAACCAGTTGGATTGGCGAATCATCAGGAACATGGTAGAGATTATCTTTCAAGATACCGGTGTCCAGATATTAATTTTCAGTTACAACCCCCGTTATCAGTATCCGATGAAGACGGTGCCCTCCTATTTTCATAAGATCGGAAAGTGTAGAAATGGGGCCAGTTGCCGATTCAAACATCCTGTCTCGGCTACACAAAAGTTCCGGAAGGAACTTCCATTTATGGAGGGGGTAATGTTACGAAACAGCACACTGGTATAGTTCCTAAATCTGACTCTGTCTAAGCCAGTTATAAAAGTTAAAATTATGGCGGATACGCAGTGTTTTTTTATAACTGTTTACGACTATCTTATCTAAACATTATTTTTGTGACCAGTCTTATCTAGAAAATTCCAGAAAACCAATTGTTTTTGAGTAAGCCGCAGTCCGGAATTTTCTAGTAAAAAAGGCATTAATATAAATAAAGGACCGATCAGCGGACCAGTTTAGTTGATAGAGTGATCTTGAGAAATAAACAAAAATACACCGAACAGTAAAGTGCTAATATAAATTAATAATCAAGTTTGTTTGCATATAAATTAAATTTTAGTAATTAGTTAAGTATATATAAATTAAGTGTTAGTGAGTTAGTGTTTAAATAACTTAGTAAGTAGCCACACCATGTATTTAAAATTTATCCCACCCGTTCACTGTTTAAATAAATCAGAAAAGCATTACAATATGATTAGAGAAAGTATAGTATTGAATCGTGGCCTTTTTTACTCGAATAAATTACTCCACTCGCCTTCCCCTCGTGTTGCAAATTTTATCCACATGTACATGAATTTCTCACTCATTGAATAATATACTATTTCCAAACTGCTATTTTTAAGTGTTTAATAACTTTTCGAATTTTTTTAACTTATAGTTACAAAATACTGATTTAAAATATTAAGTAGGACAGTTAAATAAGTCCGATTCGTTCATGCTTCCAATGAAGAATCCAAAGCCACTTTCACCAAATTTGATTAAAACTAGATGCTGATCATATCGCCAGAAAAAAACTTCAAAAATAGACCCTAAATAATTTCATAAAGTAAGATAATTTTTAAAAAATGAATTCACTTCATGTACGGTATTCAATCCTTTTGAATTTCCGTCTTTTCAATTTGTAGGGGCCTCGGCCGTAATTGATTTAGAATACAGCGAAATAAACTCAATTTTATAAGACATCTTGAGAGGAAATTGCGTTACAGCCTTTTATAATTTCCGATGCTCTTAAAACGTCTGTCCTAGTGATGCTGACGACGAAGCGAGAGACGATCAGAAAAGGTAAATCAGTTACAATCATATTACTAACTTGAAAGAGCCTAACAAGAAGTGATAGAACAGTAAAGGTACTATTGAAATAGGTAGTGTGCAAGGCAGACGCGTTTTTTAAATTAAAACTTTCCTTTTACTTCATTTATTTGAATCATTACTTTTTATTCGAACAGCTTTCTATAATTTCTAGCTTGAAAATATATTTCTTGACGTTTATCTGCAATAAAATACAAGTTTTTAGAATCCATCTTACACTAAACATGTCTGTTGATTAGAAATAACTAATAATGCCATCACACCTATCAATTTAAAAAAGTGGAGAAGTTTATATTTGAAAATTGTTTTATTCTCAAAAGGTTAAAATTTCATCGAAATAGGCAGTAATAAAAACATTGTACCAAGAAAAATGTTCACATTTTTATTGTTTACGAAGATACGCTCATATCGTACACGCAATGACATGAAGTGAAATATTGAGAAAACTACTTTGTTCATTGAAGATTATCATAGTTCTACGGAATTAACATTAATAAAGCTGATAATGAGACAAGAAACTTGAAAATGATAAGTCAAAAATAACAGCGATTAAATATGAATGCACATTGCTTAAGGCGAAAAAGAAAATTAAGAATTTGCGTTCGGCACCATGAAAGAAAAAAGCAACTGAAATCGAAAAAAAGCGGTGAATCACGTGAGATGTGGATCAGAGCTGTACATACCTCTCGAATATTTCGTGAAATGCTTGGCTCACAGTTCAAATATTCAGAACAGTTACATAATTGAGGGCTTTCACCGGTAGTCAAATATCTTAATGTTACTAATAACCTAACATGAGTTGGTATTTTACGAAAGTTGGTATAGGATTTTTTCACAATTCAAGTAAAATTTCGCAACAAAGCTTCATCGTCAGGAATCATTCCCAGCTTCTTGACCACCATATATAATAGGCATGATGACAGCACTAAGGAATCAAAAACTAAATGGTTTTAGAGAAAAATATGTGATGAAAGGATTCTGAAAAATTACATAGTTTTAATACAAACATTTAGATTAATAAGATTTTCAGAAAAATAAAAGTATAAACTACTGCAATCGGCCATGTTAACCAAAACAGCGCATGACGTCACGCCTCAGTAAATATCAATTACCTCCGAGAGTGTTGCTTGAACTTTTGTTGTGTTTACGCATTTTGATCGATTCCTACATAATTCCATAAGTTAATTTGTTGTTTATTCGTGTTCTCTGATTAAAATAAAAAATCCAAGAATCATCAACGATGGAACAAGGTTTTATTACGGCAAATAGCACCAATTTGGCCAAAATTGATTTGATGATGTTAGGAGAGCTTCTTGCACCAAATAAAGACTTTTGCTCGTCTTAATTTCGAAAACAGAAAACTTCCTTGTAAGTACGTTAATATTAATATGTAGCGCTAAGTAAAATTTAATTCACATAAGCCATTTTTAAACTTACGTCATAAGTTACTTTTTAGGTTAGATTATCAGTTTATTTACATATAAGTGTCGTTCGATTTGCTCGCTCGAGTGTAACGCTCGCGTTATTTTCGAATTTTGCTTGAAGGACACAGGCACGCCCAGACACACAAACTTTCTTCTCCTCTTTCCCCTCAAGCACCAACGATTTTATTCGTGTTTCATGCACACATGCACATTGAGGTAATACTTTGTTTATTATTTGTATTATTACAGCAGTATTGATCATAATCTTTTCAATAATTTCATTCATGTCAGACGCAGAAGGACCAAGAAACCAGAAATCACAAATTTCAAACAACTAACGATAGTAACTATTTTTGAGGTTATATGGTGCGCACGCAAGCGTTTTATTTATATTTGTCGTGTCACTATCGAGCACCAAGTATGAGCGGTGTGGCCTGCTCGAGCCTGCAAATCGAACGCCACTATTATAATATTTGTATCGTCACATCTTGTTCTTTTTTATATTCATGTTTTTGATATACGAAAAATGTTTTGTTGACTTTCTTCGTTAAGCATAAATACAATTAATAATAATAATAATAAACGACTCTATTGCTTCCATATATTAATACAAGAAAAAAAAATACACATAATATAAGGTTGAAAGCAAAAGGCTTACAAGTTGCTATAACATCAGCTTATAAACTGTTCCTCCTCTTAACCTTGAATACATCGCTAGGTTGGTGTGACAACAAAATAAATTACAGTGAAGTCTAAACTCAATCGTTCGGATATCATTGTTGCATCGAAAATAAATGTTTCTTGTAGGTCTTATTAAATCTTTGCAATTTGTAAGTTTTAAACATGGCAGGTACCTGATTATAAATCGAGCATATTTGATAGGAATAACTGAGCTTGAAAATTTCTAGTCTGAAGATTGGGGGTGAAAGGGTTCCTTTGTATCGGATATTTAAATTATGTAGATCAGATCGATAGGTAATCTTTCTGTGCAAGTATGAGGGTGTTTTATCATAAATTATTTTTTGAAAAAGAACAGCTGCATGTAGAATCCTTCTATTAGCCATATTTAGCCAACCAATATCTTTCACTTTGTGTGAAATATGTTCTCTTCAGCGTATACCGAATATGAGTCGTAAACATGAATTTTGCACTTTTTGTATTTTTCTTTGATATTGGTTGGATAAAAACGGTCCATATAGTACATCAGCATAATTAAATATAGACAGTATCAATGACTCACAGAGATTTGATTTCACATGTTGTGGGAGAAAATGCCGGTTGCGGTATATATTTTCAAGAGTGATGTATGCGCGTTGTATAACTTGATTTATGTCTTTTTCAAATTTTAGATCGGAGTCCAGTATTATACCTAAACTGTTAGCTTCGCTTACATTCTGAAAAGTATCATTTTTTATTACAATACGTACACTATCAGAAATCTCATCTCTTTTATTTTTGTTGCCAAAAAGTATAACATTAGACTTACTACAATTAATGCTTAGGCAGTGATCTTCTGCAGCTTTAATAAAACTATTAAGTTCCTTATTTATATACCCACATGACTCCACTGCAGTACTGGGGTGGAAACTATGATAAAGTTGAGTATCATCCGCATACAGGTGTACATTACACAACTGAAAATTTTTCACTAGACAGGAAGTATATAAAGCAAAGAGCAATGGCCCCAGAATGGATCCCTGAGGGACTCCGCACCGTAAATCCATATACCCAGAAGAGTGTCCGTCAACCACAACCATCTGTTTACACCCTCGAAGGTAAGATGCTATAAGGTTTCTGGCATTATTGGAAAGTCCTATATAATGTAGAATTTCCAACATTAAATTGTGGTTAATAGTATTGAAGGCTCTGCTAAAGTCTAGCAAGACCAAACAGTGCATTCACCCTTGTCCAAAGCTCTAACAACATCGTCAATATTATGGAGAAGAGCCGTTGTACAACTATAATTTTTTCGAAATCCAGATTGTGTTATAGGTAATAATGAATACTGATCAACATATTTCTTCAGTTTTACTTCTATAGCTCTTTCGAGTACCTTAGATAAAGTTGGCAGTATACTAATTGGGCGCAAATCATTAATTTCAAGTAGATTTGTCTTTTTAGCTATACTTTTACAATGGCTCTTTTCCACAGTTCAGAAAAAATATTATGACTCAGGCAAAAGTTGATAATGTGTGTGATGTAAGGAATTATATATGGAGAACATAACTTTAATAGTCTTAGATTTAATTTGTCTTCATCGGCAGCATTTGTCTTTATACCATTTATTGTTTGGTGAATAAATAAATCAACCTCCTGAAATTCAAAATCCGAATCTATTATTTTTCTTAGTTTGTACGACGAAAGTAATTCTTCAGGAGGTTCTCTCATATAACATGAGTTGATAAAGAATTCCTTTATTTCAGCAGGACTTTTCAAATTGTCCGGTATTGTGCTTGATTGGGTAGGTATCATACTATACGTTATTAGAGTTTTCCAAAGAGTTTTAGAATTCTTGTTACTAAGTTCGAATGTAAAAAATGTTTTCTTTTCTCTCTTAATCGCAGACTTTGTGTGGTTCCTCATGTCTTTATAAAACTGAAAATGATGGTCAAGTTTAGTTTTCTTATACCTGTGCAGCGCTTTATCTCGTTTTTTCATCATTTCTTTGATAGCGCCAGTTAACCAAGGTGCTCGAGGCTTAGATACACGCGATGTTATTAACGACACATGCCTGTCGAACAAGTTCATCAGACAGTTGATCAAAAACGTTATTTTTACATCAGCCCCTTCCTGATCATATATTCCAAAAAATGGAATATTATATAAATCTATTCTAAAATAATCTTCATTAAAATATTCAAAAGACCTATACGTAACCATTCTGGGGCCATGTTTTCAACACTCAATTTTACTTTACATGTATCTATATCATGATCAGAAATAACACCTAATGCGTGAATAACTCCCCTGTCAATAACTCAGTCAGATGATGTTACAATACCATTCAGTAAGGTAGCAGTAGTAGCTGTAATTCTTGTAGGAGTGTCTATGATTTGTTCAATACCAAAGCATTATAACATAGATGACATTTTATCTACCTAAATATCATCGGCATTTGAAAAATATATGTTAAAATCTCCAGCGCATATAATCTCATCTACAGTGGGATGAATCAGACTCGGGATTTCTTCCATTTCAGCAATAAACGAATTCCTATTTATTTTAGGAGGCTTGTATATTGCACCAAGAGCAACAATTTAACTTTTAATTTTTATATTTACCCAAAGTTGTTCCGATACCGTTCCATAATAATTCAGTTCTTCACTATATATCTTATTATTTACGTAAATACACAAACCTCCTCCTAAGCTACCTCTGTCCTTTCTATATAAAATATACCCATCAAAATTAATTTAGTCACTATTTACATTTTCATTTAACCATGTTTCACAAATAAAAAATATATCAAATTGATGTTCATTTACAATTAACTTAACATACTGCAAATAAGGCAGAAGAGACCTTGCAATAAGACAACCTATAAATAAATTACCGAGCATTTATCTCTTACGACAATTCAAAAGTATTCCAAAATAAAATAAAATAGAAAAAAATCGAAATAAGTAGTAATTAACTACGGTTCAATAGAGAATTGAACACAAACGAGTCCCATCTGCACTCATGTGCCACTTTTAGTCTTTTAAAATTTCTGTATTCCAATAGTTATTTAATAAGTGATTGCATAAAAATAACGCAGACCATTAATCTGACATATATTAAATAAATCAAGAACAAATTTTATATTTTAGCATAATCAAAGTTTAGCAATGTCATCAATGGAGGTAATCTTGATAATCTTGTTATCAGCTAATTTCAAGAAGACGATACCTGAATGTGTCCAGACTTTACCTTCTTTTCCGGCTTTTTGAATTACCATCTTATACAATGTTGATTGATCTTTCATTAAATCTTCTTTGATCATATATTTAGTACCTTTAAGATACTTTTTGTTAGAAAAAATATGTTGCCTGGTATATCCATTAAATTTATCAGCAATGGTCGCGATTTCCTTGTCTATAACAGCTTCCAATATCAGATTGATTAATATTTAAGTTCATATTCGTATTGAAAATGAGTAGCACTTGATCTAGTATACTCTCATCATGTATCTCTTCCAATCCATAGACCATAATATTGTTTTTACGGATCCATTTCTCATATTTCCCATTATTTTTAACCATCAACTTAATGGCGTCATCTTGTTTTTGGTCTAATTTTTCTAACCCACTAATTATCTTCTTCAATGACTCCAACTCCATTTCAATATTTTCACTAATTTTCTCTCAAAAATAGAGTTAATTAGCTCGGTAATGAACGACTCTGACATACACATTTTATTGACTGCAGACTTAATCGCTTGGTGTAGTTAATCTCCGTCCTCGCCCTTTTTCTGTTGCCTTGTTGTCATGATGAACAGTTATTATAAATATTGTACTTACAACTCAACGTGATTGTTCAAATCAGACAGAATCTTGATAGCTTACACAAAATACAGTAACAACTCCAAAAATCAGATTTGTAAACACACTATTCTCTCCAGTTTCAGCGAATTTAGTAGCACACGATGTGGGACGTCTGTTCACGACAAAACCATCACGACGTATTCAATATATACTGAGGCGTGATGTCACATGCATTTTCGCGCATAATTCAAAATGGATAGAAAAAATGCAATTATTTTCGTAAAAATTTGGTTTATTGCTGAAAGAATGTGGGAAATAGCATACGTGTACCTACATTGTAGAAGGAGATAACAAAATATGTCATCATCCCTATTCTCTCGTTCACTAACTTGGTCACTTTCTTTTCATTTTTCTATTTAAGTCATTATACACAGACAGTCTCGTAATGTTCCAACAAAATATATACGAGGTTAGTGTCATTACTTGTTTTGTGTCAGTCAAAAATTTGACATACCTAGTATCCTTCAATAGCACACATTCGTTTGTATATCAGTATAAAAACAATTAAACATGTGTGGGCAGAAGAGGAAATCAAATATGAGGTCGCAGATATCAGAAGCCAAACAATGGTTAAATGCTCATTACATAATAGTTCTTAGCAGCTTCGAGGAAAAAACGAAGGACCACCTGCATTGAGCTGCAGGAGCTTGTTACCCGTACCAGGGGCAGAGGGATAACTTATACATAAATATATGAAAATAAATGAAAGTCAAATGTTATGGAAGATTCTTTACTTTAGTATGCAAGATGGAGTTTATTTACAGGAGCGAAAACAAGAGTGAAATATCTAGAGGTTGGAAAAAACACTCCGCTACATATCAGGAAACATGTTGCCAGTTATGAGTAAACACTCCGCCAAACATACACGCTGCTAGTTATGCAACAATAAAGTCCAAATCAATGTTTTACTATTAAAATCATCGTTAGGATGAATATAGTCAATAGCCGGTTGGAAAGTCTGAAAATTACACTAATCTATACAAATTTACAATAGTTACAGTTGAAGCCAAACCCGCACTTAGCTTCAATTAATCAAGTAATGGTTTTAGGTGAATATAAGTTCAGAAATTTACATGAAATAATAACACAATATAACAATAAAACGTTTACAAATCAGTTGGTAACAATATGGCATCAAAACCAGGACATCTTGAAATTAGCTACCAAAGTTCTCCAGCGGTGCTAGGTGAATGGATTTCGACTTGGAGACAGTCAGCGGATATTATTATTGGATATATTATCCTTCTAATAATAACAAAAAAGGTACTTACAATTAGTTCCAATAATAGGTTATACTATACTTATTAATTATTAGCAATTACAAGCGTCACAATCCCCATAACGTATCGTCCTAAAGTTTTTGGAAAATTTTTAAATTATTTATTTTTGTACCCAATGTCGTTTAATCAAGTTGCCATTCAAACTAAAACGTCACACGTAATCAAGTTTGATTATGACAGTTTAGTTTTGCAAATCGATTGTAACAAAATGTCTTACAAATTAGATATTCGTCAGGGCATTTACAATCTAGTTGGACGAATACCTAAGCATGATATTGTTGCAATCTACCAAGAGCAAAATATAAGTAAGTTAACCATTTACAACACTATAAGGAATTGTGAAGAGGGTATACCATGCATTAATTTACCCAAAAGCGGTAGACCAAGAATTTTGAGTGTAAGAAGAGAAAGAAGACTGATGGAAGCTGCTAAAGACAAAGTTGGAGTTTCTCAGAGAAAATTAGCCCGGAGATTTGGTATTTCGAAAACCACTGTATTAAGAACAATTGATCGCACAAACTCAGTGTTTAGGAAAAGAAGAAAGGCACCAAAATACACCGCAGACCAGCTAGAAAGAATTACACGTTGTTGCCGCGCATTAAGGCGTATCCACTTTGCCAATAAATTGATTGTAACATAACAGCTCAGGCTAGGCCAATAGAGGAATTTTGGTCAATACTATCGAGGAAAGTGTACGATAAAGGATGGGAAGCTACAAATGAAGATCAATTGTGGCGTCGCATCTTCCAAAAGATTAGAGAAATAGAACATGCTCTCGTCCAAAGGAAGATGGGACAAGTCCGAAGAAAATTACGACTCATTGAGGATAACGGGCCACTATCCATAATGTAATATGTAATTATTTTTCGTTATTAGTGTTGTTAATTGTTGCCACATGTGCTTTTAAAATTAAAAACATTTGGAAAAATGTATTAGCATTTAAAAGTTTTCCAAAAACTTTAGGACCATACGTTATTATAAAGGAAAAACACTACCCTTTTTAGAACACAATGAACAGACGTCACTTATATGACATTGTCAAAAAACAAGTTAAGTTATTAGCGGGAAAGCGAACTAGACCAGCAAGTGTTTGTCGTTTTCACTCAAATATTATCCCACGGGCAGACCGACTATTGTACGAATTTAATGAGAAATTCGTACAAAACATTTTTATAAAAGTTGAAACAATTAAATGAAATTGGCTATTATTATGTTTCCATCACTGATAAAATTATTCAACAACTTCTTTTAGTAGTCAATGATGACGTAAGAGCCAAGAAATGTGAAATCACTGTTATCTGACATTACAACATCAGTGTTGTTATAATCATCATTGTTTTTGGGGCGTATGATGTAAAAACTCGAACTAGTGATTTATTGGTAGAGTTTTGTGATTAATAACGCCTCTTTATAGGAATTAAAGTTTATTAGATATACGAAAAACGAACCACAGAACATACATAGCTTCTGATAGTGATCCGGTTAGCGATTGTAGAAAGTATAGAACAAATACAAAACGATGTGATAAATCAAATACTCGTTTTACTACAAACTAATCTACGATTGTTCGAATGAAATGTAATTGCATACTGACTATTAAAATAGAGTTCCAAAAAGAAGCCACCGAGTAACTTCAACTTTAAAATAACTCAAACCAACCACTAGTGGCAACGTCATACATTGTCTACAACATACCAACTACTTGATTAAAGGGTAGGGGAGAGTAGTCGAATATCAACCGCTGTCCAATATCGATCACACACCCCTACCCAATTCTTGAAGCTTCTCAACTTCTTAATAGAGCGAGACCGCTTGCGCTGGGATGGTATTTACTATGTATACAGTCACCTACGCACTTAGTCGATGTTTGACCGTAGTGAATGCTTGATGTTAAATTTTGCCTTATTCCTTATAATATTTGTGACACCGATACGAAAGTAAGTAATGATTTAATTTGATTGTAGCTTTGATTTTTGTGCAGTAAGGTAATTAGATATGTATGTGCTTATTATGTGTGATGAATTATCGTTACATTTTCACAGATTTTTTTTGTAATTCATCTTTTTTGTCTACCACGTGCAGTCGGCTAATGTCAACCGGGGTGATCGATATTTTCCTACTGTGATCGATATTGTACCAATGGCGTTTATTCTTTTACAGATGCCTCGTCAAAAGTATACACGCAAAACTTCTCGCGCTTCGTGGTCTGAAAAGGATATGGAACGTGCGCTTAAGACAATACATGACAAAGTTGCTTCCATACGAAAAACTGCACAAATGTTCAATATTCCATATGGAACATTACAAGACCGTTTAAAAGGTCGCTTCGCTACAAAAAAGTACAAAATGGGCAGAAAATCTGTTTTTACTGTTCAGCAAGAAGAAGGTCTCGCAAAACATGTTATAAACCTCTCTCGCCTTTTTTATGGACTAACATCTTCGTCCATAAGAAAACTTGCATTTGAATTTGCACAAACCAATAAAATAAAAAACACTTTTAATAAAGAGAAAGCAATGTGTGGAAAAGATTGGTTCTATGCATTTATGCGGCGCAACCCGACATTGAGCTGCCGTAAACCGGAAGCCACAAGTCTGAGCCGTGTGTTGGCATTCAATAAAGATGAAGTTACGTAATTTTATGATAATTTAGATAAGCTCTACTCTGAACACACTTTTGAAGCTCATCGCATCTTCAATGTAGACGAAACAGGGATTAGTAACGTTCACGTGCCAAGCCGCATTATTGCCCAGAAAGGTCAAAAACAGGTAGGAGCTGTCACAAGTGGTGAGAGGGGCCATCTTGTAACTGTTGTTGTAGCGATGAGTGCTGCAGGTTCGTTTGTTCCACCGATGTTTATTTTCAAACGAAAGAGAATGAAAGAAGCTCTAGAAAGAAACGGGCCAACTGGTGCTGTATATAGGTGCTCTAAGTCTGGATGGATTACTGAGGAGATTTTTGAAGACTGGATTCAACATTTTGCAAAATTTACAAAAGCTAGTAAAGATGATCCGGTCCTGTTATTAATGGATAACCACTCCACTCATTCAACTTCAAGGTCATATCATTATTGCAGAGATAATGGCATTAAAGTTGTTTCAGTTCCGCCCCACACTTCACACCGGTTGCAACCGCTCGATGTTGGTTTTTTCGGACCATTAAAGAGTGCATACAATCAAGAATGCGATAGATATATCAAAGCAAGAAAACACGAGAAGATTCTGCAAACGGATATTGCGGAGTTATTTAAAACTGCTTTTAATAAAGTGGCAGCTGTAGAAAAAGGGGTCAAGGCTTTCGAACCTACTGGCATTTATCCATTTAACCGATCTGTATTCAGTGATGAAGAGTTCAGTACCTTACTAGTCGATCCAGCGCCAAATGCTGAGCAGAATCAAGAACCGATAATTGCTGAAACAAATGCAATAACACGATTAGAAAAAACACTGCTTCCTGTACCTGGACCATCTAAGATAAAACAACACGATCCACCTTCCATGAAAAGAGCACTTCCTATATCACCTACCTCCACAGTTCAACAACCATCTCCATTAAAAGCTCCGTCGCCTATCCCTGGACCATCTAAGACAAAACGTCACCGTACACCTTCCTTTGGTAGTGAATCTTCAGAATTAGAGCTTGAAGAAATTGTAGACGATGAATTGACCGACGATGATGATCCGACACTTCAGCTACCCGTGGAAAATAGAAGCTTTGCAGAACTTCTACCCTTGCCAACAGTAACAACTAGAACCAAATCGCGAAAAACCAAGCATTCCCAGATACTGACCTCAACGCCATTAAAAGAGGAATTGGAAAATAAAGAAGAGAAAAAGCAACAAAAACTGAAGAAGTTAGAAAAACAAAAAGATATTAAACAGGAGAAGCTGAAAAAAGCTTCACGACGTATAGTTCCCGAAAAGAAAGATAATTCTACAAATGCCGACATATGTTCTGTTTGTCAAGAGTTTGGAAAATCAAATGAAGTATGGTGGAGATGCCGTTCATGTGCCGTGTGGACGCATGCAGATTGCACAATCATTGAAAATGCTAAAGATTATGTTTGTAGTAAATGTTAAAAAGTTTGTTGTAACCTTACTTTTTGAATAAACTAAATTTAAAAAATTTGGTTGATATTACCCGATATGGTTGACATTACCCGACTTTATGGTTGATTTTATCCGACTGGTAGATATTATCCAGAAAAGTACCGGTATGAGTTTTGTACATTAGAAAAGAACAAACATTATTTATTCCATTATCTTTTTTTGCCATAACGTTACTTATAGTTTTTGAGGTAATTTCATATACAAAGCGTCTTTATACATATATTACATATACAGTTATGAACAATTTTGCTTAAGTGGTCGATATTCGACCACTCTCCCCTAGCAAGTTTTATTAAATACAATACCTATTTTGAATCTGCTTACTTATTCCCAAATATCAATACAAGATGTGTTATAAATACCTATGAAATGAAGTATAATCAATTTTTTCTTATTTCATTTCGTTATGTATACATCAATAAGTGGTGTAATTATAACGTCAATAACCCTAAATGGGCACCCTCCAATGTATAACGAAGGGCTTTTAGCATAACATGGACTTATTTTCCATGTATTTTTTCAATTTTCTTCTACCTCGGGGGCTGCCAATTGAGAATAATAGGAATCGATCAAATAATTTGCAGTATTACATTCAGCAGGTTCATCGAGAATTCGGCATTTTTCTCTTGTGCTTAGTTTATGTTTTTATAAGAAAGTTTAGAATTCAGCATACGAAGAGTAACATATGATAGTCTTTAGCAGCACAAAGATGATATTAACTAGGTATATAATGATAGAAAGCTTTTGAAAGCGAAACTATTATCCCTTGAAAACCTGGGGACGACTAACTAAAATATTTTGGGTATTATGTGTAAGGGGAGAGGGGTAGACAAAGAGGTAATATGCTTGATTTTTATACTGAAAGGAAAATAATTTGATTGAGGATATATCTGTTCTCAACGGTTATGATAAGGAAATAATATATAAAATAATAAATCATCATAGGTTGAAGAAATCTCTTCGTGAGACTACTTTTTATCCAAAATCGAAGTTAAAAGCAGAAGCAATTTGATTAATCTGCTTGTTTAACGATTATTTTCAATAGTGTAGGATTAAGTTTAATTTATAAACCAAAAAATAATTTAAAACAGTTGTTAGATATCCCTAAGGATAAAATACTGGATCTGGAAAACAGTGGTATTTACAAAATTAGCTGTAATGATTGTGAAGGAAAGTATTTTGAGCAAACGAAGAGGTCTGTGGGCGTTCGGTTTAAGGAGCATTTAGCTAAGTGGTTCCTATCATGGGGGCGATGTAGGTTATCAGGGGAGCACTAAATAAGTGGGAGTCGATTTGGGGGCGACGAGAATCCAAAATAGTACTGTGTAAAACCTATACAGTAGAAGTTGTCGGGTAGCACGAGTCACTGGCTATTCTCAGCCGCTGAGTTCACTGCACTCACCGCTCTCCCCACCTGTTGCTGCTCAGCACGGCCGATGAGTGACTCAACCGCATGATACAAAGAAAACAAGATATGATATTGCGCATGTTAGGGCAAAGCGTTATACGTCATGTGGTTAGTTATTTCGGAAGCGCATAACTTAAAACCTTATTGTTTTGTACTATGTTGTGAGTTTGTCAGTCGATTTTTTTATTAATTTTACTTTTAAAATGCGTTGTGCAGTAGCTAGGTGCCACACAGGTTATCAGTCTAAAAACTTTACCAGGGATATGATGTTTTTTTCGATTTCCCAACGACGAAAATCTTAGCAAGGAATGGATTAATGTTTGCAAACGGGAAGACAAAATTAATGTTGAAAACGCGCGTATCTGTTCAAAACATTTTGATACAGACTCTTTTGAGAGAAACTTAAAATTTGAGCTTTTGGGATATTCAGCTAGAAATCGTCGGCTTCTTAAACTGGATGCATTACCCACTTTAAATGTGCCTAACAAAAAGTGTGACAAAAGTTTGATTAAAAATGGAGAAGATCGTTTTAATAAACGAAAACGGACGCAATTTGTGAACAGTATACTGGAGGCAAGGTGAGATATTAATATTTATGAAGTGTGATGCCAGACTAATCCAAAGAAATTTGTGTTTGGTGGTTCAGGATAGTTTTAGGTTGATAATAAATATTTTATTTGTTTAAGTGAATGCAGTAACGATCAAGATAGCGGAAATGCGAGAAACAATGATATCGGGAACCCTAACAGTATCCAGCATAAAAAAAATGTTGGGTATGTGTTTATTATTGTTATAGTTCGGCTAAAATTGTCAAAATATTGTATTAGATAATACCATAATACTTGGCAATAAGTACCTAATCAGATCGACATTGGTAAAGTGTAATTTTACTTGTTTAAATATTCTATTTTACTTCTTTCTCTTGGCTATTCTCTGCTTATACTAATTTATTATAATTTCGGTACAAACACTGATATTAATGAAAGGGATGGCATTACCAGTAAACTGAAAAATGATAATAATATATTTAGATCTTTTTTCTCACTATCCCAAGTAAATAAGTTAAAAGATCCAAAGAAACGAGTAACTTGGAGTGAAGAAAATATTTCTAAGGTTAGTTTAGGAAAATATATTTAAATACTTTATTTATTTATAATGAAATAATGTTAATAAACAATACTTCTTTATAGGCAATTGTCATTCACTCTGCAGGTGCTCGAGCCTATAGGCTTTTGTTGAAAAAAGGCTAACCATTACCTTGCGTGTCAACTCTTAGAAAATGGTCCAAAAAAATTGCGGTGGAACCTGGCATTTTGAAACAGGTAATTCAATAAAATCAGAACGCCTAATTGTTTCTGTAAAAACTAGTCATTTGATCATGTTAATTGATGTGTAATTTTTTTAGGTGTTTATGATTGTTAAACAAACTGATTTAACAGAACTATAAAAGGTTGTGTTTTATCATTTGATGAAATTAAAACCAGGAGTGTTTATTTGTATGATAAAACACAGGACCCAACATTGAAACCTTATAATTATATTCAAGTAGCTATATTAAGAGGTTTGTTGGGTAATTGGAAGCAACCAATTTCTTATGATTACGACTGTCGAATGACCAAAGAAAAACTTTTTGAAATATTGAAATATGTAGAAAATAGTGGATTCCCTGTTGTTGCAGCAGTGAGTGATTTAGGAGGTGGAAATCGAGGTTTGCACAAAGAATTGGGCATAACTACATCACAAACTTGGTTTGAAAGTCCAACAACTAATCGAAAAATTTATGTATTTGCGGATGTGCCACACTTGATGAAATTATTGAGGAATCACTTTGTTGATCAGCTTCGTTTTGAATGGAAAGGAAATAAATAAAACTATCATGGAGAGGCTTATACAAATCACTAGCTCTAGTGATCTAAATATAGCTCATAAACTTTCTCAAGACACTTTATATGTTAAGGGTGCTCAAAGACAGAAAGTGAAATTCGCAACAAAACTTTTCTCTCATACAACTTCAAGGACTATAACAAGATGTGGAATGCTTGGGGAATTTAATATGAAAATTGGATTCAATGTGCTGAATTTTTTAAAGATGTAAGACTGAAGCAAGAGGTACTTCAATTTATACAATATAATGTTATTCTATTTTAAGGGACATGATTGGTTTGACGTTCGCAACGTAAGGGCTCCTGAAGAGGATAGCAGAGAGAGAAAAAAAGGTTTGGGCCTATCGCTTGATGTTCAAACTTCAATTTTAGATAAAATGAGTAATATTATTTCAACTCTTAAGGTCAAAGGAGAAAACTGTTTATAGCCTTTTCAAAAGGGTATTCTGATTACCAACTTATCTTTAAAATTGCTATATGAAGACCTCAATGTCAAATATGATATTAAATACATCCTTACTTACCGTTTAAATCAGGATGTGTTGGAAAATTTTATTGGGGTAATAAGATCAAAAGGAGGATTACACGACCATCCAAATCCCCTGGAATTTAAATATCGCCTAGGAGCCTAAATTTTAGGAAGAAATGAAGGAGCCCTCTCCAGTGAAGGTAATACAGAGACAGATGTACTCTAGATTTACAAACAGTAAATGTTCTAAGTAAAGAACACTTTCGACACCTCATTACAGCGGACACTCTGATTTGTGAACCTTTAAATGAAGAACTGGATTCCATCCCTTATGATGGTTTATAAAATTTGGCGGGATTTATTTTTCACATGTTGAAAGAGACTGAACCAACAGCGTCAACCTCCACAAATGCTCTTGATTTACATTCTTTTACATGGTTTGATCATTTGTCTAAGGATGGCTTGGATAAACCATCTGACATGTTGATGCAGCACATGGAAAAACTGGAAACAATTTTCAAAAATGTAAATTCTGATAATTTGCTTATTTCTAAAGGATATATCAGTCATTTAATTAATTGTTGTTCAAACATTGATTGTAGCCTGAAAGTTAAACAATTTTAATTTAAATCCCGGATGTTTTTCCGCATACGCAATTTAAACAAAACTTTAGAAGATAAGAATTTGTCAATAAAAAATAAAATGTCAAAAATTGTTAAATAATACGACCCCTGTTATGTTTTAATTTGCGATTTTACTTTTTGTTAATTCTTTATTTAACTTGAAAATATCTATTCTCTTTATCTATGTGCTATGTGCTTTATTTATTCCTAACAAAAAAAAATATAAAATTAGATATGATTGCATCACGTATGCAAAACTATCTGTCTACATACATCAGTATATCACCACAATACCAAAAACTTTGATAGCGAAACGCGTATCAAGTCTAGAGTTTAGAGTATTAATAATCTCACTAGTTTTGTGTTTGTCATCAGAGAAAGCTGTCAAAAATGGTCTCATATAAAAACATGATGTAAATCACGTCTAACTACATTCGATTCGTCAATATAATTTCATACTAAAAATTTCTATCTAACGTAATAACTAGAAATCGTTAAAAATGTCATATATTCTATTAGGTTAAATTCAAATTTTACTAACCGCATGACGTCATGCGCCGACTGGACGAATTTGGCACGGCTATTAAGCATATCTTGTTTTCTTTGTATCATGACTCAACCCCAGCTATTATAGAATTAAAGAACCAATAGGATCACGGAACGCTGAGTGGCTCCTATCTAGACCTACCATTGACCTACATTTGTAAATAAGGGCCGTAAAAAGCTGATTCAGTTTCCGACCCTTGAAAAGTTTTCAGTGTCAGATAACGAGATTCTTCAACTCCCTTGAAATCATAATATATACTGATCACTTTGACAAGTTAAAAACTGACATGGAATCAAGATTTGAAGATTTGACCAAGTTACAAATTTCTCGTTGGAAGCTATAGATAAACTTGATAACTCTTCGCAGACAGAGTTTCTAGATCTGAAGTATGACTGTGAGACGAAATTAATTTTCAGGCCGAGCGATTACGAGTTAGCCTGGGTAAAGCTTATGGTCACTTATCCACAACTGTGGGGAAAATGAACCACTTCTCATCTCTTTCCCGTCAACCTATTTAGTTGAAAAAAGATTTAGTTCTGTTGTCCAGCTCCTCTCAAAACAAAGAAATAAGTTGGATTTGCGCCTGAATTTGACGAACATGAAGCTTTAACTGGTATCCACCAAACACAAGGTAACCATTGAACATATAAAATAAAACAATAACAAAGTTCACAAAAATTCATTTAGTTTTTCAAATTGTGACTGTGAACTTTCATAATTTCTCCAGATTCCAATTTAAAATATGTATTCCTGTTTTTTGAATGTATGCCATTGATCTTAGGAATAACGGTGAATCCAGAGAAAATTGCTTCCATTCAACAATAGCCACAACCAACCGACAAACATCAAATTAGGAGTTTCCTTGGACTTTTCACATATTATAGAAGATTTATCAGGAAGTGTGGAGACATTGCCAAGCCCCTAACTCGACTCACAGAAGAAACAAGAGCTGTCCAATAGGACGAAGACTGTCAAACGACATTTGAAGCCTTGAAGAGGCATTTAGCCTCGCCGTCAATATTAGGATATTCATTACCAGAGGGAGACTCCATTCTTGACAGACACAAGCAACGTAGGAATTGGAGGAGTGCTCTTACAGATCCAAGGCGGGCAAGAAATAGTGCTGGGTTATTTAAGTAAAGTTCTCTCCAAACCAGAAAGTAACTACTGCGTCACAAGAAGAGAAACTTTTTCAGTAGTGAAGTCCCTGGAACCTTTTTACCAGTATTTCTATGGTAGAAAGTTCTTAATCCGGACTGATCATGCAGCACTCAACGGGTTGATGCAGTTCAAGAATCCCTAGAAACAGATCGCTAGATGGATTGAACGACTTCAAGAGTACGATTTCAACATCGAATATCGAGCTGGTGTGAGTCACCGAAATGCCGATTCCCTGTCCAGAGAATCGGCGACATGTTTGGCAAGAAGTGTCAAGATGTTCACCGACACTCAAAGCATATTGGGCTCAGTGCGAGTCCCTTGTCCTGGAAGAAGGGTTGTTGAAAAGAGTCCTTGAACACGATGATAGTTCCGAGATGAGAAGACAGATAGTTATCCCGAGAATAGAGTAGCTGAGGTGTTGAGAAACTTACACGGCAGTCCATCGGTAGGTCATCTGGGAGTGAATAAAATCCTTCAGCGAGTCCGCGAAAGGTGTCATTGGATGAACAGCTCCGACGATGAGAAGAACTGGTGAAATGTACAAAATGTGGTACGAGTAATGGACCCCATGGCCAGAGAAAGGGACCTATGAAACAATATAATGTTGGAAGCCCTTTCGAAAGGATTGCTTTAGACATCGTTGGACCATTTTCGACGACAGAAAATGGTGGTAAATACATCCTGGTAGTAATGGATTGTTTCACAAAGTGGGTGAAAATTTATGCGATCCCAAATCAAGAGACCACAACTGTCGCGGATGTACTGGTGAAAGGGTTTATCAGCCGATATGGAGTGCTCTTGGAAGCCTACAGCGATCAAGGCAGAAACTTCGAGAGCCAGATATTCCAGCAAATTTGTGACAAGCTGGGAATGAAGAAGACCAGGACAACAGCGTTGCATCCACAGTTAGACGGAATGGTCGAAAGAATAAACATGATCATTGGAAAATACCTGTCCAAAGTAGTTACCAGGCACTAGAGAGATTGGGACCAGTACCTGTCCCTATTTGCGTTGGCGTATCGATCGGCCATTATTTCACTTCTTTGCTCTTAAAAAAATATGCAAAGAATGTACTCTTTAATTTTTTTCAATTTTATTTGAGAGTGACTGTATAAAACTACTTTTGTAGTTTTTATATACGATAATAAAATTGTTCAAAATAATAAAACTGCTTTATTATTTACACTTTGCTTCAAATTAAAATTAGGCATACAGTAAAAATGAAAATGTGGCGACAGCAAGGGGCAATGGGCCAGAAAAAGTTGGGAACCACTGATTTAGCTCTTTTAAAATATGGACATACAGAAAAATCAGATATTGCCGAGCATGATATTAATCATAAACTTACAATAGGTTTAGGAAATGTGAAATTGTTAAAAATGTATCCAGCAATAGATTGTTAGTTATATTTTAGATTATTGTAGTAGTTGAATGTAAGAATAGTTTAAATAGAGACAAAGAACCAACTCCTTTTAGATAGATAGAAATTAAATGTGAAATTCCTTTCACTCCAAACTGTATATTTTCGTAATAAGCTGTAGGTATACATAATTTATACAACCCACAGAATTTGGTCAAAAACTCTTTTAATCACGAAAACTTTTCTGTTCAGCTCCTTTAATTTGATCGGCTAAAGTAAAGTTAGAGTGACGGTTCTAAGAAGTTTATATTTGGTTTCTCGAGTTCGATTTACTAGGGCACAGGTTACAAATATCTAAGAATTGATTTTTTTGGAGACAAAAAAAAAGACATTAAGTTTTTCAAATATACAAAAACAAAAGAAAGAGATAATTTTAGGAGGTTAAAATAGGATAGATCCGAGAAAACTAAAACTAAAAAAGGTAATATAACATTTGAATAAACGGTTTTGAAGATTAAACCTAACTTTTCCGCATCTGTCGGACGCCCTGAACAAAAATTGGTCACTTCTATGCAATTCGGAAACTGTATCGTGCTAACAAAGCAACATTTCTACGGAAAAAACAAAAATTTGATACTTCAAGTACTATAGCACCCGTTGTACCGGCTCTGGTGAGCAGAAAATTAACTGGGTTCATCTGTGAAACACCCTGAACAATATGCGATCATAAAATTGGTCACTTATATACATTCCGTAGGCTGTATCGTGCTAACAACCCGAAATTTCTCCAAAAATTACAAAAAATGCGGTACTTGAAGTGCCATAGCACCCGTTGTGAGCTGAAAATCAATAAGATTTATCTGTGAGTTGCCCTGAACAATATCCAATCATATAATTGGTAACTTGTATACACTCTGGAGGCTACATCGTTTATTTTGTAGAATTACAAAACAAAATGAAACAATCGTCCGTATGGACACATTCTTCAATTACCAAATCTTTTAAACATAAAGAATAATGTTGATATATCAAAATATCTTACCTGCATGCTGGAATAAAACGTAAATCCTAAGGATTTATTGGTAGAAAATCGAAAATATTTTTACCAGATGAAATTGGGAGGTTTTTGGAGAAAAAATCTGAAAATCAACTCTTTTTTTTTCGTAAATATGTACTTAATTGAATCAAATGAAAGAATTAAAATTTTTATAAAGAAATTTTAAATAGTTTAAATTATAAATACAATTTTACTTATTAAATTCGCGAGGACCGTAGCCCAGCGATGTAAACGGTTGGTTATGAAAGTTATATAGTTTTATGGCAATTTTTTTAGAACAGCCCTCCATATAATTTTTTAAGATGGTACAATAAATAATTTAGGTATATACAGGGTGATTCATAACTATTGGGACATAGGCTAAGGGTAGATTATTTGGACCTAAATATGGCGATAGGACCAAATATACCTCAATAAAATATTGCTGTGGAAAAAGATAAAGGACGTTAAAGTTGAATCATTTTTTCCGTTTTTTGCTAATAATTTCATTGTAAATCTATCGTTTGATATCAAAATCGGCACAGAGGTATAATTTTATACAGGCATTATTATTTTATGTATTATTTGACATTTTGTTACAGGGGGAGCCTCGGGAAGAATTTCTGATGATGAAATTGACTGGTAACTTTTTTTGATGATTTTTTTTAGTGATTTTTATTGAAAAATAAGAGATAAACATCATTTCTACGTAATATTGATACTCCTCTTGAAACACGATATTCTCATTCGTTTTCGAGAAAAACGCAATTGAACAGAACAGAGTATCGGAAGGGGATTTCATTTATATATGAAGAGTGTTCTTTGGACTGTCAGATAATTGTTACTGGTAAATGACATTTCTTGTCAGTGAATACATTTTGCTGCGAGTTTATAGTCAATTCTTGCATTTTTTAAAGCTATCATACTCGTATACTTTTTCGATTGAAATGCCTCGTCACAATCATTTTACGAATGAAGAAATCGGGATATTATTTGTGTATACGCACAAGAACATTTTTGCGGCCGCTCTGCAGCCAGAAGGTATGAATTGTTATATCCAGGCAGAAGGCAACCAAATCACAAAACTTTTTTAAATCTATTTCATCGGTTGTGTGAAACCGGGTCATTTCACAAGAAAAATAAAGGTTGTCGTCCGAAACAAATTTCATCTAATCAAGAAGATGAAATTTTGGTTCGAATAGATGAAAATCCTACAGTAAGTTCACGTCATTTGTCATCAGCAACAGGAGTAAGTCGTCTATTATTAGAATTCTAAAAAAAAGAAAAGTTCCACTCTTATCACTTCACTCCTGTTCAAAATTTGCTTCCAAGAGATCTCCCACGACGGTTACAGTTCTGCCAACGTAATAAATTTTATTAAGAATATTATGTTCACCGATGTTCAATTGACGAAACAGCCATTATTGGGATGAAAAAATCCGCATGATTTCCCGGGATCCGCAAAATCCCAGAAATACATTTTCAGCATGAGTTAAAATTGAATATTTGGTGTGGCATTATAGGCGACCAACTACTAGGGCCATATGTTTTGCCTCCAAATTTAAATGGAGATTCTTATTTATTTTTTTTGCGAAATACTTTTAGTGATATTTTGGATAATCTCTCACTAGTTGTAAGAAATAAAATGTGGTTTGTGCAGGATGGAGCTCCACCTCATTTCCCTTTAGTAGTTAGAAATCATCTAAATGACACATGTCCTTAACGATGGATTAGCAGAGGAATTGATTTTGAATGGGCACCAAGAAGCCCTGAGTATAATAACCCGCTTGATTTTTATGTTTGGGGACATATGAAGTCCTTAGTTTATGCCAACGAAATTAACTCGAGAGACGAACTCTGGAGGAAAATACAAAACGCGGCTAACTTTATAAGGGGACAGAATAATATGTTCTTTGAAGTTCGAAAGTCCTTTATTAAAAGAATTAAAAAATGCATAGAAGTCGGAGGAGGCCACGTAGAATATTTAATTTTGAGTTTGCTCTTTTTATGTTACATTGTTTTTATTTATGATTTATCGTCGAAATAGAAGCCTTAAGATACAAGTTTTTTTATTGTACGTTACTTGAAATCCCCTTCCGATACTCTTACCTGTTCAATTGCGTTTTTATAGAAAACGAATGAGAATATTCTGTTCGAACAAGAGTGCCAATATTACGTAGAAATGATGTTTATGTCATATTATCTAATAAAAATCACTAAAAAGTTTCGTCAAAAAAAGTTACCAGTCAATTTCATCATCAGAAATTCTTCACGAGGCTCCCCCTGTAACAAAATGTCAAATAATACAAAAATAATATAGCCTAAGTAAAATTATGCCTCTGTGCCGATTTTGATATTAATCGATAAATATACAGTGAAATTATTAGCAAGAAACGAAAAAGAATTCAACTTTAACGCCCTCAAATCTTTTTCCACAGCAATATTTTATTGAGGTATATTTGGTCCAATCGCCATATTTTGGTCCAAACAATCTACCCATTGCCTATGTCCCAATAGTTATGACTCACCCCGTATAAACAAAGGAGATTAAAGAATTATTATGTTCAAAAGTTTTAAATGTATTTGTGGAACTTCCCTTATTAATGGGAGTAGAAAAAGAAATGCAACTTTCAAGTAATGGCCATTAATACGAAACTCGCCTGCGACTCGTTTCCTACAACTTGCTCGTGTATTAATGGTCGTTGCATAGAATACTATTAATCAAGTTGATTTATTTGTACTACATTATTCCTTAATACCAACAACCAAAAGATGTTTAAAATGACACCTTCATTATTAAATAGAAATAATAGTCCATTATAATTAATTGAACACTAAATTCAAATAATTCAAACATTTACGTAGGCAAACAAATATTACGCACCTTTAAGCATTATGTTTTTGATTATATTTCTAGCAGAACCTTGTCAACTGGCGTAGACATTCAACTAGATAAATAATCTTAATTTGACAAAATTAATGTCGAAATTAATAATTTATTATGTACAAATTTTCAAAATGGTACAAAGTTATGAATGTTTAACTTCGTTGGTTTCAGATCGGAAGACACTTTATGTTTCGATTTGATGAATATTCACTTGTCTCGTATAGAAACTAAGTAACGATGTGTTAGACTTAGTATCTCTGATTATTTGACTTGGAGTGAAGTTACTTCGATATGTAACGACGACTCAATGAACTCGATTGAGTGTTGAACCGATTTCGTTTTCGAGTTGTAAGCTCGCTTCGATGAGTATTAAAACTTTGTTATTGAGTATTGAACTCGCTTCGATGAGTGTGAAAACTGAACTTCGTTATTGAGTGCTGAACTCGCTTCGATGAGTGTAAAACCTTTGTTATTGAGTATTGAACTCGCTTCGATGAGTGTAAAAACTGATTTCTTCACATGGGGCGTGTTTACATGTGGATTGGGTTGACCAAACGAAAATAAATATTTCCTATTTGCCAGTATCATTTGACTCGTCGGGTTCATCGACAAGAATCAACAATGGATGCCTTCAATAGATATTTCAATTTATATTGAATACTCCAATAGTAATTGTAACCTTTTTACTCAGAAAGGTTATTCAAACGTTTCAATAAGTTTAGGGTTTGTACAATACAATAGATAATAGGGTGAAACGTGACATTTTCCTAATAGAGTAAGATCCCAGAGCGTTGTGGCATAACTTATTCTCACATGGATGGAACCTTCACGACTTAGTAGCGTCTAGTATACTTTAAATACCTGCGTACTTGTGGGGCTTGCCCTGTGACACCTAGGCAGGTACCAGGTGAGAAAGGTAACTAAAAATATGAGTTATCTATTATAAATTTGTATGGCTGATTTTTATATATATTTTGTAGAATATTATTCTGAATTAGAATTATAAAGTGTCAGACACTTTTCATTGACCAGAGCTTTTGTCAGACGCTTTAAAGCTCGACAAAAAATAAACGGTTTTAAAGATTAAAACTAAATTTTCCGCATCTGTGACCCTGAACAATATTCTATCATAAAATTGGTACTTTTATACACTTCGGGGGATGTATTGTGCTAACAAACCGAAATTTATCCAAAATTAACCAAAAATTTAGTATATCTGGAATTTATAGGACCCGCTGTACTCGCTCCAGTCAACTGAAAATCAATAGGGTACATCTGTGAGACACTTTGAACAATATTCAATCATAAAATGGATCAATCGTATACTCTCTGGAGGCTGTATTGTGCTAAGAAACTGAAAATTCTCCAAAAATGACAAAAATCTGGTACTTCAAGTACCATAGCACCCGTTGTATTGGCTTTAGTGAGCTGAATATCAATAGTGTTCATCTTTGAAACGCTCTGAATAATATTCAATCATAAAACTGATCACTTGTATATACTCCGGAGGCAGTATCGTGCTAACAAACTGAAACTTCTCCAAAAATGACAAAAATATCATACTTAAAGTAATGTAGCACCTGTTGTATTGGCTCTGGTGAGCTGAAAATCAATAGGGTTCATCAGTGAGATGTCCTTAACAATATTCAATCATAAAATTGGTGACTTGTTGAACTCCGGAGGCTGTATCGTGCTAACCAACTGAAACTTCGCAAAAAATGACAAAATGTCGTACTTCAAGTACCATAGCACCCGTTGTACTGGCTCTGGTGAACTGAAAATCGATAGGGTTAATCTGTGACATCTCCTTAACAATATTCAATCATGAAATTGCTGACTTATTGCACTCCGGAGGCTGTATCGTGCTAACAAGAATTGTAAGGAAAAGTGGCCGACGACAACGACGACGACGACGACGACATACACACAGGATTTTTTTCTAAAAACCGGTTTTTCGTGTTGTTGTTGATGGAAAATGTAAAAATACCTCAAAAAAAATTTCAAAATTCCAACTTTTTTGAAGTAAACCAATACTTTTCTCGCATATTGAAAGGTTGGGCGGAAAAGTAATTAATGAACTTTACTTATTTTTTCATGTCTGACTTTTGAATATGTTATTCAAGTAACTATTACAAAGTTATATTTCATCAGTCAGACAAATTCGAGTGACCAAACATCCCCTAAACACAAAATCCCCTAAACACAAAATTATTCAGCCGGGAGTGCGAGCGCGAGAGCACTATGCGCATGCATTTCAGAGCGAGTGAGACGTTCACAACAACTTGGTTCCCCTTCTTAAACTCACCATCTGTTCCACTCTACAGTCAAACCTATAGTATCCAGTGCAGTTCGGGTGTATGAGAGCACATGTTTTTGTTGTTTATATCGTGTAATTAGTGACTGATATTGTTATTTGTGATAGTGAAAACCATGGAAGAAGAAAAATCTTACAGATTCAAGCTACTGAAGCACCCAAATTTGACAACCTATTTATTCATTTGGGACCATTCCATATCATGATGTTCTACTTCAAAGCTATAGGAAAATTGATGGCCGATTGCGGCTTGTCCAACGTGATGGTGCAAAGTAGTTTGTTAGCTTCTGGGTCAGTTGCTGGATTTCAGGAAGGAAAATACTTCAATCCGTGTAAGAGGCTTCATACGTTGGTGTCAGTAGGTCTGCAGATTTTACATTTCAAGTTTTTTTTAGATATTAATAATATAGAAATATCTGATGCAGTTATTGAAAAAATTGTACGTCTGCAAAATGCCCCAATGTAATCTTTTGAAATAGATAATGAAGAGTTGAAAGTACTATTAAATAATTATTGGATTTACAAACAACAGACTTTGAACGGTGAGCGTGGGAAAACACCACAGTATTATTTAATATATATAAACTCAGTCAACTTTTACTTAACTCTATCCAGAAGTATTCGTATTGGAGATTTTGATTTATTTAAGTACGTATTACCGAAGATCACGAATTTATTTTTTATCTTTAACCAGCCAAACTATGCTCGTTGGACTGTTAGATATTGCTCAAATTTAATAAACGTTGCCCAAACTCATCCTAATTTGTATGAAGAATTTCAAGAAGGTTTTTTTGGCATTCTAAGAACCAATAAGTCATTTTCTAAACAAACAATTGACCTTGTTCTTGAATAAACGCTGATGTAGCGAGGAAACTTACTGGTATAATACATTTTACTAACTCAATTTCTGCACGTCAGCGATGGGCCTGCAGTCACGACATTATATCTACAATAATTAGTTCTGTGTATGAACATTTGGATCTGCAGAAAAGGCAAGACGTTTCAGCCGAGCTCACCAATCATGCTATAAAAAATAATGCTAAGCAATTGCAAAATTTTATCGTAACTTTTGATCTATTTATAAATCCATTCGACTCACAAGTGACGAAAGATCTATTAATCAATATTTCATCGGGTAGAGCTGCGTCGGAGCCCGTAGAAATTTTTTTGCTTCATATTGAAAAAAATGATGAAGCTAATCGTCTAACGTTCATCGCTGAGTGTGAATCGAATATTAGCAGATTCGAAAAAAATATTCAGAAAACACCTATGGAAAATTTTGCATTGGATTATTCTACAAAGAATAAAAGCAAAGTAGGTGGTAAAGTCGAAGAGATACGAATGCAAAGATACTTTTTTGGGCGTATTCTCGGCATATCTTTAGATTACAAAGTAGATATGGAGAAAATTCTATCATATCCTATTATTCCAATACCATTATCGATGTGCCATATTGATGGGGCAATTTGTAAAACCCAGAAGTCAACTTTGATGAAATCTTTGGAGAAAAATTTAGAGCACGATTCACCTAATCAAATAGACATCTTATTAATTGATGGTTTCTTTTTGCTTTACACCATGAAAAATATACCAAAAACTTTTGGAGCAATCTCGAAAAAAATTATTCTAATGGTAACGCAGCTCAAAGCGACAAGATGACGTCATTTTTGATCAATATTTCTCTCCTTCGATCAAAGACTATGAAAGAGATCTTCGCAGAGAGTCTACGCAACTAAATTTCAACATCACAAGCCCCGATCAAGTTCGACCGTCAGATTTTTTAAAAGAACTTAAAACTATTAATTTTAAACATGCTCTTGTTAATTTTTTCATTCAACACTGGGCATCTGATGAAATGATACCATTTGTTGAAAATAAACGAATATCAATTAATTTTAAACAGTGTCATTCCCTCATCGTTGATAATAATAAAATTGTATCAAATGTGGATGATAACTTATCGTGTCCAGAGCATGAAGAAGCCGATACAAAAATTGTTTTTCATGTTTGTAATACAGACTTTGAAGCAAATTTCGTTATCAGATGTTCTGATACTGACATCGCGATAATTATGCTAGGACATATGCATTACTTGAAAAATTATGACTCGAATGTATGGTTAAACGCAGGCACCGGAAATAACCAAAGATATATTAATTTGATAAAAGTTTACGAGCATTTAGGACCATCTTTGTGTAGAAGTTTTCCAGGATTTCATGCATTGACTGGATGCGAACCATTCAATTTAATAATGAAAAAACATGAATATCAGCAAGTTTTATGCAGTTTCGATAAATCAATATCATCGTCAGAATGACAGAAGTTACATTTCATTTGATGCCTAGCTGATGTTTAATAGTTATTTTTGTCTAGACCAAGAAGTGACCTAACTTGTGATTGACTTAATATATGTTTATAGAAAAAAGAACAAGATGTGATATTACAAATATTGAAGCTTAGATATTATTAGCCCTATAGTGATATCCTGGATATCATTTTTCCAATTAAGAGCAGTATAACTGTGCAATGATATAGAAAACCAGGAAAACTATATCTGCTGATCTTTACAATGATCACTTAAGAAGATAGTTGATTAGTGGAGAACTCCCTAGATTTAACTGGTCATTGACAACTTCATATTGCGGGTTTCTTAAATGTCTTCTAATTTCCAATTCTTCAAGGAAATCCAGTTCTGGTTTCTTTGCACAAATATGCAACACTTCTAGTTTTGTGTTAGGTGTCAATGAATGATTGGTGTCAAGTAGATGTTTTGCGTAGCGAGATTTATCTGGTTGTTTTAATCTGTATGCTCGTACGTGTTCACTGTATCGAATTTCAAAATTCCCAAGGGTCTGATCCAAATAGACAGCATTACATTGGGGACATTTGAGTTTATATATACCTGACTTCTTTAATAGTGGTATTTTTGTTTTTACATTTAACAATTTTGTACTAACGTTACTTTCTGTTTTAAAAGAAATTGTTGTATTCGTTGCTGAAGATATTATCTTTGAAATATTATTAGAAATATTTCCTGCATATGTCATGGTTTTATAAGTTTTTATTTCATCAGCTTGTTTAGGAAATATTAATTGTAATGCCACTTTTTCCTCTTTTTTACTAATTAGCTTATTTATCATATCTAATGGATAACCGTTGGATGTCGCTGTTTGTCTAATTGTATCAATCTCTCTATTAAAATTATATTTGTTCATAGGAACTGAAAAAGCTCTATGTATCATTGAATTATATGCCGCTAGTCTGTGTGACATAGGGTGATTGGAATTGGATGGAATTGTCACATCAGTCTGTGTTTGTTTTCGGTAAATTGAAAAATCAAGTACATTATTAACTAAAACCAACACAGACTGATGTGTCAATTCCATTCAATTCCAATCACCCTATGTCACACAGACTAGCGGCATATAATTCAA
Source organism: Galeruca laticollis (assembly GCA_963921935.1). Classification (NCBI taxonomy): domain Eukaryota; kingdom Metazoa; phylum Arthropoda; class Insecta; order Coleoptera; family Chrysomelidae; genus Galeruca; species Galeruca laticollis. The sequence continues at coordinate 53,156,671 of OY998178.1, forward strand.
TAAAACATAAAGCTTTTTCAGTTCCTATGAACAAATATAATTTTAATAGGGAGATTGATACAATTAGACAAATAGCAACATCCAACGGTTATCCATTAGATATGATAAATAAGCTAAATAATAAAATAGAGGAAATAGTGGCATTACAACTAATATTTCCTAAACAAGCTGATGAAATGAAAACTTATAAAACCATCACATATGAAGGAAATATTTCTAATAATATTTCAAAGATAATATCTTCAGCAACGAATACAACAATTTCTTTTAAAACAGAAAGTAACGTTAGTACAAAATTGTTAAATGTAAACACAAAAATACCACTATTAAAGAAGTCAGGAATATATAAACTCAAATGTCCCCAATGTAATGCTGTCTATTTGGGTCAGACCCTTAGGAATTTTGAAATCCGATACAGTGAACACGTACGAGCATACAGATTAAAACAACCAGATAAATCCCACTACGCAAAACATCTACTTGACACCAATCATTCATTGGCACCTAACACAAAACTAGAAGTGCTGCATATTTGTGAAAAGAAATAAGAACTGGATTTCCTTGAAGAATTGGAAATTAGAAGACATTTAAGAAACCCGCAATATGAAGTTGTCAATGAACAGTTAAATATAGGGAGTTCTCCACTAATAAACTGTCTTCTTAAGTGATCATTGTAAACATCAGCAGATATAGTTTTCCTGGTTTTCTATATCATTGCACAGTTATACTGATCTTAATTGGGAAAATGATATCCAGGATATCACCATAGGGCTAATAATATATAAGCTTCAATATTTGTAATATCACATCTTCTTCTTTTTTCTATAAAAATATATTAAGTCAATCACAAGTTAGGTCACTCCTTGGTCTAGCCAAAAATAACTACTAAACATCAGGTAGGCATCAAATGATATGTAAGTTCTGTCATTCTGACGATGATATTGATTTATCGAAACAATTGTCAATTTTTTATAATTTTCAATAACTTTTATTATATTGTGGAATTAACTAGAAACCGCAAGTTTCATTTAAAACACTAATATGAGCAGATTCCACGAAGTGAGGGTCGAGACAGTTAATTTCAATAACATATTTTAAAGTCAGACATGAAAAAATAAGTAAAGTTCATTAATTTTTTGTCGAGCTTTAAAGCGTTTGACAAAAGCTCTGGTCCATGAAAACACTTTATAATTTTAGTTTAGATGGATATTCTACAAAATATATATAGAAATCAGCCATACAAATTTAAGTTAGATAAGTCATATTTTTAGTCATCTTTCTCACCTGATATCTGCCCAGGTGTCTCAGGACAAGCTCCGTAAGTAGTCAGGTATTTAAAGTATACTAGACGCTACTAAGTCGTGAAGGTTTCATCCATGTGAAAATAAGTTATGTCAGAACGCTCTGGGATCTTGGACTGTAACTTCTTAACTGTAGGATTTCAAACACAATGCGACAATATGTCGACTTTCAAAATGTGCTATTTCAATGCTCAAACAAAACTATTTACAATTATTATTGCAAAACGTGATATTTTAAAGGTATTTAACAAAAGCTGCGAATAAAGTGTAACTATCCTTTGAATTTACAACAATACAAAAGATCTTATCAATTCTGTAACACATTTTTACAACGCTTGCAAATGAATGAATTTACGCTTTAAATATATACAAGGAAGAAAAGAAGTAACATACAAATATCTTACATATTTTTAAAGCATCGTAAACAATTTAATTCAAGATTTTATAATCTTGAAACATTATAACAACAATTATTTTTTTATAACATTAGAACAGTTGTTGTATTATTTATTAATTATTAACTGACTAACACGTTTGTCAAACGTTCTTAGTAAACTCAAATTATATAATGTAATGTGTGTTGCCTAAATTGATGAAATTCGCATTATTATTGATAATATTTTAAACAAAAATGTAGATAAATTATTGTATGTGATTATTGTTATTTCTTAATAAATATACCAAGACAATAATTATTCTGAAATTAGCGGTTTAAAACTTTTATATCCCTATATCCCTATCTTGGCCGCAGCCAAACTTATAAATGCCCACCTATTGGGATCAGTGCGTTTTTCCCATTTTTATGTTTTATTATATGCTCTTAGAAAGAGACGAATTTACATTTTGCGCCCTGTCCAGAGAAACTCCGGAATCTCTTATTGTTTTAATTTCTTCAACGATTTCGCATCATTGGTCGTTGTGTGGGACTGGCCTAACCACGTGCCCTAACGCGATTTTAACGAAGCACACTTTATAAACCACGTTCATGGTTGCAAATAAAATTTGGCAATACCGTACGTGGTGTTGTGCCCTATATGATTTCCATATTTGTAAATTAGCTCACATATAAAACGAAGTATAGTGTGAGCTTTAGCGATCTTAATTTTTTCAAGAAATAATAGTTTCTCCGATTTCAAAATTTCTGTTCCCTCGCCATAAATGTTTTACCCATAAATTCTTCTCCCCATTCCTCCATTTTTACTTTTCCGCCCAACCCTATCTAATATGCGAGAAAAGTATTGGTTTACCCCAAAAAAAACTTCGAATTTTGGATTTTCTTTGAGTTATTTTCCCGTTTCTCGGTAAGGGAAACACGAAAAAGTGGTTTTTAGTAAAAAATCCTGTGTGTATGTCTTCGTTGTCGCCGGCCACTTTTCGTAACATGTCTTGTTAGCAGGATACAGCCTCCGGAGTGCCACAAGTCACCAATTTTATGATTGAACACTCTATTAATTTTCAGCTCACCAGAGTCAGTACAACGGGTACTATGGTATTTGAAGTACCATATATTTGTCATGTTTGATGACATTTCGGTTTGTTAGCACGACACAGCCGAGTACTCAAGTGACCAATTTTACGATTGGATATTGTTCAGGGCGTCTCACAGATAAACCCTATCAATTTTCAGCAAACCAGAGCCAGTAGAATGGATCCCTTATATCCAGATATACTACATGCTAGGTACTTTTTAGTGATATTTCGGCTTGTTAGCAGACGAACCCTATCAATTTTCAGCTCATTAGAGCCAGTAGAATAGATCCTTTAAATCCAGATATACTACATGCTAGGTAATTTTTGGAGATATTTCGGCTTATTAGCACGATACAGTCTCCGAAGTGTAAAGAAGTGATTGGATATTGTTCAGAGCGTCTCACAGATGAATCCTATTGATTTTCAGCTCCCCCAGTCAGTACAACGGATCCTATATATCCATATTTGCTACATTTTCGGAAATTTTTTGGTTTGTTAGCATGATACAGCCTCCGAAGTGTAAACAAGTGATTCATTTCATGATAGAACGTCTTATAGATACGAAAAAGTTAGTATTAATCTTTAAAACCGTTTATTTTTAAACGTATGCTCCCAAAATATTCTAGTATTTCTTATTTTGTGCTTTCACATATAGGACGTTTGAACTTGGTGATTGTGTTGTCCCAAAAACTGTATTATGCAAGGCCAATCTTGTGCTAGATCATCGAGAATTTTGAATCTCGACTAATTATTTTGTGGCACGAACATTTAAGTAAATACTCACAAATATAAAGCAAATGTCAGGCACTGGCCTGTTTCGAAGTTTACCTATCCGAATGTTCACAAACTTTTTTTGTAATTCGCGTATAAAATTGACTTCATTATAACATTGTTTACAGTGTCACAATAAAGTCCCTTTGAACACTTTTTTAGTAATTTTTTGTGTCATACAGTTGGTTATTGTCTGTAGTATGTATTTTCATTTTACATTTGACTTTAACCTTGAAACAAATTATAAAATGGTCTAGCGTTGTTGTAGCTAGCAAATCCTTATAATAAATGGTCCTAAAGGTAAATTTGAATAAACTATATATTGATAATAAATAAAGTACGCTAATATTTATTCATCAGTGATTTGTCAATTGTTCATTTTAATATTGTATAGGATCAATATATAGGTATAGATAACGTTCGATTTTTGGGATAAATGACCAGATATCTATGTGAAGATGTATTATTAAAATAATTCTGTTCATGATATAATATTAATAGATCGAAAGCATATACGAAGAATCTGTTTTTTAAACAAATAATCTTCCTCTATTTACTTAAATGAAAGTTTGTTTACAATTTACACAATTATTCCATCATAATATATCAAAAGTCAAAAGTGCTGAATAAAACCATATGTGATCAGACCAATCAGGAATCTACAGAATTGCTTACTTAAATTCAAAACACTCCTCCTTGTTTAAAAACAGGGATTATTTCATTCTATTTTATTTAAAAAATTAAATAAATGCGAATTATAAAAAATATTATGTAAAACTTGTGTCACAATGACTTTATGCGGTACTCGTGATTTAAGCAAACTTCACTCGTACTACAAAACAAGTTATTGTGACATTTGTTTTGCAAATAACTATGGTACACTGCCTGTGTCCACTGCTATACCAGAAAGGACCTTTTCAACCTTAAAACGTATGAAAACTTATTTAAGAAATACTACTGCCCAAGTGAGGCTCAATGGGCTAATCATGCTGTTAGTTCATACAGAAGAAGTTATATTATAAAGTTAAGAAATAATTGATGATATTGCTCTCAAGCTAATGCGCTTAAATTTTCTGTTGTAAAACTTAAAATTGTTATATTCACCATCATAGCTAAATATGTTTTTTGGTTAATAATATTTTTATATACCTCCTATACCCCCCCTGTGTAAAAAACTTACTCCGAGTGATTCTTATTACCATTACAATACGCGTATGTTATTTGTTGCTTACTGGTGCTTTTGACAGTATATATGACATTTATAGTGCAAGACGTGGATCAAAATATTTAAATACATATTTTTTGTTATCATTAAATATTATCATAACATTGTTCATTTTGAGTCTGTTCACAGTATAAAATAGTTTCGATAAATTCATAGCAGAACTTCTTGAATAAAATCAAATCAATCAACTAACTGTGGTTATGTACAATATCATACCTGTTTACGCTACCAAATACAACGTTCGGAAGCTCTGATAAGATAATCAAATAGAGATTAACTATAACACACTGAGTAAACTGTATACAGTATGTATGTATATCTATAAATGAAAGAAAATTGCAATGTTTTCATCAAACAGTCTAACCTCAAAAACTTACACTTCACTAACAGAAAAAGCACGTAACGAGCGTTAATACAGTAAAGTGTCAATTTCGAAAATCGTTTCCAGTGATATTTTTAATGGATTTCAAATGGGTTTTAGTAGATTTAGAAGTTTCGATAAAATGTTGATAAAACGCGACTGATAGTAATTCGGAATCGTCAGACAGCAGACTGAATATTCCCCGAAGGACTCGCTATATTTTATCATGCGATAAGAGCCCTCAAGAGCTGCCGTGCGCGACGCATTCTGAGAGGCGTCGCGACGCATCGCCAATTTTGTTTCGCATTCGAGATGCAATTGTTTTACATATAGGATGATACTGAGAAGAGAATGGATATGTTCCATAATTGAAGATAACTTTTTACAAACATGGAAAAAAAATTAAAAGCATTACTATGCTACAAATTAGAACTTTTATTATTATTTAAGTATTGAGAATAAATTCCAGTAGAGCTTCGTAACAAAAAACTGTCGTCATTTCCCTTGGGTATAATAGCGAGGCGCTACAGTGACATTAAGACGAAAGAGAAGAGCGACGTATACAAACAGACATATTTCAATAAAACATGGCATAGTGAAAAGAAGAGCGATGTTGTAAGCGATAAGAGCGCTATTTGTTTTCGTCTCTATTTTCCTTGGTCGTTTCGTCTTTTGACAAATTTTCAGAAAATCATTTTCCATACAGGGAGGGTGGGGCAAGTGAGTCATAGGGGGCAAGTGCGTATTTTTGAATAATTCGTACTAGTGGCAACACCGGCGAAAACAATCAAGACTGTTTAGTTCCGTACCGACAGCCGCATCGTGTCTGTGAAGAAGTCGCCGAAAAATATTAAAATTATGATAGATATAATTTTTTTTGTTTTCATCATATTGCAATGTAATAATTATGATGTGTTGCATAGGGATTTTGCACAATTTAAACGCATTATCCAGATATTCTATGATAAACACCACATAACCTAACATTTTAGCAATACCGCGAGATACCTAAACTGTTGCCAAATTTACTTGTATTCTTTAAAATTATATTTAGACATTTTGAGGTCAGGCTGGGCCAACTGAGTCTTAGCTATGACTCACTTGCCCCATGTTTGTGCAAACAGTATCTACGATAATTAACTATAAATTTTTGGTTTTAATACACAATACGCCTGTATTTATCATTAAAATATCGTGCTAGCAGCTCTGATGTTCTAAGTAAACTCACCGAGAGTATTTTTTTGCAGTTGAGTATGGTTCGCAACTATGTCCGTAAGACCCAAAGAGGATGTCATACAGCGTGCTTTATATTCTATTCAGAAGAAAGAAATGTCCATCAAGAAAGCTAGTGTGGTTTTCAAAGTTCCAAGAACTAGCTTACATTCACGGCTGAAGCGTCAAGTGCTCAACCCAATAACAAACTTAGGTAGGTTCAAGCCCGTCTTTACTGAAGCAATGGAAAATTATTTACGTGACCATGTAATACATTTGGAAAATCTTTTTTATGGTCTCTCAACAAGCGACCTGCAACGAATCGCATTTCAATTTACTGAAATTAACTAATTGAATCATCCTTTTAATAGAGAATGGAAAGTAGCCGGAAAAGACTGTTTATTATCAGTCTTAGAACGGTATGGTAACCTATCTATAAGAAGACCTGAAGCAACCAGCATGGCAAGACTGACAGGATTTTCAAAACACAGTGTAGCAGAGTTTTTTTCAAATTTAAAAGAGGTTTTGAAAAAGTACGAATTTCTCCGGAATCGTTTTTTTAATGGCGATGAGATGAGACAGGTGTTACATGCGTCCAAAAACCGGGAAAAATATTATAGTCCGGGAAAGTAAGGAAATAGAAGTTAAAAGTTTCCCATAATTGATTTTTCATTTTTAAATGAAAATATATTGACCCAGCATCACTCTCCTAAATTGTCTAATAATTTCCGCTGGAGCTTGCGACGCAGCTTGCAAGCACAGCTCAGGCCACCTAAAATTCAAGAGATTTATGCTCGTGTCATTCCTGGATGTGTTCTCACAAAAAAATCGTAGAGATGAGAATTGAAGCAAATCTGATGCTCTTGAAGGTGGCGTAAATAGTTTTAAAAAAAAAAATTTCCGATCTTAAATTTTCCAAAAATTGAAAAAAATTACGAAAATTATATTTTTGGTTGGTAATTATAAATAAAATATTAATATCGAGGTCAAAACATAGATAACCATAGAAGGCAAACTTCTAAAAATTTACATTTTTTCAGATGTGGAAAATTCAAAATGGCGGCTGCGCAAATTGGAAACTATTTTTTTTTCAATCGCGTCTAAATTTATGAACAATAACGATATTGAGAAACGGTTTGTTGCAATCGACAGAGTGAAAGTTATATTTTTATAAATAACATAAACAAAATTTTCAAAATTTTTTTTACATAATTTTTTAGAACATTTACCGAAAATAAATTTTTTTCCATCTAGTTATTTCTATCTAGTATTGGCGTTGAAAAATTTTTTTAAAATATGTTTTCACGTTATAAATATGTGTGTCTTTGAAAGACGAGATAAACAAATTCAAAGTCTGTTAGATTCTGTGATAATATTGATTTAAATTTTCAAATATTGATCACTTCGCTAGGTTGTCGAATCCCAACTAAACTTGAACACAAATTTCCATTTTTCTACCGTCAATTGGTCCATTCAAAAGAGAATAGTAATTCTAGCTCGCTCGGCCAAACGGTGCGGCGGCAGCTGCTTGGCGTTGTGGTGGGGGGTCAGCGCTCGTTCGCAGTTGAACGAAGCTCAAGCTTTTATTTTGGTTTTCTTTGTAAAAATTTTGCATTTGTGGTTTGCTAATAGTATGGTTATTTTATATTGCTAGGAATAAGGTACAATGATATTTATAATTTGTATCTATAAATCCATTTATTATATGTATTATACATAATTCGAAACGTAGATACTAAGAATAATATTTATTTACAAATTTACATCTATTTTCTACAAATTCTCTCCCTTTTTGGTCTCTGAGGAAATGCCTCTGTACAATTTTCCTCGTCATTATCATTAGCAAACAAATCCTCATCGATATTATTGCTACTATCAATTGCAAGTTCACAATCAACTAATTGACTCATATCAAAATTTAGCTCATCACTCAGAAATTCATTATCATCCTCGTCATTGTCAAATACCGTACTTACAATTTCGATGTTACAACAGTTTTTGCCTTCGCATATTTTACATAATATCGTACGTATGCCAACTTTTTTACAACCACACCTGGTAGTAGAGCACCCTGTGGTACAGGAACACGAAATAATGTTCAATAATTCGTCGGGTACAAGTACGTCGTCAGTCATGTTAGTAAGGGTCTTTTGGCCGTTCGAAGAGAGAATGAGCGCTGACCCCCCACCAGAACGCCAAGTACTGCCGCCGCACCGTTTGGCCGAGCGAGCTAGAATTACTATTCTCTTTTGAATGGACCAATTAACGGTAGAAAAATGAAAAATTGTGTTTAAGTTGGGATTCAACAACCTAGCGAAGTGATCAAAATTTGAAAATTTCAATTAATATTATACATTATTGTTTATCTCAGCTTGTAAAAGTCGCATCTGAAATTTTTTTTCAAAATACTCGTTTTTCAAAAACAAACATATTTATAACGTAAAAAGATATTTTTAATAAATTTTTCAACGCCAAAATGAGAAAAAACTAGATGTAAAAATTTTTATTTTCGGTAAATGTTCTAAAAGATTATGTAAAAATTTTTTTAAAAATTTTGTTTATGTTATTTATAAAAATATAACTTTCACTCTGTCGATTGCAACAAACCGTTTCTCAATATCGTTAATGTTCATAAATTTAGACGCGATTGAAAAAAAAACTAGTTTCCAATTTGCGCAGCCGCCATTTTGAATTTTCCAAATCTGAAAAAATGTAAATTTTTAGAAGTTTTCCCTCTATGGTTATCTATGTTTTGACCTCGATATTAATATTTTATTTATAATTACCAACCAAAAATATAATTTTCATAAATTTTTTCAATTTTTGGAAAATTTAAGATCGGAAATTTTTTTTAAAAAACTATTTACGCCACCTTCAAGAGCATAAGATTTGCTTGAATTTTCATCTCTACGATTTTTTTGTAAGAACACATCCAGGAATGACACGAGCATAAATCACTTGAATTTTAGGTGGTCTGAGCTGTGCTTGCAAGCTGCGTCGCAAGTTCCAGTGGAAATTATTAGAGAATCTAGGAGAGTGATGCTGGGTCAATATATTTCCATTTAAAAATGAAAAATCAGTTATGGGAAAGTTTTGATAGTTAACAGATTTTTCGACCTTACTTTCCCGGACTATTAGCCGAAAAAGGAAGAAAGCAAGTAGGACGGTTAACTTCATTGGAAAGAGAAAAAAGCACAACTCTACTAGCATGCGTCAGTGGCACAGGCACATTTATACCACCATTTATGGTCTTTCCTCGTATGAGAATGAATTCAACTCTGTTAAGTAATGCGTTTCCTGGAACAGTAGGATTTCCTGCCCCATCAGGATGGATGGACGCTGACTTGTTCCTTAAATTTTTGAAGAATTTCATAGACTGTACAAAAACAACTGAAGAGTCTCCAAGTCTACTGATATTGGACGGGCATGCAAGTCACAAGTCCATGGAAGCAATAAAACTGGCTAGATATTCTGGAGTTGCTCTTCTGACTTTACCACCACATACTTCAAATAGACTGCAGCCTCTCGACGTAAGTGTATTCGGACCATGTAAAACTTATCTCGCAAAAGAAATGGATAATTTGCTCACGAATCATCCTGGTTCTAGAATAACCGAATATGATATGGCTCTTATTATTAAAAGTGCCCTTATCAAAGCATTCACCCCAAAAAATATCATCAACGGTTTTGAGAAAACAGGAATCTATCCTTATGATCCAGACGTGTTCCAAGAGAGCGACTTTGAGGAGGACGAGAATATTCTCCAGAAACCTACCATAGAAGAAAATTCTTCTTCCGAAAACTCGTCAAATCAACCTGATCTGGAGTTACCTGTAAAGACAAAACCTAATTTAAAGTTTCCTGAAGATGAAAACGATAGCGAACCTAAGATATTACCACCTTCTTTAGAGCCTACAGAGCAACCGTCATGCAGTGCTGCTTCTGTTCTCAATTCAGGTAAGTGCAATCTCAAAACGCTTTTAAAATACGTACCTAAAAGTATCTAATAAATATTTTAGAGCTTGATCAGCCGTCGCCATCGTGCAGTTATGTTCCAATTTCGAAATTCAGTCCAATCCCAAAAACATCTCAGGAGAAAAAAGAATACCAGAAATGTGTCCAGAAACATCGAAGGATCCAAAATAATTACCAGTTCCCCTTACAAGGACCAACTAGAAGAGAAGTTGAAAAAGAAATTGAATACATCTAAAGTTAAATAGATCAAAAAGAAAAGTAAACCAGAGATGAGTTCAGGTGTTGAAAAATTCATTAGAAATAAAAATTCGAAAAAAAACATGCAAAGTGCATCAGCAGTGCCAACAATGATATCAAAAGAAGAGAAAGCCACACTATGCATGTTTTGTCACGAAATTTATGGCGACACTTATCACGACGAATGGATCAGTTGCATCAAATGTAATTCCTGGATGCACGAGGAGTGTTCAGATAACGAACCAAGTGCCAATAGTTATGTTTGTGACAACTGTCGTTAATAAATTGCATAAGGACTTGCCCCGTATTAGATCCCATTGGGGATCTACTGTATCGCCAATGTTGGTAAATTTTGTTTTGGACGACCTCATTAAGCATTCTATTGATTCTTTGAGCTTTCCAATTCCTTTCATCAAGAGATATGTGGATGATCTGGTTCTCGCTCTTCCTAATGATAGGGTGCAGTTCACATTAAATTTGTTCAACTCTTATAACGAACACATACAGTTTACAGTTGAGAAGGAAGAATATGGTGTGTTACCTTTTCTAGACATGAAGTTGCATAGAGGTGAGGACAATATTATAAGAACTTCTTGGTACAGAAAATCGATATGTAGTAATAGGTTTATAAGTTATTGGTCATGTCATCCACCAAAAATGAAAACCAATTTAATTCTCGCTCTTAAGGATAGGGTGAGAAAGTTATCTCATCCAGATTTTCTTAACAATGACCTAATTTTATTGAAGGAGATTCTGATTCAGAACTCATATCCTAGAGGTATGGTGAACAAGTTTGTAAACAACACTCCGACAATTTTCAGGAAATTTGAAGATGTTGTATCGGATTCAGTACATAGTGCAGATTTGGGGTATGGTTCATTACCGTACATACCAGGTTTAACATCAGACCTCCTTAAAGTTTTGAAGGGTACCACTACTGTTAAGGTTGCAACTCATAATATACTTACAATCAACAACCTTTACACTAAAATCAAGTCAAGGTTGGGCAAGGGCGAGGTTTCGAACCTTATTTATAGCATTCCTTGTAGTGAATGCAATAAAATATATATATATATATATATATATATATATATATATATAGGCCAGACCTCTAGATGTTTATCTGGGAGATTTACATCACATAAAAGTGATTGCAATACTGCAAAGCTGTCCTGTGCTTTGGTAGAGCATGTTATAGTTGATAAACATAGTATGATGTTTGATAATGTTAAAGTACTTGACAAAGAAAAAAATTATAATAAAAGACTTTTTCTCGAGATGTGTCATATACACAAAAATTTGGATAACTGTTTGAACAAAAAGTCTGATCTTGATGGACTTAGTAAAATTTACACCTATCTGTTGTCTTTGTAGAATGGCTGAGTTTCTTTAATCGTTTTTAATTTTTCGCATTTATGTTTTTACATCACTCTCATATTCTTTTATAATACCAATTTATATCCTTACTGTATAAATATAGATATAATTGATACTCCACTTGCTGTTAAATTCATTAGATGATGAGGTCTTCTTTTTGTTTCTTGATAAAAAACCGATATGGACTTGAAATATATGCCTTTCTCCTTGGGTAATGTATTGAACATTCATTTTAATTGTGTTTGGATTGTTGTGTTTGTTAATAATTGTTACTTTTCTGCTTGATATTGCAGTTTCAATGTTTTTAAATGTTTTTGACTTTCAACGTGATATTTCTGTATTCGTGCAATGAATTTTCTTGCTCCTGTAAATCTTGATGTACTTGATGCATATATGTTAAACTTATTTTGGTGAGTAATTTTGTATTCTAAGCAGTTTTTCAGTTTTATTAATTCAAATTTTGTCCATTTGTAGATGTTCTGATGAAGGAAATAAATTATTTCCGAAAGCTAAACTAGTCAAAAAATAGTTGTTTAATTAGCCCTATATTGACCGCATCCCAACTACTTTGTTTACAGTATATATATATATATATATATATATATATATATATATATATATATATATATATATATATATATATATGGAAATTTGTTGGATTAAGGTTATTAAACAAACTCTGGACGTTTCATTTAATACGTTTTTCATTGATTACGTACGCTTCGACATAATCCTGTCATTATCAAATCATCTATAATACAATTAAAATACATCTTTACAACAGAAACTACACTATAATTAAAAAGTAAAAACAGTAAAAATTCTTACTCGTGAAATATTCAAATTAGTTTAATTTACAATGAAATAAATTACCTGTTTGTTGGGACATCACATGGTTAGAAGATCTTAAACAAATTTAAAATTGCTTTTCAAAAAATATAATTTTCCATGTCAAAAACTATCCTTCCCTTATCACAGCTTAATTAGTTTTAAAACAGCATTTGCAGAACATATATTATTGGTTCTTAACCAATACCAACTGCACTTTGAATTTTTATTTGATAGTACAAGCGAAATTTCACAATTTTTAGTATATATTCAATAGTAAGTTACAAAAAGTTTCAGAGGTGGTACTCAAATACTTATCAGTGTTATTATTTTTTTAATATGCCGTCATAAATAACACTTAGGTTTTTTATATCATTTCTGGAATTGATGCTGTTGGAATTTTGTTTAATATGAATCATTTATAAAACAGTTTTAGCCTTATCGTTTTTTTTCCTTTGCGAGAATTTTAGTTTGGTCATTGTAAAAAGAGTTTGTTGTTTGTTGTCTATGATGTGAGAGTGCTGTTACATCTGTTTAGGAGAATTTGTGAGCTTGTATTCTTTTTTGCAGATATTGTTTAGTCTGATCAATGTATGTACTGGAGCAGTCTTGGCAAGGAATTTGATACACTGTATGTGTTTGTTTGTTTTTATTTATTTTTGGTTTCATTTTTGAGAAAAATATCTTGTTGGTGTCATTCAGTTTGTGGGAAATTGATATTTTTTCCTTTTGTGCTATTTTGTTTATTTTTTCTGACAGACCATTTACGTAGGGAAGCGAAATATAAGTATTGGCTTTTTTATTGGTTTGGGAGTTGTTATATATGGAATGAATTCGTTTATTGATAATTTTGTTAGTGAAATGTAGAGGGTAGTTGTTTTCTGCTAGAATGGTTATAATTTTTTTTAAGTTAGCTTCTCTAAATTTAGGATGTGCGAGTTTAATAGCTCTATCAGTAAGATTATTTATTACACTCTTTTTATGACATAATGGCGCATTTGAATAAAACTTTGTGAATATATGAGATGCATCTGGTTTTGTATACCAGTTTGTTGTAATATTCCCGTTTTTGTCATATGAAATGGTGGTGTCTAAGAAATTGATTGTTTTGTTATTGTCTGTTCCGATTGTAAAATTTAGTATCTCATTAAAACTATTAAATTTATTCAAAATTTCATCAAGTTTATCACTAGGTACACAAGTCAAAATGTCATCAACATGCCTTTTAAAGAAAACTAGCTGAAAACTTATTTCTCAACATATTCCATGACAAGGTTAGCTATAGTTGCTGCAAGAGGAGATCCCATTGCAATTCCAAAATTTTGAGAATAAAATGTATCTTCAAATTGAAAGTAAGTTGATGAGAGACATAATTGTGCGCCATTAAGAAATTCTTCCAAATTCAACGATGTGTGATATTTGATTTCATCCCATTTCTCTTCTAAGATACGTAAAGCAAGTTTTGTGTCAACGTTAGTATATAAAGATGTTACATCAATAGAGATTAGAATATGGTTCTGTGGTACCTTTTGTGTTCTTATAAATTTCACAAATAGGTCGGAGTGGTATTCCATTTTTATGTAGTTTGGGTAGCCCATAAATAGCTGGAGGTTGTGCATTGTGTACACATAATTGATTTTTTGTCCTTTTGTCTACTAGTTGTAATTGAAACCATTTAATGATAATTTTGTTTACATTGGTTTGAATTTTTTCAGTGGGGTTGATTCGTTCTTTTTTATATGTTCTCATATTTTTAATTAAGTTAAACCTTTTTCCTTTATATTCTGTTTAGTTCATAATTACGGTTTTATTTGTTTTATCTGCATAAGTTATGAGAATGTGGCAATTTTGCTTAAGGAATTGGTTAACTTTTTTATAAAGATGATTAAAAAATCGTGTGTTATTTGTAATAGATTATTTAATATTTTTCTTGAAATTTCCAATAACATAATTTACTTTATATCTAATATCATTTTGAACAACAGTAGACTCCACACAGTAAGGGTGGAAACAGCAAATTTCACCTATTATGTTTCCCTAAACACTGTGTCCAACTTTAATAAAATATGCCCAAACAATGTATATATATTTCAGTCAAAAATAAACAGCAACTAACAAGTTAATCATAATGTTTAGTAAACAACAAATTAAAACTTCGTATGCGCTACATGCAACCAACATCTATCAACTTATTTGTTATACCACTACGCCAGCAACACATACGATGCTTAAGCTGTCGACAGAATAATTTATCTCAACTTTATATGCCACTTTTACTACATTCCAAAACATGGTAGCAATATGTGAAATTTGATCTTTCACTATCGTTAATATTTCAACATTTCTGTTGAGCCATAACAATAATGTAGACCGGTGGTGTTGTATGCTGAAAAATTTAGGGCTTTTTTCTATAGTAAATTCTTGAAATTGCTTGCAAGTAACTAAACAGAGACGGAAAGGGGCTTATGAAGTCTGAATTAACAAAGTAACGCCGAGAAAAAGTCTTAATTTGTATTTTATATGTAAGAGATTAGCTTTAATTCATTGTTCAAGCATTTTAAATCAAATGGAAAACAAATTTTATGAAAATTATATGCAAAAACGTCTAGAGTAAAGCCGTTGAAGTATAAAGGCTGGAAATTCTTGTGTGAATCCTCACTACTGTAGGTAAGACTGCTCAGGAATTGCAAACCTTGACTAACTAATTAACAGTGACGAGATATCGTGTAATACTGTAAGCGGGCTCAGTCACTTTCAAGTATAAATTTTTTTTTATTGATGCCTATTTAAAGCACGCCTCAGCGTGTTTAAATCGAACTTTCAAACACGCGCATTTTCTAAAGTCCCTATAGTAACAACAACAACTCGAGAAACGTAAGTACCAATGACAACTTTTTTTATTACTTTTTAAATTGTATATTTTCATTGTGAACCAATGTCTTATTTTGTTTTTCTGCAAAATTTATTTATATATTCATATATAAATTGTATCCTTTTAAATATAAATAAAGAAACTTTTTGATTATTGATCTGACAGCAGTACCTCGTACCGTCAAATAAAAATAAATACTATTTAGGATGGACTTTCACGAAACTTGGCTGGGCATCGAGGGCGGACTTTTATGAAATGAAACTTGGCTGGGTATCTAGAACGAACTCCCATTTTTTGTGTAGTAATAATATAATAATAATAATTTATGATTTCAAAGTGCACCAATAAAAAAATAGCGTAAAGTATTCGGCTGTGCCGTCGTACTCGAAAAATCGCGCGTGTTTGAAAGACCTCTTTATCCACTTATACTTTAATATACTAATATATGTTGTTTAAACAATAATTTTATAACAATATTTATGAAGCCAGAAAAATCTGAAATGTCTAACACACCTCCAGACCCGGTAGAGGGACGAAAGGGCCCAAGAGATCGTTGCTGTTGGACATAGATTGGGTTTTAAATTTAAATTATTTAATAGAAATTGTCTCAATATATTGAAAAAAATATTTTACTTGTGGAAATAAGACAACATTTATTGATCGTTCCATTATTTCATTTTTATTTGGACTAAATTACAATCCAATTGTGAAATGATTGAAACTTAGTTAATAAAACGTATTCTACCAATAATGATAGTTTCTTATCGGTGAAGTAGTTAGTATTTGCGGGGATTATAAAATTAAAATAAAAGGTATTGGTAATTAATCATGATTAGTCAAAGTGTGAAACATATAGGTAACGCTATAGTTTTTTTATATCACTCAATTTTGCGTTTTCTTCCAAATTTACCTTTGTAACGATGACATTTAGTAATAATTGTTGAATATGTTTTAGATTATAACAGCATTATAGTGCAAAAACATTCAACTAAAGAATAGATTACCTAAGACCCAAATAGTTGCGTACAAAGATAAGGTAAACTATTAGTCGACTTTGCCACATTGCTCTTAATGCCCTAAATAACAATAGTTTATATTTATTTACATGGACAAAACAATTGACTTGATACATTTCTTCTCCGAGAAATGTTTTAAGAAAGGTGATGTTTTAAAAGACATTGTAGTTCTTGCACACTTGGGAATGGCATCTTTTCTTATGCAGTCATTTAGGAACCAAATATCAAAGTGTAACATGCTTATCCCGATTGATTCAATTAATAAACTATCGATTTAATTTTCTTCCAAAAATTTTCACTCTTAACGTTACACAGAACAAGCTTCTCTGTTGTTTTAGATTGTAGATATTCATAAATTATTTGCTAATGACCTGACAATCTAGATAGATTATTGTCTAACAAGATGCATCTTATTGTTAAACTTCCTGTATTATACCTGACTTGTGAGTACACATTTGGGAAAAAATTTAAATTACTCATTCATTTAACCTTAAAATATATAAAAAATTTTTTTTCCAAACTCTTCAACTTAGTTTCTTCATTTTTGTAATTAACAAGTGTATTCAGCTACTTCAAATTCATTTTTATTTAATAGTTATTTACGATAGAAGTGAGATATGAGTTTCATTAACGTACGCATGCAAAATTTGCACAACCAGTGCGTAGCACGAATTGGGTAATCGCATACTACTGCTAGTAAAGCGTTATCACACGTATATTGTACAAATTTCTATCTACGCCCATAAATATTGAAAATAAACGATAATTATAATTTAAAATTGGTCATGATTTATAGGAATTATCAGAACTATAAAACTAATAAACGAGCTGGTGGGTGTAGAAATTGGGTGGAAACGATTCGTTTTCTGGGTAACCACCATATTGTCATGAACAATAAATAAAAAATAATTCACTTTGATGTTTTCAAAAGAATTTTTGCGTTTTCTCGCTACAAAATGAATGATTCTGAAGGTCTGCCAACTGATATGGAGAAGAAGCTTTAAAAGATGTTTCCGGTTTGTTACCAGAAAACTCCAAGTCAAAATAGGAGTTAACCTATTGAAATATGGTAAATGGTGCACAGAAAAGAAGATTCGCAATTTAGCAACTAGAAAGGTATTATCATATTTTAGTAGTTTATCCAAGGCTTGTAAGCCTTCATCTTTATGGGCGTATTATTCCATGATACGTACAATGATCTCCATAATCAATAGTGCTGATATAAGTAAACACACGAATGTAGTTGCGTTTCTTGAAAGAAATAATAAAAAAAGTCAAGAGTATTAACGAAAATAGATGTAATCAAGTTTTAAAAAGAGGCGGATATTAAACAATTTCAGTTTATGAAGGTGGCCTTGATTATTGGATTGGCTGGAGCATGCAGAAGAGAAGAACTGACAAATTTACTTCCAGAAAATGTGAAGAACGAAGATGAATGTTTCCATTTAATTTTGCCAAATACTAAAATCAAAATATTCAGAGACTTTATTGTGACATTTGGAAACATTGGTGGGGTAAATAAGGTTGAAATTATCCACAGTTACATTACTCTTCGCCCCAATAACGTAGGTCCTTTTCGTTTTTCCGTTCAATACAAGCAGGGCAAATGTATAATACATCTGGTAGGCATCAACACTTTTGGAAGTCTGCCAAAGAAAATTGCCTTATATTTGAAACTAGATTACCCTGAAGAGTATATTGAGTAATGTTTTAGACGGTCTTCCACGTCACTGCTGGCAGATTTGGGCGCAGATTTGATAACTGTAAAACATTAATATTGAACACTGTATATATTCCGCCATCTTCAAAAGCTTCGGTCTATTAAGAATATACTAACCTATTTAACTACCTTGATCAAAATATTGCCTCTGGCACTTACATATTAGCAGTAGGCGATTTTAACATACCCGCAGTAAATGGTAAATCTTACCAATTTAATGATAAGAATAGAATCGAACACAAAATGTAAGAATTGATAGATTCATACAGTTCAGGTTTATCTAATAACATATTGAATTTTGATAATAGAATACTACACTTGGTATTCGCTAATTTAAATGTTCTTGTAGAGAAGGATTCAACTCCTTTGGTGGAAGAAGATATTTAACACCCGGCTCTTGTATTGGATTTTGAAATGAGAAATATATTAAAACAAAACATGGGAAATAACCTAGAAAATAAATATAATTTCAGAAAGGCTAATTTTTCTCAGCTCTATAAACTTTTACAATACTGGGAAGCTCTGAATCAATTTGTCAATGTAAATGACTCTGTTAGATACTTTAACGAAGTTTTATATTCCATACTAAATGCTGCAGTACCAAAATTTAATAGAAAGTCTAAATCACATCAAACATTTCTTGTTTGGTTCACAAATGATATTATCGCGAGTTTAAAGATTAAAGAATATTTTAGAAGTAGGAAAAACAAATCTGAATAATACTTAAATAATTACAATTTAAAAAGAAGGCATCTGAAATTAAAAATTAAACAAGCATACAATAATTACCTAAATGATATGCGAATTAATATAAGAGAAAATCCGTCACTATTATGGAACTTTATTAATAGTAATAAATAAAATATTGTTGAAACAATTTTTAAAATTCCAAATAGTGAAGTATGCTAGAGTTATAGCTGATGAATTTGCTAATTATTTCTACTCTGTGTATGAGAATGACTCCACATATGATATGGTACAAGAAGGTAATTTGGCTGATAAAATAGGATTAAGCAATTTTGAAAATATTCATTTTGAAAAAGTTTCATTACGAGAGTTAGATGCTGCATTTTATAAGCTAAAACCAAAACGTTCCCCTGGGACTGATAACTTACCGTGTTACATTTTTAAGGCTTGTCAAGATTTCTTAAAATATCTACTGCTCATTGTATACAATAAATCGGTCTCGTCAGGTGTCTTTCCCGAAGAATTTATACGTACAAAAGTAACTCCAATTTTCAAACAAGGGGATAAAAGCTAACTAGTAATTATAGGCCAGTAGTGATGTTGAATTGTATAGCAAAGATCTTTCAATTTATTATCCATGAAAAATTATATATCAATCTTAAAAATATTATAACTACAGAACAACGGCTTTTGTCGTGGAAGATCGGTGGAGATTGATTTATTGAGATTTACACATAAAGTGATGATGGAAAATATTGAAAACAAGGCTGAGGTCTATTGTATCTACACTGACTTTGCTAAAGCCTTCGATAAGGTAAATCATGTCTTATTATTAGCTAAATTAAAATACTATGGACTAAGTGATCATTTAATAATTTTTTCATATCTTATCTCAAACTACGAACCCAAGTTGTATCTTATAAAGGAGAAACCTCGCACATGATTTTGGCAGGGTCGGGAGTTCCACAGGGAACCAATTTGGGGCCTCTGCTATTTTTGATTTTTATTAATGATCTGCCTTTGCATTTTTTATCTGAATGCTTATTATATGCGGACGACTTTAAGATATTTCATAAAATTCACGGTTTTAATGATTATTTGAAACATCAGGATG
The DNA here is from genome assembly GCA_963921935.1 of Galeruca laticollis. Classification (NCBI taxonomy): domain Eukaryota; kingdom Metazoa; phylum Arthropoda; class Insecta; order Coleoptera; family Chrysomelidae; genus Galeruca; species Galeruca laticollis. Next base: position 53,176,837 of record OY998178.1, read on the forward strand.
ATCTGGACAAAGTTTGTGAATGGTCATTACGAAACAAATTACTATCCAATTTATCATGGTCAAAAATCATAACGTACAATAGGAACAATATATCTCAAAATTTTACTTATACAATGCAAAATATGCAGCTAGAAAGAGTTACAACTATATGTGATCTTGGAATATGGTTTCAGAATGACTTAAAATTCAATGTGCACATAAAAATAGTATATTAAGTACCAAGTGTCAAAAAGGTTACTTTATGCCAGTATTTATAGTCGCTGAGAAAAGTGGTACTCAAGTATCCCTTAACGAAGTGACACTTGAGTATCACTTAACACTTCCTTGGTTACGTGTTCTATAGTGGAAGTTATGTTAGACTCAAGTTATACTTGGAAAAGTCATTCTTAAGTGTTCCTCTAGAAGGGTTTTTAGTTGTAGTTGGTTAGCAGCACTGTAAATTGACATTCTGTTTTATAATTCAGTGGTTTATGGTGAACTTTTAAATTATTTTTTTATATTGTGAGTACCACGTTGGTCTCTGGTTCTACTAATCGTTTTTCATTTCTATTAACACGTGTTCGGAGGAGTAGAATCAATTTTATTTACAAAAACGCTTATTAAATTTGAGAAATTCTAATAATGTCTGAAAAACAGTGTACTAAAGCGGTTTATTCCACAAAAGAAAAGGCACTGCTTGTATCATTAGTTGAGACATTTGAAGATAAATTAGAGTCAAAAAGAACTGATGGCACAACTAATGTCATTAAAAATGAGACGTGGAATACCATTGCGGATCAATATCATACACATGACGTGACAATAAGAACCCCAGGACAATTAAAAAAATGTTGGGAGAATGTGAAGTACAAGTAATTTTAAATTGAGATGCAGGTATATATTCTTAATAAATTTGACTGTTTTTTTTAGAACAAGAAAAGCTAATACGCAAGTACGACACAATATGTTGCTAACTGGAGGAGGTCCCCCAGAAAAAGATACAAGTGATGTAGCAGATGACACGGTGGAGCTATTGTGCCAACAATTAATTATATGTTGACAAATACTTGGGACAGCACAGGAATAGTTGAATTAGGTAACTTTTGTGTATTGAAATATAGTATAAACAAAATATTAAAAGTTAAATGTTCTAGATCAAATAAAAGATAGAGATATATCAAGTCCAAGGACAAGCCAGGTTGTTTTTTGTGAAGAAACTGAAAATGTTGTACAAACTACTGCACAAAGCGCAAGGCTAATAAAAGGTTTGTCAAGAATTTAAAATTCAAGTTTCCAAAGTGGTTAATATATTATTTTCTTTCATAGAAAACATTTCAAATACCCCAAATAAGACTGAAGACAGAAACCCCAAATTTTCTTTAAAACGGAAAAGACTCTCTGTGGTTGATGAAGAGAAGGAACTGCGGTTAAGGAAACTGAGGGAGTCAATAGAACAACAAACGATATTACACCAACTAAGGATGGAAACCGTTGAAGCAGAAAAAGCATATTGGATGGAAAGAAAAAAACTATTGACTAGGGAAAATGAATAACTAACTTTATTTGAATGTGGGCAAATATAAAGATTGTTTTATAACATACATTTTAAATACATATATTTTCATATATACATAAATTTTATTTCATAGTATGATAATTGAAATCATCAGTTAAAATTTTAATAATTGCAATAAACTGTATTTCATGGTGCTGCTGCTTAGCTACTGAAAATGGATTGCAATAAATGCTCTCCGAAATGCTAAACCATTATTATTGGCTTCTATAATAATATTGTCTTCCAAAGGCATATCATTAATAACTTCATCAAAGTCTTCCTCTTGCATATTCTTGGCAATATTATACAATGTTGCAGTAGCACAGATAATTGCAACAGAGGTTTCTAATTTTGTGAGGAGTCTCCTTCGTAAACATGGGCAACGACGCTTCCATGCACCAAAAACACGTTCAATTATGTTTCTTGTTCTTATATGACTCCTGTTATAATTCTGTTCTGGTCCTGCAGCTGGATTTATAACTGGTGTTAATAAATATCTTCGACAGGGATATCCATTATAACCCAAAATAATACCTACAAAATTAATTAAATTCATTCATATTTACTATTTTCTACATTTACCTCCTATTTGATTGGTTTCAAAACGAATACGTAGTGCACTACGATCAAAAATTACACTATCATGTGTTGATCCAAGGTATCTAACATCAATATCAAGAATTTCCATAGTGGGGCCACAAGCAACCTAAAAAAATTGTTACAATATTATATGAAGTACCTATTTTACTTCATAAAAATGTATCTATGAAATATATTTTTACCTGTACGTTTAAAGAAAATTGTCCTTTTCTATTTCGGAATATTTCACCTCCAGGGTTGCCAATAAGAATATGTGTACAATCCACACGCATGCAGCGACATTTGGAAAATGTCCTATGGCAAAAAACTTTTGAACATTTTGTTGCTGTTGTTGTAATGTATCTGGGAATTTGACAATGTTTCTTAAACTCTCTGCCAAAGCCACTGATACCCTTTTTATAGTTAATGATACTGTTGATTGGGAAACTCCTCGTAAATCGCCACTCACAAGCTGTAAATGAAAATTATTCTGGTAAATAGAATTTCCATAGGTAAATCAACATAGACGTACTTGGAAGTTTCCCGTGGCGTAAAATCTTAATGCTATTAAAAGTTGCAGAACAGGTGGAATAGGTAAGCCTCTATTATTATCTTTGCTTAATTGTTGAAATGTTAGCGGCAGTACTATTTCCCGTACATTTTCTTTTTTAAATCGGTATCGTTTAATGAATTCGTCGTCTTCAAAAAATACAAAAGGGTCTTGCATATCACGAATGTAACGTTTTTCTAATCTTTCTCCGATTTCATTATTCTCTATATTATCAACATATTCTAAAAAATCGTCTAAATCTTCCATTTCAGGAGAAACGCAGATTTTGTGTACAACTGAATCACTTTATAACCTCAATTCGATTTATTTGTAAATAGTTTGATGTTAAAGTACCACTCAAGGGTGGTATTAACCACCCTTAAGTATAAGTTGCTCTTACTACATCACGTGACTTTAAATTGTGTCTATAGAACAATTTTGCGAAGTTACCGAGCTAAGTGTCACTCAAGTGCAATAAACATCGACTATAAATATGGACATTAGTCACGAGCTTTACTAGGCACGAGTGGAGCGAAGCGGAACGAGTGCCTTGTGAAACGAGTGACTAAAGACGTTTTTAACACGAGGTGCTTACTATACTTTTTCTTCGCCCGTAGGAAGGAATTTTAATTATATTCTTAACATTACGGACGATGGCTGACTGACAAATTAAATGACACAGAACAACCAAATTATCACGGAACATTAAATTTAACATACAAACGATACACTTGATTTGACGTTTAAAAAACAAAAGATAAACGAGATGTGACTTTTCGCATTTTAAACACTAATTAGTGTTTTTAAATTAAACTCAAGGTCTCTAGTTAATTCCACAATATAATACAAGTTATTGAAAATTCTAAAAAAATGACAATTGTTTCGATAAATCAATATTATCGAAACAATTGTCAATTTTTTAGAATTTTCAATAACTTGTATTATATTGTGGAATTAACTAGAGACCTTGAGTTTCATTTAAAAACACTAATATGAGCATATTCCACGAAGTAAGGGTCGAGACAGTCAATTTCATTAAACACTAATGTTTAAAGAGTCGCTTTGTGCATGTCAAACCCGTGTTGAAAATGCGGTTTTAGTAACGGAAGTAGAAAAATATCATTATGCAAGCCAACAAGATGATGAGTTTTTTAAACGAAACTCATATGAGTTTAATAGTGAACAAGTTATTGAAATATTATATTTTTCAGTAATTCGTAGTAAACTTGAGTATGCAAGTATAGATGAGATCCAACGGAACTTAACTTAAAACAAAGCCTAGAGACAGTACAAAATACATTTATAAAACATATATATTTTAAAAAAGTATAAAGTTCCTCCCACGGCAAACATCATTCCTGATACAAGACAAGGGGTCAATTGGAAAAATATGTAATTTGTTCAATCACCTGATTGTAGCTGCCCCTCTCAACCCTTTTAACATTTTCGACAGTATCAATCTCAATTTAAATAGGATCAAAAATAAAGTGAGAAAATGCGTCAGACAATGAATCTTTCAGTTGCGGTGAGAATATTTCTGCGTTATGTTCTGATTTTTTTATAGTTTCTCTATTTTGTTTAGTTTTTGGCAACATAATATGTAACTGGGCTACTAGGTACTTATTCACATGAGAATTATTTTAATTTGAAGCATTTAACTAGATTAGTAAACCTGTTTATTTTTAAATAATGTTTTAGACGGTTTTTCACGTCACTGCTGGTAGATGCAGAGGGTTATATTGAGAGCTCAACCCTAAATAAAAAGAAGATAGCTGTGAAAATTCTAGGAAACCTCAATATAGATTTGGATGGTACTGCAAATGACCAGGCGGTTAATGTTTCAAGCAATAATGTTTCTCAACATTCCTCTTCATCATGAATTTATTTGAGGGATTGCAAATATTGTGTTATTAATATTTACAACAAATACTTAAATTGTAAATATAGTGAGTAATTTGTTATAAGTTTAATTAAATATATTGTGACATTGAACCTTTTCATTGAAATAACTCTTTTCATTATCTAAATTTGATTGATTGAAAAGCAGTGGGTTAAGAAAAACGCGGGCAATAATAAAATCCTTATTTCACGAAAAACTAGTGGAATAAGAAGTTTTTATCTTATGGGCGTAGATAAACTTATTTACATTGAATTTATAATCTTTGGTTTTCAATATGACAGTTGTATTACCTTTGTCAGATTTTGTAATTGTGAAATTTTCTACTTTCCTTTTTATTGAATTTAAAGCTAAAATGTAATATTTTCTTTGATGTTTAACCTTAAAGGATTTAATGTTTATGATTAAATTGGTAATTTGCAATTTCTCATAAAGAAAATTATTTCACTTAGATTTTAAAGATATTTGTGATTCTGTAGCTAATATTTGCTTAATATTATTTCTAAATTTTGGTGGTATGCTGTACTTTTAGTCTTTACTTAAAAATTATATTTGTGACGTTGTTGTATGAAAGAATATCAAATTTTGGTGCAAAGTGTAATTCCACTAGCTTCATGATGTTTAAAGTTTTAAATTCATCTAAACAGTGAAATTCTTCTGGATGTAGTTGGAACGGGAGTTCGGAGTGTACAACTTTTACAACTTTTATATAGGCGTTTAAGGAGTCTCTTATATTAAACCATTTATTACTCTCCTCTTTAAGCCAGATTCGTTGAGCACATTTCACCGCTTTTTGGACTTGAGGTGTTTTCGTATGGATTTTTATGTTTAAATAATTTGGAATCAGTTCTTTTCTAAGGCACTCTTGGTTAAACCAGATGTTTTGGGATGCTTTGCAACATTTTTCCAGTAACTTCTCATATAGTCTGGTCAAGTTTTCTCTCGAAGATTTTTTGATTAAATTTACTGTTTGAACCACTACTTTGTGAAATCACCTCAAGTTATTATTCTGACGATATTTCAAGATATCGAATCAATTTTTTAGAATTTTTATGATTTTCTCATTACCTCTATAGTGGAACTATTTAGAAACATTTATTTTCATTTATGGCGGTAAGAAAAGAAGAATTTGTAGTATCCATCAACATCTACATTACGATTCCAAAATTTTACTTATATTTCCCTCTTTTCCTTATGTCAAAAACATTAATAAGATTTTTAATTCCCAAACGGATTATATAAGGAGCCGTTAAATTCGAAATATCCATTCAAATTGAAAGTATCCTTCAATATTCTTGACATCTTACGTGATTCGTATCCCAATAATATACTTCAAAGTAGATTTAAGAACTACTTTCGACCCCCTCATAATTTATACGGAGCGTTCTATTCCTCAAGAGGGTACCCCCATTCTCAAACCCCCAGCTCTGTGTATTGCAATTACGTCATTTCATAGCCTCGGGTAAATAGGGGAAATTGCCATTCTCCCTTCTGTGACCTTGAAATAGGAGGTGTGCTTTTCTCGGATCATTCTTTACTTGAAAAATTCTGTAGACGCCAGAATCGAGATTATGATGAAGAAGCGGTAAAAACATAAAAAGTGATTCGGTTTTCCTGTGCGCATCAAAAATAAAAGTTGGGAGAATTAATAAGATCTTTTTAATGCAGGTGCGATGTTGTGTGAAGACTTGATAAAAAAGTTAAATGGAGTTTTTCTTTTTTAAGTTGTATTAAAAAATTACATCTTAGTCAAAAGTAATGTCTGGAAGTTGTTGAGAAAGTAGTTACGATCTTATCAGAGGACTTAATTATATTTTTTCACTGCCAGCTTCAAACAAAAGCTGTATAGGTGATACAAGTCGAAACTTCGTCGCAAGACGAAAACCAAAATATATGAAATGTGAGATGTGAGAAAAATGTAAGAAATAACTACAAGAAAGAAAGGAAGTTTGAAAATAGTATCATAATTGATAATAATTAATAGAAAGGTATTGTAAATAGCAGTCCTACAGTAATGGGTTGCAGATGGGGCTTTCATAATGTTGTTTGTTACTAAAGGAAAAGGGAGGAAAAGTGTAAACGAATTGTTCTACTCCCATACTTGAATTATGCTTTTACATATACAATATCTGTACTTTAATTAATGAACTACGATACAAAATGTCGTTACTTACTTTCTTGCACGCATTTTAGTTTTAAAGTGTCACTTTCCAGCTCTATTGCGGGAAAAATCGCTTTCTGCACTAGTGGTTTGGTGTGGTAACCAAAGATTTTCTATGACAACCAAGTTGTCAGATTCTGCATTTTTCAAATCATTTTCAATAAAAGCAATATTTCAATAGATTCGTCAGGCGAAAAGCTCACAGAACCATTTTCAAAGGCAGTAGAAAAGGTAAATTCAGACCTGTTACCTAGTAAATCACGAGAAAGCTACGAACAGCAATACAACCAATTTTCAAACTGATTTATGGAAGTTTCATAAGTTGGTTTTCGCGAAGATTTTTACCAAAGAAGACATATCCAAGTTCATGATAGCCCCTGATCTTATAATTAAAGTGGGTACAATTTTTGCTCCAGTTGGCGCTCTTCGCATAGCGTACCTTATGCAAATCACGATTAACGATAATTAATATAAAGGAAACCTAATTATTGTGAAAATTTCCGATTCGAAAAACCATACTTCAAGATCCTTTGTCACATCTGAAAACACCAATAATGGAACCTTTTTGAAGCTCTATAGAAAGTATGCAAATTTACGGCCTACTACCACCAAGCACCGTCGTTTTTTTATCACAATTATAAAAAAGGCAGAGGCTCTGTTCAGTGCGTAGGCGTGAACACATTTGGTAAACTGCCGGCAGGGATAGTTGCCTACTTAGGTCTACCTAACACAAAACGTTAGACAGGTCACAGTTTTAGACGATCTTCGGCAACGTCTCTAGCAGATTCAGGCGAATGTTTAACCAATATAAAATATCTTGGAGGCTGGAAGTCAGCTGCTGTTGGAAGGTTATTTGGAGGAATCCGTAGAACTGAAGAAAACCATCTCGAATAAAATTCTTTCATGTACTGAAAATTTACAACCGATGCCGTCTCCGCCATCTACATGCACTTTGCAATCTACGAGTGTTACCCTTAACAGCCAACTCACTACTCTGGACAGGCTATTCTGATTCATTTGTTGAATGCAACAAATTGCGTTTTTGCATGTTGAAGTGAAATATAGATTTTTGAATCTTTATGCGGTCGTAGAAAAAATATTGTTTCTAATTCGTGCGTAAAGTATATTTTCTGTCCTTGACTGCTTGCCCGAACTCCGCTTCGCGTCGTTCAGATCAACGGCAGTCGTGTGCTGGAAAATATCACTTTCAGCACTTATTAATTAGGAAAATAATCATTTCATTACAATACAAGTTTATAACTAATACGAACGCGACATTCGGACAATATTCAATATAACAATGATATCTTAATGACATTAACATTTCTAAAATCGATTTTTGTGACAGTTCGTATCAAATTATTTATTATTTGTAAATTTTTCGATTCTTTCAAACCACAGAAAACAGTCGACTGCGATATTTGGCAATATTCATTAGATTTGAAGGGAATGCTGAAACACATCGATGTTTGTTCTAAGGAGGACACATTTTTACGATACAGATATCTGTCATTGATCAACACCCTTCCTCTTCTCCAACCCCTTATTTTTTAATAGGAAATATACAATGTGTAGCACATCATTAGAAAGGCATTTAGATGGAGTACTACTAACTATCTTAGTATACAATTACTAATTACTTGCAAAATTTGTTTTAATTTACTTTCGATGTGAATGACACGTTAGAAAACCTTAGGCGATACGTTTTATTTTTAAGAGGTGTTGCACTTTAAATTAATTAAGCATTTTTTGCAAAGACGGTATATATATCGAAAAAAATCGTTGACGATCATTATGTATGAATACTCGATCAAAATGCATTTCTAATGATGAGCTATATAAGGTATATCCCCTATTTAAAAATAAGGGGTTGGGGAAGTGTAAGGGAGGGGGTTGACAAATGACATATGTCTGTATCGTAAAAATGTGTCCCCCTTAGAACAAAAATCGACGTGTTTCAACATTTCTTTCAAATCTAATGAATACCATTCTGTAACGCGTCCCTAAATTATTTGTTCAGTGCATTACGTCACTTTGGGAGCACGTACTGCATTATGGCATTAATTTACAATCAATTTGTTAGAATATTAACGTATTTCTCGTTCATAAGTGTTTCTGTTTTTTAGTGTGTATTAAAGAGTGATTCGTTATTGTGTTACATTATTCTTCTTCTGTTGATTCATTTTGTTCTTCAATACTTAATAAAATGTTAAAGACGTTGACTACTGTAATAATGTTTCATGTTCTTTTTCTGAATATGGAATTTATTCCAGAAATGTTAATGATGATAAAAATAGATTTTAAATGCATATTATCCGTTAAATATATTTACCTACGACCACCTCTATAAGTAGTCAAGAGCACACAGTCGGCTGTAAAGTAAATCGCACGGCTTCCTTAGCAACCACTTAGCAACTGTTAATAGACGGTGCCCTTTTATTAAAAATTTATTATTTAGATAATTGACGTTGAATTTAATTCTATATATAAATGGTAGATAATATTTATTGTATATGAGATTGAATTTAATACTAAGAGTTATTTGGAATTACATGATAATTGGTTCCGTTTGATTACTATTATATGTTTTGGCAACACGTGTTTGTTCTAAGTATTGTCATTCAAGTGCTTTCAATAAAACAGTGAAACATGAGTTATTCAATTATTAACCGAAAACTGGGCGTAGGTAATGTAATAAAAGACACAGTCGCAATGGAATTTATACCAACTGGGAAGCCAATTTTAATCACTAAAACCTGGCAGTACCTACAAAATCCTTAGATGCTTCGGGTTGTCCATGTTGGACATTGAAATTATCCAAGTGAGTTGATATTACACTTACCACACACAATTGATCAGCACTTTAAACTTATGCATGGGGATAATTTTTCTTCAAAAGATAAGCTATTGAAGTGCAAACTGATAAAAATTATTTAAATATTAGTATTCCTTTAGATGTTATTTTATGTATGGAGCGAACGAGAACTTATATTAGGTTAAGACATTTAAATAATAAAACTAGTTGTGAAAATTTAAAACGGAAATTAAATAAAAAGTTATCCAAGTTTACAAATGTGAAAAATCAATTAATATTGAACTTGATTGTTTTTATTATACAGTGTGTCCAATTAAGTCAGCATCATATGGGAAACTTTTTTAATGAAAAAAGTTATTCTTTATAAAAAGTTGTGATTAGTTTAAAAATTAAAATACTACCTTCAGATATCATTTTAATTAAGCCGTATACAAGGTTTGTTAAAAAATATTAACTTTACTCAAGAGTAAAGTATCTTCATTTTTGAAAAGAGCGACAATTGTTATTGACAAAAATTGACCATAATGGAAATCTATCGTCAGATATGCAATATTATCATCTATCTGCCATGAAAAACGATCTTCAATAATTTTCGGTATAAATAAATTATACAAATTTTGTTAATTACGCATCAACTATTTTCTTCAAAAACATGACATGATATATTAATAAGCTCTGTAACAATGTTCTATTGCATTTAAATAGTTAATGCATACATATCACAATATTTTATTTTTAAAATCAGAAGATAAACAAGTTAACTAATACGTGATAAGTAATTGGAGATAAAATAATTTGTATTTTAATTCAATTCACTAAACTCTCAACGTATCCACCATCTCTTTCTAGACATTTCATGGTTCGTTTATCAAACTCCCTAAATACATTTTTGATCATATCTTCCGTAATTTCCTGACATGCTTCTGTAATTATCCTTTCAAATTGATCAATGTCTCAAAAAGACCCTTGCTGATAAACCCTATATTTTAAGAAGCCCCATAAGATATAATCCAGAGGACTTAAGTCTGGAGATCTAGTCGGCCAAAAAATCTCAGAATATCTATGTAATACTTTATCATTGAAAATAGTTTAAAGGTATTCCCTAACAGCGACTGTAGTATGGCATGTAGCACCGTCTTGTTGATACCATATACGTTGACGGTCTATTAAAGGTAATTCATGGGCAGTTCTGTAATAAATCCCGTCATCAGTGTAATAATTTAGTACGTAATGTACAACTCGGGTACCTGAACTGCACCTTTGTATCATTTTGGGAGACCGCTGTCACTCGTGTAATAAATCGACCCAGTAACACTGTCACCAGATGTACAACTCTGGTCCAACCTACCGAGTTGTTTCTTAAAACAAACAAAAAATCCGCTGTCACCAAATGAAATAATTCCTAGAGGCCGTACTGGCCCTTCCCCTACTATCTGTAAAGTGTGTCACCAGAAAAAAAATTATATAACTGAGCGTGAAAGAAAAGAGAGTCCGAATTAGGCGGGGATCTCCTGGTCTTAAAACGGGTAATTTCTTTGCCAGGGCAGGGTTGATGTTTTTGTCCAGCATTGTATCTAATGAACTGCTCACTCTACCGGGAAAGTCGAGGTAGGGAACTGAATAAATTTCGGTACCAACTAATGATAGAAAAAAAAATTTATATATATATATATATATATATATATACATATATATATATATATTTATATATATATATATTTCACTATATAAATATGACAAAAAATGCTATACACTTATATCCATAATTTTCAATATTTTAACGGACCCATATGATTTCGTCTCCTGCAATTTTCGCTGAAACGTATAACGTCTACCACTTGTGTGACCTGCCACAATATAAGAAAACGTGTCTATTTACAGGATACTAGTCGACCGGTGCTAATTTCTTTTATTGCCGCATGTCATTGTACTCTATGTAAATAAAATTGGAAAAAGAATATAATTCTGCTGATTTGATAATCTTAGCTATAAGCTGTTCTGTACGTACTAACACATTCAGTGGTGCAATTCTGCTTCCGCGCGAAAAAAAGTAAATTATTTCTAGTTGTTAGCGAAGATTATATGATACGACGTGACTACAAGAAAATTTACTTAAATGCTGTGAAAATTAAACGATAACCGGGTTACGGAGACAGAATCATACGTTCCCGGTAACTGCTATAAATTTACAACTGGCCTCGCTTCAAATTTTATCGACTACCTTTCTACGGGGTAGGCGAGAACTGTGTGACGAAAAAATATTTAAATTCCGTTAAAATAATTATAGAAAAAAACATTCTCACTAATCGTATCTAAAATCTTACTACAATATCACCCAAAATAAATACATATCTATAAAATGATCGGTGCACAAAATCTGAGCCAGGACCTACAGATTTAACTGAACCTATGAAATCGTTTCCTCCGGTTTGCACTTACCCAGTCCCTTATTACTGGGCGAGTATTTAGAAAATTATTCAACAACAAAATCAAAAACAATTATATATTCTATCTATACAAACATCTATATGTATATATCAAAGTTAGAACCGCGCACACACAAAAAATTAAATTCTCAAATAATATTGGACGTATTCAGAAACTTATGGCGTGGAATCTTCCTTTCTACCGTCTCTTACTGCTGGCTGATTTCGATATAACGTTCTCGATAAAATTAGCTAGAGCAGAGGCGACGCTAGGTTTCTAACACACGGTTTCGGGGTATGTTGGTTAACGGCTGGGCAGAGTTTACTCCGTGGTTTTTTCCAGGAAGGCAGTTTTCACTGTCAAGGATACCTGAGTTTCACTTTGACGTCCTGAACACAATGGAGAGAGAAATTCTCCCGATAAACACGCGAACACTCAAAATGCACTGGCACCCGTCACCGTGGTAGGGAAGTACCTTCTCCCTCCGCGTTTTTCTTCCAACTCCGTGCTCTGTCTGCTCTGAACTGACTTTTTACCATTCCCCCAAATTTTTCGGGATTTTCTGCTGATTTGCAAAACGTTGCGTATTTTTTTTAGAATGGATCTCGATTTTTTTAACTAACCGTTTGTGTAAATAACAATAGTTTATATTTAACCTAGATTTTACATTGTTGCAATGTTATGGTCCTGTCTCATTTTTGTTAAACAAAAAGTATGTCGAGTTCTAGTTTTTTTTATTTGAAATGAATAGTATATTAAAGTATAAGTGGATAAAGAGGTCTTTCAAACACGCGCGATTTTTCGAAATAGAGCAAGTGTTTGAAAGAACAGTTATCCACGAATACTTCACGCTATTTTTTTATTGGTGCACTTTGAAATCATAAAATATTATTATTACATTATTACTACAAAAAAATGGAAGTACGTCCTCGATGCCCAGCCAAGTTTCATTTCATAAAAGTCCGCCCTCGATGCCCAGCCAAGTTTCGTGAAAGTCGATCCTAAATAGTATTTATTTTTATTTGACGTTACGAGGTACTGCTGTCAGATCAATAATCAAAAAGTTTCTTTATTTATATTTGAAAGGGTACAATGTTTATATGCATATATCAATAAGTTTTGCAGAAAAAACCAAATAAGACATTAGTTCACAATGAAAATATACAATTTAAAAACTAATAAAAAAGTTCTCATTGATACTTACGTTTCTCGAGTTGTTGTTACCATAGTGACTTTAAAAAACGCGCGTGTTTGAAAGTTCGATTTAAACACGCTGAGGCGTGCTTTAAATAGGTAATATGAAGCATCAATAAAAAAACATATATTTTACCATGTGTTATGAACGTTACTGCTGTAATTTTCCCTTTCTAATAATCGCATTTATTACAGTTCCATTTGGTGTGAATGCTGCTTCATCGGAAAATATTATATTTCTTAATAAACATGGATACTCTTTCAACTTTCCTTGTATCAAAGAGTAAAATTCGAACCGTCTGTCATAATCTCTTTCCTACAATGTATAAACAAACTGCGGTTTGTATGGATGATATTGTTACTTTTTAAAATGTTTGCCATTGTGCTTCTACGTACGCTATTTCGAATAGAAGACATTTTGTTTCGCAATGACGTTTTAGGATGTTGTCCTACAGATATCATCACCTGTAATTCCGTGTCTGCATTGGAACCCGCTTTTGGCGTTTTTATTAAAACAATTATTATCACTTCCAGAAGCTTTAAATTTATTTATAATTCTTGTAACTGTAGATTAGTGAATATTTCTATTCGGATGTCTGTTGTTAAAAATAGCTGCTGCTTCTCGATCAGTTTTATAATAATCTCCCATAATCAAAACTATCTGAATATTCTTTTCACAACTTAATAGATCCGCCATTTCTTGTATTTTATAAAATCTAACCAGCGAATTGACGTTTGTTGTCAGTGCATCCTAAATTAAATATCGTTCTATACGCAAATTGCTAATATACAGAATCTGTCAGGGCATCCTAGATTAACATGTTTATCGGTAAGTTACCATTGCTGACACAGAGAAGTGAATAAAAATAGCAAGAATTATGTTTTCATGGCAGATAGATAATATTGGATATCTGACAATAGTTTTCCATTATGATCAACTTTTGGTAATAACAATTGTCGCTCTTCTCAAAAATAAAGGTACTTTACTCTTGAGTAAAATTCATATTTTTTAACAAACCTCGTATACGGTTAAAAAAATTTATATCTGATGATTTTATAAAGAATAACTTTTTTTCATAAACCTAAAAATGAAAAAGTTTCCCATATGATGCCGACTTAATTGGACACATTGTATATTGATATAAAAGTATGAGTTAAAACTTCACGAGTAGCTATTAAATCTGCTCCCAATTGGACGTCATAATGTGTGACAAGGACAGTTAATGCATGTGCGTAAGCATGCCATACACCACGATGAATACTGCCAAATATCAGGATGGACTGTTTTCTGTGGCCCACTCTGTATATACTTTTAAAAATGTCCGATAGTGATAATGATACAGAAAATTTAACTCTACCAGATATGGAGCACTTCAACAGTAAGCTACAATTTATTACCATCTAAATCAATTAAATATATGCAAAATATTACTCCCAAGTTATGAATTGGAGAAAACGTTTCCATTGTTTAGTTTAATGAATTTTCTGAAAAATTATGATATGTGAGTTTATGCACTCCATCGAGCATAAAGTACTCTGCATGCGTTAGTAAAAAGAAAATCCGAAAGATATCGTAAAAAATCTAAAACATTGTCTTGAAATGGAAAAACATTTTATTACTGAATCTCCATATGTTAAGTACTTATTGACCAAGGCAAGTAGGTAATAGGTTTTTAAGGCACTTAAAAATGGTGTTTTTTTTATAGGTGGCTTGTATTATTAGCACATCTCCAATCATTAATTCGTAAATTATATTTGTTATGAAGCCAACATCAATTTGTAGGCCAAGTAGAGTGCGACGTAAGACGAGAAGCGGAGAGGGGATGATCGCCTGAGAATAAACGTCACAGAATATAGGGTATATCATCTGTTACGATGTCTTCTTTAGATAAAAAATATGACGATAACTGTTTACTATACAGACAACTGCTACGCTAAGGTTTCCTTTAATGAAAATAGACTTATCAATTGTACACGGCAGTTGCCTAGTATTCATCCGAATCTTGGACTTGCAGGATTTATTATAATATAGTACGACCAGTATTGCGTTCATTAGCTGTATTAATATGTAAAAAGTCAAATCAATTCAAATAATATTTATATGAATCCTGATATTATGAAATATTATTTAAACATCTCAAATACCGATTATTTTGAATAGCTTGCATCTACAGCAAACACCAAATAAATTAATCACAAACTAAATTTGGCAACAGGTAGATAGAATACTACTTTATCCTGCTCCCCACTAGATTTTACTTAGAATGTGAAATGAATTGAAAAACAAAACAGCCCCTGGTTTAGATGGAATTCACAATATATTATCAAAGAATCTATTGTTCAGTTAACATACATAACAAATGTCATTATTAAAACTGGACATTATACCGATATGCTTAAGATTTCCAACATCATACCGATCGTCAAAGCTAACAAACAACCTAGTTTTGTGGATAGCTATAGACCAATTTCCCTTTTAAGCAATATTGCAAACGTGATAGACAGAATAATATTAAAAAGACTACAATCCTTTGTAAATAAAAATCATATCATCCCCCAGAGCAATACTGATTAAGAAACGGACATAATACTGGTGCTCAAATTATTCGGGTCATAAATTATATTCGGGAGGATTTCAAGAAAAAAAGAAATTGATTATGGTCACAATAGATGTCCAAAAAACTATCGATTCCGTATGGCTCGAGGGGATGATCTATAAACTAATTAAATTAAAAGTGCCAGATTACTTAACAAGAATTATAAATTCTTACTTGTCAAACAGGAAATTTTATTAAAAAAATTACGATCACGTGGCAGGTCCATATAAATTACAAGCTGGAGTACCACAAGGCTCTGTTCTATCACCTTTGTTATACTACTTGACCACGATCTCCCAACGTCTCCAAAATTATTAACTG
The DNA here is from genome assembly GCA_963921935.1 of Galeruca laticollis. NCBI lineage: Eukaryota > Metazoa > Arthropoda > Insecta > Coleoptera > Chrysomelidae > Galeruca > Galeruca laticollis. Next base: position 53,192,912 of record OY998178.1, read on the forward strand.
CAATGAACGCTGACGATACTTTCTTTGTAGTAACAGCAAAGAATCTAGAACAAACACTTGATACTGTAGAAACACACATAAACACTAAAATCACACCTCATTTCAATGAACACAAACTAGCTATCAACGCGTCCAAAACAGAATATTTATTACTCAGGAGAATAGCTAGAAAGGACGACCCATTACAATCTCAGCTTTTCGTAAATGGACATTACCTTGCTCCAAACACCACCTTAAAGTATTTAGGGTACACAATGCAAAGTAATACTACTGCTAATGCGCACATTTCGCACCAAATACAAAAAGCTAAGATTGCAATGTGTCGACTATAGCCACTCAAATGTAAACACAATAACCTCACAAGTCAAAAAAAAATCTTAATATATAAACAAATTATTTGAACCCTACTCACATACGCTGCACCAATATATTACACGGGCACCACACATAACTTCAATTCCCTGCAGGTGATACAAATCAAGTGTCTCAGAATGGCATTAAATCACAATACGGTATACCCCAAACTACTTAAAACTTCTTGGTTACATGACAAGGCGAATATATCCAATATCAAAGACTTTATCAACAAAATATCGGATAATTTTTATAACTACTGTCTGCCACAAGATCTTCCGACAGAACTCAAAGCCGCAATACGCGCTGAAGGCATCCGAGATAATGGGTGGGATATTGCTAAGAAAATATTTATCAGACAACGGTTGGAATGGGTAATAAGTACCTTTCAACGATATAAATCACCGGGAGTGGATGGAATATTTCCAGCACTCCTGCATCAAGGGATAGAGGAGATACGTCCTCACCTGCTGAAAATTACAAGAAGCAATCTATCAGTGGGTCTAATACCTAGAAAATGGAGCAGGGCAAGGGTAACCTTCTTACCACAAATAAGGAAAAAAGATGGGACTGATCCCCGATCTTTTAGACCCATCTGTCTAACATCGTTTCTACTTAAAACGATGGAGAAAGTAGTGGATATCTATCATAAGAACAGAGAATCTGGAGAATATACCACTTCCTAAATGTCAGCATGCCTACAGAGCGGGTCGATCAACTAAGACGGCTCTGTAACAACTGACCGAAGTCACCCAGAGAGCTCTGAACAACAAAAAAATCGCAATGTGCGCATTCCTGGATATATCTGGGACCTTTGACAACACAACTTATATAATTTGAGTTACAGCTGTGTGCACAAGAGATTAAAATCCCAATTTTTTTTCTCTTAAGAGAAACAATGTATTGTTGTGCAATCTTCTTTAATTAAAATTCGCAGAGCGCTTTCAGCATTAAGCCATCATCAATGCGGTCACTAAATTTTTTTTGTGAATTACATTTCGTAAGTTTAATCAAATTGATACATACTTGTCAGAATTCCGAGACAGGGGCCTCCAAATATGTACGTCTATACATTTAACAGTTTGGTGGTTCACATTATTGATTTAAAAACAATATTAAAAATACATAAAAATTAAAATTCAGCAAAATGATACAACAGATCTGAAACATGCATTCTTTGGATCGTCCATTTCGCCAAGTTGTCATCAGAGAATTATTCACAAAAATTGCAAAGACCATGATAGTCACTCCGTTCCATCGAAGAAGTTCCGAGTCGTCGGAGCATAGACAAACATTGTGGTATGATATTATTATTAAATGAATGGATTTCGCGACCCCCAACAGATAGGTACCCACCATCTACCAAAAATAATAATTTTGGAGACAGACTTGATGTCCATCTGGTGAGGATGGCGAAATCCATAGAAACAATGGGATGTGCCAGACACGCGAATGCCGGAGAAGAACAATGAAGCGCTGTTATGGACATTGTGCGCGACAATTACATTTATATTTCTGTGGTGTGGAATGTGATTCGCTTTGACATTCGATGCTATTGTTTGTAATGTGAATTGGAATTTAGAACATAGGGTTGAAATGAAAATAAAGTGAAAGAAAAGGACAGAGCTCTAGGAAAATATATAATTGATGGGAAATAGAACAAGTGATGAATGAAGTGTGTGGAAAGTAACGAATTCAAACATGCGTCTAACAAACACCACTGTATGTTGAAATGTGAAATGCAATATAATAGGAAGTCGCCCTAACTGTAAAGCCAACAGCCGACTATCAAAAATAACAAATTTGTTATCAAAGCTGTCTACAAATTTGTTATTTTTGATAGTCGGCTGTTGGCTTTACAGTTATAGCGACTTCCTCTTATATTGCATTTCACATTTCAACATACAGTGGTATTTGTTAGACGCATGTTTGAATTCATTACTTTCCACACACTTCCTACCTTTTCGTTTGATTTTACTTCTCACCATTCTTCATCCCTCCATTCACACACTTCATTCATCACTTGTTCTATTTCCCATCATTTATATATTTTCCTAGAGCTCTGTCCTTTTCTTTCACTTTATTTTCATTTCAACCCTATGTTCTAAATTCCAATTCACATTACAAACAATAGCATCTAATGTCAAAGCGAATCACATTCCACACCACAGAAATATAAATGTAATTGTCGCGCACAATGTCCATAGCAGCGCTTCATTGTTCTTCTCCGGCATTCGCGTGTCTGGCTTATCCCATTGTTTCTATGGATTTCGCCACCCTCACCAGATGGCCATCAAGTCTGTCTCCAAAATTATTATTTTTGGTAGATGGTGGGTACCTATCTGTTAGGGGTCGCGAAATCCATTCATTTAATAATAATATCATACCACAATGTTTGTCTATGCTCCGACGACTCGGAACTTACTCGATGGAACGGAGTGACTATCATGGTCTTTGCAATTTTTGTGAATAATTCTCTGATGACAACTTGGCAAAATGAACGATCCAAAGAATGCATGTTTCAGATCTGTTGTATTATTTTGCTGAATTTTGATTTTTATGTATTTTTAATATTGTTTTTAAACCAATAATGTGAGCCACCAAACTGTTAAATGTATAAACGTACACATTTGGAGGCCCCTGTCTCTCAATTCTGACAAGTATGTATCAATTTGATCAAACTTACGAAATGTAATTCACAAAAAATTTTTAGTGACCGCATTGATGATGGCTTAATGCCGAAAGCGCTCTGCGAATTTTAATTAAAGAAGATTGCACAACAATACATTGTTTCTCTTAAGGGAAAAAAAATTTGGGACAACTCATAGGTCTGTCAAAGAACCACTAAAAAGGCGAGGGGTGAATGAAACTATTGTGAAATGGATGTATGAGTTGTTTAGGACGAAAATAGTTGAGACAAAGGTGGGGAATCAAACCACCTCAGTTAAAGCCACTCGGGGGACACCTCAAGAGAGAGTAATATCAGCGAATGAAAATCAGAAGTTAAATATCTAGAGATAACCCTAGATAGTAAGCTTCTGTGGAATAAGCATGTTGGAATAACTGCTAGTAAAGCAATAAGAGCTTTGATGGCGTGCAGAAATCTAGCTGGTAAGAGGTTGGGCTGTAACCCAAAGATACTGCGATGGATGTACGCCATGATTGTCGGACCAGCAATTACGTATGCGGCAATAGTTTGGCATACAAAAGCAAGTCAGTACAGCACGAGGAAGACCCTCGACAAAGTTCAAAGGCTTGCCTGTGTGTGCATCACTGGAGCTATGAGAACGTGTCTAACTAGGGCACTTGAGATCATTACAGATCTCACACCTCTACATGTGGTGATAGAAAGATCTGCCCAAGAGGCATATCTTAGAATATCTAAGGAAGGTTCAGGTAATGAGAGTATTAAAAATCAGGGAGCCTGGTCCTCTCTAAGAAAAAACATCTCATCAGCGAATCTTCCCAGTGACGAAATGATCAAGAAAGTAATTATTGAAAAGAATTTCAATACGATGCTACATAAGAGGAGAGACTGGGAAATGGAATACACCACCCAAACTCTCAAAGAAAACACCATTAGATGGTATACGGATGGTTCAAAAACCCCCACTGGAGTAGGGGCTAGAGTATTTGGGCCTGGCACCAGATACTCATTATCGTTAGGCTCCTTCCCGAGCGCCTTTCAGGCAGAAATACTTGCAATCGAAAGATGCGTGGAAATGAACCTAGAAAGAAACTATCAGAAATGTGACATATCGATCCATTCTGATAGTCAAGCAGCTATCATAGCATTGAGCTCCCATATCATTGACTCAAAGTTGGCATGGGACTGCCGAAGAAAAATTGATAATTTAGGTAATAATAACAGAATTCTTCAGTCTGGGTTCCTGGTTACTCGGGAATCACGGGAAATGAAGAGGCCAATACACTTGCCAGGAAAGGAGCACAAACTCCCTTTATTGGCCCTAAGCCTTTCTGTGGTGTAGGAAAATGCTCCTATAAGAAAGAGTTTCGGATGTAAGAGGAAACCGAAAGAGAAGCACTCTGGCGGTGCCTTCTCGGTATGGAACATTTCAAAAAGTCCCTGCGGAACTTTGACACTGCTAGATCCAAAAAATATTTGGACCTCAGTAAAAATAAGCTACATCTCACGGGATTTCTTACAGTACACTGCCGCCTTAGGAAGCACCTAATGAGAATAGGTCTAGCAGAAATTAACGAGTGTATATTCTGTGGGGAGGAGGATGAAACTCCGGATCACCTAGTTCTAAAATGCCTCACCTTTGCAAGCCAACACAAGAAATGCTTCGGACAAGACACTTGTAAGAGGGAGGATCTAACCTCGTTGAAGCCGTCCCAAATACTAGAGTTCATTAGAGCCCTGGAACTGGAAGACGAGCTGTAGTAGTAGCGAGAACAGCTCTGATAGGAGGGGAACAATAAACCTTAGGTTTCAGTGTATTGTAACCCCGTTAAAAACTAATCAAATCTAGTGGGAGTAGGCTTCTTCATGGATCGTTAATTACATAACTTTGTTGAGATTTCCGAACCACATTATTTTCATGGGGAGTAAAAACCCCGCAGTAATCACACTGCGATGCTTTTGCTCAACAAAATTCATAAATTATGTAACACCTAATCAACATTTGCCAAGTTGCTTTCTCGAAATCTACTACCCCGTATCAATTCGAAACCCAGTTTTTCAGTTGTTTTTCTGGGAGAACCCGAGTCAAAAGATCATAGGAGTCAAATTTTTATATTAGGGACAAAGTTACACATCCAGAGGCAACATGCGTATTATGTTAAAAGCAAGGAGCCGTGAGAACTAACCGGAAAGACGATAGGATTAAGAAATAGCCAGACCATCGGCATTTTGTATATATATTTATTCTTTAATCAATTGATAATTAGAAAACAAAAACTGAATAAAGACCTTTTTAATCTAAAAAAAAATCTAATCTGCTAACTCCCAACCTGTATTCACCCGATATAACGCTCAATTATCTGTTCTATAAATACCTCGCTGAGAGTGGGTACAGTATATAAATCTTAATAGAGATTATTTTGAGAAACAGCAATGCCTCTCGTATATTTTCTAAAAATGTGAAGAAAGCAACAAAAACGCACGAAAAAAAGCTATAACTCATTCTACTGTTGTCTATGTTGTTTTTTACGAGTTTTTGTACGAATTTTGCTTATACCAAATGGTTATGATGCTCGTTTAAAGCACCTGCCCTTTCGGTTACCTACCGTTTCTCCTTATCTACATCTAATTAAACGAAATTGATTTACAACCTGTTAACTTAATGTGGGGTTACTATTTTTTTTACTGCGGACGCTTATTTGCTGGGTAATAAAACTCTAAGCTGAGTAAATATGAGGAATTAAAGACGACAAAGTATAACGTAAAAATTTTTTGTGTGGTATTTACTTCTGTTTGAAAGGATTTAAGAGCGTAATTAAAACACGCTGGGAATATCACTTATTTATTAATATAAATTAATGTGAAAACCCGACTTGAAGCTAAACAGATGAGAGAAACAAACATTACTTATGCTGTTAAAATAAGAACTAGTTAAGTGTAAAGACTAGCAAACAAAAAGTTTCTTCTGCGGGATCTTGTTTGTAGTTAATTCATAATTATGGTTTTTATTTGACATCTACGAGGTGATTAATTTTTAAGAACATAATTTTTATTTTTGAGATATAAGAAGATACCTAAAATTATAGATTCCGTATATTCTATCATTCGATTAAGAATCTGTTGGTATTGACCATGAGTGGCCAACACGTGGTCAGCGGACCGTTTGCGGCTCTCTAGTGTCATCTTGTTGATAAGTACAAAAGGACAGTTTCGGCAAGACCAGGTAAATGACTTAAAAAGAAAAATTTCCGCACAACAGCACATATTTACTAGAGCTAATCCAAAGTCAACATGTTATGTGAAAGCGAGTTATGCAGTACCCAGCCGTAATTCTAGCAAAGAAAAATTAAGCCATATTCAGATGGTGAAATTTTTAACAAATATTGCTGAAATCCTGTGTTCAGAAAAGAAACCAGCCTATCTCGTCAAACTATCACAAAACGTGTAGATCACATTGGAAATCAACTTGAAGATGATTTAAGAAAGTTCTTATTTTATGCTCTAGTATTAGATGAAAGCTTAGAGATGTCGGATACCGTACAAGTGGCAATCTTCATTAGAGTAGTTTATGCTTTCTTTAATAAAACAGAAGAATTAGCGACATTGTATCCTCTCTGGAATACCACTAAATCACAAGATCTGTTTAAAGCAGTAAGATCCCCTACCCCCACTCCCACAATCTCCCGACAACCATCCGGAAAACAAAATCCCGATCTATCCCAGCTCCTACTCCCCTCAACAACCCCCATCAACCCCCGCCAACAACACAACATACACCCAAACCCTTAATCTCAGAAACCTCCCACACCAATATTCAACGCAAAAATCGCTCTTTACCCTTTTAAACACCCTTGAACTTCTAAACGGACGCATCCTTTATCTGAAAGCAAATTTCAATAGAACAGCCCTCCTCAGAACCTCTTCCACGATGTCAGTTAATACAATGCTCAGAAAAATCCAAAACTCTACTGGTGACCCCAACATCACTATAAACATCCTAAACTCCACGCAACGTCCACCCCAACCAGTCAAAACCCTAACAACCTCTTTCTCACTTGTCTGCAGGAGTGTAGATCCAACGATCCCTCTCGAAGAATTCGAAGAAATTCTTCCTGATCAACAATTCCCTTACGTCAAAACTTGGCGAATTATCGCCAAGTCCACTAATAAACCCACATCGATGTTTCGTATCATCACACACTCCGAGATCCACAATCACCAAGCCCTCACTTTCAGCATCTCATTCTTTGGCCTCCCACACCAGTGTGAACTATCCAACGCCAACCCTCTGCCCCCCCTTCTGTCGCAAAATACTGCAATCGATGCACCAAAACCGGACGTTCTTCCGATTCTTGTTGGTCTCAACCGATATGCTCATGTTGCGGCCAAACTGGCCACCGCACCGAAAATTGCCCCAAGTCCGGTACTCCTACTTGCACCAATTGCGGCGGAACTCACGCCGCTCTCTACTCTCGCTGCCCCCATAGGCTAACCACACCAAATACCCCCCAAGAAACTGCCCCAGTCACTCTCGAAAAACCACCAGTTCCCTTCGAACTCTCAACTGACACTAAAGTCATTATAGAAATCCTAACTGTCACCCTAATGAACGCCATTCCCAACTCGAGGGACATCATAGCCGACACTCTTTGTCACCTAATTCCGTCCATATATCGACACCACTGCTCTATCACAAACATATGCAAGCGTGCCCACTTCTCTTTCACTCCCATCAGGAGTGAAGCCCCCGCGAGCCCCAACCCCCCCGTCGGTGCTGCATGTTTTTCACGTTTTTTCCTGTAGCATGGTGAATTTATTCACCAACAAAATGGGCCGACGTATCGACGAAATTTTTTAGATTTAAGATGATTATACCAACCATTCACTCAAATCAATTTAACACATACGATAAATGGCTACCTAATTCATCCAGCTTTAACAAATCATTAAGACTACCACCTACCCCCGTATTCTTCAACCAACCATCTACCCTCTCAACACAAACACAACCCGCCAACCCCCACCGAACACGCACACAAACCCCATCTAAAGACCTCCAAACCCGCCCTGCAGAGGAACCGCATCCTATATCAGGGCTTATCTCGAACATCCCCATATATCTAACTCAAAAATCAAAAAAACCCTCTCTCTCTCTCTTTACCGCCACTCCCACCCCTTTCGCGACGTGGAACATACAATAGTTTTTATCCTACACATAAAATGATTAGATTCTAAAATGACAAAAAGAAAGGTGGGAAATATTTTGACTGTACCGTTTATTTTGATTAGATAAACGAGTCATAAAAAATGGCAAATAATTTGTTGAAAATAATATTTTCGCTGTATATTGCAATGCAATAAAAACCAATCCATAAAATGTTTATATTTTTGGTTATATTTTTCTTTTGACTTTTCATGTAGCATATCTTGCTTTTTGCATAATCCCTTCCGGTGTAGAATAATTGCCGTCAGATTCGTCCATATTATGTAGACATAAAATTTTCAATCTTAGTTTTAATGTCAACAAAATCCTAAAGGTACAGTTACAATGAACAAATTAATAATTAGTAATTACAATTAGTCGTAGAACCTTGTAAGCTGTCATTGCAGTTCAGCATTCATAATTGAACATATTAGTAATTATAATAAAAGTTACCTCATTTTGTGAGGCTAGAAGTCATATTAATTATTAATTTTCTCCACCACTTTGTCGGATTTGATGGCTTTGATACTTCTACATTAACAAATTATTGTCAAGCGCCCACACTGTCAATTATTCTAGCCCATAATACAAAGAGGATGCAACCAAAAACTAATTTTCTCTTTGTAAATTCAAGATTTCAATGACGACTCGAATTCTGAGTTTAATTTTTCTAGACACTAATTGTAACTGCATTGTGAATGAAGCAAGCTACAATTTGAAATTTAAAAGCGACAACCGCGTCGTCATTTATAGTAGGGTGCCATCTAGTGTTATTTTTGTGAAGTTGCTTTCCCTGCGTAGCCATTATTTGCTATTTTTCTCGACTAGCCGTGCAAATACCTACTTTCCCGTCCCAATAGGGATCGAGACGGAATTAGAGGCAGCACTTATGCCGAAAGTAGAGCGCCCTGGTGTTAAATAAGAAAAACATTGTGATGTAAACAGTATAATAAACAATCTACAAAATGCAAAAAATGAATAGATCTTTTTATTTTCTTTGCCAGGAAAAATTGTAAGTATGTAAGATGGGTGTAGGGGATTATCTGATTTTCGATTATTGACAAAATGAGCACTGCAAAGTCTACTACTTTTATTTGGTTCCCAATCCTCCCGATGTTTTCTGAAAGGTAATTAAAAAACTTGAAGTGATTCGTTTTGTACAAATGTTTACTTTCTTTCTCTTAATAGTATTTAATTATTTATACTCATTATATAATATTAAAGTCAGCAAACACATAACTAAATTTTTATTTTATATAATCAATGAAATCGTACAGAAAACATTTAATTCTCTCGACAATAATCTTTTATTTATGTAAAAAGAAAGTTTAGAACTAATAGCTGCCAATTGTAGTATCATACTGATTATACACAAAATACTAGTTAACAAAATGTTTTAATTAGAACATTTTAATTACATATGGGTTTTTACTGCATTTATTCATATTTGACGTTTCAAGGTTATCCACGTAGTGTTCAATGAATTTTCGGAGAAACTATAAAATTTCAACTGCGTAGTATTTTTATACAGCATATTTGAACAGCCATGAATACAGAAAGATACTTTTGATGACGACATCCACGGACTTAGGAACCATGGACTTCTAATTGTATATGTTTCCCATACATCCGAAATGACCCCTCACTTTGCCTACACATGGCCGCCATGTTGTGCTAATTTTAAGTTGGTATTAAGAAGCTACAGTTCATATGCGTTTTCTTGATATTGAGGATGGAACGTTGGTTGGTTGCGCGAAATAATTGACAGCATAATAGAAATAATTAATCAATTAGAATTTAGCTGGATGTACTGACTCGACATTTTCGTTCTGTCAATTTCTGTTTCCTCTGTTCCGCTGTTGCAATGTGATTTGACTGATTTGTGACAGCGTCAGGAGTGGCATCAGGTCACATTTCGCAATTTTCGCATTGTATTTTATTGAGTTAAGCGCAAGTTTGATATTTGTGTGTTAGCTTTTGCATTATATTCGTATTTATTACAAATTAATAGTGTTTAATTACATTTTATAAGTAGTGTTATTTTAGTAAGGTAGTTAATAGTATAGTGTTATTTGTAAGGTATAGAACTCTAGGAGACTAGCTACAAACTGTGCTAAAATGCCTTCCTGTTTTGTACGAGGTTGCTCTAACGCTACTTACATTTCTCGTTTGAAAGAGAGTGTAACATTTCATACGTAAGTTATATGATTTTTTTTTGTATGTAAGTTAATTTACATTTTCCTTTTTCTCCAATTTGTAGATTTCCCAGTGACAATACGCTTAAAACGTCCTGGTTGGTAGCACTTGGAAAAGATCCAGCTTATAATATTGCCTTTGAAAGGGTGTGCTCCGAACATTTTGTACAAACCAATTTTGAAGTGGCAGGCGAACGGAAACGTTTAAGTCAATTTCAACCCTAAAACTACCTCAATGTTTTGAAGTAGATCACATGGAGGAAAGTTATTTACCTAGCTCACCTCCACCTACATGGCATGTTAATTTTCACTTAGTGCTCACAAAGAATCAAAAAATATTTTTTAATCGTAGCAGCAAGCTGGAAAGTGTTGATTCACCTCAAAGTAGTTCACCAAAATATCCGACAAAACTTTCTCCAATAAAACGGAGTGATTCAGACTCGTCTCCATCTGCTCATTCTTCTGATATAGTACGGATGGTACAATTCTTTCATCCGTATAGGTAAGTTTAATATCAAATTATCTTTTAAATCAAATTGAAATATGTTAACTAGTCTAAAGAAATGTTCTATTTTCAGCAAACCTTCCACAGAAAATACCAATGTAAAATTGAGAGAGAAGATTCGCTTTTTGAAGAGGCAATTAAGAGTATGCAGAAACAAACTAAAAATTTGCAGAAAAACGAGCAGGAGGCGAAAACTACGATTTTAATCGTGCCAATCATGAAGCAATGCGCCTTTCCTTGGAATCAATTGACTGAGATGGTGTCCATATTTTACGATATAATGTACACTATAATAAATTGCTTTGTTCCGCTGAAAACGGTTTAGAAGATGCTGGTATACTCCGGAGTTGAAGAGGCATTTGTGCGAGAAAGAAGTGGCTCACAAAATTACTAGGTGTCCTGTAAACTAAATGAAATTTAGTAGATTAAGGGCTCAGTGTAAACTTTTATCACGAGAGTGCTACCGAAATTATGTAAAATATACTGAAAATTGTGTTACAGATAATGTTAAGTTTTTTGGAAGTTTGTAAACAATAGGAGGGTGAATAACACTATACCTTCTGAAATGACTCTTGGGGACCTTACTGCTGGTAACGGGAATGATATTGCAAATCTATTTGCTAAACATTTTTCATCAGTTTATTCAAATCAACCTCTGGCTTCGAACATCTATGGAAAGTTATCTAAATTTGATATTAAAAAACGCCCTGGTCCTGACGGAATACCTTCCATTCTTAGGGAATTTAGCTTCTTTTTATCTCGTCCGCATTTCATATACAAGTCTCTTGTTACAGGCGAATGTCCAGATCATTGGAAAACTTCATACGTTACTCCAGTGTACATATTGGGTAGAAAATCAGACTATCAAACTATCGTCCTATATCAATCCTTTTAGCATAATTCCTAAAGTCTTTGAGAGTATTATTTTAGATTATCTCACCTATGACTGTTCGAGTATTATGACATCACAACAATTTGGCTTCACTTCTAAAAGGTCTGCATAATTGGGTTTACTCACATATGTTGACTTTTTGTCTGATGGTTTGCAAGGGGGTCTGCAGATTGATTCTGTGTACACTGATTTCTCTATAGCTTTTGACAGGGTTAATCATGAGCTCTTGCTACATAAACTTTTTCATTATGGTGTTGACGGTCTTGTATTACAATGGCTAAGTGATTATTTTACGAATAGTTTACAAATGGTCAGAGTTACTCATGAATATTCTCATACTTTTCCAGTAATCTCTGGAGTTCCCCAAGGGTCTCATTTAGGACCATTATTATTTAACATATTTATTAATGATATAATGCATTGTTTTCAAGGTAGCTAAACCTTGTTATTTGCTGATGATGCTCTAATATTACAATCTGATTTAGATATTCTATTAAATTGGTGTACACTTAATGTACACTCAATGGTGTGAATCTAAATGCATCCAAATGTCATGTAATGCGTTTTCATGGAATACACCACCCAATAGCTTTTGATTACAATATTAATAATGAAACTCTAAAATGTGCTTCTCAAACTAAGGACTTGGATGTTATATTGGACTCCACACTTAATTATAAGTCTCATGTTACCGCGATTGTTCAAAAATCTATGAAGATGTTGGGGTTGATGAAGAGAGCCACTTCTGATTTTACTAACATCACTGCTATTAGATCTCGATATTGCTCACTGGTCAGAACTTATCTTGATTATTGTTTACCAGTATGATCTTCTCATTATATTAGATGACGCTGTTCAGCACAATTTTTTAAGATACACATTTACCTTTGTTATGATTTCTTAGAACGTTTTTTGAAAAATCCTACTCTGGAGGTTCGCTGAAGGCAAAGGGATCTGATACAGCTGTTCAACATAGTAAATGGTATTTATGATAGTCCCAAGCTTCTCTCTAAAGTATATTCAGTTGTCCCTTCTCGTCTTTCTAGGCAGGTACAAACGTTTCATGTCGCATTTCATAGGTACAACTATGCATTGAATAGTTTAGCATAGGACACTTAGATTAGCAAATTCTGTCGATGGAATTTTAATTTTTGATGTGTCCACTTTCAAGTTTAAAAAACATTTGCTGGAGCTCCCACTTTAGAGCGTACATATTTTATTGCTGGTTTGATGTGTTATCACTCCTCTTGCTTTATTTGCTTTTTTCTTGTGATTTATACTATACTTTAGGTTTTTCCTTTTGTTTTATAGATAAGTTTAATGCATGTGTCAATTGTTCTATCTTGTTCTAGTTTTACATATTTTTCTTTTTTTGTTATTGTAGCATTTTTTTATACAGGGTGTCCCAAATAAGAGTGACTGATTTTAAACATAAATGCCCAGCTTATTAATTGCTCCAAAGAGATGTGGTTTTCACTAGTTTCACTAGTTTATCAAAGAGATTTTTTTAGGCTTGGCTGACATTTCATCTCATCAACACAGGATGTTTTACTAATGTTGGTCAAATTCAAAGGGGAAAATATGATTTATTTTAAATGGAACACCCTATAATTTTTGATCTCATTCGAACGAGCAATCATTCTCCTTTCCAAAAATGTATAGTTTTTCATCTTTTATTTCATTAACAACAAAGATATTCGAGGTTTCATGTAGTAGTTCATTTTTAATTAGTAATTTTATATGAACGTATTTTGATGCCTAAAATCAACTCATGCTGTGACCGTTTAACGCTAACAAAATCATTTAAGTTGGTTTCATGTAGTATGCATTTTCAATTTCGTAAATAATTGCCAACAAATCTGACAAACAGTTTATTTAGTAAGAAAACATAATAACCATTATTCAATACATATACAGAACGAAGAATAAAAAAGTTACAATAAATGCTGCATATGCCTACCCTCTTCGTTTATGCATACCTGTAAGCGAAATTTTAAATTTTCAAATGTATTTTCTAACATTTCTAGCAGAATGTTTTCAATAATGTTCCTGGTATTATTTTTAGTTCTGCTAAATTGTTAGGCTTAGGATTGTAGCACCTATCCTTCACATATCCCCAGAGAAAAAAATCTGGGACAGTTAATTCAGGAGACCGCGGTGCCCATTCAATCGGTCCAGCTCGACCTATCCACTTATCATTAAAAAACGTTTTTAATGAATCTCGTGCTATTAACGAATAATGTGGCGGTGCACCGTCTTGTTGAAAGTAAACGTCGTCGCTAATTCCATCTTGAACTAGTTGCGGATAAAAAAAAGTTTCCAACATATCCGTGTAATTAGTGACGGGTCTGTTGGTTCCGAAAAGAAAAAAGGACCATAGATTTTTCGCCGAGATAATGCACACCAAACGTTTACTTTTGGACTATCAGTAAATGAGCAACACGGGTTCGGGACCATTCCTTATGTAAATTAACATGGGAAATCGCCAAGGTCCATCGTGGTAATTTTTGGCTCAATTCGATCTGCGCATGCGCCAATCATGAAGCGGACGTCATCAATAGAATCTCGAATGGCGGTAACCTAACATAGCAAACCCCACGAAATCTTGTGTATCGGAAACCCCACAAAAACGTACCGGAAGTCGGCGGCCATCTTGGATTTCACGCACCGTATGTGCCGTCGGGGGGAGGGGGGCGGCCGTCTGTCAAATGGGGCAACCGTCGTATGCCCCATCTGTTCTATGTGTCGTACGGGCCTTCCGTCGTATGCCCCATCTGTTCTGTGCTTCATGATTTTTCTATACCCCATCTGTTCTGTGGTATCATGTACTCCATGATTTTTCTATGGTAGCATGTATATGGCGTGACGTAAGCAACGCTGCCATTAGGGCACTATAACACATATCTCGGCTATTATTGGTCGCATTGAAATCGAATAAACGCAATTGTGATGAAGATAATGACTAGAGGGTGTACAAAATCATACCTGAAGACAATGACCAGAGGGTGTAAAAGAATTGAGAAAGAAGAAGAGATAAGCGATAAGTTTCGCAAATATACAAGGAGTATCAAAAGAGTCATCTGAAGAAGTGAACGACAATGACCAGAGGGTGCCGTTGACCATCGCCGTATGTGCCTTATGCGTCGTCGGGGGTGGGGGGCGGCCGTCCATCAAATGTGTCAACCGTCAAATGTATCGTATGGGCCTTCTGTCGTACCGACGTTGTCATTAAAGCACTAGCATCTCTGATTGGCCGTATTGAAGTTGAATAAACGTGATAAGTGTAACATTTTTAGAGAATGTACAAAGATGTCGTAAGGGCACCAACATCTCTGATTAGTCAGATTGAAGTGAAATAAACAACATTATGAAGAAGAGTGGACAAGAGGTAAATATGTAAAGCCATAAGGGCACTCATACTGATGACGTCACCCATGCTCAGTCACTCGATAATAGGGTATCAAAATAAAGAAAAATTGAATAAACATTTTATTGTATAATATAAAATTGAAAAGTATAATGAATGAAAATAATAACAATAATTTCTATTCTTATATAAATTTTTAAGGAATAATGACGTCAACATCTATATATGCATCAATGGAATAGTGGCCCCAGGGTAAAGTTTCATCGGACCCAGGAAGAATAAATCGTTTGTCATCAAAAGGACTTAACGCTATTTTATCTTGAACAATTGAATGTACTAGATGTTTCTCAGCACGAATTAGATTTTGGGTAACGGTTTTCTGTGTGAAGGTGTCGAGGCATTCTTCATAATCTTCAAATGTGATTACTGTCTTCACAACTGATGATTTTACCCCTTTAGCCTTCTTAGTTATTCCAACGTTTCGAATAAGGCAGTCTATTTCTTCTTTCTCGAATCCATCATTCGCAAGACGTTTTCGTTTTTCCGCTAGACCATCTTCAGAGGTAAGTAACCGCGTTGCATATAATTTAGATCGTAACCCAATATAATCGGTCATTATGATACCATTGTTCTCATCCTTCATCATTCCAAGAACCTTCTTATTAACTTGGGGAATCCCGTAAACGTTATCGAGAGGATAGTCTGAGGTGTCGAAATATTTATAGCAATCAATTTTCATTACTTCATAAGGATCTTGATCTCCAATCTCATATATAAGACTATCGGTATCGGTATACAGTACAGTACAGTTTTCACTAAAACGGTTCGCCATATACTCATAGTGAAAATCATAGATCGTAGTTTTAGCCAGATCTAAAATTGCCATTCCTACATATATCGGTTTATTTAGCCATATTTGCAGCTTTCGTAATTCGATGGCAACTAGGTTTTCGCTGAAAATCGTACTATTCTTAAACTCGGGCTTAGCTATGTACGATTCAGCACCATATCGACCACTCCAATGAGAAATTAGCTTTACATCAACGCGTTTGCGCACGTTTTCCATGGTTTTACCTGCATCAATTAGAAAAAGTGATTAGTATAGAAATATTTATATAAAACTAGCAATACTCACCAAACACCGCATTGTTCATCAGTTTGAATAGGTTCTTCTCAAACTCATTCTTCGCAGCCTTACGTAACTCGGTGTTTAAGTCAATGTAGGGCTTTAACCAAGAACTCTGCTTGAATTTCAATACTCGATGTCTTTTTGTCAAAACAAGCCCATTCTGTAACGCTTGCTTCAATGCTCGGTAATGTATAACGTATTTTGTTTTATTAGTTAGGGTACCCATCAACTTGGTCTCCTCATTCGATCTTGTAGCAGGCATCACGGTCTTAGGATTTAGGTGTTCAGGACAAAATGGAATATCCTTATGCAAGTCATGTAAATGAGAAGGATACTCCAAATCAACTTCAAGCATGTACCCCTCAGAAGCATCGTCAGCAATTTGTGTAACGTCTATATTAGAGACACACCATTCAAATCCTCCATATGGTAACGCTTGACTCATCGCCCATCCATACTAAAACATTAAAATTAATTGAAATAATTACCTAAAATGAAAAAACTAAAAAACATACCTGATTATTGACATCATAGTACATTAAATATTTCGATGGATTTGAAGGATTATAAGTGGGCATATACTTATTGTTGGCCCGAGCACGACGTTTTCCGCAAACTTGACTAAGTCCACCGCGTATACCACGCTCAACAAACAAAAACATGTCTACATCAGTGAGAAGTTCCAATTCTTGTCCTGTATGTTTTAGCATAGCATCGAATGTAAATCCTGGTAATGTATAATAATGCGCAGGATCGATATTATACGTAGCAATACAACTGGAACGAAACTGCTCAAAAACGTCGGCAAGAAGAAGGATATCGGTCTTCATATACAACTCTACATATTCCCCTAAGGTTTGACATTGAAACGTATTCCAGACGCGTTGTGCTCTACTATAAAGTTTACGTGAGCAGGGTTTATCTTCGAGATTATTATAGAAATATTCGATAGGAGGTAACCGTGTTTCTTCAAAGCGGTCGAAAGAATTGAAATAGTCATAAGGCATCACCCCCTTCTTAGTTAACATTGTGAATTCTTCCTTAGGAACACTACTAGAAAACTGTGATCTCAAATTAGGAAATTCGGTTAAATACGAGGAGAGTTTATCGAGAGATGATGCCATGAATCTGAAGCTATCGATAAATCTGAAACGGATTCGTGCATCTTCAACATGTTTTGTGAAGGAAATATATTTTTCTTTTGTAATAGGAAGCAAATCAATAGATCCAGTCATGCGGGTAGCAATGTCTTCGATGATGAAATTTGCATCATAACCAGATAAGTTGTGGAACACTACATTAACAGTAGGCGAATCCTGATAGTTAATATTGCACCCCTCATGTGCTGCACCTCTATAATTGTTTTCAGGAATAAGATGATCATGATCTCGGACTTTCTTATCGGTAGCGGAAAATGGCTTTTCACAAATATGACATTCGGTAGCAGCTTGAAACTGACGTTCTTGATTAGGAGTCATGTGAATTCCATAAGGACATAGGAACACCGTACTAATATCTTGACCAAGGAGATTTAGCTCATCAGCAAACCAGCGCATACAATCTTGACCCAAATAACTCTTATAAAAGGAAAGCGTATCATCATATGAGCACTTGAAGTAATACCCAACGGCTGCAGGGATATGCTGTTGTGGCTTCTTAGAATCCCCAGTCTGCTTCAAAACACTCTCGAGATCTGCATATACTATAAAAGGTGCCTTTACCTTATTCTTAAAGTTTTTAAATTTGAGAACGTTTTTCCCCTGTTCTGGCATCTTAACAGCGCAATCATTAATTTTCATACAATCTACGACGTGAGCATCCAACTTTTCCGCTGTAGTAAATGACTGTAAACATCTTTCACATGGAAATCCCTTTCGTCCCTTGCAACATTTAAGATGAACATCTAGTTTTTCATGGGATCTGAAATAGCGTAGGCAACGATCACAGAAGTATTTTTTAGCATTTTCTTTACTAAGTTGTGAAGATAGAAGTCTTGATAGATTCTTTATCCAAACAAAGTGATATTTCGTTGGCGCTTCATCATATCTATCTTGTACCATCAACAAATTGACGTGTTTATCCATCTTATTCCTTGTAAGGTAAGTTGGTAGAGTAATAAAGGACTTTTGATCTTTTTGCAGAATATAAACATTTATGGATATGCCATTTTGCTTCTCAAAAGTAGGGATCTGCTTCATAGTCATGGGAAACTGAATGCCTTTTAGCTTTAATATTGTCGAATAGTGGGGGTATGATGAAATTCTATCAGAATGGATTCTAACAGGATACAGTGCTGACGTCACCGCCCAAGCAAAGCAAGAATCATCCGCATTTTTGACGTTAATACATGCCTCCCTCTTTTTGATTTCTGCAGGTAAATCAATATATGAGGATCCCAGTTGTGGAGTATATTTATTGATGTTAACGCCTAAGTTCACCACCTTCTTCAATGCCCAACCACTATCACGTTCTTGAAATTCATCTAGATCTCTAAGGATAGGGACAGCGACTTTAGTATCATACCAGTCATCAATGTTTGTATCTTTGTAAATTGGTGAATTAGTTGTCGTAAAATACTTGAACTCATTAAGAATCTGATCTCCTTTAACAATTTCAAATTCGCCTCCGAAAGCCACATTCACCTTAACAGCTACCTCCTTTTTTAATATATTATGTATACGCCGTTTAAAGATAGCCTTACAATCTTTGAGAAATGCAATAGGATCCTTATGCTTCAGGTTTGAGATGCTACCAGTTCTGATGCGACTGTTAAATGCTACATCCAGGTCATCCCATTTTACACGATGTTTTGCGGTCTCAGAATGAGATGATAGGTCTCCACCATGTTTTTGAATATATTTAAATTGATTACGAAATGATTTTATTTGACTTATACTAGTTAGGATATGCTGCTTTTCCCCAATTTTCTTGGCACTTCGTAACGCATTATTTAGTTTCTTTATAGCTTTTCTACACTCCGTAAGCCCTTTCGTCACTTGGTGTTCATTATAATTAGATGTTATAAGCCCTAACAAAGTAGCAACATATTTTACAAGATTCGCAAAGATACTCATAATAAGGATGAAAGTTTTTTCGTGAGCACTTTGAGCAAAGAACTGTATTAGAATGAGTATTATCGGGATGTGATGAGTAACAAATAAACTCCTAGTCGGACGGAAGACTGAACGGCATCATTTTTTCTCAAAAAGACCTGTAAATGAAGAAATTTGTGTTTTTAAATGAAACTCAAGGTCTCTAGTTAATTCCACAATATAATACAAGTTATTGAAAATTCTAAAAAATTGACAATTGTTTCGATAAATCAATATCATCGTCATATTCCACGAAGTAAGGGTCGAGACAGTCAATTTCATGAAGAAATTTGTGTCTGTTTTTCTATAAGAAAGCATGTAAAAGTGATGCATTTTAAGATATTTGAGCAATTCTACCACTTTTAACCGCAATATTTGAGAGAAAATGATTCCACTTGATAAAGAAATAAAAACATATACTAAAGTAATTTATAATCTGCCCCTACAAGACGAAAGTTAATTTTTGCAACGATTTGCTTACAAGAGAAATGGTAATTTATTTCAAGGAATTCATCTGTATACACTATTTAGATACTCATATTAAAGTTATGAATAAAATTTATTTTTGATTGATAATATTATTATTATATGTGAGGTTATAGGTACTCTGTGCCTTTAGACAACTTTTCCCGCTGACAGAAAGATACTGTTTCACGCGTTGATATATTATTTCAAAAATTCTTCGAAAATATATATTCTAACAAGATTTTCAAAAAAACTCGGAGTACTTAAAATGTAAACTCGACGATGTAAAACTAACGGAATGTAGCTGTGAGTTTCGTGGTATGAAAAATCTCTGGAAATAATTATATGCTTGATAAATACATATAAATATGAAAAATATTAATTTTATTTCAACAGAAAATATTTAAAAATTCAAATAGAAGTAAGATAAAGAATAAAAATACTTTACCAGAAGTGATAACTAGTTAGAGTGGAGATGTCTAATTGTTAAAGCCCTCGAAATACAACAACAACAACAACCGAAAAAGTGAGGCCGAAATAATTTTCTTACGTTCATCTAATATTAAGTCGTTTATTTTTGTTATGGGTTTCAGATCTTTTTCTAGAAGAGAAGAAGAATTTATCGCTTTTAAATCCATTACACTAAAAATAATAATTATATAATTAAATCACCAATCATTCTAAGTAAAATAAATGAAAATGTTATTCTTACCTGTTGATTACTGGAAGCTGCTGTTGCGTTCAAAAAATAGACACGGAGAATGAATTTCAAACTATAATTCTGACCTTAAATACTAAATGGATCTAATATTTTTTTCAAATTTTAAGGCGTTACCTTTAAGAGAGTATAATTACCTTGAACAAAATGCATCGGCATATATCTAAATATTGCATTTTTATAGAATAATAATTAATAAATGCACACATACTTTCCACTATCGCGTGAAACTCTCGCTTCGAGGGCCTCAGGCTGAACAAGTAGGTCATTGCAATGAATTAAATTATCTTTTCAATTTATACAGGGTAGCCATACCAAAATATGGGGATTTATTATATACTGAGTGTTGAATAACCTAGTGTAATGGATTTAAAAGCGATAAATTCTTCTTCTCTTCTAGAAAAAGATCTGAAACCCATAACAAAAATAAACGACTTAATATTAGATGAACGTAAGAAAATTATTTCGGCCTCACTTTTTCGGTTGTTGTTGTTGTTGTATTTCGAGGGCTTTAACAATTAGACATCTCCACTCTAACTAGTTATCACTTCTGGTAAAGTATTTTTATTCTTTATCTTACTTCTATTTGAATTTTTAAATATTTTCTGTTGAAATAAAATTAATATTTTTCATATTTATATGTATTTATCAAGCATATAATTATTTCCAGAGATTTTTCATACCACGAAACTCACAGCTACATTCCGTTAGTTTTACATCGTCGAGTTTACATTTTAAGTACTCCGAGTTTTTTTGAAAATCTTGTTAGAATACATATTTTCGAAGAATTTTTGAAATAATATATCAACGCGTGAAACAGTATCTTTCTGTCAGCGGGAAAAGTTGTCTAAAGGCACAGAGTACCTATAACCTCACATATAATAATAATATTATCAATCAAAAATAAATTTTATTCATAACTTTAATACGAGTATCTAAATAGTGTATACAGGTGAATTCCTTGAAATAAATTACCATTTCTCTTGTAAGCAAATCGTTGCAAAAATTAACTTTCGTCTTGTAGGGGCAGATTATAAATTACTTTAGTATATGTTTTTATTTCTTTATCAAGTGGAATCATTTTCTCTCAAATATTGCGGTTAAAAGTGGTAGAATTGCTCAAATATCTTAAAATGCATCACTTTTACATGCTTTCTTATAGAAAAACAGACACAAATTTCTTCATGAAATTGACTGTCTCGACCCTTACTTCGTGGAATATGACGATGATATTGATTTATCGAAACAATTGTCAATTTTTTAGAATTTTCAATAACTTGTATTATATTGTGGAATTAACTAGAGACCTTGAGTTTCATTTAAAAACACAAATTTCTTCATTTACAGGTCTTTTTGAGAAAAAATGATGCCGTTCAGTCTTCCGTCCGACTAGGAGTTTATTTGTTACTCATCACATCCCGATAATACTCATTCTAATACAGTTCTTTGCTCAAAGTGCTCACGAAAAAACTTTCATCCTTATTATGAGTATCTTTGCGAATCTTGTAAAATATGTTGCTACTTTGTTAGGGCTTATAACATCTAATTATAATGAACACCAAGTGACGAAAGGGCTTACGGAGTGTAGAAAAGCTATAAAGAAACTAAATAATGCGTTACGAAGTGCCAAGAAAATTGGGGAAAAGCAGCATATCCTAACTAGTATAAGTCAAATAAAATCATTTCGTAATCAATTTAAATATATTCAAAAACATGGTGGAGACCTATCATCTCATTCTGAGACCGCAAAACATCGTGTAAAATGGGATGACCTGGATGTAGCATTTAACAGTCGCATCAGAACTGGTAGCATCTCAAACCTGAAGCATAAGGATCCTATTGCATTTCTCAAAGATTGTAAGGCTATCTTTAAACGGCGTATACATAATATATTAAAAAAGGAGGTAGCTGTTAAGGTGAATGTGGCTTTCGGAGGCGAATTTGAAATTGTTAAAGGAGATCAGATTCTTAATGAGTTCAAGTATTTTACGACAACTAATTCACCAATTTACAAAGATACAAACATTGATGACTGGTATGATACTAAAGTCGCTGTCCCTATCCTTAGAGATCTAGATGAATTTCAAGAACGTGATAGTGGTTGGGCATTGAAGAAGGTGGTGAACTTAGGCGTTAACATCAATAAATATACTCCACAACTGGGATCCTCATATATTGATTTACCTGCAGAAATCAAAAAGAGGGAGGCATGTATTAACGTCAAAAATGCGTATGATTCTTGCTTTGCTTGGGCGGTGACGTCAGCACTGTATCCTGTTAGAATCCATTCTGATAGAATTTCATCATACCCCCACTATTCGACAATATTAAAGCTAAAAGGCATTCAGTTTCCCATGACTATGAAGCAGATCCCTACTTTTGAGAAGCAAAATGGCATATCCATAAATGTTTATATTCTGCAAAAAGATCAAAAGTCCTTTATTACTCTACCAACTTACCTTACAAGGAATAAGATGGATAAACACGTCAATTTGTTGATGGTACAAGATAGATATGATGAAGCGCCAACGAAATATCACTTTGTTTGGATAAAGAATCTATCAAGACTTCTATCTTCACAACTTAGTAAAGAAAATGCTAAAAAATACTTCTGTGATCGTTGCCTACGCTATTTCAGATCCCATGAAAAACTAGATGTTCATCTTAAATGTTGCAAGGGACGAAAGGGATTTCCATGTGAAAGATGTTTACAGTCATTTACTACAGCGGAAAAGTTGGATGCTCACGTCGTAGATTGTATGAAAATTAATGATTGCGCTGTTAAGATGCCAGAACAGGGGAAAAACGTTCTCAAATTTAAAAACTTTAAGAATAAGGTAAAGGCACCTTTTATAGTATATGCAGATCTCGAGAGTGTTTTGAAGCAGACTGGGGATTCTAAGAAGCCACAACAGCATATCCCTGCAGCCGTTGGGTATTACTTCAAGTGCTCATATGATGATACGCTTTCCTTTTATAAGAGTTATTTGGGTCAAGATTGTATGCGCTGGTTTGCTGATGAGCTAAATCTCCTTGGTCAAGATATTAGTACGGTGTTCCTATGTCCTTATGGAATTCACATGACTCCTAATCAAGAACGTCAGTTTCAAGCTGCTACCGAATGTCATATTTGTGAAAAGCCATTTTCCGCTACCGATAAGAAAGTCCGAGATCATGATCATCTTATTCCTGAAAACAATTATAGAGGTGCAGCACATGAGGGGTGCAATATTAACTATCAGGATTCGCCTACTGTTAATGTAGTGTTCCACAACTTATCTGGTTATGATGCAAATTTCATCATCGAAGACATTGCTACCCGCATGACTGGATCTATTGATTTGCTTCCTATTACAAAAGAAAAATATATTTCCTTCACAAAACATGTTGAAGATGCACGAATCCGTTTCAGATTTATCGATAGCTTCAGATTCATGGCATCATCTCTCGATAAACTCTCCTCGTATTTAACCGAATTTCCTAATTTGAGATCACAGTTTTCTAGTAGTGTTCCTAAGGAAGAATTCACAATGTTAACTAAGAAGGGGGTGATGCCTTATGACTATTTCAATTCTTTCGACCGCTTTGAAGAAACACGGTTACCTCCTATCGAATATTTCTATAATAATCTCGAAGATAAACCCTGCTCACGTAAACTTTATAGTAGAGCACAACGCGTCTGGAATACGTTTCAATGTCAAACCTTAGGGGAATATGTAGAGTTGTATATGAAGACCGATATCCTTCTTCTTGCCGACGTTTTTGAGCAGTTTCGTTCCAGTTGTATTGCTACGTATAATATCGATCCTGCGCATTATTATACATTACCAGGATTTACATTCGATGCTATGCTAAAACATACAGGACAAGAATTGGAACTTCTCACTGATGTAGACATGTTTTTGTTTGTTGAGCGTGGTATACGCGGTGGACTTAGTCAAGTTTGCGGAAAACGTCGTGCTCGGGCCAACAATAAGTATATGCCCACTTATAATCCTTCAAATCCATCGAAATATTTAATGTACTATGATGTCAATAATCAGGTATGTTTTTTAGTTTTTTCATTTTAGGTAATTATTTCAATTAATTTTAATGTTTTAGTATGGATGGGCGATGAGTCAAGCGTTACCATATGGAGGATTTGAATGGTGTGTCTCTAATATAGACGTTACACAAATTGCTGACGATGCTTCTGAGGGGTACATGCTTGAAGTTGATTTGGAGTATCCTTCTCATTTACATGACTTGCATAAGGATATTCCATTTTGTCCTGAACACCTAAATCCTAAGACCGTGATGCCTGCTACAAGATCGAATGAGGAGACCAAGTTGATGGGTACCCTAACTAATAAAACAAAATACGTTATACATTACCGAGCATTGAAGCAAGCGTTACAGAATGGGCTTGTTTTGACAAAAAGACATCGAGTATTGAAATTCAAGCAGAGTTCTTGGTTAAAGCCCTACATTGACTTAAACACCGAGTTACGTAAGGCTGCGAAGAATGAGTTTGAGAAGAACCTATTCAAACTGATGAACAATGCGGTGTTTGGTGAGTATTGCTAGTTTTATATAAATATTTCTATACTAATCACTTTTTCTAATTGTTGCAGGTAAAACCATAGAAAACGTGCGCAAACGCGTTGATGTAAAGCTAATTTCTCATTGGAGTGGTCGATATGGTGCTGAATCGTACATAGCTAAGCCCGAGTTTAAGAATAGTACGATTTTCAGCGAAAACCTAGTTGCCATCGAATTACGAAAGCTGCAAATATGGCTAAATAAACCGATATATGTAGGAATGGCAATTTTAGATCTGGCTAAAACTACGATCTATGATTTTCACTATGAGTATATGGCGAACCGTTTTAGTGAAAACTGTACTGTACTGTATACCGATACCGATAGTCTTATATATGAGATTGGAGATCAAGATCCTTATGAAGTAATGAAAATTGATTGCTATAAATATTTCGACACCTCAGACTATCCTCTCGATAACGTTTACGGGATTCCCCAAGTTAATAAGAAGGTTCTTGGAATGATGAAGGATGAGAACAATGGTATCATAATGACCGATTATATTGGGTTACGATCTAAATTATATGCAACGCGGTTACTTACCTCTGAAGATGGTCTAGCGGAAAAACGAAAACGTCTTGCGAATGATGGATTCGAGAAAGAAGAAATAGACTGCCTTATTCGAAACGTTGGAATAACTAAGAAGGCTAAAGGGGTAAAATCATCAGTTGTGAAGACAGTAATCACATTTGAAGATTATGAAGAATGCCTCGACACCTTCACACAGAAAACCGTTACCCAAAATCTAATTCGTGCTGAGAAACATCTAGTACATTCAATTGTTCAAGATAAAATAGCGTTAAGTCCTTTCGATGACAAACGATTTATTCTTCCTGGGTCCGATGAAACTTTACCCTGGGGCCACTATTCCATTGATGCATATATAGATGTTGACGTCATTATTCCTTAAAAATTTATATAAGAATAGAAATTATTGTTATTATTTTCATTCATTATACTTTTCAATTTTATATTATACAATAAAATGTTTATTCAATTTTTCTTTATTTTGATACCCTATTATCGAGTGACTGAGCATGGGTGACGTCATCAGTATGAGTGCCCTTATGGCTTTACATATTTACCTCTTGTCCACTCTTCTTCATAATGTTGTTTATTTCACTTCAATCTGACTAATCAGAGATGTTGGTGCCCTTACGACATCTTTGTACATTCTCTAAAAATGTTACACTTATCACGTTTATTCAACTTCAATACGGCCAATCAGAGATGCTAGTGCTTTAATGACAACGTCGGTACGACAGAAGGCCCATACGATACATTTGACGGTTGACACATTTGATGGACGGCCGCCCCCCACCCCCGACGACGCATAAGGCACATACGGCGATGGTCAACGGCACCCTCTGGTCATTGTCGTTCACTTCTTCAGATGACTCTTTTGATACTCCTTGTATATTTGCGAAACTTATCGCTTATCTCTTCTTCTTTCTCAATTCTTTTACACCCTCTGGTCATTGTCTTCAGGTATGATTTTGTACACCCTCTAGTCATTATCTTCATCACAATTGCGTTTATTCGATTTCAATGCGACCAATAATAGCCGAGATATGTGTTATAGTGCCCTAATGGCAGCGTTGCTTACGTCACGCCATATACATGCTACCATAGAAAAATCATGGAGTACATGATACCACAGAACAGATGGGGTATAGAAAAATCATGAAGCACAGAACAGATGGGGCATACGACGGAAGGCCCGTACGACACATAGAACAGATGGGGCATACGACGGTTGCCCCATTTGACAGACGGCCGCCCCCCTCCCCCCGACGGCACATACGGTGCGTGAAATCCAAGATGGCCGCCGACTTCCGGTACGTTTTTGTGGGGTTTCCGATACACAAGATTTCGTGGGGTTTGCTATGTTAGGTTACCGCCATTCGAGATTCTATTGATGACGTCCGCTTCATGATTGGCGCATGCGCAGATCGAATTGAGCCAAAAATTACCACGATGGACCTTGGCGATTTCCCATGTTAATTTACATAAGGAATGGTCCCGAACCCGTGTTGCTCATTTACTCTGAAATTTATTAAAAGAAATTGGTTTTTGAGATCCCCATATTCTACAATTATGTTTGTTACACATGCCATTAATGTGAAACGTTGCTTCATCAGACATAATTAATAATGAATTGGGTTCGTTTCTTAATAAGTCAAGTAAAGTCTCACATACCATTACACGTTTTTCGTAATCTGACTCTTACAATTTTTGATAAGTATGAATTTTGTATTGAGTTAGTTTTAAAATTTTTAGACATCTTTGAACGTCACTCTTGCTAAGCTCTAAAATTCCAGCAATTTTTCTAATTGAAATTTTATGATCGTTTTCATGTAGCACTTCATTAATTGACATCAACTTGTTTAAAAGACCATCATTATTTCTTGGTTTTTTTAAGTGTGCAATGCAACCAGTTTCGATAAATTGTACATACCATTTTTTAATAATATTCACTGACGGCGGATTTTTCATAAATTTCCTTCTGAATATCCTCCTTGTTTGAATTATTGATTTCGTTTCTGCATAAATTATTACAGTTTGAGCTTTTTCACTCACTGTATAGATCATTTCGAAGCCGACTTATGACTTAACAAAATTACTATTGTCAAAATTGCTGATTTTGTTGTTATGCGTCAAACGGTCACAGCATGAGTTGATTTTAGGCTTCAAAATACGTTCATATAAAACTACTAATTAAAAATGTACTACTACATGAAACCTCGAATATCTTTGTTGTTAACGACACAAAATATAGAAAACTATACATTTTTGGAAAGGAGAATGATTGTTCTTTCGAATGAGATTAAAAATTATAGGGTGTTCCATTTAAAATAATACATATTTTCCCCTTTGAATTTGACCAACATTAGTAAAACACCCTGTGTTGATGAGATGAAATGTCAGCCAAGCCTAAAAAAATCTCTTTGATAAACTAGTGAAACTAGTGAAAACCCCATCTCTTTGGAGCAATTAATAAGCTGGGCATTTATGTTTAAAATCAGTCACTCTTATTTGGGACACCCTGTATTTCCATATTGTAATCATGTGAATTGGGCTTGACTGTGATTAAATTAAATTAAAATTAACGGTTATTTTATTTATTTCCTGATTAATTGAATTTGAATAAGAATATATAATAATATAATTTATAAATAAACACTCCTTAAAATTTATGAAAAAGTTTTCCATAATCACAACTTTGGTAGATACACAATACGCAGTAGCTAGTATAAATAATAAAGTAGGTATCCTTTTTTCTCTCACCGTTTCATATTTACCTATCTTATAAATGATTTCTGATTTATTGTTTAAACCGCTCCTGTACGAATCACGTGACTCAGGCCGGCCAACTTAGAATTAGCACAACATGGCGACCACAGTAGAGGAGTCAAACCGAATATACAATTAGTAGTCCATGGATCGTAAGTCCGTGACGACATCACAAACATTTATTATCAGTTTTAAAAAATGAACATTTAAAAACGCTGATTATACAAAACTACTAATACTACTAATAGTGTTTACATCACATTGTTTGGGTTTTTTCACGGCAGATGGCATGAACGTCATCTTTCTCGGTCTCTATAGAGCCACGAAATAGTATATTATACACAGAAGTGGTGAAGACTGTTATTATTGAACAAGTACCAAGATTATTTCGCGAGGGGCCTTGCCCCGAGCGGAATAAGGTGCGAGGCTTATAAATGTCTTCACCACCTTGGTGTATATACAATTTTTTCCACTACTAGCCAAATTTAAGACAAAAATTTGAAAAATTTTATGTAAAAATCGTGTTACACAGGAATATAAATGGCTAGATACAATCTAATTCTTGCGTTATTAGATGATGGTAATATAATTGATGCAAACAGAAATATTATAACTCATGCAATAGAAGATTTGCAGGAACCATTACCACATGATCATAACGTAAGAAGATATTCGTGAAAAAAACAGGAATTATTATGAAGAAACAATTCCAGCGTATAATGTTATGTATCATAATGCGTTCACAGAACATTCACGCAATGGTTGTGTTTTTGGAACGCATCCACCGTTTGTAATTATCACCATGTTGTAGTTACGGGATGCCATAAGTCATTATTGGTTGACCGCGAATTATAAACTAATGGCATTTTCATTCAAATAATTTTATTAGGTATTTTCAAAAAGCAAATACGCTAAGGACAATCTCCTGGGTACACAAAATTATGTTGCACAAGTTTTTGTTAAACTACTATCCCTGGATTCTCAAAACATTTGAATTTGTCCATTATTGACCAAGATTAACAATAGAAAAAAATGTTAACAACTAATAGAGAAATTCAACTTCTCAGTTGGCTAGAAGACGCAATAATTGACAACTTCATAGCTAGTGGTGGAAAAATTGGGTTTCCGAGTACTGTGGGATAAATAGTATATTACATTAAAAGTAATGAAAGTGAAACTTTGCAGAAGAGGATGCGTAGCATCCGAGTCAAGCAGAGACACTTTCATGACAAGTGATGTATTATATTTTTTTCTGAAATCGTTTGTCGAAACTAAAAATAGATTTAAACTGCAAAAATATATCAACATCAGAGATCGGGAGCTTTTCGAAGAAACCCGTTTATCTCATTTCTTGAAAATACTCGGGACTTTTTTGCTTCATATCCTACCGATTTTCTTTTCAGATATGATTTTAACTTTAAATAATTTGCGATATTGATGTTTTCTTTAATCAACAGTACGGCTCTAAGCATTGAATAAGTACTCCAGAGGCTTAAAGACTTGTAAATTTTACTTTCTTCAGCAAAAAAAGCCAGCATCACTTCTTCCGTAACTTGATTAACTTTTTTGTTATTACACCAGCTTGTGAACTTCGCATATTGTTTCTCATATCTTTCTTTGGACTTATCCGGAAGCAATTCTTGCACTGCAGCAGCAGCAGCTTCTTCAATTATTCCAGTGCGAAGAGTGTTTTCCATATTATAAAGCACCACACCAATTGTGACATTAAAAAAATATTTTTGATTTGTTGTTGATTCATTGTCATGGATATTAACTTCTCATACGACTCTGATGTTGATATCTTTTATCAGTTTAAATCTATTTTTAGTTTTGAAAAACGATTTCAGAAAAAATATAATACATCACTGGTCATGGAAGTGTCTCTGCTTGACTCGGAGACTTTAAAGAGATACTCGGATGCTACGCATCCTCGTACTCTTCAATAAACCTCCTCTTCTGCAAAGTTTCACTTTCATGACTTGTAATGTAATATACTATTTTCTACAAACGTCAGTAAAAGTATAATTTTTACGCATGCTGTCAGTGTCTAAAGTACCATTTTATGACACTGGTGTTAAAAGTAATAGTATATTACGTAACGAGTGTTGTTAGAAGCATTTTACGCACGAACGGAAAAGTAACGCACGAAGCCGCGTAGCGGTGAGTACGTAGTTCCGTGAGTTCGTAAAATGCGTTACAACACGTGTTACGTACTATACTTTACCTACGACCTACTTGTATTGATAATCTTATTAGGGGATTTAAAGTACAAATAAAAACGTACATCCTCGATGCCCAGCCAAGTTTCCTAAAAGTCCATTCTGAGTAGTATTTATTTTTATCAAAAATGTATGTAGAATTACCAGAATTTCAAAAAATAGCGTATACACATCTCAACTATAGTGACATTAATCCCTTAGGTGGATTACTTCTCTCAGAAATCAAACACCGCTCGCGGCATTAATTCAATCGCTTGATGTATAATATACTATTGTTTACTAATTTGATACATTATGACAGCTAAAAGATGCGGATTGAATGGAACGGAGCCAATTTTCATATAATTCCAAATAACTTTTTAATGAAATGGCTACGTCTATTGACAGTTGCTAAGTGGTTGCTAGGGAAGCCGTGCGATTAACTTTACAGCCGTGCGTTTTGTTTTACCATGCGTAATAGACGTCTTACATTGATTGCCGACTGTGTGTTTTTTACTACGTACAGGGGTGGTCGTAGGTAAAATACTTTAGCACTAGTGCTAAAAGTGATTTTATTTTATGAGAAAATATAAAAACATAATTCAAAATGAAGTGTTTATTCAATTTAACGCATTAGTGAAACTACAATTATAATAAGAAACTCCATGCCCAATCTCATTGGTAGATGTAACAGAATCTATTTTGGTGAAGCTTGTACCAGGGCAGAGAGCAATGTTATCCGCCGAAGTTTTGGACAAAATTTGATCCGCAATGGTCTGTTTCCTTTGTAGCGAGACTTCTATATATATATATATATATATATATATATATATATATATATATATATATATATATATATATTACAGTGGATATGTTATATGTTAATATATACTTATATGATTTACCTTTATTTACCCGTTTTTACCTTCGGCTAGCCCTATATGATTATATGAAAATTTTTTAATTGTATGTATTGTTTAAATTTTATATTGCAGTCGGAAGCATGAGACTTCTCTCTTTGAGTCCTGGACACCTATTAGGAAAAATTTTTACACATATGAACATTTACTTATTATGATTTCGTGATAGGTCTATTCCTGAATAAATTATATATCTTTATTTCAATCATCTCACAATATGATAATCGAATGAATGATTTAAACAATGTTCGTGAAAAGTGTTATGGACATTGACTGGAATAAGAAAAATACCAACACTTAAATAAAAATATTTTAATAAATTGTTGATGAAATCTTCAAAATTTTACACACACAAATATTCCTGAACCTCCCCTGTATTCTTTGATGGTCATGCGCACTGAACGATTATAGTAGCTGCTTCGGCGCAACGGAGCAACTCTTCCGGTTCAACGTTTCTCGTCGTCACAAAATTATAGTACACAGTTAACGTGGAGGATGCAAACGTTTAACAGTTCAATGTGCATCAATTTAGTGCATTTAGAATAATATGGTTGAAAACTTATATTAAACAGTTACATATATAATTCAAGTTGTGAATTAAGTGTGTGTTTGATAGTTATAAGAATAGGTCAGCATGCAAAGCGGAAATTAAGATTGGAAAAGCATTTATGAGTGGTGTGAACTTTGATTATTTTACAAACGAAAAACTTTTTACAAGTAAGTACATATTTAATATCTAAAATTATTGTTGCAGAAAATTAGAGTTCTTTAATTATCCATGGATAAAATTTGGTATTGATTATTTTAAAGTTTCTTTGGCCAATTTTAGATTATTCAAATTTAAATGTTCAAATTAATTTCAAAAGTTCACTTTTTCTTTGTTTGTTTGGAATTCCAAATTAAAAAATCAAATAACACAGACCTTATATTCCATTCTCGGCGTGGTGGACCTGCAACATCCCGTCTCTTTTCTTAGGTATTCCTTACCCAAGAAATACTCGTTCGGCACGTTTCACTTTTTCACAGGGGTTAATCGACATTAATATTATGAATTTTTTATTGATTTAGATTTAAAATTATTACTTTATAGTTTTTACAAAAATCTTCTCAGAGAATTCATCACAGTTCCCCATTCCCCAACTAACTCTCGACTCCCTTTTTTCTTTTAAAAATCAACAACCTTTTTACAATCTCTAAAACACAGCCTCCTAATTTGTTATTTTATTCAACAATTGTCAATGATAATGTTTTTTTTTATGGAAATACTGAATTCTTCAATTAAAATAGTCTTGGAGAGTGAAATCACTTGTATAAATGGTTTAACAATGTCTTATAGAATATATAAATAGTCTTTTACATGTATTACAATGGTTTCAATCCTTGTAATTCCTTTTTTTTTTAGTAAATTTGTTTACAATTAATATACAATTTCTACAATCTAAATTTATGATTTATATATATGGAACTGTTTATTTTTTAATTCTTTAATTAGCACTAATTTCGCTTTATATAAATTCTAACTTATTTTCAAATTTACATTCTCTGTTTTATATTAACTTCCAACTCATTGAATTTAGGTTGGCAATATTATAACTAGATTCAATCACTTCCTTCATTGATTTCGATTTGATTACTAGATTTCTATGACATACAATATGGCTCTTATTCCGAATGCCATATTTCATACAGTTTTATTTTTATAAATTACTTTTTTCAAATTGCAACTTTTTATTGTATTTGCATATCGTTAATAAATTAGTGATTTGATTATTAATTCTTATTATTTTAGGTTTTGAACAAATTAACATCCTTTTCCCGATTCAAGTGTGGACATAGCAGCGTTCAGATTGATTTTAATGAAAATTGTTGACATTGACTTGACCTTAGGATTTATTTGTGAAGGTAACATTTTCTTAAGAATTAATTTCTATATTATCATTACCATTCTATTCCTTATCCTTAATCCATTTCTTAAATTGATGTACTCAATATTTTATAATACATTTGCTTAAGTCATTCATTCGTTTTATGTTAAACTTTGTTCTTAATTAGGTAGTGTCTAATGATACACCATACGTATATACAAAAAAAAATTCCTTTTTAATTCAATCTAATATATGAATATTTATCTATACTAGAGGACTGGCTTAATATATATATATATATATATATATATATATCTGCAACTATACTGGACTTCCATCTACCGTGTCTTTATTGTAGTGAAATTAGCACCAGACTCCGTCAACAAACTAGCTAAAGAAGATCGGAAACAGTGACCAGTATAAAGATCAGGCAAATTTAGGAATTCAGCAATTTTGGCAGGCATCTTACCAAATGTATTGATTCCAACTGGAGTCCTGGCACATTTATTCTTAATGCATTTTAATGAAACTCTTCAATGATTAATATCCGCTGGACGAAGGGCTAAGGACTTTTTGTAGTAGTTCATCTACAATTTACCACTTGCAACAAAGGTGCGTTGCACATTAGTTTTTGTGTCTGGTATATGTCAAATCGCACAGTTCCTCTCGACGACAGGCCCAAAAAACACTAAAGATCGCAGCCACTTTCTACGCTAGATATATTTCATTCTACGAGAAACTTGTCGATTTGTTCCCTTGACAATACTTTTGACTTTTTCGGTCGATATCCTTCACCCTTTGGCTTCAAAAAAGCCACAAGCTTGTATTATATGCTTATGTCATGATTATTTATGTTCATCATCGACTTTAACATCGAGTAATTCGACCAAAGCGTTGACGATTTCCATATTTTGGACTTTTCTTCAAAGTACGCAAGAAGCACTTTATCAGTAGCCTCCTTACCACTGACATTTTTCTGATCACACCATTTCAAGAAACGATCGTATGAAAACTCGTACTGTCGCTTTCACTTACTAGGCAATAATTCAAAAGCAGCTTTATTGGCAGCTTCTTCAATTTGCGTCGGTAGAAATTCATTTTCTTGATCACTTTCCATCGAAAAACGAAGAAACGAGAAAAAATAATTCGTGATTTATTGACGTTAGTGGTCAACAAAGACACAAATTCAGTTTTTGTTTACCTTGGCAACTTGTTTAATTGATAAAATAGATGAAATTGGATTCACAACTGATAATCCCGAGGCTATTATTTTATCAATTATTTAATGTAAAATATGCTTTAATTTGAACTTGTACTGACGTTTTTAGAAAAAATAGTGTAATATATAGCTGCTAAAAGTGATTTTGTTTTGTTTGATGAGATGCAACACTCCGCCTTCGGCGTCGTGGCCGAAACTTCCCTTCTCACAAAATAAAATGTCACTTTTAGCACTTATATCATAAATAACTATTATGAGTAAAAAGAATACAAATAAAATATTGTACGTGCTTATAGAAATTCCATGAAATTACAGGAAATTTCACTGAAAGTGAAATAATTGGCACTTATCGAGAATCTAAATTGATTTTTAGAGCCAGACTTCAATCTCCTGCCGCAGTTGCTTTATTATGTTTCATATTGTGTTATGGTCTCTTCACTTCTTTAACGGATAAGTATTATCTTTTGGCGTTTGTTACTTCTAGATCACAGATATTTTTGAATTCAGCTAGCTCTCTTCTCATTTAATAACTAAATATAATATTGTTTCCATTTGTAACACGTTTCGATAACTATGTTCGTCTTCAATATAGCACTAGACTTTGTTTCGAGAGAATCTAAGATCTGTTCCCACAAACGGTGGAAATATTTGGTTAGAAATTATTTTCGAAGATCTAAGTACGTGAATCTCCACTCATAGCAGTGCTGGTAGTTAGCTAAATAGCCTAAGCAGTTGATGCAAATATTCTTTCCTTAATAATAAAATACGAGATGAGCTGTTTTAGATATCCAATAAACAATAAGTCTAAATACGATGATCAGCCAGCTTTCAGTGGCGGATTTACCAGCACTGAGTAGGCTGGAACCTAGGGCGGCAAATTTAAGAGAGCGGCAAATTTGGCAAAAATGTTTTTTGTCTAACATAACTATAAGAAAAAGAAGTGTTCGCTCGTAATAAGTTATACTTTTTTAGTGTTATTGGATAAACTAATTATTGGTAAAGAAAAATTCTTATAAGTATTTAAACACATTTGATCTTGTCGCTTTTTATGATGCTACAGGAAATTCCCGTTTGTTTTTGTAAGCTCGACATAACGCTGGCAAAAATTAATTAGTGAAATCGGGAAAGTCAAAATCCTGAAGATAGTGAATCTGACACGTTGGTCAGCTAGAGAGCACGCATGTAAAATTTTGAGAATTTCTTAGCATGACGTTCATAAAAATTTGAAATTAATCAAGGATGATTCTACCGAAAAGCGAGAAGAAGCGGCGGGGATACTTTTGAATTTGGAAAAACTGGAAACGGCTGTAATGGTTGTTGTGTGGAATGTTTTTTTGGAAAGAATTAACAGAGTGAATGTTTAAATTCAGGCCTCCACCGTAAATTTAGTCGCCGTTGCCGATCCTTACGAATAACTTTTTCGTAGCCGAACGGGAGAATTTCAAGTGCCTACCCATTTCGAAGACAAGGCGAAACAATAAGCGTAGGGGAGACCGTGGACATTTGTAACAATTTTTATATATGGCGATATAACTTTATGCATATTGAACATAATGTTCTAAGGTTTCGACAATATATAAACCTATGATTAGAGAAAAATTTAACAGCATCATATATAACATTAAAACAACAATAAAAAAACAGAATATATCCGTATTTAATATAAAAACACAAATAAAAATAAAATAAACTTTCTTTAAAACTATAACATAATAAAACATAAAGGGCAATGTTAAGTATACTTATTCCCTACAATTGATACAAAAGAAAAAAGGTACCATCATCGTCTCTGCATTCGGAATGAGCCCATTCTATGCACTTTTAGCATTTTACCTATTCTTCTCCATGCTTATCATTAGAGTATGTCTTTAGGCATTACAAACACAATGCGTCGTTATCATCTGACAAGCTTGACTAAATTCTTCTTTTGTGAAATTACCCTTTTCGTATTATGTTTCTTTGCTTTTGCTGCCTCTTTCCTCTTCTAGTGCAACCTTCTACGGAATTTGGCGGAATTGGCTGTCTTTGCTCATTGTTGCATTGCTTGAACTACTGCATGCTGTTTTTGCATGTATGTTAGCATCGTTTATGGGATGGTGGGCAATTTCAGCTATCAGGTGTCTACTTTCACGTTAGCACCGCTGGTAATGGGAATAACAGGATCATTTTAGGTTCTTTGACTAAATGACATCCCAAGGGTTTTCGGCTTAATCCTAAGGATTGCGTATCCGGGCCGAGGGGTACTAGACACCCTCTCGTCGTAAGTAAACCTTGTCACGGTAATGCAGGGCCCTGCCGTGATGGACATTTTTTCCATAGCTACTCGTGGGACTCTTATGGAAGATGTAACAACAAATGAAAATTCAAAAACTACAGCAGAGATGGAAGTCGACTTATCGACTCCACAACTGACCTCCCTGTAACCTCCGATCAGGAACAAGAACTACTCAGTTCTCCAACTCCTGAAAGTAAACCTAAGCGACTCAGTCGTCTCCTCAAGAGTGGGGTACCTTACCAATCCGCCTTGCATCAAATTCTAGAGCAGCGGGAGCGGGATCAACCGCAAGAGACGAAACATTCTCCCTCTGTGGCTGGTGCCAGCAAGCGCTTACGCTCTAACGACGAATCATCAGAACAGGAGGCAAATAAGCCCTGCTGAATCAATGGTGACGTCAGGTGAAATTGACTTACAAAAGCCCTCTTATGGGCAGGCTGTATCCGGCATCAAGGTGGGAATTTTACACCTCGAACATCCGACAGCCTCTATAACGACCAAACAAATGGAATCCCTTCAGTATGCCATTATGGCCGCTGTAGAGGATATTCCTGAAGGTGGTCCACAAGTGCAGTTCCAGAGCTGTACTTTCCCGCCTGGATGGTTACAGGTCACCTGTGTAGATCAGGAGAGTGTTTCGTGGTTGAAAAGGTTCAAGGACGAATTAATCGACCTTGTCTTCCTGCAAAAACTATGGACAGGAAACACAGACCGAGTAACTGGTTTCAGCAATATTCCCGGTGAGGTAGTAGTCTGTCCTGAGGTGAAACCCAGAGCATGTCCCTTCATTAGGAAAAATATTAATTATTTTTTGCTTACATGCTTTTGCACTCCTGGTGCAGTAGCCATCCAAGTGTCCCTACCGAAGAAGTATGGTATGACTAACATAGTCGCCTGCTCAGTATATTTTCCAAGAGACATGGATACTGTACCTCCGCTCGCTATTCGGCGGCTAATCGACTATAGCAAGAAGAACAGACTCTAGTTAGTTATGGGCTGTGAGGCCAATTCACACCAAACATCGTGGGGCAGCACGAATATAAATCATAGAGGTGAGTTACTTTTTGATTATATACTAGAGGGCTATCTGTTATTAATAAGGGTTCCGAACCAACTTTTGTAACTGAGCAATAAGATACGGTACTGGGCAGTATCTACTGAGCATTCGTGTTCAGATAACAGACACATTCAATTCAATATTGAAATTGGTCCACGGCCAATCGTGGAATATCGCGACTCAAAAGCTACTGACTGGAGTGGATACAAAAATTCCCTCAAACAGTACATTGAGTACGGCTTTACTACAATTAACATTTGATGGGATATATACAGCGGCGGACAAGCTTCGGGAAGCAGTGATCTCCTCCTATCACGAAAACTGTCCACTCAAGAAAAAGAGAGATAATCGCAACTCTACTTGGTGGAACAAAAGCCTGGATAAACGCAAAAAAGAAGTTCGACGAGTATTTAACCGATCTAAAGAGTCAGGCAACTGGGAGCCTTATAGAACTGCTCTAACAACCTACAATAAAGTAATTAGAAAGGCGAAGCGGGAGTCTTGGAAGCAGTTCTGTGAGAGTATATCTGACATACCTCGCAGTACCAGAATACACAAGATTCTCTCTAAAGAGTCGATTGCCGAGATAGGGTCGATGAAGCGACCAGATGGTACTTTCACGACCTACCGAAAAGAAAGGTTACAGATTTAGATTAAAAAAAACTTTCCCGGAAGTTTAACTCTGGATAACAATCGACCTGCCCACTTTGAGTGCGCAAGGTGGCCCAAAAGAATAATGGGAGGTCGCCAAGGAAGTTACCACAGCGCCAGCGATTGAATGGGCAATCAAATCATTCCATCCCTTCAAATATCCCGGTGAGGATGGCATATTTCCAGCTCTGCTACAAGACGGGCTGGAATTACTTTTACCCATCCTCATTAAACTGTATAGAGCTAGTCTGGCGTGGAATTATATACCACCCAGTTGGTTGGTGCGGTAGTATATACCGAAACACAGACCCACACCCTAAATCTGTCAGACCAATTAGCCTAAAATCTTTCCTGCTTAAAGGACTTGTAAGAGTATTGAATTGCCACATCAGGCGGGTATCATTATACAGCTCCCCCCTGAACATCCACCAGTACGCTTATCAAACTGGCCAATCAACAGATTTAGGGTTAATCAATAAAGCAAAAGTTAAACCAGACTGGACCACATTACAATGTTAAACTCAGCATATACCCCTACATGCTCAAGAATCTACAAAGTGCTAGCTAAAGGAGGTACTGTAAACCAAGTAGGTTTGGTAAAAAAGGATGACAATTAATACTATACAGCAACTACCGAGGAAAGTTTGAAGATGCTCATCAAAGCACACTTTCCAGGCTCGACGATTTTGCAGGACCCGATAATAGAAGATATCATAGTGAATGGGCTGATGGGCCAATACTCTAGATTGGAGGTTAGCTACAGCTATATCGGGGCCAAACAAATACGAATAAATTCGAACCCTACAAATCTCCTGGTGTAGATGGAATATACCCCATACAAACGGGGCAGGAAATATTAATTCCACATTTTCATTGCTTATTCAAGCCTTGTATAGCATTACGACATATACCCAAAACATCTCAAAAGGTTGAGGTCATTTATCTTCTTAAAGTGGGCAAGATAAATGATATGACGCCTAAGTCATAGTGACCAATAAGTCCCATGTATTTCCTGCTTAAAGCACTAAAAACGCTGACAGACAATAGAGACGAGCTACTTAAAGGCAGCCCACTCAACGAAGGCCAATATACGTATCAGCTGGGCAAGTCCACTGATTTAGCCCTAGATGATCTTAATAGGTTACTAATAAAATCTATAGAGGACAAGGCATAACTACATTTGTACATACAGAGGCTGCTTTTAACAATG
Source organism: Galeruca laticollis (assembly GCA_963921935.1). Classification (NCBI taxonomy): domain Eukaryota; kingdom Metazoa; phylum Arthropoda; class Insecta; order Coleoptera; family Chrysomelidae; genus Galeruca; species Galeruca laticollis. The sequence goes on from OY998178.1 coordinate 53,232,749, forward strand.
CATCCGAAAGATCCATAATCAATGCTCTCTCAAGAAAGGGAGTCTCACTCCCAGTGTGCCACTGGATAAAAACAACTTGGAAAATAGGTGAGACAACACTGAAAGAGGCTGCCCACAGGAGGGAGTGCTATCGCCTCTCTTATGGGCAGTTTTAATGGACAAATTAATAGTAAGACATCCGGAGGTATCTATAACTTAGCCAAATTTGCGAGAAAACAGTTTCGGAGCTTACACAAACAACTTTAAATATAATTGACTACCGACTAAAAAAACTTCCACACTCTATACATCAGTACGCTATGCGTATAGAGAGTAGAACTTTTTTTTAGTCGGTAGGCGACCCTGAAAGGGGTTGAATCCGACACATGGCCGGTCCTCATAACATCAGATCGGTCTCGTCTTGTAGAAGATTTTTGTTACCACACGCCCAAAAAAAAATATAATTGACAAATTGTGTTAAGAGGAGGAACTCACAGAAAACCCATATAAAACTACCAAATTCGCAAAAAATAAAGTACTAGAAGGACTGAAATCTCCACTACATAACGGTATAGAAATTCCTTTAGCACAAGAGGAAAAGTATCTGTGAGTCATATTTGACCACAGACTAACATGGAACCAACATCTACAAATAATTATACAAAAAAGCACATTAGCCTTCAACATGTGCGGAGAAAATTGGGGACTACAACAAAAAATTACCAAACGGCTTTATACCAGAGTCATCAGTCCCTTGATATTAAATGGATCGGTGGTTTGATGGCCTTCGGTAGCATTAAAATGCAAGCTTGTATGAGTGCTACTGATGCCATGAAGAGCATCCCAAAAGCCGTATCAGAATCTTGCTGAACCTAACACCACTACATATATACATAGAAGGCGAAGCTAGGACAGTAACGTGGAGGCTGTCTAGAGGGCAGTTACCCGTAAACAGAATGCACGGAAAAATCCACAATAAGCTAAAAGAAGAGCTAGAAAATGACTCAATTATGGGAATGCCATCCGATCTCATACCCCCCAGATATAGTTTAGAATATACCTTCACGGTAAAAGTAACAGGCATGGAGGTGTGGAAGAGGGGGTCTCCTACCAGCGCAGCAATTGCCATCTATATGGATGGCTCAAAAGCCAAAGATGGTTCAGAAGCCGGTATATTATGGTACCAAACCAAAGACTAGAGTCTCACTGAGCTTAGGCAAATGCGCAGTATTCCAAGCCGAAATTTTTGCAATACACCACTGTGCTAAGCAGTTGATCAGGCAAAAATTTGAAGGAAAAACCATTGCCATTTACTCTGATAGCCAAGCGGCAATGAAAGTAGTCAGCTCGATGCGATTCACTCAAAACTGGTCTGTGACTGCTTAGAGGCCCTAGAAGAGCTAAATAGTTGAAGTAGACTGACTCTAGTCTGGGTACCAACATATACAGGTCATAAAGGCAACGAAAAGGCTGACAAACTAACCTGTGAAGGTGCAAACAAGGCTCTGAACGATTCAAAACTGTTTATCGGTATAGCTAAAGTTATACAAAAAAACAAGCAACAAAAATTTGGATGCAAAATAAATCTCAAGAATGGTCGAATAACTCGCCTGAATGAGTTAGGCTAAATCTTTTATCAAAAAACCATCACCAGCATTCACGGACTACCTTCTAAGCCAGAATAGGAGAACAACCAGAATGATGGGACTCCTCACAGCTCACGGCAAGTTCAGTAAACATATGAACACGATTGGACTGCCAGAGGAAACCCTGTGTAGATTCTGTCTGTACATATACTATGTTAATAGGAGGGTTTATCAAGATTATGGTTTCTAACGATGGGAGAAGAAAAACCAAATGCTTCCAGATATATGGGGGATCTAGTTTGGAAACTAATAGTAATGACAGCGCCAGACAAGGATATCTGATTAAGAGGGCATACACAATAGATCTGGAAAGATCGCGGTGTGGAAGCGAATAGCTCATCAGCCCCATACTAATATAATGTAATCTCTATGAGGGTGCCTGAAAAGTAAGACTATTCAATTCCACCCTGTATCTCAAAAACCCCAAAAGGGCTATCAAAACTCTGCTCTCGCAATTTTTATATTCATAAAAAAGTACAAAACTATCGAGAAAGCCGCAATCCTCTTTTAAAAATAAGGGAGATACCCCGCAAAAGTGCCCAAAATAGGATACACTGTACATCGCACTATTAGATTTATCATATGGGGTGCTATTGCTTATGGCTCAAGGTCACCTTCAGTCTTCACCAGGGGGAATATGAATCCACATGGATATATTCAAGAAATATTGGAACCTCATCTGATACCTTACCTCAGGATACTTCCAAACCAAACTATTCAGCAATATAATGCTCGGTGACATAGACAGTCAAACCTTGGACTACTTCCACCAGGCTCAAATTCGTCTCCTACCTTGGCCCCCAAGATCCCCGGATTTGTCCCTAATTGAACATGTGTGGGACATAATAGGTAGATGGTTAAGAAATTTACAGTCCTCCTCAAACTCTGATGGCTCTTCGACATGATAGAGGGGCGTGGAATGAGATAATAAAATGTATCCAGGAAGTGATGAGTATGACTACAGGCATTAAGGAACGTGTAAGAAATTGTGGAGCTTCAACCCATTATTAAGGTTGGTGAGCAGAAACTTAGATTATCCTCACCCGATTGGAGTGAACTTTTAATCATTTGCATATTACGAACTGCATGACATATATGCCAAATATTACCGAAATATAATAATTTTTACTGTTTGTTCGGATTTGTATGACACTGTGTATATTTTAAACAGTCGGTATGAGGATAATGGACAAATTCCACAAAATAAGAGTAAAAAAGACTGTAAATGGATCCATTTTATTCTTCTGCGACTCGGCCTCTTTCTATTTAACTATCATCCATCAATTTCAGTTTTACGTGCAGGCCTTTCCTAAATAAATTATGTTTACATAAAATTTTTCACGTGAAGTGTTTGATTTAGGAAATTTGAATGGAATTTGGCACGTTTTAATTTACTTTCAAAAGTCATTCCGATGAGGCGAATTGTTTGCCTTAGCTTTTTCTTTTTCTTTTTTCGAATTACGATGAATTGAATAAAAAGGATTTCGCCCGATGCGAAGGTTCCGCTTCATTACAAATTCAGTGCTTAACGATTTGGTTTTTCTTTGAATTGTGTCAATAACAGAACGAAATAAACATTGGAGAAGCCTAGTTCAATAAAGTGAATCGTTTTTTCTCATTTTTTAATTTTATATTGATCATTTGGAATTTGATTTTACTATGTTGTTAGTTTAAATAAGAAAAATTTTAACATGACTATATTTTTCAAAAAATAGATTACAAGCTATACATTTAAAAGAAATTTTCAACTATTCAGATGACCTTATCTATAATAATTTACTATAATGGAATTGGAATATTTACAGATTATCGCTGAAAAACGATTTCACAAATGGTCTTAACAGTCACAGGATATATACAAAGATATTGAGAAATAAAGATCGTTGATAGTTGAATTCAAAAAAGGAGACTGAATATGATCAACCCTCACGAAATATTATAATGATGTTGACGTATCAGCTATTAACAAAATATACAAACAAAAAAAATTAACCAAATGAACATGGATGAGGAAATGCAGAAAGAGAATAAAATAAAAAAAGTCGAACTGAAAAATATACGATGAATTTGTTCTAACCAGACCAATATATGAACGCACCCTTGTGTGTCACAATACCGGAACGTGTCCTTATGTTTGACAGAACAAAGATAGTGTAGGAAGAGCGAGAAGTAACCTAGCATGGAAAAAACAATGACAGTAGTGTGAGTTTGACAATATATGTAGAAAAAGTTTTTTGCCCCATTTTGTGCGAGTTTGTCAATTGAAATTTAACTACGGTATTTGTACGTTATATGCCTTTAACGGCTTATTTAGTATAAATAAATTATCATACAATACAGTCCATGTTGATTTACGCACCCTTCGAGTCCAAACACGAGCTGGTCTCATCGAACCGGATCTTGAATCTTGAGACTTCTGGAGGTAATAGCTACTTATTGGAAATTGGAACAAAGAGTGTAAGGAAAAATTGAAGAGAAAATACTTTAAACAAAATAGGAGCTAACCAATTTTTGTCGCACGTCGCAACGTTTTTTGCTTTAAAATCTTCGAGGAAATATTCAAATATTCATAGCATCAAAAATATTTAAGGGTATTTATGAAGGTCTTATTACTGCTAAAAAGGTGTCTGTTAACTTGAAATTTTATCGAGATTTGTTTGACTTCGAATGACTTGTAAATTGATTCCGAGCCCTTCTCCGTGGTAATGACATTGCTTAAAAACTGAAAATAAACAATTTTGATATATTTGTTAAAGTAGAGATAATTTGAATTTGACCATTGAACATTGATTTAGAATTTGAGTTTTCATTTGGTACACGCTTTTGAGTACCGTCAACTGATGTGAAGGTGGACTGTCGGGGTGAAGTTGGACAAGACGTAGTTTCTGATCAAATTAATTCGTGACGCTACTGACATTCGACCTTCGGCCAATTTGGCGGTGAGTATTTCATCAGTGTGAATGTAGTAAGAAAGTGTGTTATATTTGGCGCGGTTTTTTAACGGTAAGTTGATTTTTTAATTATGTAAACAATTGATTTAAAAAGTGCTATTTTGGCAATTTGGTTTTTATAACTATTGTATGTATTATACCGATGTTCCTAGAATGTCCATTTTTGGCCACAATGTAGACTACAGTATAAGTAACTAACCTATAAAATTTCAAACTAATCTGCCACAAGCTATTGAGTCCAGTGGCGTCACATTAGAAAAGTTTCCTGTTCCAGGGTACATTTGGACACAAAGATGCCGCGTGTATATAATAGAAAAGTGGGCAAAAAACCCAACTGTAACTATTTGCTTTCTACAATAAAGAAGGCGGAGGAAGAAGTTAAATTAAAGAAACTTAGCTTTAGGGATCGGCTGGGAAAAACCTTTACAATTTTCCATGATAATGTTCCTGGAGATGAATGGGTAAAAAATTTCCTCAACAGGCACAGAGAATTATCTGTACGGCTATCCCAGAATATGAAAAGGGCTAGAGCCCAAGTCAACTCTGCTGTTATGACCGCATATTTTACGGAATTGCAAAAATCTATAGAAAATGTTCCTGCCGAAAATATCGTCAACTACGACGAAACCAATTTTTCCGACGACCCAGGAAAACTTAAAGTTCTCGCCAAAAGAGGAGCAAAACACCGTGATCGCGTTATGAATAGCTCAGAAACAAGCATTTCGGTTATGATTGCTGCAGCAGCTTCCGGCTTTGTTCTTCCACCTTACGTAGTGTACAAGGCCCAACATATTTATCCGACATGGATAGAGAACGGTCCTCCTGGCACGGCTTATAAACGGAGTAAAAGTGGTTGGTTCGATCAGTTTTGTTACGAAGACTGGTTCTATAAAATTGCTCTTCCATACTTATCAAAGCTTCAAGACAAAAAAGTGATCATCGGTGACAATTTGTCCAGTCACATATCCGTAACGGTTATCAACAAATGTCTTGTTTCATATTGCTCCCCCCAAACTCCACCCACATCTGCCAACCACTCGATGTGGCTTATTTTTTGACCAATGAAGGAAGCGTGGAGATTTGTCTTAAGACAGTGGAAAATGAAAAATCGCGGAGTCTTTCAGAAGAGCGATTTTCCAAACTTGCTATCCCGGACTTTTCAGAGAATTGACATGCAATCTGCGAATAATGTCAAATCAGGATTTGCAGCATGTGGAATAGTTCCTTATGATCCTCAGCGAGTGTTGAAAAAACTGGCGGATTATCAAGAAGGTAATGTTGAGAAACATTGGACTGACAGTTTCGTTAGCTTTTTTAAAGAGGACATTGCTCCTCCAACTCAAACAAGAAAGCCAAGAGGTAAAAAATGGCCATTCAACCTGGCCGAAGTGTGACATTTACTGAAGACAATAGTGACATCGAACATGAAAGCGACAATGAAGAGACCCTTTCTCCTGTGATTCAAACGAGAAAGCCAAGACGTAAGAAAATGGCCATTATTGAAGATGACAGTGAAGTCGAAGAAGAAAACTACAATGAAGCTATGTCGGACCAATCTGAAATAGAAATAATAGAAGATGAATTACACGAACTATACTATGACGAGGCTGAGCCAAGTACAAGCAACCCTGCTCCAACCAATGATAAGACTGAATTATCTCCTACTAGCATCGGAGATTTTGAAAAAAACCAATACGTCCTGGTGAAATTTGAATCGACTAAAAGAAATCTAAATTTTGTAGGTCACGTTGAAGACATTGATGACATGTTTTTAACAGTCAAGTTCCTTAGGAAAAAATTTGGAGAAAAAATGGGGCCTTTTTTCGTCTATCCAGATGTTGAAGATCAGTCGATGGTGTCAAAGGAGGATGTTATTTATGTTTCACACCAACCTGTAGAATTAAGACGAAACCGTTTTCAGTTTCGAGATAATTTAACTTATGACACCATAGGTTAAGTATTTTATATATTTTTTAGGTATTGTGTTCCTTTTTTTTGTTCCGGAGAATATTTTATTCATTTTTTCACTGGTATTTTGTGAAATATTTTTTGTTTTTTACGTTATATTTTTTTTTCTAGAAACTAGATTAAGTTGATGTTTTGTGATTTAGGGAATAAACTATTATTTTTTACCTACAAACGTTTTTCATTGGCCCAGCAAGGGTGCAAATTTTTTTAAAAAAAAATTAGAGTTGTCCAACTACACCCAGTTCTCATTAAAAGTTGATTTTACTTGGTTTTGAAGCCATGTCCAACTTCACCCCTTTTTCTGGGTAGAGTTGGACACTACTTAAAAAAAATATATTAGCGATTCTATAATTTTTGCAAAACTCGTATTAAGCTCAAATAAAGAGGTAATCCTAAGGCAATTTTCATAATTTTTTTCAAAATTTTTGAGCCGCTTCTAACGATGTTATCTCAAAAACACGGTGAAATTTGTCCACCTTCACCTCAGTTGACGGTACTTACCTAACCGTTTGTACAACTTGTAACCTGGATTGCAAGTGCTTGTTCCAACTATGTTTCTAACTATACGCTCACACTTGGTGCACATATTTTTGCTATTTTATCATTTACACAGTACCCTTTGGAAAATTTGGTATACGATATTAAGTTAAAATTTTAATATTGTTTTAAAAGAATTTATATTTCATTACTGCAAGCTTTAAGCTACAAATATTGTATTTTCACATTTACATTATATATATATATATATTTCATTATGGAAGATTTTATAAGAAAACGGGCCACGGCCAAATGCAGTATGACCAGAACTGAAAACTGATTTACTCAAATTGCAGATAGTGCTATGATACAGGAGCTAGAAATTAGATTAGATGAACTTGAAAAGTCATTTGTGAAATTTTGTTTATACCAAGATGAAATTCAATGTTTAACACAAAGTGTTGTTGATGAAGAGCGAGATACAGCAGAAAAAAATATTATGGCTTAAGATAGAGATAGAGAAGTTCGAGAGAGTTTTTGGAAGGTTTGTTGGTTTTGGGTTGGTTTTGGGGGTTTTCGAGATAAGGCCCTGATATAGGATGCGGTTCCTCTGCAGGGCGGGGTTGGAGGCTTTTTTGTTTGGGGTTTATGTGCGCGTTCGGTTGGGGTTGGAGGGTTGTGTTGGTGTTGGTGTTGGTGTTGGTGTTGGTGTTGGTGTTGATGTTGAGAGGCAGATGGCTCGCTGAAGAATTTGAGGGGAGGTTGTTTGTTTATGTAGAATTGATTTGAGTTGAATGTAGGTTTGAATACCAATAATAATTTTAAATCTAAAAACTTCGTCGATGTCGGCCCATTTGGCTAGTGAATACATTCACCATGCTACAGGAAAAATCGTGAATAACCTGTAGCACCGACGGGAGGGGTTGTGGCTCGCGGATTTAAGTGGAAGTGCTTTCACTCCTGATGGGAGTGAAAGCGAAGTGAGCACGCCTGCCTATGTTTGTGATAGAACAGTGGTGTCGATAGATGGACGGAATTAAGTGACGAAGAGTGTCGGCTATGATGTCCCTCGAGTTGGGAATGGCGTTCATTAGGGTGACGGTAAGGATTTCGATGACGATTTTGGCAATTCTTAATTCTGGCGCTACCACCTCTTTAATGACAGAATGTTTACACCAGATATAAGACAAATTCGAATTGATTGTATTGGTAACACTGTCACAAACTCAAATAGGATTTTAAAATTGACCATGTATTCGAATATTAAAAGAAATTACCTCTTTGGTGTGATTTGAACAGTTATAGACAAAATAACTAATCGTTTACCATCATTTTTGCTTAATTTGGACTCTGTTTCCATTCCTAAAAATATCAGCTTGGCTGACCCTTTGTTTTTTATTCCCTCGCACATTGATTTAGTGCTTGGCGCAGACGTCTATTATCAGTTGTTTACAGGGGGTATCCTCCGATTACAATTTTTGACACTTATTGACACAAATCTAGGCTTCGTGATTGGTGGTTCTATCCCCAATCAATTTATCTCCTATGAGGAAAAACTTGACAACAACCAATCTCGATTCGACACTTGTATGTTTACTCAAACCACAGCGGATTCTTTGCTTGAACAATTTTGGACTCGGGAAGAAATTACTTCCCATCAAAGAATACTTAACCCTGATGATGAGCATGCAGAACGAATATTTTGTCAAACAGTTCGAATTCTTCCTAATGGGTCTTTTGAAGTGACACTCACTTTAAAAATACCTCATGAATGTTGTGTTGTGAAACTACTATTTAATTAAAATAAGTACAAGCAAATATAACTGCCACCATATATTTATCTGTCAAAAATATGCCTATAAATCAGAAGCGCTGTCAGCTGACTTTTTGTCATTTAATAAACACAAAAGATAAAATAACACAATCATATCAAGTCTCCCCTCTAATTTGTTAGGACTGGAATACTTCACATTTCATAAGCTGGTCAATATGTCTTCGCCAAATACTGCCATCGTCCATTCTTATCTTGTAAATTAAAGTACTTTCTTTCTCTACAATGCTCCCAAAGTCCCATTTATGTTTTGGATTTGTGTAAGTCCGTGCTTGAACTCTATCCCCGACATCAAAGTGCCTTTTTACCTCCTTTGTAGTAGTTGTTTCCTGATCGATTTTGGGATGTATTAAGCTCAAGTGAGTTCGAATCTTCCTTCCGTACATTAAGTGGTATGCATTTGATCCGGTGGTATTTGGGATTTGTTGCAACTGCATGAGGAACCTAAAAAGTTTGATGTCTAGCTTTCCTCCCTCTTGTCTCATTGCTGTAAGTGACTTTTTCACTGTCTGAACGAATCGTTCCGCTTGTCCGTTCGATGACGGGTGGTATGGTGCTGTAGTTTTCTGTGCTACACCATTTGCACATAAAAACTGTCGAAACGTGCCCGATGTAAAATGGCTTCCATTGTCTGAAAATAAAACCAAAGGAAGGCCAAATGTAGCAAACATTTTTCTGAGTTCTATCACGCACCAATATGAAGAAGTGTTTTTGGTGGGAATTACTTCAAGCCACTTAGTAAATGCGTCAACAACAATAAAGTACCATTGTCCTTGCATTGGTCCTGCAAAGACAATATGGATTCTCTCCCACGGGCCTCGAGAAGTTAAACACGGATGATTTTCTTCTTTGCTGGGTTGTTTTTGTTTTAGTCGACATTGTTTGCATGTTTTCACCATATGTTCAATATCTCGATCGATATTTTTCCATGTACAATAGCTTCTAGCTAGTGCTTTCATTTTCTCTATGCCCAGATGTCCGACATGTAATTCCTTGAGCACAGTCTGATGAAGATCTTCTGGAATTACTACCCTATTGCCTTTAAAAATACATCCATCTTGCAGGGTAAGTTCGTTGTCCGGGAAACCAGACTGTTCTATTGATTCTTCCTATTTGAGTGTATGTACAACTTGTTGTAGATTCTTGTTCTGAGTAGTTGATCTACAAATCACATTACTATCAACTTGCAGTAAATCAAGCTGACTAAGTTGAAACAAGCTGCAGCTATCCATCAGGTTACGAGAAGTGTGTTCTGTGTGAAAACGAGACAAAAAATCAACGTTAGCATGATCAGAGGTTCTTCTGTGTTCGATGTTATAATCAAAACCAGACAGAAAGTGTGCGTAGTTGAATAGTCTGGTAGCAGATATCGATGGAAGTGTCTTTGTAGGGTTAAATATGGACACTAACGGTTTATGGTCTGTCAGCTGACTTTTTGTCATTCAATAAACACAAAATATAAAATAACACAATCATATCATTGAACATTTAAAACTAGGTAATTCCTTAAATGTGGCTAGAAAACGATTTCTAAATCTTGAACGACATTTTGCAAAATTTCCTGATCTTTTTCTTAAATACAAGACCTTTGTTGATGAATACATCTCCTTGACTCATGATAGATATGTTCCTCTCGACCTTTTCAATGCTAATGAAAAAAACAAGTATTTTTTGTCGCACCTTTGTGTACTTGCGACAAAAGTCCTACCACTGAGCTCAGGGTAGTGTTTGATGCTTCATGAAAAGTTCAAGTGGCGTTTCCTTAAACGATATTATGCTAAAGGGCTTTCGTGTACAGCCTGAACTATTTGATATATTTACCCGTTTTAGAACTTCTAAATTTGTCCTCATTAGTGACATAATCAAAATGTTCCTTTGCATTTGGGTTTCCCCCAAACAAACATTTCTTCAAAACATTTTATGGCGTGGTAAGATAGGACAACCCTTACAATGCATCGAGCTTCTTACTGTTACTTACAGCACTAATAATGCGACTTATCTAGCAACCCGTGTTCTTCAAGAACTTGCAATTCGAAACAAGGATAAATATCCTCTAGATGCTTACGCTATTTTGCATCAGACATACGTTGATGATATACTTGTCACCTGTGATTCCTTGGAGGAGCTACAGGAAATCCACAAACAGCTTGTATCATTGCTTCCATCAGCAAATATTCAACTTCATAAGTGCTGTTCGAATTATAAGGAATTTGTTAAGTTCATTTTGAAAACTAATATTTCTCCTAGTTTTGAAATTCATGAGATTAAATGCGAAAATGACATTAATGAGCTTCTAGGGATCTCATGGAATCCTAATTCTGATGAGTTTACCATTACACTACCAAAGATTGTTGATCAGATCGTCGCTACTAAAAGGGAAGTTCTTTCCCAAATAGCGCAACTATTTGCTCCGTTAGGTTTTGTTGCTCCTATTATAATTGTAGCAAAGGTTAAATTGCAAAAAATTTGGTTGTCTAAAATAGACTGGGATAAGAATCTCAAAGAAGATCGTATGTCTGAATGGACGGAATTTGTTTCAAATATTCCCAAACTGCCACATTTAAAAATTTCGAGATACGCGCGTGTTTACATCCAAATTTGAATAACATTTCATGTTTTATTTATTACTGAGTGAAATATTTGTAATAGATTCCTCTAATTGCAAAGAAATGAATGATGTACGATGTAGAATAATATATATTTTTTTCGGAAGATACGCAAGTTGCTCATTGTGTAACCTGTAGTAGTAGATTCAACATTGTGGAAGACAAATTAACAAAACGTTAGATGGAGAAAGACATATAATTAACAAGTAGCCAAATTGTGAAAAAATTAACAAAAAAACTCAAACAAACGAACGAGGTTAGGAGTAGGTTAAATCAAATAAAGTCAAAATGAGAAATCTACAAAGAATAGGGCGGAAAACAAAAATGAATATATTGAGAATTAAATAACTATAAAAACTAATCAAAGTAAGAATTAATGAAATATTTCCAAGGTACTTTGAACTCTTAGTGAGAATCGAAAGTAAAAGCTATAGGAATAAGAAGAAGCAGTAGATAAAGACATGAATTAGCAAGTAGCAGCATTAGGAAAACCTGAACCTAACGGGCAAAAGGAGAACAAGAGAAACTAGAGTTACTCGCTTCCACTGCTACTTGAATATTTACATTTTTTTCATGACTTTTTCCTATATGCTATTTATATATGTAAGTATTAATATCCATGAAATCAGTGCGTACACCACTGAGTCCAATATCCATGAAAACGACTGTTATTAAGGAACGAATCTCCCATTTCCTTTACTAAATAACAATTGAATAAGTCAGAAATATCTCTCCAAATATTTTCTTCTCTATATTAACACTCGATAATTCGGAATAGTAAGAGAATGATGCGGTGGTAGGAAAGCATTTTTCACCCCCTAGTCCTCAATTTGTGAGCTGATTGTAGTTTTTATCACCCTCGATATTTTCGATAGACCCATGTAAGTGTATTACGAATAGCATATCCATCAGTGAGGGATACACAGGACTTGAATGACAATTGATAGACCCTAAAACCGAATGTGGGTGCGTCAAAATCGTATGTGTTTAACTAAAGGCTGTTTCAGATAATTTTTCAGTATCAAAGAAAATGCACAAAAGTATATTACAAAAGACCCAGCAACCAGGTAATGGAAAACGTCCATTTGTTGAATATTATAAAATTCTGTTTTGTGTTGTAGTTGATAGCAGTAGCGGACTGAAAGATATATTCATCAGTCTTTAGCATTTGCTAACAGAATATTACATAAAATGTTATTCTATTGGCAACAACGATGATTTTCAGTTAACATTAGATCCTATTTTAACTAACTTTGATCAAATTAATGAAGCTGATAAAAATGAGACTCGAAATGCAGCTACTGAATGTTTGAGACAAAACAATATTATTAATTAATTGAAGCTTGATAATGATAAAACTAACTAGTTGCCGTACGATTAAAGTGAAAATCAGAGAAAACTTAACAACCTGACCGATTTCTGTTCGAGAGGTGAGGCAGAAAGACACTTTTTTCCCGAAATTATTCCCACTGGCATGGAAGATATTTTTAAGCAACTCAACTGGGACCACAAGTGCCTCAAGATCGATGGCCGATATCTAAAACAACTCAGTTTTGCGAATAATATTGTGGTTATCAGCAATGACCTGGGTAAGTTGCAGGGAATACTCTCGGAACTGAAAGCAGCTTCAGAAATAGTAGGCCCAACAACAAACTTTACGAAGACTAAAACCCTCACACCTGGAGAAACACAAATCCAAATAGGTAACCAAATAGTTGAAAGGATCCAAGAATATGTCTACCTAGGTCAACAAATAAAATAAGGGATAGAAAACCAACAAGACGGAATTTGAAGAAGAGTCCGTATGACCTGGGCCACTACTGGCAAGTAAGCTGCACCCTTAAAAACAATTCCTATGAACTTAACATCCAGAGTTTTCAAGAGTTATGTTCTCCTGGTTCTCCCGGTCTCACTACAAGAGACTATAACTTTCACTTCCAGAGGTGTTAGCATACTTCAAACAACACAAAAGGCAATAGAAAGGCTCATGTTAGGCGTCAGCCTCCAGCACCACATCAGAAATGAAGAGATCAGACGGCGGACAAAGGTGGAAGATGTGATAAAACGAGCAATACAGTGGTTTGGCACGTTGTCAGACAAAACAAGATAGACAAATATTATGCAGTGGAGACCCCCCAGAAGATGGATAGACCAACAGGTCGTAACTTGTGTTAAATATTTGCAGACAGAGAAGGATGGAAAGGAGAGGGAGGCCTATAGTCAGGAATGGATCTTGAAAAGCTAACAAATAAGAAGACTAGTTGCCCTACATTTAATCTCGAAGAAATTAGAAATTTACAAAAAACTAGCATTGATGAAGTTATCTGTGAAGCTCAGTATAATATTGGTGAAACACTTGTAACGCACGATGAACTAGTTGATGAAACCAAAAACGATACTTGTCATTTAGAAGATGATTTAGTGAAAAGAATTTGTTTAGATGTAACTATTTATAAAACCCTATTGAATGTAGATTATAAGTCTCATTGTAACGAAGTACTTGATTTATCTTCAACTCACCGTAGAAATAGCTCTAAAATTCTGAAAGATTTTCTACCACAACCAATAACATCTAAACGCAACTGTTAAAAAGTTTATTGAGCGAAATCATACGAATTATCTTCGGTAAAATTTTAAATTAGATGAAAAAAATTAAACCAAATGAAAAAGAAACAAAAATTGAATAGATGAGTCTTTTACTTGATGAAGATCCATACTGAACGATGAAATAAAACAATTTAATTTGTTTAAAACTTCATTACATTTGACCTAATTTCAATTTTAACTAGTTGCCGCGTTTCGCTAACACAGTAGCTTTCCCAAAACTAATGAGGGTATAATGAAAAAATGTTTTAATATATACAGTGCATGAATACAGAATTCTATTATACAAATATTAACAATGGTATTGAAAAAATTACCTGGAAATTCATTCACTACAAACATTTCTAAGCTATCTTCTAGATTGTTTGATATCTATTTGGTCGTTAAGAAGGTTTATCGCAAGAGCTAATAAAAGATTTAAATTAAAGGATTTACCTTCTACATGTAAAATTTCAAAATTTGGGTCGAAAATGTAATGGTTTTCAAATAAATGATTTGAATGGAGTCTAGTTTTTTGTTGTCATAACTACATTTGTGTTCCGAAATGCTAGCTTTAAAAATTTCTAAAAGTTCAACCGATATAAATTTTATCACAGTTGTAATTACCACATTTTAATTTATAAACTCCTGATTTGTTTAATTTTGAAGATTCAGATTTGTTATTTTTAATGAGTTTGGATAAATTGTTAACAGTTTTAAAGCAAATATTCATGTCTAAAGTTTCTATAAATGATTTAAATTTTAAGGATGGTGTTACAAACTATGTTAAGCTTTTAAATTGTTTATTAGTATTTTTATCAGGAGGGAATATTTGTTGCAAAGTCTGTTTTATCTTTTTATTTATGATATTGTCAATTAAATTCGGATCGTAATTATTATTAACTGCTATCATAAACACCCCCTTAGTAAAAGATGAATGTACTGGCACCGATATGTTGACGACATTTTAGCTAGCTTTACCGGTACAAATAGACAATTAGACAGCTTCATTACTTACATAAACTCAATACCCAATAATATCAAATTTACTGTAGAACTTGAACAAAATAAATCTATAAACTTTTTAGACCTTACAATTTCAAATATAAATAATAAACATGATTTTCCTATATTTCATAAACCATCACATACAGACATTATAATTCATAATAGTTCGGTCCATCCATTCAGTCATAAACTTGCAGCTTGCAATAGTATGATACACTGACTCTCAACAGTCCCATTAAATAGTAATAATTGTAACAAAGAATTAAATATCATAAAACAGATAGCAGTTGATAATAATTACGATCCAAATTTAATTGACAATATCATAAATAAAAAGATAATAAAACAGACTTTGGAACAAATATTCCCTTCTGATTAAAATAATAATAAACAATTCAATAGCTTAACATACTTTGGAACACCATCCTTAAAAATTAAATCCTTTTTAGAAACTTTAAAACTGATTACAATTTATTCAAACTCATTAAAAATAACAAATCTATATCTTCAAAACTAAACAAATCCGGAGTTTATGAATTAAAATGTGGTAATGACAGCTGTGATAAAATTTATATCGGTAGAACTTTTAGTAATTTCTAAAACTAGAATTTCGGAACACAAACAACAAAAAATAGGATTCTAACTATTCAAATAATTTATTAGAAAACAAACACATTTTCGACCAAAATTTTGAAATTTTACATAATGAAGGTAAATCTTTTTGAAGCTCTTGAGATAAACAAAAACAAATATTCAGGTAACCTTCTTAACGACCAAATAGATATCAATCGCTCTCCTTTATTAAACCTTTTTACCTAGAAAATAGCTTAGGAATGTTTGCAGTGAATGAATTTCCAGGTAATTTTTTTCAATACTTCTGTTAATATTAGTATTATACTCGTAGAATTCTGTATTTACGCACTATATATATATATATATATATATATATATATATATATATATATATATATATATATATACATTTAAACATTTTTTCATTACACCTTCATTCGTTTTGAGAAAGCCACTGTGTGTCAACTAGTTTAAATTGAGCATTAGTTCAAATATAATGAAGTTTTATACAAATTATACTGTTTTATTTCATCGTTAAGAAACAAAAACTTAATGATGCTAAAAAATAGCAAGTTTTAGAAAAAAAATTAATAATATCAATAAAACAAATGAAAAAATTGAAGACAACAAACAACAATCGAAAAAACTATTTTAATCTTTGAAAAGCTAATTCTACCTTGATTTTATTATTTTTGTTCAAATTGATATTCGAAACATAAGAATAAATGTATGTTTTTTAAATTCGAAGAAAAGTAGATAATTTTAATAAATTATTATTAATGATAATTTAACTATCAATCCATTGGACAATGAATGTATTTGTATAGACAATAATTTTCACGGCGGCCTGGGTACAGGGCACGAGGGTCATAAGGGAATCGAAAAGGCAGACGAATAGCTAATCAAGCTACGCGAATGCCATTCGTTGGACCGGAACCTTTCCTCGGTGTTGAAAAAACAGTAATAAAAGTGACAACAAAGAATGGGTGGAGTATAACTCTAGTTTATGGTGGAGGAACTCACTAACCAAAGACTAGCGGAACAGCTTATATTAAAATAATGCCCAAAATGCATATCAGACCTGACAAGTAAAGACAGGAAAACGTTCAAAACTGTTATGGGTCTATTAACCGAGCATTGTAAGTGTAATAGGTATCTAAAATTGGGGGGGGGCAGAAGGGTCCTTATGCGGAGCACACTCTATGTCACTGCGACAGTTTAACAAACGTGTGGATCTCGGTACTAGGCATGGGAAAGCAACTGGCAAGGAACTTCATGAAAGGTTCAGTCTCTTAGCTGACAGACTTCATAAGAAGAATAAGGCTGGAGAATGTTATCTAGATTTAGAGGACCACAATAGATCTGAAGAGCTCGCAGTGGAATAGGCCGGAAGTTACATCTGCGAAATATATCTATCTATGGTCAATATTTATTGGTTTTGACACTTCAATTAGTTATTTCAATAAAAAATTAAAGCTTTTTACAAAAACGTTTTTTATAAAATACTTATTTTATGAGACCATGTACTTTATTATTTTAAGTTTCAGTCTCCCAAAGGGCCAATTACTGTACTGTTTACCACGATATATCTTAAAATTCACTGAAAAATAAGAGAAGACATATTTTTGGATAAAAGCTCTCATAACTGATAAAAATTAAATGTTAATGTATTTTTGATAATATATTTCAGTGTTTTTCATACAGTTTAGAAAAAAGAAATTTAAGAAGTCCACATTATAGTTTTCCAGGAGGTACCCCACAAGTGAATATAGAGCTACTGACTTTTTTATAACGTCAGAAACAGAGTACAAATCTTTTATTAACGGAAGTGGTTCAATTGATTTATATCGGCACGGCGTGCGAAAGGTATAGATGACGAAAATCTACCAAAAAGTTACCTACTGAAAATTGCCATGTTCATGAAAAAATGATATTTTCATTATATAAAAGTAAAGTTTTACCAAAGTATATAGAAGATTTAGCGCACATTATAAAAAATAACCATGGTCAATGTGGTTTTTTTCCTCGAAAGTAGAGGGTCACTTTCAGATTAACTTTTTGTGAAGAGTCTGAATTCGGGGTCAAGATTGATGAATCAAGCTATAATTTTGAGATATTTGAGATTATGTACTGAAAAATGGCGTTTTGGAGAGAGTCGTGAAGCTCAATTACGATGTTTCTCCTCTAAGTAACCCTAATTTGAAGCTCTTAAGTATTTTATCTTTTGGGGTCGCTAAGTAGGAATATGAAGTTATAAAATTAAAATTGAAATTGGAATTCCAAGCCCTCAAATAAAAAATATTACTGAACAATATTGTAGCCACTTGTTCTTGAGAATAAAAATTACGATCAGTAAATCAGCTTTGAGTAGAGTGATCCATATAGACAAGAATTATTTAGATCCGACCAAATTCCAAATCCTAAACCAATAAAGGGATGAGAATCAAAATAGCAATAAATAAGAGAATCGGCATGAGGTTTAGAGAAAGCGAAAACTTAGCGGAGAGGCTAGGAGGCTAATGTACCAACTGGGAAGGGTTATGGAAAAGAAAATGAGGTTTGGAGGGATAAACTTGAATGCTTTAATTCTTACGTCTCCTCTGACAAAGATCAAAAATGCATCCGACCAAATGGAAGTACATCAGGAAGTAGAAACAAAAGGAAGATCAGGGAAATACAGGGGATAGAGGAAAACAAAATGAAAGCTTAGCATAACCATTGAGATGAGGTTTAAATACATTTTTGGAAAGGGTATATCGAAAAACAACAATCATAGAAGAAGTAGCGACACAAACCGTTGGAAGAAGGAAAGAAACATCCAAAAAGAGGATTAACAGAGAATGCGAGGAAGCACTAGAAATAAATAAACGGTTTTACGGATTAAAACTAACTTTTCCGCATCTATGGCCCTGAACAATGTTCTATCATAAAATTGTTACTTGTATACACTTCGATGGATGTATCGTGCTAACAAACCGAAATTTCTCCAAAAATAACCAAAAATTTTGTATATCTGGATTTAGAGGACCCGCTGTACTCGCTCTAGTCAACTAAAAATCAATAAAGTACATCTGTGAGACACCTTGAACAATATTCAATCCTAAAATTGGTCAATCGTATACTCTCTGGAGGCTGTATCGTGCTAACAAACTGAAAATTCTCCAAAAATGACGAAAATTTGGTACTTCAAGTACCATAGCACCCGTTGTACTGGCTTTACTGAGTTGAATATCAATAAGGTTCATCTTTGAGACGCTCTGAATAATATCCAATCATAAAATCAGTCACTTGTATATACTCCGGAGGCTGTATCGTGCTAACAAACTGAAACTTCTTCAAAAATGACAAAAATATCGTACTTAAAGTACTGTATCACTAGTTGTATTGGCTCCGGTGAGCTGAAAATCAAGGGTTCATCAGTGAGAAGCCCTGAAAAATATTCAATCATGAAATTGGTGACTTGTTGAACTGCGCAGGCTGTATCGTGCTAACAAAGTGAATTTTCTCAAAAAATTACAAATGTCGTACTTCAAGTACCATAACAACCGTTGTACTGACTCTGGTGAACTGAAAATCAATAGGGATCATCTGTGACATGTCCTTAACAATATTCAATCATAAAATTGCTGACTGATCGCACTCCGTAGACTGTATCGTGCTAACAAGACATGTAAGGAAAAGTGGCCGACGACAACGACGACGACGACATACACACAGGATTTTTTTTCTAAAAACCGTTTTTTCGTGTTGTTGTTGATGGAAAACGTAAAAATAACTCAAAAAATTTTTTCAAAATTTCAACTTTTTTTGGGGTAAACCAATACTGATGAAACCGGATGGACAAATATCAATAAGCCGAACTAGAGAAAAATGAGAGGATGCCATCGCAACAGGCTTATCTGCGACTGGAGGCCACCAGGACAACGTCGTAGGAGGTGTAGGGCGATAGTGGATGCGGCTAAGACTCACCCAGAGTTGTAGAGCCAAGAAAGAAGAAGTATTCGCAAAAAATAGGCCCTATTGGAACGCACTAAAGACTGACTAATTATATTGCGATTCCGGGGAAATTTCTTAGCGGAAATGGAATCAAATGAATAGAAATAGAAGGTTTTAAAAAGTAAAACTAACTTTTCCGCATCTATGGCTCTTAACAATATTCTATCATAAGATTGTCACTTGTATACACTTCGTGGGATGTATCGTGCTAACAAACCGAAATTTCTCCAAAAATAACCAAAAGTGTAGTATATCTGGATTTATAGGACCCGCTGTACTCGCTCTCGTCAGCTGAAAATCAATAGGGTATATCTGGAAGACATCTTTAGCCATATTCAGTCATAAAATTGGTCGCTTGTATACACTTTCGAGGCTGTATCGTGCTAACAAACTGAAAATTTCCCAAAAAATAACAAAAAATTGGTGCTTTAAGTACCATAACACTCGTTGTACTGGCTTTAGTGAGCTGAACATTGATAGAGTTCATCTTTGAGACGCTCTGAATAATATCCAATCATAAAATCAATCATTTGTGTATACTTCGGAGGTTGTATCGTATTAACAAACTGAAATTTCTCCAACAATGACAAAAACATCGTACATAAAGTACTATAGCACCTGCTGCACTGGCTCTGGTGAGCTGAAAATCAATAGGGTTCATTTTTGAGATGTTCTGAATAATATTCAATCATAAAATTGGTGGTTTGTTAAACTCCGGAGGCTGTATCGTGCTAACAAACTGAAATTTCACAAAAAAGACAAATATTTCGTACTTCAAGTACCATAGCACCCGGTATACTGGCTCTGGTGAGCTGAAAATCATCTGTGACATGTCCTTCACAATATTCAATCATAAAATTGGTGACTTGCTGCACTCCGGAAGTTGTATCGTGCTAACAAAACATGTAACGAAAAGTGGCTGACGACAACGACAACGACGACGACATACACACAGGATTTTTTTTCTAAAAACCATTTTTTCGTGTTGTTGTTGATGGAATTCGTAAAAATAATTTGTTTTTTGAATTCCATTTTTTTGGGGTATCATAAACACGTTTATTTTTGCGGCCAAGAATTCTAAACGCCAGTACTGAAATAATGAATGAATTACATAAAGTGGGGATGGTATTGAAGCTACATGGCCATGGTAATTTCCGCTGTTTTTATGACAAACTTGATACCAACGAACCATGATAATCCAAAAACATTAAACTAATTAACTTAGAAATTTATTTTGTCACTAAAAGTTTTGAAAAATACATCAAACCGAAAGAACTAAATGTTTACTCTCTAGTCGTAATGACGCTCGTATAAACAAACCACGTTTGACATTATTTACTACAATAGTACGACGATTCGAAATGATTGTCGATCACAGTCTGACGATATTTGCATATATCTTTATAAGGTAATTAAACAAGGACAAAACTACTAAATAGATTACTATTGACATATTAAACAGGTACTGAAATTTTGAGCAATGTTGCCACTTTTAGTTATAACCATAAAGGTGTCTAAGGATACAACAAATATTTGTTTAAAATTTATATAAGAATATGCCTTTATTAAATAAAATTCAAGTATTATTAATTTATTTTAAAAGCAGCGACTCAAATGCATAAATTAGTATGACTTATTTATTTGCATAACTTTTTAACAAATTTTCAATTAAACTTCTAATTTCTTTTTTTTCGCAACTGAAGAGAATTTGTAAATATGGCAAAGCAGTGGAAGTGTCCGCAAGTGAGCTTAGAATGTAACTCAATGTTTGGGGCAGGATAAAGTCAAAACAAACATATCTATTTTATTTGTTAATCTGAGGGGTAAACCAATACTTTTCTCGCATATTAGATAGGTTGGGCGGAAAAGTAAAAATGTGAATGTTCATTAGTTATTACAATTTACTTCATATAGACAATATGTAGATGTAAAACCACACAAAATATCTGTTAGGAGCTTCACAAAACTAGGATTCTGGACTTTATAATACATTACAAAACTGAGAGTAGTTTTGACAGCAAACCTGGAATGATTTTGTCAAGGCATAGAAACATATGGACTGCAATATTCTGAATGATGCCTAAGATCATACGAAATAGAAATACTGGTGCCGCCATTCTGAATCCAATGAATATTTTCAATCAGGCAAGTAAGTGTGCTTTTAGAATTCAATCATCAAATGAATTCATAAGTAAGACTAAATAAGATATATTATATTTGTTCAATAAAAAAATTCTTGCTTTTGCTTCAATTTAAGAAAATATAAAGCAATTGATCGAGGAAAGAGCTTCTTGCTTATGGCTGTATAAAAAGTTCGTAAATATTATTTATATGCAATTAGCAGTAAATAGGCAAATGAACGTAAGTCAATCTCTTTTGTTAATGTTAGAAATAAGTGATTATATATTTGGAAGTGTACCATTTATTCACGTTCATTTATAACCGCAATTACATGCTTACTTAAACTTTATTCGGAGCTAGATTTATTGTGTTTTTCTTTCAATTAATTAGTGAAGATGAATTAGCCCATTAAGTAAAACAAAACGAAACATTTACGGTCCTCTAAATGCCTTCTGGTTAACAACACCAATTTCTTCTTGGATTCCGGGATATTAGTTTCAGTTTATAGCGACCGTAATGAATAAAATACGTTTTTTATCAGTTAATTCCTTAAAGTTATTTGACAACGGTGCTGTTTAGAAAAACGGAACACAAATTATCGATAAAGCAATTTATGTTTCAAACAAATTATTTTTCAGTTTGTGGGAATCAATATCTGTTCGTATCAAATGTTGGCACTTCTTGTTTTATCAATATGATTTATTAATTATAGACGGAAATCATTTAGTGATAAATTTGGAATGTGTGAGGACTGTCCATTGTTTCAATATTTGAAACATGTAAAAAGAATAATTAGAAGAACCCAGTACAATTTCTTTTGTACAACTTTGACTTGCATGCAATTTTGACAATAATGTACCTTTATAAGAGCTTTTTCATAAATTTGTCCCAAATGTTCAATCTAACAACAATATTAAGTTTGGACATTAGTGAGATTAGAATTAAAGTATTATAAAATCAAATAAATATTACAATAAATCTTATCTTTCTGTTAGTATCTGCAAATGCCAATAATACTGAAGATCTGAAATGTTTAGAATGACCAAAGAACGAAAAATCGTCTAAATCAATTTTTTTGTTACATGGTCGGCATGGATTTCTTTTTAAATAACTATTGTGCCAATTAGTTTTGCAATCCAAAATAAAAGAAAAGAGAGCAACGGTAAATAGAAGAAATGCATTGGAACGACTTAGAGAAATCACGAGCTAACTATAAAGAGAACGGTGCTTGAAAGATAGTACATAAGAAAATAAATGGAACGAAGAATTTGAAGATATTATAGATTGCGAAGAAATGAAAAGAGGAAAAGAAACACGCAAGTTGGAGTTATATGGAAACGCTGCTATCAAGAGCTAGAAAGAAAATTTTGTAAGAGAAAGATGGAAAGAAATAACTGGGAATATTTGAAGGATTGTGGATAAAAAGAATAGGTAAAATTGAATCACTACTAAGCAACACGAAAGAAGAAAAAACACGGAAAATACAATTAAAATGTTACAAAAGATATGGAAGAATTCACATACGACGTAGGACTGACAAGTACAAGATAGAAACACATAGATACGAGGTTACGTGTTTACTCCTCTGCTAAAGAGTGCGAAAGAATAGAGTAAAATACAAGAAGAACGATATTGAGAAAACTTAAGAATAGGCTTGGAAATAAAACTGGAGGGACAACGGGACTCTTTTTCAACCCACTGGCTGTGGGCAATTTTTGACAAAGAAAATGGTATACAAGGAAAAATAAATAATTTGAGAAGATTTGTAAGAAATTATCTGTATCTATTGATATGTATGTCTATTAATGTATGCTAGACAAAGTGTAAGGGAAGAAGAATTTAAAGAACGACAAAATAATGGAGATGCTAGGTAGAATTAAATAAAAAAGAGGTTATTGTATTATGCTGAACAATGCAAAAGAAAATTATACAACAGTAATAAGAAGAAAGAAAATATTTAAATAATATCATTATCTATTTATGGTAGAAACCAATGACAAAGAAGCAATTAAAATCTACGAAGCAATAGGAATGAAAAGGGTACATGAGGAAGAGAAATAGAAAAAAAATACAAAGTCTTTTCAGAAATTTGAAGACAACATGGAATTGAAGAGACTTCTTATTCTTGTAAAAGAACGTGTTCATGCCAATTCTGTTATCTTTCCCTCCTGTGACGCTGACGCCCTGCTGTTATACCAGTGTTTTAGAAGCTTTCCAGCTGAACGTCTTGTGTCAGGTTTTTGATTCTTGGCCCACTTACCAAACTTCTTCCATTTATTATGTATTTGTCGGCGTTCCGTTTTCTGTCCTAAAGAGTGGTTACCTTTCTGTGCGGAATATTCTCATTTCTGTTCGCATTTTCCTCTCTGTTTATGTTGTTTATGCTCTAGTTTCTGAGGCATAGAGTTTTGGCTTCATGCAAGTCTAATAGAGGAGAGTTGCCATGATCGTACCGTATCCTTTATCGTATCAGCTCCTATTTTTCCACTACCAGTGATGTTAGAGCACTCAAGCGGCGACATTACGTACTTGCTATTGTGGAGAGCCAGTAGCAAAAGTTGTTCGTGCTTGTTTGTAGTAGTTTATGTTTCATATCAGTTTATGTATTTGTGGCTGGTTCCATGTAATATTTCACCATCTTTCGTAAGCTCACAGATCCTTTTACGGTAAGAGTAACTCACTTTAGTACATATACTTATTTATTACATTTAATTTAGTAATGAAAAATCAGCCGGTTTTTGCCGTAGTTTTATTTGTGGGTTATGATTTCTATTTTTTATACAGTTGCGTGCACTGTTTAACGTATGGCTGACAGACTGACATTTATAGCTGACATTATTTGAACAAGTTTCTATAAATTTTGAAGAATTAAAATAAATTGAATAGAAACAATATATACTAAAAATAAACGATATATAATTATAAGTTCTGATGGAGTGCATGATAATTCCCTGTTTAGTTTCATATTTTACATAAATTCCAAATTATCTATTAGTAACTTAATGAACATTCAAATTTAAAAAATTCTGTCAACTGTTACTTATATATGTGAAAGTTACCAACATAAATAAAGAAACACAAAAATCTCTAATTACAATTTTATTTTTATCAAAAACATTCTTGCACGTTAATTATAAAAAATAGTATGTAAAACTCTTATCACAATGACTTTTTGTAGTAATCAGCGCTTCGCGGTTCGTTGCAGAAACTGCACCCGTTCTACTAAACGAGTCCTTGTGACACTTGTTATACAAATAACTATTTTGATTTTGAATTTTGAACAGTTTTGAATCTTCCAAAGCCTGAAGGTTTTTCACGAATGATTGATTAATATTGGAAAGTTAATTTATTACAAGTAGGAAATAGTTATTTGTAAAACAAGTGTCACAATGACTGACTATTATTAAAAATATTTGCTGTCTAGATATGTGTTTTGTAGTTTTCTCCAACAATTAACACAATTTCTATTTTTTCATCACAATTTAGTAAATTTGCCATTTTGATTGTAATTTTATAAATGCCAACTCACAATGAGATTCAGTGTCAAATACTTCATGTCAATGCATTCTAGATTACATTCATTTGTATCTAATTTATATAGAATGATAGTAAATAATCACAAAATCTGAATTGCATATTTGAATATAACGTTCATTTCAAAATATCTTTACTCCATAACATTTTTTCTGTATTGTAAAAAATAAAGGTACTTTACTCCTGAGCAAAATTCATATTTTTTGACAAACCTCATATACGGCTTGAAAAACTTGAGATCTGATGGGTTGCATTAAGCTTTGGAGCATGCAGAACTTTTTATCAGGAATAACTTTTTTTCAATAAACCAATATTAAAAAAAATTCCATATGGTTCCAACTTAGGTAGACAAACTGTATATATATATATATATATATATATATATATATAATATATATTGTAATATAATCAGTCTTATAATTGTAATTGCCCCGCGTTGGGTGACAATTGTTATATTTTCAAACCTTTTAATATAATTTCCCACGAATATTTCAATTCTTTAGATATAATTGCCCTACAATATGTAAATAAATTATACTATCTTGTCGCAGCGACAATTATTATGCATACCACTTAAGTACGTATTGAATTTCAAATTTGACAGTAATTGTCAAATTAAATATGCCCGGCGCCAATAAATATTAATATCAAGATGAATTTATCTACAATCAACTTATTACTCCTATCTTAGGGTGAGATCATAATTGTTCAAAATTAATTCTTCAAATTTATTTGTTTTTTTAAGATATTTCCAAATTAAATGTTTCACTATTATCAAACTCTCAAATAACTGTTAATTCACTATAATAAAGGCCATTTCATTATTTTATGACATTTACTAATTTACTGTCACTAAAAATGTCAACCAAATGTCACTGATTAAATTGAAAATTTTATGAATGTAAAAAATGATAAGTTCAATGAGATTGGATACTGAATGAATAATACAGGTAGTTAGAATCAAAATTATATATTATACTATCAGATACGCAAAATTAACAAAATTGTTATTCCCAGAAATTATGATAAGAGAACAACAGTCGTAACCTCTACAAAACTTAAAATTAGAATACAACTATGCTAAAATTTAATCTAATGAATTATTATCAAACGTTCAAATAATAATTTACACTTGACGTGTATCAATGTCAAATACCGAAACTTCTGCTCAAAATGGTCTATTCACTTGATGTTGTAAATTATAGGTATCAATAAATTTGGTATATTTCAATTTTTCTTATATATAGATGCATCTTTAAACTGTATTGAATTTAAGGCCTGATATTTCTCGAGAAATAAATTTAAAACTGGAGAGGACTCACTCAATGGATCAGGAAATCTCGTACTTATTCTAACGTATTTAGAATACTGCAACTTTCTAAATATATACGATTTAGAAAAACTGGAACCACATACACTTCAACGATACAATTCTTTTCCGAATTATGTACGCACTGAATTTATTATATAGGTTATTTATCTGATTGTATCATATGCAATTTATGCACTCTACCAAAAACATTCGAGAACAACTCTTATTTTGATGTTGTCTCTTCAAAGGATAAAAAGCTACTGACTAAATTTTTTCAAAATAAATAATTCTCCTTTCTGTTGGTTACCGATTTTTCTTGTTTTTGAAAAAGTTTCTAATCTATAATTTTCAATAACCAAGTGAGATTTTGAAATTCTTTTATTACATTTGCAATCTTGCTAGCAGAGACCTCTATATTTTACAATTTCAAATATTTTCTCCAAATCCTATTATGTTCTATCTATCATTAGATATATTCTACTCAAATGTCATCGATATTATGAAATGTCATGTTTGATATTTCTACAGAATCTTTCAAAATTTAGGAATTTACGTAGAGTACAGTGTGTATCGAGAGTATGACAACTAAATTAAATAAATTTCCTTATGTTTTACTTGTTCTTTAGATTTCAAATAGAGGATATGTATTAATATATATTATTATTAATTATTATTATTGATAATTTTTTTTTTATAAATTGTTATTATATATTATTTTATAAGATGAAGTCGAGACTTACCTTCGGCCGCTCTTTATAGGTTTAATTTTAATTTATAATTTTATTTTATGAAGAGTCGAAAGCATGTTGACCTCTATCTTCGACTGCTCTTTAATATTATTTGAACTTGTCTATTTATTATTTGAATTGTTTATAGCCGGAGACATGTAGACCTTTTCTCGTTGGGTTCATGGCGCATATAAATAAGTCTATTTTAACTGTGGTTTTATTAATTATTGAATTGTAAATATACTGTATATTGAGAAATTAAATGATTTTTGAAAACATATATGTGTCTTAATTTACTGTTTCCAGATATTTTGAATGAATGAGGTGAGTCGATATTTCTAAATTTATTAAGGATAGTGTATAAAATAAAAATGCAAAACACTTTACAGAAAAATAATTTCAATAAATTGTTGAGATTGAAATCGTAATTAATTTTAAACACTAAATTTTCTTGATACCACCCCTGTACTCTTTACAGTCAGACGCATGGAATGCTATTGAACATATCTCTACTGCGTCGGCGTGACGAAAATATACGATTTTGCTTCGTTGAAAGCGAAGATACACATTTGTGTTTACAGTCTATTTCCCACTTATGAAATGTTTATACAAATTGAATGTTCGTATGTATACGTTGAAACTATCAAGATAATATTCAAAAACAAAACCATACGATTGCATATACATATATATAAAAATAAATAGGAGTGATGTGAAATTAGTATAGTGATAGACAGAAGATGATAATGTATGCGATAAGAAAATGGAAGCTAGACCAAATTTACATAAAATGTGAACAACAATGATACAAATTAATTATTAAAAGTAAGTACATAGTTATTTATTAGTTATGATTTATGGATATCCATGTACGTAAGTTCTTATTATGCATCATAAAATACTCAGGCCTTTTAATGAAATTTCGAAATTATTTTATTGTTCACTATTTGAATGTTTTTATTTTTATTTATGTTGGAATTCCAAATTAATATTAAATTAGCACAGACCTTAATATATCCACTGTAGAAAGCTCCATATTGTTGGATGGCGTCACCTCTTTTCTTGAAGATCTCTTTAGCGAAAGAGATGCACGTTCGAAGAAACTCCCGTTCTCACAAACTGTTTAAATAGCTTATAGAATTATTATTATTGAACTTTTTTGCAAATTCACATGTCCTTTTTTTATTTTTATTAAAATTTATTCGGAAGCCTCTTACATAGATGCTAACCCTTTTTAGCTACCCACGCCACTTCACTTTTTTGTCGCAATCAACAACTCTTTCTTGTCATAAAATTCATAGCCTTCTATTGACACTTTCTTTCAAAATAATTGTTTGTTTGGGAATTTTTTAGTTCTAAATGTAAATTAGTTCTTTTAATTGTCCTGGATGGTATCAACACTTATTTGTTTAATTGTATATAGTCTTAAGGGTTTCATAAAATGTGTTTTTTCACTATTGACAATCCCTTATATTGCTAGTTATCATTTTTTAAGGTATTTTGATTTACATTATTTTACATAAAACTTACAATCTAAATATCAAGTATTATATATGCAAATGTATAGTTTTCAATTTTCTAATCTTTGTGATTGTTAATCACATATAAATTCTTATTTATTTTCAAATTTCCCTTTCATAAAAATTATTCTATTCGTAACCAATAAATTTAAGTTGGCAATCAATTTAGTAATTTTTATGTTACTTCCAGTTGATTAATATTCATAATTGCAAACTCTTGTTGACACCTGACATGGCTACGTTCCGCCTGTCAATCAAATACTTTTTATTTCAAATTACCTTTTTAATTATAACCCTTTTTACTTATTACCCATAAATATTGATATTCATCTATTTCTTCAAATACTAATTCCTTTTGTTTTCAGGTTTCAAATGATGCTACATGGTAATTACCTGGATGTTCATATGGCAGTGTTTTGAACAGTCTAGTAACTGTTACCATCAACGTAATATTGGATTATTATTAAGGTAAAATTTTGTACTTATTTACATACTGCTATTACTAGAAATATCTTTATTCACTATCCTTTTTATTCCTTTCAATATAAATGCTTTTCTTAATATTTGGTAGTATAAATGCTCACTTCATTCAATTCAATCATCTAAAACTCCTAGTTTTTTTTATATGTAATCTTCAATTGGCCTTACCAATTTTAGATGGTTTCAATATACATATATATGTATATTTATATATATATATATATATATATATATATATATATATATACGTTGTTTTGTAAAATATTAAAACTAGAAATCTTATATAGTTTATGTTATAGTTTTAAGAACATTTTTTATTTTATTATGTTAATTACAAGAATTTTCTTTTTTTTATTGTATAATATTTTTGTGTGTATTTATCAAATAAAATAAATATAACGGTAATATACGATTCCAATTTTTGTCAAATATGCCCCATCTACTTTTAATTTTAAATGTGAATATAACGTTAGAAAATGATCATTTAAACCGATTAAATGTAACGCTTAAATCACGTTAAAAGTAAGTGCTAAATATTATTATACAAAATCGTTTATAAATTGCATTATAAAAACGTTTCTATTACATTACAAAAACAATGTGTAAATCACATTGAAAAGGTAACGTTTAAGTGACGTTAGTAAGGTGGGTACTAAATTTCGTTTCAAAAGACCGTCTATAAGTAGCATAAGAACGTTCATATTACGTTACAAACGCAATGGATACATTACATCTAATAGGTAACGTTTAAATTACGTTAAAAGTATGTGATAAATATCATTATACAAAAATGTTTATAAACTGCATTATAAAAACATTTATATTACGTTATGAAAGTTCTGGGTAAATCATATTGAAAAGGTATCGTTTAAGTGACGTTAGTAAGATGTGTGCTAAATTTAGTTTCAGAAGACTGTTTATAAGTTGCATTATATAAACGTTTATATTGCGTTCAAAAGCAACCGGTAAATCACAGTAAAACGGTAACGTTTGAATGACATTACGAAAATCACGTTGTATTTAACGTTGGAAAAATCGTTATATGTTACGTAGAAACGAGCGACATTACTCCCGTAATATAACCAGTTGCCTAAAAATCATTTTTATAATTCGCGTATAAAAGAGACTTCATTATAACATTGTTTACAGTGTCACAATGAAGCTCTTTGAACACTGTTATAGTAATTTTTAGTGTACAGTTGGTTATTAAATTTAGTTATATTTTTATTTGACATTTGACTTTAACCTTGACACAAATTATAAATAAAATGGTCTAGCGTTGTTCTAGCTAGCAAATTATTATATTAAAGGTAAATTAGAATGATTTATATATTAAAAATATTATTGAATAACGTTTATTTATCAATGATTTGTCAATTGTTTATTTTTATATTGTATAGGATATCAATATATAGGTATACAAAACGTTCGATTTTTGGGATAAATTACCAGATATCTATGTGAAGATGTATTACAGAAATAATTTTGTTCGTGATATAATATAAATAGATCGCAAGAGCATATACGAAGAAGCTCCTTTTTAAACAAATAATCATCCTCTTTTTGCTTAAATGAAAGTTTATTCACAATTTACACAATTATTCGGTTATAATATGTCAAAAGTCAGAAGTGCTGAATAAAACCATCTGTGATCTGTCCAATTAGGAATCTACAGAATTGCCAACTTAAATTCAAACCACTCCTCCTAGTTTAAAACCAGGGATTATATGAAATTCTATTTTATTTAAATAATTGAATAAATGCGAATTATAAAAAATATTGTGTAAAACTTGTGCCACAATGACTTTCTGTAGTACTCGTGATTTGCACAACTCACCGCTTCGCGGTTCGTTGTGCAAACTTCACTCGTACTACAAAACGAGTCATTGTGACACTTGTTTTACAAATAACTATTATAAACGTTAGGTTACATGTTAAATATTTTACGTTTTTAAAACGTTTGTGTGTTTATTGGGATGTGAGCTACATAAACTGAAAGACGAGAATTGGTAAGATCAAGGCAACTCTCCTCTATATACGCATTACGCATTACTTTCTGTTCTCATATATATGTTTTTCCAAATATTGTCCCGCAAACATTCCAATATTCTAGCTGATTTCTTGACCTGCTTGTCTACCTCGTTCGAAATGATTTTGCTGCTCAGTGTTTCTACGCTAGTTCATAACTGGGTCTATAGTGACTACCAATTTGCAACGTTTCGTATTTTTTGATATAATAGTCACGTACATTGACATGGAGAAAAGGTTATTAGATTTGCTAAACAGCGCGAACGAAAAGGATGCAAGGAGAAGGAGAAAAACGAAAAGAACCGTCTATGCTTATAAAGACGTTTTTGGAGATCGGGCGAGTACGCTAGAATATCATAGTATACTTGTTTAATAAACCTGGTTGTGTGACGGCATCTGCTTGTTTAGATGTTCCATTTTATACCCCAAGTACACTCACATTATATCAGAGTAAACACATTTTTTTGAAAATTTGGTATCTCCTTTATACATTACCACTATTGAAACCGAAACCATCAACTGATTCCAAAACTCAATTAAAAATAACGAACAAAAGTTAAATTATATCATCGTTTATCGTTTATTTTCAAGTCCAATTAAGTACGATTTTTTCTAGGTGCGATCAAAACAATTTAGCAGATAAATGAAATATATCACTTTTATAAACGCGATATAAAATACAGAATCAAACAATTTTTGAAGTGTTTATGAAAATAAATGGTTGTGTTCAGTCAGGCTATTATACAACATAAATTTCCGTTGGCGAATTAACTAACTTCAAAGGATGTTATTGAATACTTATTGCAAATATTTAGAGTAATTTGTCTTGTAAAATTCCATCAGACTATATTTCGTAGATTACTGATTAACACGGTTATTGTATTCGGGAAATTTATGTATACCTGTAAATAAATGAAGACGTAACAAAATAACAAAACGATGTATACAGACAAAACATATTTCTTCCTTGAATATATCACCCTAAAAATAACAACACAAAATAAAAATGACTTGTTGGTTACCTTCGAGGTTAATCGAGTCTCAAAGTTCAGAGTAATAATAGAACACAGTAGAAAACAGGAACAAGTAAATGAAGTCATCAAATGTTACACTTGTTCAACTATATAGTCAAAATCAGATTCAGAATTGTAACTACTGAGAAAAAAGTTGAAATATTCGTTATCATTTTCAATGGTTTCAATTTCCGACTTCAAACTCTTAATTAAAATTCGCCGCATAATGATGAAGGGTCAAAATATGCTAAAAACACTCTCGCAGTCGCTGCTTTTGACAAATCCTTCCAAGGACCAAACAAACAGTACACACTCCAAAAAACTTGAGGCACCCCGAGCTCTCGAGAAATTTTAAATAACGCTTTACAAGGGTCTGTCAATATTAAGTTAGTCGTAACAAAATATTTTTTTGAAAATAACGTGAATGTGCGATTTGTTAATGATAGAAATAATGTAGAGATTGTGTTAAAGTCAAAATTCAGGAGGTTATTTCAATGATGATGGGTCTTTTAAATAAAAAAATTTCTTGGCTCAATCTCAAGAGTTTGAATGATAAACTAGTTATAAATAATTATTTAGTGACTAACGCATACATAAATCATGTGTTCCACAAATAAAGAAATTGAGAATTACAAATACAGAGAATTTTAATGAGTGGGTCATTTTCTGTTAGATATACCCTATACAGATGGTACGTGGTGTATTTCAATTAGATATAGAAGAAGAAATAAGAGTTTTGTTTATGTTCAATAAATGCATGCTTCCATTATCCACTGTTGATGAAAGCATAAATGAATATTCAAAGGTAATGTCCCGAGACTATGACAAATAGCCGACTATTATTTTCGTCAAAATTCTACCGAGAGTACCTTGTATTTCGAGACAATTTGATGAGACCATATGAATATTAATAATCTGAATTTGATTATTAATATTCATATGGTCGGATTGAATTGTCTCGAAATACAAGTTGCTCGAGATAAATTACAGAAAATAATAGTCTCTGTTTGTTATAGTCGAGTGATATTCAGGAAGATTATTTCATGAACACTGCAAAATCATTTGCTAAGGCTCCTATCTATTTGTCACTTTCGGTAAAGTGAAAGCAAGCCAAATAATCATAAACGCTTATCAACATTTAATTCCAAATACTTTTTACAACTACCAAGTTACTCATAAGCAACTAGAACTCAAATAATATATAATACTTGATTATTTGAAATTGGAAACGCAATTAGTGTTAGTGATATTTGCACCAGCACTATAGATAAGTCCTGTTGGTGTCGCCTTTTCTATCTTTTCTTGTATGACCTGTGCTGCTGAAGTTGTGGTGCTTCCCATTGAGCTGGGGGTAAGGTTTGATAGATGATGCATTACTGTGACCCGTTATTTTCATTAGTTCATGTTCCTGCACGCCAGCTTTTGCTAGTTGTGAAACGGCTGTAGAGTGACTTGAATGATTAGTGATTTTTCTTTTATTTACGTCCAAACCAATTGCGACCGACAGCTGCTAATGATAATACCTATAAAAAGTAATCCTTCAACAATACCGGCTGAACTTTGCTGCCAGATCTCGCGGAGATGGGAGGGATTCAAAAAATTGTGTTCAAATAAAAATAATCATCTTAATAAGGGCGCCAGGTAAGTTTGCCCCGGGCAACTGCCTGATCTCCAACCAATACTTCTAAACTAATCAAGTAGGTGCCAATATAAAAAGAATAAAAGTCGTGAATCTCTTAACTACGTTTATTCGACAGCAGCAGTAGTCAATAATGCATGTGAAATAACTAAAAGTCTTGAGCGATAGTAAGAAAATGAAAATAAATGAGCGATAACACTTAATCTTAAGCAATTATGGAACCAAGATAATGTTACACAAGAAAAAAAATAGTAGCTGTTCCCAAATATAAAGCATAATATCGTAAGTCAAACAATACCAGTTCAGTCTATGAAAATTTGATAAAGCATCTACAAGCATGTACTTGACTTCACAGACTAATTATAAGTTATAAATTATTGGTTATAATCATAAATTATAGTTAAACAAAGATCAAGTAACTCTACAATTACGAAACTACTAACCAATTTACTACCGGCGATATTAATGCATGCTTTAAAAAAATAAAAAATAAAAATGTCGCTTGAGATCAGGCGCATGCGGAAAATCTATGTAATCACCGGTATGTGGAGTAATATTTTAATTGATTAGAAAAGAAATCCGTAGCATTAATTAACGCTTAACAATTAATAAGAGTATACACCCTAAAACGCAGAAATAATTAAACACCCATATGTTTATTTCTTAGAATTAAGAGTTTCTTTCGATAGTTTCGTTTAATCAAATAAAGAATTGACCGTACTATGCTTGGTAATAAAAGAAAATAATGAAAACTTGCGTAATGATGATCCCTGATGAAGTGCGATTCCTCGTGTTCAACTTCCAATCTTTGGAACACCACTCCAAATAGTAAGAACAAGGTATGCCAAGAGGAACAGCCCCTTACATGAACCCTAAAGAAAATGTTTTATTTTTTTCAGGTATTCAAAAAACAACAACAAAAATTATAATTCCCAGTTTGACAATTAGTTAGCATTTTATGCTACGCCTTTAAAACCTAAATCTAGAATAATTATTTACAAATTACTTATCAATAACTAAAATGTTAAAATTATATCAAAATGAATGTGAAACTTTGCTAATTTTTCCCAATGTTTAAATCTAAGTACAAATGAAAATAAATATCACTTAAAATCGAATTAAACTGTAATTAAACGCATGGATTGACCTTCTCTCCTATTTTTAACTCAATAAAACTGTAAAAAAAAGGATACGAAAAAAACGGATAACAACAAAAGATATGAATAATAAACAATCACTTATCCTTAAGCAGGAAGTTACTTATGTAAAACAATCTAAAGTGACTCCAATTACCAGGTCTGATGTAACTGACAGAGACTACTATACTTCAAAGACCGTTCGCTCCTTTAGAGAATCTATTTGTGATAAAAAAAATAGAAAAATTAGCCCAACAATTTTTCTAGTGTTAGTAATAAACTTTATAGCCAAAGAAAAATAGTTTTGGTAGGAGGAAAAAAGAATAAGACAACCAGTACTATTATGAACAGTTCTGATACAAAATGGTGGTTGATAAAAGTAGATATCCAAAATCCCTTAAAACAGGTTTATAAGTCTGACACACCAAAAATATACAATTCATCGAAAACTACGATGGTCAGACTTATCAAAGTGGTTTCAAAACAATTCCCACGAATGGATGATTCTTCAAAATCAAAAATTTAAAACCACAACGGGTATTACACACCATTTACTCCCAGACTACCACTGAGAATGCGTCACGGATGGGTGTCTTCTGGCCTCACGCGAAAGATTTGGTAGGTACTGCCTAGTATTAAGCTTCGAGGTAGCTACAAGCGAGCTTCCAGTTTTAGTAGATCTATTCTACTAATTAGGTACCTTGAGCCAAGGTGGCATTGGATGTGCCAAATTTAATATTAGTATACAAGAATTTAGGTCAGATAGGTCATACAGAATGTCCCAAGAGAATTTTTTTACGGAAATATCAGTTCTTACGTAGTAAGTATAGGAAAAATAAATAAATGATAATAATTAAATTACAATATTTATAACAATTGAGGTTAATTTAATATTTGTTACCAACGAAAGGTCTCGATTAAAAATAAACCGTTGCAAGATACGTTCTGCACCAGTTTTCATCAATTTCGTATATTTTTTTCCGATAGGACAATTTTTGTCCCATGCAGATTGTGGTTTTTTCAGTACGGATTTGAAGTCGGTGGTTATGTTTGCAGCTCAATGGCTAAGAAGTTTCAAAAAAATTCGTAAGAATAACAATTTATATTTTGAATGTTAGCTTTCTGAATATAGTATTATATTCGATTCTGCCAGAATAGGTTCCGTCGTTTTTTATACCTTATCCTCCCCGCCACGCCAACTCTACAGATACCATTTGAAAAAGTTTCTTCTGAAGGCCATCTGGGGTATTCTCATCATAGCTATCTATAATAGCATTCAATTCATCTAATGTTAGTGCTTCTGAATTTTCCTTCCTCTTTTGAGGACAACTTTGCAGATTTCGCCTTTTTGCATTACGCGCATGCCCGGCACTTTGGGATTCAATATCTTCAAATGGATTTACATTTCCATTATATTCAGTGAAGTATAGTTCCAGGAGACTTTTCGCTGTTGAATTCCACATAAATTTGATTGTATACTCCTTATATTACTCGCCATTTTCGTTACGCATATTCCATGTCCAATATTTGAGTATGTCGGCTATCACGAAAGTTGGGGTAGCCGCACAAAATCATAATTTTCCTGCCGACAAAAAGACATAAATTTTCTCCAGACAGACTCCTTACTCTTTCAATTTCGAGTGAATGTTACGTAAAATTTTGACCCTTGTCATAGCACTAATAGAATCGAATTAAATAGTCGCTCATATTTCTTTATTCACCTGAATAGTCGATCATATTGCGTATCATGTGACTATAAATTCATGACTTTTTATTAGTGGAGCCATCTTTGAATGAAATAATCTCTAATATACAAATATTAAGATTTAGTCTTATGACATATTATGCTGCATCGTAATAATCAATGAAACGGCTCTCTGCTTATATTAATTTTATTTACTTGTTTTATTTGTGAATGCTCTTTTCCTATTACAAATCCAATATTTTCTGCCCAGTATCTATCATAATTATATTATTACACCATTTAGTACAAATTAACATTAGTAGGAGAAGCACAGAATCTTGATTGTCGTTTAGTCTTTCACTTATCAATTCAATAAACTGTAGACGCCTCTCGAAATCGTCTTCATGTAGCTCTCTTGAACTAATGTTTATGTAAAATACTGATAACACTGCTACGAGAAACACCCAATGCATTGGAAATGGGTGATATTGACAGTAACTTGCTCTGGTAAAGTAAGTTGTCTTAAAACGGCAACTTCCATAGGCTCGTTGTGCACTAGTCGTTGTGGGTGATGTTTTTTATTGGTAACCGATCCTGGTTCTAAAAACGTTATCATTAATTCAGTTACATACTTATGTGTGGCCGTGTCTAGCTGTGACTCTTGCAGATTTATTAGTCTCGTAGTATAAACCTAGAATTTCAAGTCTTCCTTTCAAAATAGATGTTCTAGGTACTTGTGAATGTAAACTAAGCTACCTATTTGGCATTTTGTTATTTTGTTTAAAAAACATCAAACAACAGTTTTTTAGTCTCTATGTTTTTGTCTCATTCAAAACATTGTTTAATTGGTTGAGTAGACTAAGAACAGGCGTTCGGGCATGAAAAATAACAGTTTAATTTGACATTATTAGTAACTCTCAAATTATTTACTTTTCAATTTAGTTATTATACATTTTTGGAATATCCTTTTATAGGAGACTAGAAAAATGCACAGGGCGTCCCATTAAAAAATATTCGAGCTGACCATAGGAAGTAGGAAGAGAAAGTTATAGTGAGCACATGTGGCAAAAAGACATCTTATTTTTTATGATTTTTGGCTCTTTATAATTGACTGAGAATTCCAATAATACATTGCCAATGAAATGATCCATATAAATATGTTATTTTTGTTATTTCGCATCATCATCAACCTTTATGGATCCACTGCAAGATCAAGGCCTCTCCAAGGTGATTCCCATCAGGACGCTTATTTTCGAGTTCGTAGAAACCGATTCTCATGAGAAAACTGCACTCTCTAAAATCGAAAAATGGTGTTTTCGAAATTCACAGCATAAGAAACTGATCTTCGCATGAGAAACTTTTTGACATTTTTATTGTCATATGGGAGTAAATTGAGTTAGTGATTAAGTACCTGTTGTAAATGGATGAAGACGAAGTTCTTGGTGCTATTCTTTTGTTAGAAAATAGGGAAATAGGGGAAGAAGATGCTAATTTTCCAATCCGCCGAATGCATCAAAATGAAAATCCATTTGGTTTGCCTGAAAGGCAGTTTGTAATGTATTTTCGGGACCCTAGCAGAATATATAATTCAAAATGTTACTCCTTTTGAGGTACAGCCGACTCAAGCCTCCGCTCTAGACACAAGGAGAAAAGTAAGAAAATGCAATGATAACAATTTTTAATTAACGCTATCATATGAACATGTTAACTTTAAAATTATTGATGACCTTACTTGCTTTACGATTCTTCGGTTACGGAAGCTACCAAGAAGTAACTGGGTCTAAAATATTTACCGCAGGATCTTAGGTCCTCATGTTATTAATTCTATTAATAGTTCTTTTTGAGCCGTATTGACAGACGTCCTGTCCATGTTCCATTAAAATTCACCGCTTTAAAATTATTTTGTTTGACGTGACAGCAACAACAAAAATTAATGTTACGAATGTTATGATTTCGCTGCGATTCAAAATTTTGCCATTTTCAACAAAATTTAGCAACACAACAAAAGGAGAACGCATATTCTCTGGTATTCAACAATTGTAATATTTTTCAGGGCGCACTCCTAAGAGAATGTTTACCTCGTGAACTCGAAAATAAGCGCCCTGCCCTATATTCTACATCGTGCTTCTATAAACTTGAGAATATCATCTCTACCTAACCTAACCATAAACTTAACAATCTCACCTATACAGCGACATTGTGGTCTTCTCCTCCGTATTTTCCCAACTCTAGGTTTTCAGATTTGGTGAACCATGTGTCATCGTTTCTTCTGGTAAGGTGCACAGCCCAGTTCCATTTTGATTTCTTAATTTTACAAATGACATCAGTAACTTAGCTTTGCTCTCTTATCCATCTGTTTCGCTTTTTATATCCACGGGTGAATCATCACATGCATCTCTCCATCTTTATCTGGGTTGCTTGTAGTTTTTGTACAGTTTTGCTCATTAATGTGCAAGTTTATGTAGCTGGTCGAATTTTGCAGAAAACTGGAAGGCGACATTATATAGTGCTATTTCTTTCGAACGCTGAACAAGTTTACCGTGTTAATAATTTCTTCCACAATATTTTCATTAATCCGTGATATGTATAACTGTGCACCGTTTCTAATTCAGCTATCAATATATTTCAATATTGGTGATATAAAAGAATTTGATATAATTTTCTATTTTACATAAGTTTTAAAAAATAACGTATATCACCTGGATATTTAATATGACAAATTTTCAACCGCTCCACGTACGTCTGAAGCACTCTAGATATTTTAAATCTTGATGTATGCTACCGGAAACATTCCGACGAACGCTTTGGCCCCAAAAAACTGTTTATTTTCTTTAAAATGTCTCCAGAAAAAGTAAATATGTCAATTCGAATGGAAATTGGAATGTTTATTTACTTTTTGCGAAAGAGGGTAAATTCAAATACGCAATTCTTATAATGTTGACAGATTTTGGAGTGTTCGATTTATTTTTGAAAATTCGGATTAAACAGCAACAGAAACGAGTAAAGGGAGTGGATGTAAGTACGGGGGAGTTAGTTTTATTTATTCAGCAGATACTGAAAATTTAAACTTGAATGTCGAATTTGGATATATCGTAATATGAGTCTGTAAACAAATTTGAAAACCAGTTCAAATAAAGGAATCTCATTTTTATATTATTAAATATGTTTTATTTACAGAGCTACGGTCTCAAAGCGAAATTCTACTATCCTGCCTATCGCTTGTTTCAGTTTAAGTTGTTTGATTTCCAATATATGTCGTCTTGATTTTAGATTTTTATGAAATTTAATTTTTTGTACTAAGACATACATAAGAAATTATGTCAAATTTTATCATTTCACTTTCATGGAATTTTAAAAGGCTCTAAATTTCAACATTTGTCGTAATTTTTACTGGCAAATTAGTAAAATGAAACTAGTTTTCTTTTTTCGAATAATTTAAGGATGCATACCCAATATTAAATTTGCAGTTTAATCATTCAAATTAAAGTATGTTGAATAATAAACACTTCTGTCAGATGAAAAAAACTAGAAAAATAATTGAAACTAAAAGTATAATTTGACTGTGGTTATTTCTGCCATGAATAGAGCGTCACGTCCAGGGGGGCGGCAAATCGAGCGACTCATCACGTAATATTCAAAATCATTGTCATAATACTCACCCCACCCACAGAATAAGAAATGTCATCGCATGGAAAAAAAACCTTAGCGTTAACACCGCCACTATTATCATCTTTTAATTTTAAAGACATATTTGACTTCAATTTTACTAGAATGTAGATGCCTGCTGTCCATTGTGGCGGGGAGTGATTTTAACTATTCACAGGTAGATGGCACTACGTATAGGTTTATACATCGCAACTGAGTTGATGTCGCATAGGGTTGAAGACGTTTAACAGGTAGAAGCCATTCTATTCGTAGAGTAGTGTTAGATGATTCGAACAGTGCCATGGTGGATGAACAGTAATGATCGCACATTAAATTGCAATTATTTTGTTAATAGCTCTTCAGAGGTGGGTCTAGGAATAATTATTGATATTTGAACTTAGTTTGATTATAATTCAGTGTATCATCTGTCAGTGCAAAACAGAAGTGTAAATGAATCGTAATTATGGTAAGTACTTACCTACGCCTGTTTATTGACTTATCACAATAATTACTGTTTAAGGAACAATAAGGACTTTAATTTCGATAAAATCGGAGCACTATCATATTTGCCTTTAATATCATTGGGTGATAATTCCCTCGATTTTGAAAATGAATTAATGGGTTATGTTATGATTGGAATGAACTTAGTGTAGAAAATGTTACGTTGGTAGGTAAAAACTTAGTTAAGGGAGTAAATACCTTCCTGTAGAATACAAAATAGATATAGTATGAAAAAATCGTCAAGAATATTGTATGAACATGGTAATGGTAATTTTCTAAAAGCAATCGAAATGGTAGCATCCTTTGATTCAGTCATGCGGGAACATATTCACAGAATTCAGTCCTCGAAATCAGATTGAAGTCGTATGACTCACTATTTAGGAGATCAAATTCAAAATGGTATAATAGATTTGTTCGGCATGAACATAAGAAATTATATATTGAACAAAGTCAGAGAATCGAAATATTTCTCCATTATATTAGATTGCACACCAGATGTAAGTCACACAGAAGAAATTACAGCGGTAATCAGGAATGTTCTTTTAAATAATAAAACCAAAAATGTTGCCACTTGTGAAAATTTTATTGGTATCTGTCCGATCACCAGCTCCACAGGTGAAAGCCTATTAAATTTTGTTTTAGACTTATTTTCACAAATAAATCTCAATATTGAAAACTTACGTGGTGAGGGTTATGATAATGGTTTTAATATGCATGGAAAACACAAGGGATTACAAAAAAAATCAATAACCGCGCAGTTTAGGAACCATGCTCGGCTCATAGTCTTAAATTGGTAGTGAAGGATGCAGCAAATATTACGCACGAAACTGTGAATTTCTTTAATATAATTCAAGATATTTACGTTTTCTTTCCATCATCTACAAAAAAGTGGTCGATAATTTGCAAACATTTACCAAATTTAAAATTAAAAGCTATAAGCGCCACGCGATGGTCTAGCAGAATTGATGCAGTTAAACCATTAAGGTTTCACCTCGAAAAAATAAATAGTTTTAAAGGTTAAAACTGTCTTTCCCGCATCTGTGAGATGCCCTGATTAATATTCTATCATAAACTTGTCACTTGTATACACTCAGGAGGCTGTATCGTACTAAACCCGAAATTACTCCAAAAAGGACAAAAATGTGGCACTCAGGTACCATATCACCCGTTTTACTAGCTCTGGTGAGCTAAAAATCAATCAAGGTTCATCTATAGGATGCCCTGAACAATATTCAATCATAAAATGGGTCACTTATATACACGCTGGAGGCTGTATCTTGCTAACAAACTGAAAATTCTCCAACAATGACAAAAATTTCGTACCTCAAGTACCATAGCACTAGTTGTACTGGCTTTAGTGAGCTGAATCTCAATAGGGTTCATTCTTGAGACGCCCTGAATAATATCGAATCATAAAATTGGTTACTTGTATATACTCCGGAGGCTGTATCGTGCTAACAAACTGAAATTTCAGCAAAGATGACAAAAAAAATGTCGTACTTAAAGTACTATAGCACCTGTTGTACTGGCTATTGTGAGCTGAAAATCAATAGAGTTCATCTGTGAGATGTTCTGAATAATATTCAATTATAAAATTGGTGATTTGTTGTTCTCCTGAGGCTGTATCGTGCTAACAAAACATGTAACGAAAAGTGGCCGACGACAACGACATACACAGAGGATTTTTTTTCTAAAAACCATTTTTTTGTGTTGTTCTTGATGAAAAACGTGGAAATAAAAATTTTTTTTTAAAAATTTCAACTTTTTTGTGGGTAAACCAATACCTTTCTCGCATATTAGATAGGTTGGGCGGAAAAGTAATCTTTGATGATTTGCTGGAAATATCTGGTGATTCGTTGGAATGGGATTGAACTACATCACACAAAGCTCATTCACTTGCTCTGAACATTCAAAATTATAAATTTATTTGCTCGGTAGTAATTTGTTTCGATATTTTAAACGAAATTAATGGTCTGAGCAAAATTATGCGGAGCTCCACAATGAATAATCAAATCTGCATAAATTTGTTAAATAAGTTTATTGGTAAGTTCACAGAATATCGCACGTTGAACACTTTGAGATAGTGTTAGCAGAAGCTTCCAAAGTGGCTCACGAGCACAATGTAGAAACAGATTTCCCACCAATAAATACAATTCGTCCAAGAAGAAAACCAACACAATTTCAATATGAACACCGTGATGCAGTTTTAGTAGATCCCAAAATCAAATATAGAGTTGAGTTTTATTTTAGAGTCCTAGATCAGACAATAACCTCTTTGAAGGATAAATTCGA
The DNA here is from genome assembly GCA_963921935.1 of Galeruca laticollis. Classification (NCBI taxonomy): domain Eukaryota; kingdom Metazoa; phylum Arthropoda; class Insecta; order Coleoptera; family Chrysomelidae; genus Galeruca; species Galeruca laticollis. The sequence continues at coordinate 53,276,000 of OY998178.1, forward strand.
GGAGTTGAAAACATTACCGATGTATTTGGCTTTTTTAGCAGTAACTTATCTAATTACTCCAATGATGAGTTAATTAAACACTGTATAAATTTATATCTGGAGCTTAAAGATGATTCAAGTGTTGAATCAGGTATTGACGGTATTGATTTGTTTAGTGAAATCATTGCATTTCACAGAAAACCAGTCTAATGATCCACAAACCCTTTTACAATATCTCTTTACTAATGACTTAATTTCAATAATTTCCGAACACAGTAGTAGCGCAAAAAATATTACTTACACTGCCGGTTTCAGTTGCATCTGGTGAAAAATCCTTTTCAAAATTGAAAATTATTAAAAACTATTCAAGATCAACAATGCTCCAGCAAAGACTAAGTTATTTAACTATAGATTCTATTGAACATGAAATACTAGACAGCTTGAATACAAGAAAGTTCATTCAAGATTTCGCAAATTTAAAGGCAAGAAGAGGTAAATTTTTGTAGATACGAAAATAACTATGTACCTAATCAAAATAAATGTTTATCAACGTTATGATTCTTTTCTTTTTTCCCACCATAATGAGAAAGCATTAATCAGCTTTTTTGACAAAACTCAGCGTAGGTACTCGTAGCGTAGTAGGTAGCGTAGGCGGTATAATCGGTATTGCACGCGGGCTACTAAACAGCTAGCGGCGGGCGTGACCATTACAATATAAACATTTACAGGTTGACAAATTAATTTATTTGGCAGTTGGAAGTTTGGCAACTTCCGATGCGCCGTAGTGAAGACGTATGCGGATTGCAAGAGCTCACTTCGTTGGCAGAATTCTTAAGTTTCAACAGTACAGTTCAGAGAAAAGTGTGGTTACCGGGGTTGTGCAATACTAACTTGCTATGGCTACTCCAGAAAGTAAAGTTGTTCATAAAAAGTTGAGTGAGCAGTGTCGTGAAATAATTATGAATGTTTTAAATTTCATGACCGAAGAGGTAAATAATGGCAAGTCGACAATTCCATTAACAAAGGTAAGTTTTAATTATTTGAATAAAATTTTTAAACCACAGTAATTATTTAACAAATTTACCCTCGATAGTAAATTTTTTAAATCGATTTTCGTACATAAAATATTTATTTGTTAAACGATTTAAAAAAGTGATATTAGGGTGAGACAAAGTATTTTTTCTACTACCGTGCGTAAAGTACGTACTTTAGACACACTTTCGAGTGCGTAAAACTTTACTGTACGCACTAGTGCGTAAAGAAAAAGTTCCAATTTGTATGTAGTTATACATTTATACAGTTATAGTCTTATAAAAATATAGGTAGGTATAATAAACGGATATTGAATCTGAGTTTTTTTTTAAATCAGAGATTGAAACATACAGAATTCAGTAAAGTACATACGTAATAATTATTGGGTACTGCAAAATAATAGAAAAGGGTGCAAAGGTAGGTACCTATAAGTTGGCTGTGAGTGACTGACATTTCTTTGTGCATTGAATCTGACATTTAAAATTGAAATTGAGATCTTCCGACTATACCTAGGGTAAGCAAAAGTATTTATATTTAAGTATTGAACATTTTTAGGAAACTATGAGATTCTTTTTTAGAAAACGGAATAGAAAGGTACATATAATTATAAAGATGAATTCCTCTGACGATCTCTCAGAAGATTATTTCGAAAATACACCACCAAACATATTACAAGTAGCACAGAATGCTTCTAATGAATAATTGCCCCAAAAATCTGTGAATATTAACGAAACAAAATATAAATTGTTAAAAGAATGGTATGGGAATAATAAAATACCAAATATTCCGAAAATGTCCTAGTGCACAAATTGCACCTTTAATATTAGTATTGTTAATAATTGAATTCGTCTGTTGTTTTGTTAATTTGTTCTAATTTTGATTAAAATGTTCAAAATACTAACTAATATATAATATCTTTTATTGGGAATCAATAAAAGTGTTATAGCTTATTCTGAAGAAAAATTAAACCTACTTTAGTGCGCAAAGGAAATTACTATTAAACTTCTGTATTTTGATAAAATTTTCGGTAGTACAAAAAATATTGTATACAATTCGTGTGTAAATGACTTCGTTCGACTCATGTGAAAGGCTACTTTATACACTTGTTACATAAATAACTATTATGCACTCATGTGTCAATTTTTTAGTCCATTTAGAGCAACCTAAATGAGACTTTTTTGGTTTTTGCATGCCTGCGGCTCATGCGTCACTTTTTTCATTTATGAAAAAAGCACCACTTTATGCACGTTTTGCATAAATAACTATTTTTTTTCTGTTTACAGGAGTATATAAAAGGGCACATGCTTATTTTGTGTAAGATACCTATTTAAATGTAATAGGTTTTTTAGCTTACAATTTTAATTAATATACTTATTTTATACCTATCTCTATTACGTTTCGGTTCTATTATTTGTTTTGAACCATCTTCCGATTTCGGTTACAATTGCGGTTTGGTCATATTAAAATATGTTTGAACTAAAATCTAAAGATCGTTCAAAACAAATAATGAACTGAAACGTAATATAGTATTTTGAAATTTAATACTTCTTTTAAATGGCTGAAAACCACGACAAAAATTTTTATTTCAATGAACGGTCACTGAAAACCAATTTAGCTATTTCCTCATTTTATTTGTATAAAAATACATATAAGTAAAACTTTTAATACAACATTTATACCCACTTATTTTATTGCCAGGTTATTGAACAAGTTTCTGCTGCTACGAAAGTTAGCCAAATAACGCTTTCCCCTATTAAAAAAGAAGCTCTGGCAGGAAGTAATGCTGACACTGATGTGCCTACTAAAAAACAAAGAACGTCCAGTATCCGCATGGATCAATTCGACAAAACTGTACACATTTTATCTTTTCCTGGAATCAATTTTATAATGCGTCCTAAAGTCCAATTAGAAGGCAAGGAATCATAATTTTGAACAAGAACCAGTGTGCCAATTGTAAGTGAAGTTGGAGGCTCTTTCCATTTATACTGTTTTCAAAATTGCTGCTGGAGGTATTGGACATATTGTAGCCTCGAAAGTCTGTTTAGTGATAAATGGTTATGGTCGAGGTTAGGTGGTGATGTAATTATTCGTCCGATCAAAAAGTGGGAAGGAGTTATAGAATATAAATCACTGGCATCTGTAGACATTGCAAAAATAGGTATTCAATTCAGTATTCCTTCAATCTGAATTAAGAGCGTATTGAATTCCTCAAATATTAAACTATTACATGTTAGTATTCTTTTTAAGTGGTATTTAGTGGATTTGACGGCAGCTTCCCACAGTTCGCCAAAGTAGGGAGAATATGGTGGAATAAAATTCCATACAATACCTTCATTGGCAGCATGATCGAATAACTTCGTTTCATTTTTTTGTAAAAAAGTACCTGATTCCTTTAACTCATTGTACGCTCCGATAAAAGTAGATTCATTATCCGAGAAGACTTGAGATGGAAGACCCCGTCCAGAAGTAAATCGGCGTAAACATGATATAAAATTCTCAGTTGTAAGGTCTGAGACCAGTTCTAGATGCAATGATTCTGTAGAAAAACAAATAAATATACATTATGTAGCATTTTACTAATTTTGCTCCTCTACCCTTTCTGTCCCTTATCAGGTAAGGGCCTGCATAATTGATACCTGTATTCTGAAATGGGAACGCTTTAATGACTCGTTCATTTGGTAAACCTGCCATAGGACAACTGCTGGAGTTGGCTTCACTTTGAAACATGTTAATCAATCTCTAACAGTTTGTTTTGCCAGAACCTTGCCGCCAATAGGCCAATATCTGTACATAGTTCTAAATAAACAATAATTGACGGCACCCAGAACCAAGATTTTTTTGTTTTGCCAGTCCTAACTCTGTAAAAAGTGTGAACGGATATTCTAATTTCATAGTAACTATTAGCAGAAAACCCAAAAATTTACATATGAAAGTAGAAATATCTACCACAAAAAAGCTTTAATATTTTATTTATATTATTAGTATACTTATTAGACTATCTCTAAATGCGATTTCTTCAATTTGTTTTTCAAATTTTATGTAGAATCCCGAATATTTACGTTATTATCTACTATATATTATTAAGAATAACAATTTTAGAAAGCTCAACAGGTAAGTATGTCATTAACTATTATTACGAACAGATAGGAAAAATTGTTGGCAATTGTTAAATTTAGAAAGTATCATATTGTACGCTTTATCTACAAAATCTACCTGACTTCCAATTTATATACAAATAAACCTCAATGACGAATATTAATTTGAAGTAAAGGTGAAAGTATATGTTTCTTGGAATCTATTTATTATTCATTTAATTAATAATAAAGATTACAATAATGTTATTTTGTTTTGTAAACTCGATTATATATAGCATTATACATGTGACACGATTTATTATTTTTAAATCCAAATTCACAATATTGTGTTATCCTCGTACGTTTTAGCAGCATCACAACTTTTAAAAGTTTGCATGCGGATTGTACATCGCCTGCTCTTCCAGGTAACTGCGTTTACAACGTTGTCAAGTTGTATGGCTTACTCGCGCATTGTCAACTGCCAAAATTAATTTGCCAACCTGTAAGTTTATATATACCCGACTTCTTTAATGGGGATATTTTTGTTCTTACATTTAACAATTTTCTACTCACATTACGTTCTGTTTTGAAAGAAATTGTTGTATTTGCTGCTTAAGATATTATTTTCGAGATATTACCTTGATATATGACGGTTTTGTAATTTTTTATTCCATTAGTTTTATTCGGAAATTTTAATTGTAATGCTACTTTCTCCTCTTTTTTAAATGAGTGAAGTCAGCTGAGTGTACCAGAGAAAAAACAATGATCAAGAAAAGACTTTTTTATATTTTGGTACAATGATTTATTTAGCAGAGCGCTTTCAGTTTAATAACAAACCATCCTCAGTGCCCCCTGTAAGAGTGAGAAAATTGATCTTACAATCTCGATATGATATACAAGGTTTTTAAAGGCATAAAGCCAATTAAATACATTTTACTTACATGGTCAGGGTGTACAACAAATCATCACATTTAGAAGCAACATACACGAATTAAAATACAATGCTTAGCACACAGTCAGCATCCAATAAAACAATAATAATAAAAACAACCCTTCAACCCATTGTCCAATGGATAAATCCCTGAAATAGGGAAGAAATTTTTAACTCAATGAGTCAGCTGTTTGACATACGACAACTGCAAATGATACTGAACAATGTTCGAAGGTGAGAACTAGTAGGTTGACCAACAACAACCGGCGCTTCGGTGACGTCATCAGAACCATAGAAACAGAAGTTGACTAAAGCTTCAAAGATAAACAAATTTCATTAGCAATTTTCGTTCGGATGACCCCCCAGAGAAACAAACATGTGTTGGTCTGAATGACTGGAAATAGTCCAGGGTTTAAACCATATATGTTGGTGATCTGTGATATCATCTTATGATAAAGATATAGTCCCGCAAGAAAAAGAAAAGTGAAAAGTAACATTGAAGAAAACGTAACACTATCAGATAAGAGATTGACGCCCGTACACCATCCCACCCCGGAATCCTAATCAGGGAAGCGACCTGAAAGTCTCCGAAGAGAAAACAATTACTCCTCGAGGCATTTACTCCGACAAGCATTGGATTACAATCCCTCAGCAACAAACCGGCCGATCCCCTGGAAGAGGCCCCAAATAGGAGAGGCGCAGAAGCATGAAAACTTCCGTAATGGAAGTTGAAAATGTAGCTGGAATTATGGTGTTCCGATCACGCGATGTATTGGTCCCAACTGATCTGAACCATTATCGTCATCAAGTAGCATCTCACCATCATAAAGTCTCCTATGTAGAGGGGTAAAATCTCTATCAAACTCCGTCTGTACATTAAGGCACTTATTGTTTTTATTGACCTCTATCATGATTTCGAAATCCTCATACAAATCAAGTTTGAAAAATTGTTTTGTTGTAATGTTATGCAAGAGTGTTACTCCGCTCTCATAGTCGATGTTGTGGTTATTGAATTTTAAGTGATGTCCAAATACGGATTTCTCCGGAGTTTTTTCATGTTCAATGACTCTTGTTTCTAGGGATCTACAAGTCCTACCGATGTAGGTTGCATCACAATCAGAACAAGAAAGACTGTAGACCCCACTCCTCTGCAATTTGTGTAATTTGTCCTTGGCATTGACCAGACAGGCACTCAAACTGTTTTTAACATTATAAGAAATTCGGGTATCAGGAAAATATTTTCTGATACAAAGACTTAATTTATTGCACAAGTTGTGGTCAACGAAAGGAAGACTCACATACTTGTTGTGGAATCAGCAGGCGCGGGGTAAGCAGTATGCATTAGCAACTTCCTCTCCCTCCGCCTGATGACATCATCAACAATAGTTGGCTCATAACCATTATTAACAGCAATTTGTTTTAGTATATTGTATTCCTCATTGTAGTTATCAGTTGAGAAAGGGATGGTTTGTAAACGATATACATAGCTGTTGAAAGCCGCTAATTTGTGCTGTATAGGGTGGAAGGAACTAGAATTAATGACGTGGTCAGTCTGAGTGGGTTTCCGATAAATGCCAAATTCAAATTTATTGTTTGATCTATTAACACGTAAGTCCAAAAAGTTTAATTCAAAATTTGACTCCAATTCCATAGTGAACCTCATATTCGGGTGTACGTTATTAATTTTGACCAACAATGTATTAGCTATGTGGGGGCCACCCTTTATGAAAACCAAACAATCATCCACATATCTAAGCCAATGCAATACTTCATTGTTTTTCAAAATGAATTTGTTTTCCAAATGGTCCATAAATAAATCCGCCAAAAAGGGAGACAAACAACTACCCATTGCCAGACCATCTGGTTGTTGATAAAATACATTATTGTGTTCAATCATGTATTTGGAAATCATGATAGAGGTCAATAAAAACAATAAGTGCCTTAATGTACAGACGGAGTTTGATAGAGATTTTACCCCTCTACATAGGAGACTTTATGATGGTGAGATGCTACTTGATGACGATAATGGTTCAGATCAGTTGGGACCAATACATCGCGTGATCGGAACACCATAATTCCAGCTACATTTTCAACTTCCATTACGGAAGTTTTCATGCTTCTGCGCCTCTCCTATTTGGGGCCTCTTCCAGGGGATCGGCCGGTTTGTTGCTGAGGGATTGTAATCCAATGCTTGTCGGAGTAAATGCCTCGAGGAGTAATTGTTTTCTCTTCGGAGACTTTCAGGTCGCTTTCCTGATTAGGATTCCGGGGTGGGATGGTGTACGGGCGTCAATCTCTTATCTGATAGTGTTACGTTTTCTTCAATGTTACTTTTCACTTTTCTTTTTCTTGCGGGACTATATCTTTATCATAAGATGATATCACAGATCACCAACATATATGGTTTAAACCCTGGACTATTTCCAGTCATTCAGACCAACACATGTTTGTTTCTCTGGGGGGTCATCCAAACGAAAATTGCTAATGAAATTTGTTTATCTTTGAAGCTTTAGTCAACTTCTGTTTCTATGGTTCTGATGACGTCACCGAAGCGCCGGTTGTTGTTGGTCAACCTACTAGTTCTCACCTTCGAACATTGTTCAGTATCATTTGCAGTTGTCGTATGTCAAACAGCTGACTCATTGAGTTAAAAATTTCTTCCCTATTTCAGGGATTTATCCATTGGACAATGGGTTGAAGGGTTGTTTTTATTATTATTGTTTTATTGGATGCTGACTGTGTGCTAAGCATTGTATTTTAATTCGTGAATGTTGCTTCTAAATGTGATGATTTGTTGTACACCCTGACCATGTAAGTAAAATGTATTTAATTGGCTTTATGCCTTTAAAAACCTTGTATTTCATATCGAGATTGTAAGATCAATTTTCTCACTCTTACAGGGGGCACTGAGGATGGTTTGTTATTAAACTGAAAGCGCTCTGCTAAATAAATCATTGTACCAAAATATAAAAAAGTCTTTTCTTGATAATTCCTCTTTTTTATTAATTAATTTATTTATTATATGTAATGGATAACCGTTGGATGTTGCTATTTGTTCAATTGTATTAATTTTTCTATCAAAATTATAGTTGTTCATAGAAACTGAAAATGCTCTATGTATCAGTGTATTAAATGTTGCTAATTTATGTGACATGGAATGATTGCAATTATATGGAATAGCCATATCAGTTTGAATTGGTTTTCTGTAAATTGAATAATCAACTATGTACATTATTAACGCTTCTTAAATAATAATTGTAAAGATCTGCAGATATAGTTTTCCCGGTTTTCTATATCCTAGCACAGTTACACTGATCTTAAATGGGAAAAAGATATCCATATATCAAAAAATAATTATTAAAGATCAGGTAGGCATCACACGAAATGTAACTTCTGTCATTCTGACGATGACAGCAATATCGAAACAATTGTCAATTTTTTTAACTTCTGTCATTCTGACGATGATAGCAATATCGAAACAGTTGTCAATTTTTTTAAAATTTCTACCATTTTTTCAAAATATTGTAGAATTATCTAGAAACTGTTAGTTTCATTTAAAAAAATAATATGAGTAGATTCCACAGAGTAAGAGCCGAAGCAGTAAATTTCATTAAAAAACTAGATAATATTATGAAGAAAAATTCAATCTGATATTTTTTAAATCAAAATAAAGGTTGCCATGAAATTTTAAATTATGAGAATATGAAAGAAGTATACAATTCAAACATTATTTTCATAAATATGAGTTAATAATGGATCAAATTATAATATGAAACGTTCTATGGATAGGCAATATATAATTTTGTCTATTGATAAACTGAAACTTGATATACATACTGACGCCATTACAAATTCATAAATAATTTCAGTTCATTTTTTAAAACAAAAAAGTAGATTTAACGAATTTTTAATAAAATTTCATGTATGAAAAAGTCAGGAATCTGTATAAATGCACATTTTGATGTTTGATAAACTAAGCACGTAAGCTATTAAAATATAGTCAAGGGCCCTTTGGTCCACTGGGAGCTAAATGATTGAGAGGGAGAAGACATTGACGTACAACAACACTAATACAACATTATGCAAAGACCTTTCAACATTTCAAGTGTCTCATACATAAAAATTTTACGCCTGTACTTCAATCTGCATTTTTATTAGTACTTTTCCAACAAAATATTTCCCTTTATTCATAAAAATGTTCAAAAAATTAATAACGGCACAGCTTTCGATGAAAGTGTATAGATCTTAAAAGGATATATTTGAGAAAGAAATCCAGTTCGATTGTTTTTTCTATTCTCAATATGCGTATGAGATATAAAAAAAATGTTATTGAGAAAAATAGTAGATGTTTTTAAGGTCCATATTTTGAAATTATCCTGAACTATACAGAGTGTTGCATAACTCTGTTACAAACCAAACATAATTTTTTAAATTAAAATCCCTGTATATTATACCGAATTCGGATTGCCCACATTTTTTGAAGCTGTTGATATAAAGTTTTGTTACGTTATACAGAGGTATGGACACGTTAATTATGATCTCTTTTGTATACAGGGTGGACCATAGACAAATAATATAAGAGACGGTTTGATGCATAGGCGGCAAGTGGCACAACGTTTCAGCGCCGCCACCCGCGCATGGTGTCTCTTCAGTTACGCGAACTACAAGACTGTTTTACATAAACAAAATAGAATAAAACAATTTAAAATATTATAAATGACAATGAATTTCAACATATTGCCTTTATTGTGAATAAAGATTATAAAATATCCTAGTATATTAACTTTTAAGACATTAAAAATGAAAAAAATACAAAATCAATTTTACATTGGTTTGTGTGAATACGGCTTGTGTTTGTCAAAGTGAAGTGTCAAAACTAAAAATATGGTTATATAGTCCGGGAAAGTAAGGAAATAAAAGTCAAAAGTTTCCCATAATTCATATTTCATTTTTAAATGAAAATATATTGACCCAGCATCACTCTCCTAGATTGTCTAATAATTTCCGCTGGAGCTTGCGACGCAGCTTCCAAGCACAGCTCAGACCACCTAAAATTCAAGTGATTTATGCTCGTGTCATTTCTGGATGTGTTCTTACAAAAAATCGTAGATACGAAAATTGAAGCAAATCTTATGCTCTTGAAGGTGATGTAAATAGTTTTTTCAAAAAAAAATTTTCTGATCTTAAATTTTCCAAAAATTGAAAAAATTATATTTTTGGTTGGTAATTATAAATAAAATATTAATATCGAGGTCAAAACATAGATAAACATAGAGGACAAACTTCTAAAAACTAACATTTTTTCAGATTTGAAAAATTCAAATTGGCGGCTGCGCAAATTAGAAACAAATTTTTTTTCAATCGCGTCTAAATTCATGAACATTAACGATATTGAGAAACGGTTTGTTGCAATCGACAGAGTGAAAGTTATATTTTTATAAATAACATAAACCAAATTTTTAAAAAGATTTTTACATAATTTTTTAGAATATTTACCGAAAATAAAAATTTTTCGATCTAGTTTTTTCTCATTTTGGCGTTGAAAAATTTGTTTAAAATATGTTTTGACGTTATTAATATTGTGTCTTTGAAAGACGAGTATTTAAAAAAAAATTTTTTTAGATGCGACTTTTCAAGTTGAGATAAACAAATTCAAAGTCTGATAGATTCTATGATAATATTGATTGAAATTTTCAAATTTTGATCACTTCGCTAGGTTGTCGAATCCTAACTCAACTTAAACACAAATTTTCATTTTTCTACCGTCAATTGGTCCATTCAAAAGAGAATAGTAATCCTAGCTCGCTCGGCCAAACGGTGCGGCGGCAGCTGCTTGGCGTTGTGGTGGGGGGGTCAGCGCTCGTTCGCAGTTGAACGAAGCTTTGTAAAAATTTTTCATTTGTGGTTTGCTAAGAGTATGGTTATCAACCATTACATATTGCTAGAAATAAGGTACAACGATATTTATAATTTATATCTATAAATCCATTTATTATATATTTTATACATAATTCGAAACGTAGATACTAAGAATAATATTTATTTACAAATTTACATCTATTTTCTACAAATTCTCGCCCTTTTTGGTCTCTGAGGAAATGGCTCTGTACAATTTTCCTCGTCATTATCATTAGCAAACAAATCCTCATCGATATTATTGCTACTATCAATTGCAAGTTCACTATCAACTAATTGAGTCATATCAAAATTAAGCTCATCACTCAGAGATTTATTATCATCCTCGCCATTGTCAAATACCGTACTTACAATTTCGATGTTACAACAGTTTTTGCCTTCGCAATTTTTACATAATATCGTACAATGTATGCCAACTTCTTTACAACTACACCTGGTAGTTGAGCACCCTGTGGTACAAGAACACAAAATAATGTTCAATAATTCGTCGGGTAGAAGTACGTCGTCATGTTAGTAAGGGTCTTTTGGGCATTCGAAGAGAATGAGCGCTGACCCCCCACCAGAACGCCAAGCAGCTGCCGCCGCACCGTTTGGCCGAGCGAGCTAGGATTACTGTTCTCTTTTGAATGGATCAATTAACGGTAGAAAAATGAAAAATTGTGTTTAAGTTGAGTTGGGATTCAACAACCTAGCGAAGTGATCAAAATTTGAAAATTTCAATTAATATTATGACATCATCTAGCAGATTTTGAATTTGTTTATCTCAGCTTGTAAAAGTCGCATCTGAAAAATTTTTTTCAAAATACTCGTCTTTCAAATACATACATATCTATAACGTATAAAGATATTTTTAAGACATTTTTCAACGCCAAAATGAGAAAAAACTAGATGTAAAAATTTTTATTTTCGGTAAATGTTCTAAAACATTATGTAAAAAAATTTTTAAAAATGTTGTTCATGTTATTTATAAAAATATAACTTTCACTCTGTCGATTGCAACAAACCGTTTCTCAATATCGTTAATGTTCATAAATTTAGACGCGATTGAAAAAAAAAATTGTTTCCAATTTGCGCAGCCGCTATTTTGAATTTTCCAAATCTGAAAAAATGTAAATTTTTAGGAGTTTGCTCTCTTTGTTTATCTATGTTTTGACCTCGATATTAATATTTTATTTATAATTACCAACCAAAAATTTAATTTTTTTAAATTTTTGGAAAATTTAAGATCGGAAATTTTTTTTTTTCAAAAACTATTTTCGTCACCTTCAAGAGCATAAGATTTGCTACAATTTTCATCTCTACGATTTTTTTGTAAGAACATCCAGGAATGACACGAGCATAAATCACTTGAATTTTAGGTGGTCTGAGCTGTGCTTGCAAGCTGCGTCGCAAGGCTCCAGTGAAATTATTAGACAATCAAGGAGAGTGATGCTGGGTCAATATATTTTCATTTAAAAATGAAAAATCAGTTATGGGAAAGTTTTGATAGTTAACAGATTTTTCGACCTTACTTTCCCGGACTAATATTTGTTATGGTTACAAGTTCTAAGGATGAGTAAAATTAGTATAGTTTTGTTCAATTTATTTAGGTTTCCCGTTCTAATAAAGTAAATAAAAGTAAGTGAACCTTTAAAATGTCATTACCAGGTATAATTCGTCATAGTTGTATTGTAAAAAATTGTTAATAGTAAATATTTTTGACCACTTCGCAGTTTGGGTTTAAGAACAAAACATTTTTCAAATTTTCATCATAAGCTATGTTTCTATGTTTCGTACAACTTTTAATTGCGAAAAATATAAGGCTATTTTGCAGAGAGATATTTTAGTTGTTCACCACCGTGGTTTCACTTCCTTCAAAGAAAATGATGATAAAATACGTCTGATTTGTGTACAGAGGAGTTGTCAAATTTCTTTCAATACCGCATGACTTTGTTATATTTCATCACTTTTCGTTCATGTAGAAAATATTACTGAAAAAAATAACACTTTGCAAAAGGTCATATAAATTTTGATTTATTCATCTGTCTAGAACATAAATCATACGTATTTTCTCAACTCATAAAAGTTTGTGTCCCCTTATTAATTGAAAAATTTAATGATGGTAAAAGAACTAACAAACAAAAATATTTTTTTGTTACTTAAAACGTACTACTTTTAATTTACTTTTTGTTTCAGACCTGTTCCTGTCTTCATAGATATGAAGAATCTACTTTTTAACTACCTTTTATTAAAATGTTTGTTGGTTTTGTTGTCAATAATTGTAAAATCACAATGTGCAATTTGATGAGATATTGGAATAATTTTCTTAAATATAATGTAATGTAATTTTAGTAGAAATATGTAATTGTGATTAATATTTTTTTTTATATTATGTGCAGGTTAATAAAAAATTCAAATGTTTGCTGTTTTCTTATTTATCTAAATTGTTTGTCTCAATCTTGTTTATTATAATTATTTCATTACAAAAAATGAAATACATTTTTTTGAAATGAAATAGTTATTTAATAAACAATTTTAAGACAAACTATAAAATTTACCCACCAATAATCCAAACTACCAAATTTAAATATCCCGCTTGTAAGAATTAGTTCTGACCCCCCGCAAGGGGTGCGCTCAGATCGACGCGATGCCAGCTGTTTGTACGGGAACGAACACTCTCTTATTACTTTCTCTATGGGGTGGACGAAACTCGAACCTTTCATTTTCGTTCTTCTTTCAAATGGAACACCCTGTTTTTTATAGCACTAATAGAATCTTCGGTTATATAACTTTAATTCTTGTTAAACATCCTCTAGAAATAATAATGAAATTAAATAAACTATTTATTCTAAACACAACAAGTCACCAAAAGTAGGTTCAAATGATTGACTAACATTTCTCAGCATATTATAAACCTCATTTTTTATAAAACTGCGTTTTATATTTTTTTAGGATTCTTTCAACCGTGCCATGACTAATGTCTTGCTGTTGTGAAATATTTCTCACACTTTTATGCAAATCCTCTCCAATACTTAGCAGTACTTTCATTTCATTTACCTTAGTTAATGCTTTTTTGGCTTCATTTTTGTTTATATTTTACTTGACCACTGCAATTTAAACGATTCATTAGGTTTTCAAATGCTCTTGTTGGGTGTCTTGCGGTCTGGAAATATTTAACGATGAACTTTAGATGCAAGCAAACAATTTTTTCTACAACTACTATGCAAAACACGCTTTTTATTATACGAAAAGCAGACCTTCTCTTGGATATCCGTTGGAAAAGTAATGACTTAAGTGGGGAAAGTACACGCGATGTTACTTTTCCACACGGAAATGTCAGTTTTCTGCACGAAAATGTCAATGTCATTATGTATTTCATTAGGAGTCTGGAAATAAGGATTTTGAACGATGAAATAAAACAATTTGAATTTGAGTTGAGAATTCGTTTTGAGAAATCTACTGTGTTAGTGAAATGCGTCAACCAGTTTAAATTGAACATTAGTTCAAATAAATGAAGTTTGAAACAAATTGAATTGTTTTATTTCATCATTCCGTATGGATCTTCATCAAGTAAAAAGCTTCATCTATTCCTTAAGGATTTTTCCGTGCGCGCGTGACAAATTCTCGTGTGAGGGAATTCATGCAAGCATGGAAAAATCCATTTCTGGACATGTAATGAATGATACTTTTTATTAAACTTATCTGAAAATAATGCAAAAAGGATAAGAAGTAAATTTAGAACATTTTATTTTCAAAATAATCATAATACATCGTAATAGTACCAAACATGATTAACAATTCCATAGCAACGATATATTTATTATCGGTAGTATTTACATATTAGAGCTAGCGACACAAGCCAGTGCTGATTTGTTACCAGTAAAATCATGGTCGGGATATCACGAGTATCCACTTTACATCGAATGGCGAGATCTCAAAAACTTTGAAACTGTAAGTGATGATATTCTTCTAGTTTATTTTGTCGAAAAAGCCAAGAATATGAAATCTTCCACGTTATGGGATCGGTTCTCAATGCTAATGAGTTGTTTAGCTATAAAAGAAAATGCTGGCAACACAAAATATCCAAAAACTGTTGCTTTTTTGAAGCGTAACCACATTTTTGTGCAGAGCTTCAGATGAACAATATCTACAGGCAAAAGTGATTTTAGTGTTTGGGATCTTTGGCGCATGTCGCAGAGATGATTTGATACGTTTGAGTTTAGACGACGTAGAAGATAATGGGCGCTTTATTGTTGTGTTTTTGCGATATGGAAAAAATAAGATGTCAAGATTTTACCATTACCAATGAGGGATGTACATTAGAGCCCTGTGCACTTTACCGTAAATATACCGATCTGCGGCCTTAAAATATGAGCAACAGAAGATTCTTTGTGGCATACCGAACTCGTGCCATACCATCAGCGCTGGCCCGCTGTTGAAAAATTCCTGAAACTGAAAAATCTCGAAGAATATACCGGACATAAGCCAAGGCGTTCTTCGGCAACTATGTTGGTGGAAAGCGGCGCTAATTTGCTCACTCTTAAAAAAACAGAGGATGGCGTTCTTCCAACGTAGCGAACGATACAAAGAAGAATCCATACAAAGAAAAATAGAAGTATCACAAATATTGTTTAACCCTTATCACTTGCAAAATACAAGCTCCGTGACATTCCATCAGGAAAATAAAATTATCTGCGAACCGTCTGCTTTAACATCTTTAGTTCTAAATAATGAAATACCGAAGGGACTAAACTTCTGCAATAATACAAATTGTACAATAAATGTTACTATTAATACCAACGATACCTAAATTTACTAATTATGTTGTTGTTGTTTTCAGAAAAGTATTATAAATAAATAATTGTATAATTGTTTTTTCTTATAATTAATTTCAAATGTATTTTTTATTTAGCGCACGAAAAAAAAATTCGTGCTCTGTTTTGAAAATGCTACCTTACGTCTTTGTAAAAACAGATGAAACGAGGCGTTTTCAGATAAATTAAATAAAAAATTATTTTTGACAATGTAACAATATCTTTATAGTGAATTTCGTTGACAGACACTAATATTATAATTGGGTAAACCAGTGTTACTTTGCACTGGTGGGTTATTTTGCCAAGGAAGTGCAACATAATTAAAAATAATTTTTATTTTGAAAAACGGCAACGCTGCCGACGGTTGGATTTTATATCGTCTACCGGCAGGTTTGTAAGAAGTGGTATTGCCCAGGCTAGGGACACTGCCATCTATAGAGCCTGTCGAGTAACTAAAATCGGTAGATAATTCCAAAAAATTAACGAAAACTGTAACGTCGTTAGTAATCAAATTTTATTGATTTTTATTACTGCGTATGCGCGATGTCATGTTACTCGTCCCCACAGGTTATCTGTTATACTGTTATCGTTTCTTAGTTTAAGTGTTGAGGTTATTATAAGGTTTCGGTATTTTGGTGTATTTTTTAATTGCTATAGTGTAATATTTATCTGTTGTTTCGTTGCTTTATTGTTAATTGAATTGAAGACAATGTCCAGGTGTATCCTGAGAAGTTTTATTGAAAAAATTTGAGCATTTTTTCTTTCACAATTAATAACCATTTTCTTTATTTTTATGAAACACAGAATTTTTATTAATTTAATCGACAGCTTTAGAGATCCTGGTTGTTTTTTACATTAGCTAAACTGAAAATTGTGCTGAAACGCAGTGGTAATAAATCATTAAATTTGCGAAGAGGAAACTATGGAGGATATGTTCCCTTCATTTTCAAAAACAGTGTTTCTTTGGATTTGAGAAAGACGAAGGGAGGTTATTGAGACAGTTTGATTTACCCTCCCATATGAATGGAAATTAACAAAAATTGATGGTAAGTTGTATTGTATTCAATATAGCATGCTATAATTTTGGACATTTTAAAATGTAAATTGAGAGAATGAAAAGACGAGTACTGAGTGTGTCATTTTATTAAAATTCTAGATAAGCGCTTTCAGCCATTAGGCCATTCTCAAAGCTGTCGATAAGAAAAAAACATACAACAGGTGTCAGAAAATATCAAACCCTGTAACTGCTACATACAATGAAATAAAATGTTTGATGGTACATCATTTATTTGAATAAAATTTGTTAAAATTACACTATAAAGAGGTTTTACAACTGTAATTCACATAACGAAACGTCTAATTTGAAATTATCAACTAAATGATATGTGTGTACACCCTCTTTATAGGGTAATTATAACAAATTATACTTAATAATTATGTAACATCAAACATTTTATTTCATTGTATGTAGCAGTTACAGGGTTTGATATTTTATGCACCTGTTGTATGTTTTTTTCTTGTCGACAGCTTTGAGAATGGCCTAATGGCTGAAAGCGCTTATCTAGAATTTTAATAAAATGACACACTCAGTACTCGCCTTTTCATTCACTCAATTTATATCTAGTGTATACACCATACTAAGACAATTCCATTTTATAAAGTACCCTTTGAAAAAATAGTAATCTGGGTTTTATTTTATGTTATAGCTATTACCTCCACCAGCTATGGGATGGAAGGTATTGACCCCTTGCCGATTTTCATATATAGCCCATGGTATGACAGTTTATGGGAAATGAAAATGAGTATTAACTTTTGTTGAGGCATTACGTCTAAGTATTTGATCCAGCGGTAACCAAACATCCAAAATATCCAATAAAGGCAAAAAATTAAAAATAAATAAAAAAACAGTTAAAAACCAAAAAAATTAAGAATTCCTAAAAAAATCGAAAACTCCACAAAAAAGAATTGAAGAAAAACCAAAAAACACACACATTTTTTGATATTTTTTTGGCTTAGTACAGAAACATGTGTAAACTTATTATTTCAATAGTAAGTGCATTTTGGTTTCCTTTTTGTTGATATAAATTTTCAAACATATTTGTGTGTTTACTTGTATAACCTAAACCAGAAACGAGAAAGGACATCCACGAGACGGTGGAATATTTAAGAGCCCTTAAGAAACATTTTAACAATCATAGACTGCCAGGAGCTGCAGAGTAACTTGAACTGCCTTATGCGATTGTTTCATAAGAACGGAATTCTTTTAAATGTAGAAATATTCAAACATGCAATATACTAGGTTTAATCTTGTGACATGAATATATTTAATACTTCCAGTAAAGAAATAAAGATGTGTTTTAAGTGGAAATGGAATGTTAGATATATTATTTTAAATTTTGTACAGTCACAAGTGCTGTTTAGCACTCTTATATATAATTACTTGGCACCTTGTATTTACAGAGCTGGGCAGTATTTAACAACTTTTCCTTTAAAAGTATTTCAATTACTTTTGTTCTAACATTCACAGTAATTATACTCAAATGTTTTCTTTCACAGAAAGTTGCCAAAAATAGTAGTTAACTACTCGTTGCTAACACTTTTTTTGATTAAGTAAGTAGCAGTTATACTCCAGTAGTTTGTCCAGCTATGTGTGTTTATAGGCGTATAATAATAAATAAATAAATTAATATAAACTTATCATAAATAATCTTCTACTTTTATCTTGATTTAACATCATTTAAAAATCTAATGGTACTGCAATCTAGAATGTATGTTACTCAAATTATATTTTAATTATTGCATTGTTTTTACATTATAGTTTATTTATTGTCATTCTGTTTGTTAAGAAAAGTACTTAGTGAAAAAAATTATTTGCTGTGTATTTTTATACCAAAATAAATAGCTGTTTATATGATTACTGTTGTATTTTTTTCCAATTCAATTAACCATTTATGGTCCATCATTTGATATTTCATTTAATTTAACTCAACATCTAATCTTTATTGAGTTAATGGAGTTAAATTGAATGGATTGTCAAACGATGGACTATAAATGGTTATTTTGGAATAAAATAATTAGAATACAGTAAATTTGAATATACCGCCCAATCCTAAAATTACAGAAATGTTTTTAACATCACTCAATTGTTTAGTCGACAGGCTCTTTAGATGGCGCCACAATCAGTGTCTCATCTATCTGAGGGTTATCTGTGGTATTGCCAGTTGTGTACAGACACTGAGTGTGTGAGGTGAGTTACATCTCAATTAAACTTTTCGGGAAAAAATGTGCCCTATTAAAATTTTGAAAACTAAGGTTTATACCGAAAAAATCAAATATATTAGATTAAGATTATTATTACTACGAAGTATTATGATAGTTAACTATACAAAATAGCCGTGTTAGAAAATAATATTCATAGTCCTATCGGCGTAACAATTTTTTTTTATTTTGGGGTTCCGTTGAGGGTTATTTTGCCACCCATATTTTCCTGCAGTTTTGCGGACGCTCTTTTTTTGGACTTTCATATACAAAATGGGGCGCATTTATAAAAAAAGGGGTGGCCAGATGGTATAAACACTATAATGAAGAACAACTTAGAACAGCCTTGTCAGCTATTAGAATTCGGAGAATTTCCTGTACCGACGCGTCAAATATTTATAATATACCGAGGCGAACGCTCTTTAATAAATTAAATGAGAAACATGAAAAAAAAATGTTGGACGCCCGGCTATTGTATCAGAAGTAGAAGAAAGACATTTTGTCGATGTGCTGCTAGCTGCCGCAGAATTTGGAAGCCCACTTACACAGCTGAACTTGCGAATCCTAATTAAGAGGTTCCTAGATAAAATCGGTCGAAAAGTTCTCAAGTTTCCAAATAATCTACCAGGAAAAGACTGGAGTCCAAATTTTCTGGACAGACATAAACACAGATTGACGCAAAGAATATGTCAGAATATAAAACAAGCCAGGGCCGCAAAATCAGAAGATGAAATTAAGGCTTATTTCAATAACTTCACAAAAACACTCGAGTAATAAAAGTACTTTTCCCACATGTTGCACACTATACTTTTCCTACCACGGCAAAAATTTAAAGAATACAAGTAAATAGTTGTGTATAAAAAATCTTATCGAGGACCCCCACCGAAAAAAGTCTAGCCGTCCAGGAACCCAGCTTAATATGGGAATAATGACCACATAAGCAATGTTTAAACATTATTTAACACCATTTTATTAAGTGATAGGTATAAGATACATAAATTCCTAACCCCCTCCCCCCCCCATAATTCTAAATTTATGTACTGGCACCGATATGTGGACGACATTTTAGCTAGATTCATCGGTACTAATAGACAATTGGAGAGCTTGATTACTTACAAAAACTCAATTCACAATAATATCAAATTTACCGTAGAGCTTGAACAAAATAAGTCTATAAACTTTTTAGACCATACAATCTTAAATATAAATAATGAACATGATTTTTCTATATTTCATAAACCATCACATACAGATATTATAATTCATAATAGTTCGGTCCACCCATTCAGTCATAAACTAGCAGTTTTCAATAGTATGATACACAGACAGACAGACAGTCCAATTAAATATTAATAATTATAACAAAAAATTAAATATCATAAAACAAATAGCAGTTAATAATAATCACGATCCAAATTTAATTGACAATATCATAAATAAAAAGATAAAAAAAACAGACTTTAGAACAAGTATTCCCTTCGGATAAAAATAATAATAAACCATTTAACATACTTTGGAACACTATCCTTAAAAATTAAATCTATTTTAGAAACTTTAGACATGAATATTTCTTTCAAAACTGATTACAATTTATCCAAACTCATTAAAAATAATAAATCTAAACCTTCAAAATCAAACAAACACAAACGTAGCTATGACAACAAAAAATTAGATTCTAACTATTCAAATCATTTATTAGAAAACCAACACATTTTCGACCCAAATTTTGAAATTCTCCATGTAGTCGGTAAATCCTTTAGTTTAAATTTATTAGAGGCCATTGAGATTAACAAAAATAAATATTCAGGTAATCTACTTGAAGACCAAATAGATATCAATCACTCTCCTTTATTAAACCTTTTTGCCTAGAAGATAGCTTAGGAATGTTTGTAGTGAATGAATTTCCAGGTAATTTCTTTCAATATCCTTGTTAACATTAGTAAATAGAATTCTGTATTTATGCAATGTATATATTAAAACATTTTTGTATTATACCTTCATTCGTTTTGACAAAGCTACTGTATTAGTGAAACGCGCCAACCAGTTTACATTGAACATTAGTTCAAATAAATGAAGTTTCAAACAAATTATATTGTTTTATTTCATCGTTCATAAGATACATATATATGTATGAAGAATAGCAAGATGCACTAAGCAAGAACATATCATAGGTCAATACAAATTAATGCCCAGTTGCGTTTGGGACATCAGTTATGGAAATGTTTCTATTTAAAAAAAGAAAATATAGTTAAGATGAATGCCAATTGCTACAAGGTGTCAAGCGAAAGTAATCCAGATATAATCTACGATGTTTAGGTAACAGTTGGATTTTGATCTTGCGAAATGGGAAGATTAGGAAAGTTCTGCAAACACCAAGCAGGAGTTTATGAGTATTTTCAAGAACATTTTCCCAATTCACCCGCCATAACTGCACAATCAAAATATTTAATGGTTAAACTTGCTTTTGGCAAAGAAAATGTTATGCCCATTTCATTTTATACGACATTAAGAGCAATAGAAATTCCATCAACATCAGCTTTGGAATCTGCAGTTACACCAAATAACGAAAGAAGCATAAATGTTGAACCAGAAACCACTAGTAGCTTCAGAAGAAAATTACAACTATTCTACAAAAATGGAATTTACGAAATTTGGGACTTTATTACAGGCTCATCATAATGCATATGGCACTTCTCCAAAGATAATGAATATGTGCACACAACGCTTAAAACAAATTTCGACTAGCATGGCTTGAGATTCTTACTTAGCTTCCGCTAGTAGTTATTCACCTAGAAAACATATATCCAAAGCCAGAATTAAAGAACAACCTACAACAATAGTCGACGAAAGAATTTAATTCAAGGAACAATATGATCTGCAGGGGGTCTGGCTTCGAAAGATTCATCAAAACGAGGAAAAATAAATCAAAAGACCAAGGATTTTGCTGAATTTTGTTGACAACAATGTCCTAAACGCAACCAGGGCATTAATTTCTATTGACCTACGATATATTAGTAGAAAAGTAGCCACTTGGGGGCAGTTTAACCGAAAAAATCCTAGATTTAGGGAAAAATGCACACCAAAGCGTCATAAGGCCTGTGTATAAAGTCATAGCGGCAACACCGCATTTCTCTAGACATTCGTAAAAAATTTCACTAGAATTTAGCGCAGTGCATCTTGCTATTCTTCATATAATAAGTATTATCGAGGATACCCTCACTGGATTCTCCATATACGTAAATTTATGTAGTGTGGGCAAGATATCGCGAGAAATAATATTTCCTACAGTATGAGCAATATATGTTTTTGAAATTAAGTAAAATATCAGAAATACGCCACTTGTCAACAGTTGTAGAAAAAAATATTTTTCTTTAACGTACAGTAAGCTACAGGACGTTAATTTACCTACGATTTTCACATAAACGTGTCAATACCTCCTAAAAGACTGTATAACGTAACAAAATCTCATATCAAAATTTTCAAAAAAATGTGAGCAATCCGAATTCGGTATAATATACAGAGGTTCTCATTTAAAAAATCATATGTTCGATTTGTAACAGAGTAATGCAACACTCTGTCTAGTTCGAGATAATTTCAAAATATGAACCTTAACACATCTACTATTTTTGATATCTCTTAAAATAACTTTGTCGTAAAATTCCGAATCGCCAGTGTCATTCCATGTGGAATCACACTTTGCTTATCACTTATCTCATATGAACAGGCAAATCGTGTATGCAAATTCCAACAGTATATCATGAAAAAATTCTTTAAAATATAATAACATCCTTTTGATATTGATAAAACTTGTTATTTTGTCAGTTTACAAAATGTTGCCGAAGAGTTTGAGTGTAATTTTGCTAATTGCTAATTTTTTATCCAGTGAAAGTTCTACGGTTAGAATAAACTTTGTTAGATGCAATTTTAATGGTTTCACATGCGGTACTACCAAACAAAATATGCAACTAATATATTTTCAATGTCCTAACGAAGTAAGCAAATGTTATATTTATACAGTGTATCGAATATTGCTAACTGATATATTTATGTACTGTTGAGTTGTCTATCGTACTAGGTCAAGTATCAGGGAATTTGTTATGACATAAATCAATTCAGAAAACCTATTGAAATCCGACACTATCACATGGACAGCAGACTCGAAACATCGGCCAAATAAATATAAGTCTATTTAATTAATTTGTGCGTTGATTCTTTTCTTATTATTATTTCAAACAATTCATTAGTTTTCATTATATTTTTCAAATTCAAAGCTCAACATCTAATTTTTCGTAAATTTGATTAAAATAATCGTTTTTAAAAAAGTTTTAAAAAAAATGTCTCGACGAATATTACTGGCGCTGGAATAGATTTGATTTGTTGGACGAGAAAATTCAACGAACTAAAGACGAATTGCAATCATTTATAAGTAAATAACAATAGATATAGGAGGATTTAATTAATTTGTTATAATTAAGTTCAAACAGTTCACTAGTCAGTTAAAAAATTACTTTGTAGACACAACTAAGTTCAAAATCCCATTTTTCTTGTTGCTATTGGCAGCACCAGTAAATTAGTTATTTGTAAAACAAGTGTCACAATGACTCGTTTTGTAGTACGAGTGAAGTTTGCACAACGAACCGCGATGCGGTGAGTTGTGCAAATCACGAGTACTACAAAAAGTCATTGTGGCACAAGTTTTACACAATATTTTTTATAATTCGAATTTATTTAATTATTTAAATAAAATTGGATTTCATATAATCCCTGTTTTTAATCTAGGGGGAGTGGTTTAAATTTAAGTTGGCAATTCTGTAGATTCCTAATTGGTCTAATCATAGATGGCTTTATTCAGCACTTCTGACTTTTGACATATTATAACCGAATAATTGTGTAAATTGTAAACAAACTTTCATTTAAGCAAAAAGAGGATGATTATTTGTTTAAAAAAGAGCTTCTTCGTATATGCTCTTGCGATCCATATATATTATATCATGAACAGAATTATTTCTATAATACATCTTCACATAGATATCTGGTAATTTATCCCAAAAATCGAAAGCTTTGTATACCTATTTATTGATCCTATACAATATAAAAATAAACAATTGATAAATCATTGATAAATAAACGTTAGCGTACTTTATTCATGAATATTTTTATTATATAAATCATTCTAATTCACCTTTAATATAATAATTTGCTAGCTAGAACAACGCTAGACATTTTATTTATAATTTGTGTCAAGGTTAAAGTCAAATGGTAAATAAAAATATAACTAAATACAATAACCAACTGTACACTAAAAATTACTATAACAGTGTTCAAAGAGCTTCATTGTGACACTGTAAACAATGTTATAATGAAGTCTCTTTTATACGCGATTTATAAAATAGTATATTATACACCTAGGATGAGAAGTGCGTGAAATTAAAATAGTACATTACATTACAAGTCATGAAAGTGAAACTTTGCAGAAGAGGAGGCTTATTGAAGAGTACAAAGATGCGTAGCATCCGAGTATCTCTTTAAAGCCTCCGAGTCAAGCAGAGACACTTTCATGACCAGTGATGTATTATATTTTTTCTGAAATCGTTTTTCAAAACTAAAAATTGCCAAAAAGATACAGCAATGTCAAGATGCATTAACGGAAAATAGCGCGAGTGAAATTCCTTCAACAAGTGCATTTGATCAGACTGCTGTAGCTCACAATGTTAATATTCCTAACATATATGTCAACGAAAAAGTAGTGTTGTCAAACATGGCTAACGCAACAGAAAACACAAATAATAATGCTTTGAATTATATACCTGGAATAAAATTTTCTAATGTGCATAATACTAGTGTCGGCAGCATTAACAATAATTTTCATTTTCATAGTTCTAATACCAATTAATAATATTTGTTGTATTTGATTGTTAGTGTTTTTAATTATATTAAATAAACGTTCCATAAGATAAGTGACGATTTCTAATTCAATTGCAGTCTAAAAATGACAGATGAGTCTTGTAAAGTAACAGAAGTCTTGTAAAAATTATGAAAGTGACTAGTCTTTGAAGTGACACTTTCATGACCAACCTGAGTTCTGTCATGACAAGCTTTCTTGACAATTTCAGAAAAAATATTTTTTTCTCCGATTGGCAGCAAATAAATTTTGCTGACACATATCAATCAGCAAAGTATTCCTTTTCCTGCCTAGGCAGCGAAGTGGGTACTTTTCTGCCTAGGCAGCAAAGTGGTTACTTTGCCTTTAACATGGAATATACAGACCAAAGGGTAGAACTCTTCATTGTTTGAGATAATCCAGCAAAATAAGCAAGTAATACATTCTCCGAAAAAGTCTTCGCATTTTTCTCCATGCAATAATCCATAAATCGTTTATAATTTCCTTCATATTTCATCCGAGACTTCTCTGGCAACAAATTCAACTCTATATTTTTTGCCGCCTCCCTTATTTCTGGAGGAGTAAGTACTTCCAGGTCGCTATCACTGTCCATTATATAATAATTTAAATATACCGATATTTTTTCGCACAACTGTCAGAAATTTCATGAATTGTCAAACTATAATTATTATGGACATTTCCATAGCAACCAACCATTCCAACAACTGCGATTTCTATCAAATTTTATTTTAATTGAACACTACAGGAAAAATAAAGAGATTATGGGAATTGTAATAATTTGCAAATACAATATCCTCCTATATCATTATGAACAATCGGAGAAAAAATTATATGTTCAAGTCGGCAGCAAAGTAGATTGCTCGCTACGCTCGGCTATGAATTCAACCTCGGCAGTCAATCTACTACTTTGCTGCCTAGTTAAACAAATAACTATTTTCAAGTAAAATATTAGAAAAAAAAATGTTGGTTAAAAACTAATTGCCTCGTTACATAAGGAGAAGTCATGTGCTGGGTACATAATCTGGTCTGTTATGTAATTGTTTTATGAAACAATAGTAGTAACTTATAGACCTAGGTTGAGAAGTGAGCTATTATTTTCCGAGCACTTCTATGTGCGAGCCTAAGCTCAAAAGCAGTAACATTCCGATTTCTTCTAGAAGTCAATCGCACGAAACGGTGTTGTCTCTTAAATGCATTCCTTGCATGATTTCTAACACTATACACGACTTTCACAAACTGTAAACTCCACTGACAACAACAATTGATAACCAGAAATTTGTAAGCAATGCTAACAAAGCAACTGCTTATTAGACATCACATACAAATAAAATCACAAAAAATATATAGTGATAATTATAGCAGAAAAAAGTGAAATATAATATACGGTACAGAGTGGCGTATTTCAATTTCTGTTTCTGCTTCAATTTTTTACATTTTCTCCGACTTTAGCTACAATATGCCTAGATTTTGCTGTTGTGTGTTTATCAAGATAATACTAAATAAACATTAAATTTTCATATTTTTCCAAATTTTCTACGCCTTCGATCAAGTCAACCTACGACTCTTTTAATTCGCAATTCAATTGCTTACAAATTATTACTTGATGTCATTAAGATTCCTTCGTTATTTTTAATATTTTAAATAGCATAAATCATTATATGCTCCAATAGGAGTGATGTCTGGAGCAGAAGAAATTTGAAGAATCGTTGATATTGTAATGTTTTTCTACTGTATTTAAAAGTTTTTTATTACGACGAGTTGGACAAATGCATACACACGGTAGGTCTACTCACTTAATTTATTTATTCACTAATTTATATTCTATATACAGTATATTAACTTACACTAATTTATATAAACATTTCACTACTGTTTATTTACTTCGACTTTATATTTACTAGTTTACTGTTTATCAAATTATAAACTAAACTTCTCCTGCTGGTCGGTAGTCTTTATAAATTAGATGCCTTTTATTCCCGAACCTTCTAGAGTGCGGCTCACAAAAACAATGGTCGTACCTGGAAGTCTCTACATAAGACTAGTCACAAAAAATAATGGTAAGTAGTTCGAAGAAATCCCTGCGCCTTCGTCAAAATTTTAACTTTCATATCTAGTATATGACAGAGTCGGCACTGCACCAGTGTGCGATTTCTTAACATTATCCCCTCCTTAAAGGGAAGTTTCGCCTGAAACTTCTGTGTCGCCGGTACTGAATGTTTAAATCGGCAACTGGACCCATGTCTGCAGTTTATGGTCGTATGGAAATGACAGGGCACCGTCTTCAACGGGCACCGATATCGACGACACCGGTATCTTGGAAGATCATCTCTATCATGACTCGTCAATCCAACTGGATACTCTCTATCCTGGGCATTACTAGTTTCTCCACGTGGTATTCCAGCACATAATCTCGAAGGCTTCGTAACTCTTCTCACACA
The DNA here is from genome assembly GCA_963921935.1 of Galeruca laticollis. Classification (NCBI taxonomy): domain Eukaryota; kingdom Metazoa; phylum Arthropoda; class Insecta; order Coleoptera; family Chrysomelidae; genus Galeruca; species Galeruca laticollis. The sequence goes on from OY998178.1 coordinate 53,303,323, forward strand.
TTCCGGTAGGTGGATCGATCTGAACATTCGTTTCTAGTTACCAGGTAAAAGACGTACCGCGAATTGTGTCTGAGTCTCAGTGTCTAGCCAGGAGCTGGCATCTGATCTTCAAGTTTCTAAATGTCCAAACTTCTTTCGAAAGACGATTGCCAATCCTCGTGTGGGGTTATGACTGTAGTTACTCCATATCTACCTTTCCCGGTACCTCAGTATGCGCCCATAAATTCTTCAAAGGCTGGGTCAGACTCTTGTTGTATATAGCGCACTCATTCCTCTTTGTCATTGTCTCCTTCGAATGGCGCTAGTCGGTTTTGGAGGACTACTCCCGGTTTTCCATTGGGGATCTTGCTTATACGATAGATGACGTCGTTGATCCTCTTCATGATTAAGTATGAACCTTTCCATGATTTCTGTAATTTTGGAGAAAATCCTTTTCTCCTTGTCGGTTTGCGTAACCATACTTTGTCTGCTTCGTTGGAACTGCCTTCTGTGACCTGCGTATCGTACCGTTTTTTTCCTTCTGTCGCTGGCAACTTGAATATTTGTTCGATCCAATTCTTACACATCGTCCATCCTTCTCCTCGATTGGACAACGTAATCTTCTCCTGCTAAATCTTCACCAGACCGACAGTCAAACTCCAGGTCACAAGGAAGACTCATTTCACGTCCAAATAAAATTTTCGCAGGTGTTTCACTCGTGGACTCGTTTATGGCCGATCGATAAGCCAACGAAAATAGGGACAGGTACTGGTCCCAATCTCTCTGGTGCCTGGTAACTACTTTGGACAGGTATTTTCCAATGATCATGTTTATTCTTTCGATCATTCCGTCTAACTGTGGATGCAACGCTGTTGTCCTGGTCTTCTTCATTCCCAGCTTGTCACAAATTTGCTGGAATATCTGGCTCTCGAAGTTTCTGCCTTGATCGCTGTAGGCTTCCAAGAGCACTCCATATCGGCTGATAAACCCTTTCACCAGTATATCCGCGACAGTTGTGATCTCTTGATTTGGGATCGCATAAATTTTGTAGTGGTTACTTAGCAAGTGCCCTCGTAGATACCTCGATTAAACCACAACACCATTTATTGTCGAGAAACACTTACCTCGTAACCATGTGTTGGGGTTGAATAAGAAACACTTTGATTTAATTCACTGGGTTAGTATATTAATCTAAATACAATTTACACATTAATCTACATTAGAACTATATCGAATATAAATACTGAGTTCTTGCCATTTCTCAATGCTTAATTATTTATAGGAAATATTTGACAATACTTCAAGTCGATGACTTCAATTTCACGTTCAAGTTCAAAATATGAAAGAATGTTGTTTACCCTTCGGTCATGACTGATAAACAAACGTGTTATGAGTTCAATGTTATGAGTTCATTAACTCTTGAATATTAAAATTAGATATTATTATTAGATTCTATTTTTATACTTAATTAAAGACCTTTTGTCCTTATTGTCTTTTATAACTCACTACATCATCCCCTCTTGGGAGAGAAAAATTACTGTCTTAATTTTTCGATATCACTTATACATAAAAATAGTTTGTTTATTAAATGTTTTTTGTTTACTAACACTACTTTGTTCGTTTATAAACACTCTTCACTTATTTACATTTGTTTCCGGTCAACGTATCTGAACATACGATTTTTGTGTACGATTTGCGTCTTATTGTCTGGAGATGTGATCTCGCAGTTTACACCTGTTATTCCCGATATTTTAAACGGACCTAAATAATGTGGATCAAATTTATTTCTACCTTCATTTTTTAAAATTACTAATTCCCCTATTCTAAAATTTACAGGTGAGGAATCCTTTTCACTACTACTGACTCTATTTAGCTTATTATTTATTAGAAGCTGTCTGGCTCTTTCATTAGCGTATTGTAATTTGTACTTCAATTCCTTATCATATCTTTCAAAATTATAACATGGTTCGATTTTTTCACCTAAGAATTCTGGCAAATTGGGCTTTCTCCCGAATAGTAACTCAAAAGGAGTGTATCCATGATATGTACTCGGGGTAGTATTATAACAGTAAGCAAACGTTTTAACAAACTCACACCAGTTATTCCTGGAGTCTGCGATAAAGTGTCTTACATACTCATTAAATGTTCGGTGTAACCTTTCACAACTGCCTATTGCTTCGTGATGGTAAGCCGTTGAAAAATTATGTTTTATATTTAAAAGTTCCGCTAAATTCTTCATTATCTCATTCTTGTATTCTGTTCCCTGATCTGTCCTTATCTCCTTCATCAGCCCGTAATTCGGTATAAAATTGTCGAATATTGCTTTTGCTATAGTGTGTGCTTCTTTATTCTGAACTGGTATCATAACTGCGTATTTAGTTAGTTCGCATAGTATTGTAATGCAATGACGATTCCCGTTGTTACTTTCTACAAACGGACCTATTGTGTCTATGTAAATAATATCAAACGGTTTTATCCCTGTATCTGTGATGACAAATTTTTCTTTATGAGTAATCTTTGCTTTGTTTACTTGACATTTATGACAATTCTTTACGTACTTTCTTACGTCTCTCTCCATGTTTTTCCATTTGAAATTTGCTCTTAGTTTCTTTAATAATCTATTATTTCCTACATGTCCTCCAAACATTGGATCGTTGTGGTATCTTTCTAATATCTTTTTGATCTCTTCTTTTTGCTGTACCGTTCTTGGTACTTCACATATACATATTTGAATACTTTTTAACCTTTGATTTCCTACTTCTGTAAATTCTTTTACTGTGCACTTTTGAAATATATCATCATTTGTATATATTTTCATTCTTTTTACTTCATTTCTTACCGATAGCTCTTCAAGCTTTTCCAACGTTCGTCCTAGGTCGAAGTTGTTTAATCCGGTATTTACGGCTTCACTAAATTTCGATTTATTTTTGATCCGAATGCTCATCCTTAGCGAGATACGGTTATTTTCAAAATGTAACATTGGTAATTTATGTGCCTCAAGATTGTTTAAAACTTTTATTACTGCTGGTTTTTGTATTCTTATTTCCTTTGTTTCCACGTTATTCTTTTGATCCTTTCCTGTTTGGGCGTTTTCTTTTTGCGCTTGTGCTCTTGTGATTGCTAAGACATGTGAATTATGTATGTATAAATCCTTAAGTTCATCTATGGATATTCTCGATATGCTATCCGCGTAATTCGATGTACCTTTAACAAATTGTATTTCAAAATCGTATTCTTCCAAATCAATTCGTATTCTCGTGAGTTTCGAGGTCGGATCTTTTATTGCGAATAGATGTGTTAGTGGCTTGTGATCCGTTTTTACTATGAAGTGTGGTGAACCATATAAATAACACTTAAAATGATTGATTCCCCAATGGATTGCTAATAACTCTTTTATGATGGTGGGTTTGTTAAGGTCGCTTTTCTTGAAGCTGCGTGATGCGAATGCGATGGGTAGGTCAATCCCTTCGTAATTTTGACTTAAGATTGCTGAACATGCGCTATTTGAAGCGTCTGTGGTTAATATGAATTGTCTATTGAAGTCTGGATATCTTAAAATTGGTGGGTTCATTAGTGCATTTTTTAAGACCTGAAATGAGTTTTCGCACTCTTGTGACCATTCAAATTTCACGTTTTTCCTAGCTAACCTATTTAAAGGAATACATATCTCGGCAAAATTCTGAATGAATCTTCGATAGTAATTGCAAAATGCAACAAATCTTTTGACCTCGTTGGCATTCTTCGGCACTGGATAATGCTGAATGACCGAATATTTTGCTTTATCTGGTGAAACACCATCCTTTGATAAATTATGACCTAAATATGTGACTTCTCGCCTGAAGAATTGGCATTTTTGTGGATTTAATTTTAAATTGAATTTTCGACATGCGTCAAACACCTTTCTAAGATTAGTTAAATGATGATTTTCTGAAATTCCTATCACAACTATATCGTCCATATAGAGAAAAGCTTTTTCTGGAGTTAACCCTGACAATGCGATTGACATCATCCTTGAAAAACTATTAGGACTTATATTTAGCCCAAAGGGTAGTCTTGTGAATTGAAATGAGCCTTTTTCTGTACTAAACGAAGTGTATTTTCTAGAAGATTGTTCTAAAGGTATTTGATGAAAACCTGACATAAGATCTAAAACTGAGAACCATTTTGTTCTCCCTAATTGATCCAAAATTGCGTCTATACGAGGTAAAGGAAATTTATCTGTGACTATTTTCTTATTTAACTGTCTAAAATCTATACAAAGTCTCCATGCCTTATCTTGATTCGTCGATTTCTTTGGTACGAGTAGTACTGGACTGTTATAATCTGATACTGAGGGTTCAATTATTCCCTATGTTATAAGGTTTTCTACTTGATTATTTAATTCCGTCGTTTGCGAATGTGGTGTACGATAATTTTTTATGTATATCGGTGTATCATCTTTTACTGATATCTTTTGTTCGTAAAAGTTATTGTGCGTTAGTATATCATTCTTTATAGCAAATATATCTTCGTAATTTTCACAAAGTTTTGTTAAATCATTTCTTACATATTCCGGTACTTCTAAGTTTAGTGCTTTCCTTCATTCTTTCAGTCTGTTACTATTATCAGTCTTAATTGTATATATATCGAATAAATCTAAATCTAAGGTCTCAATGTTCCTAGTTTTTACTGTAATACTTTCATAATTTGTATTTAAGATTCTGACGTAAGGTGTTGTCCTTGATACTATGGATCTGGCTATAAATACTTCTGGTGCTATTTCTTGTTGCTCTATTACTGTATCCTTTCTCAAATTCTTGAAATTTTCTATTAGCCTGTATACCTCACATCTAGGTGGTATTGCTAAGGTATCATATTCTGGATTACCAAAAATTCGTATGGTTTCTCGCCTGTTAGGCTTGTAATTTATGTGCAATTCTGATTGTGAATAGTCTAATATACAATTATTTTTTGTCATGAAGTCTCTTCTCATTAGTCCATTCGTAGGTATTGGAAAATTTTCTTCCACTACGTGAAAACAATGACTTAAAGTTATGTTATTGATATAAAGGTTTATGCATATTTGACCTAGAGTTTTTGCTGAGCCTTCAGTTACCCCCTTAATGCTTATTTTATTCCTAGTCTCAATTAGATGATGTGGAAAATCTTTAGAAATTTTGATTAGAGAAATGTCTGCTCCTGTATCTAATATAAAATTACAGATGTTGTCTGATACGCTTGTGTGAATTTCTATAAAGTTAGAAAGTGATAAATCTAAATAGTATGCTGAATATGTTCCTGAAATTTTGTTTTCGTTATCTGATTTTTCATTCAAAACCCCAATTGTTTCTGAGTCTCTCTTGCTTCTTCATTTTCTATCTCACATATTCTTACGTTATTTTTACTGTGGTTATTGTAATTATTATTCCTATTGAATTTCGTATTATAATTTTCGTATCTGCCATAGTTGTTCCTTTGATTATACTGCCGAAACGTTCTTCCTGGATGATTACCGTTATAAAATCCTCTGCTGTTTCCACGCCTGTGATTATTCCTAACGTCGAAGTTTGACTTCCTGAAGAAATTCCTGTTATCTTTCATGTGTAAAACTTGTTGTTGTCCTATTACGCCTTCCACTGAAACCAATTTCGATAGTACCTCTTGTGTCGTTTCGAAACTTCCCGCTGCAATTATTGTTTTGGTTGCGTCCGTTGCGGCGTTCATAGTTACTGCCTTAATCGTCGCCTCCTTCGTATATTCTTCGGCTAGTCGTTCTGGCATCCCTTCCGATATGTATGCTGCTTGTAATCTTTCCGCCAATTTTTCTACCTCTGTTGCATACTGTGTAACATCTTTTCCATTTTGTTTTACTTTACCCAGTTTCGCTAAGAGAAGGCTTGGATTGTCTCCTCTTATCCCTGTTTTCAGTTTATTCTTGATGTCAGCAATGGAGTTTTCCGTCGTGATCAAGCTTCTGGCTTTTCCCGTTAACCTCGTTTTTATTAATAAAATAGCATTTTCTTCGTTACCCGTCACATTTATTTGTAGTAAATCTAATGAATCTAAGAATGACTGTAATTTGTTTGCTTCACCGTTAAATTCGTTCGGTAACACTTTACTCGCAAAATTAAAAAAATCATTCATACTAGTCGCCATTTTCAATTGTTTGCTTATTGCTTGTAATACCTCCGTATCGATTTCCTCCAAAATAGAGTTAGGTATTTTAATAATACAATTTAACGCTTGAAATGCCCTAGCAGCCTTATCTCTAATTTTATCTGAATAATTTCTACAACTGTCTTGTTGTAATAAACTTAAATTTTTCCAATTTTTACCTATTAATCTAACAAAATTATTATAAAGACCTACTATGGTATTAATTACTTCTATATGTATATCAGGATTTTTAGGAGTTTCTTTTTTCAAAACTCTTTTTCCCTGTTTATTAACTTCGTCCACAATTATTCGTAACTTATCATCAAAATCTTCCCACGTTATTGACATTTAAAGATTCGTACACAAGAATAGAATGTTTAGGTACTTACAGTTTTATTTTACACGGTGAGGGTTCCTGTTGCCTGCTTCGCTGCAATGTCTCTGTTGATATCTCATTTCAGTGCCCTCCTGTGAGTTTTCCACACCAAGCAGATAAATTTTAGAATGAAAGCTACAGTTATGATGTATAGTAGAACCATTACATGCGTCGTGAAACTGTCTTGTTGTACCATGAATGTATTGTTGACTGTACCCGTTTCTTTTGCCTCTTGTTTTGTGGCTGAACCTCCCATTGTTTGTTTTCTCCAAGGTCCCAAATTTAAATAAAAAACCATATATTTTCACGTGTCCTTATGGCGGGATCTCGGTTACCATTAATTACCATTTGATTTTCAGGATCTCGGTTACCATTAATTACCATTTATTTGCAGTTACCATTAGGTCTTAGGGTCCATATTACCGTATTTTTCCATTACCATTAACTAGTACATGTAGTAGTGGCGATAACCATTATACAATTAATTTTACCATTACCATTTCGTTCTCAGGATCATGTAGTGGCGATATCTATTTTACCATTAATTAGACCCTAACCATTTTATAATTACCATGTCCCGTTAGTTTGCAGGATCGCCATGTAGTGGCGATACCATTATACCAATAGCATTACCATTTAATTTGCAGGATCGCCATGTAGTGGTTACTTAGCAAGTGCCCTCGTAGATACCTCGATTAAACCATAACACCATTTATTGTCGAGAAACACTTACCTCGTAACCATGTGTTGGGGTTGAATAAGAAACACTTTGATTTAATTCACTGGGTTAGTATATTAATCTAAATACAATTTACACATTAATCTACATTAGAACTATATCGAATATAAATACTGAGTTCTTGCCATTTCTCAATGCTTAATTATTTATAGGAAATATTTGACAATACTTCAAGTCGATGACTTCAATTTCACGTTCAAGTTCAAAATATGAAAGAATGTTGTTTACCCTTCGGTCATGACTGATAAACAAACGTGTTATGAGTTCAATGTTATGAGTTCATTATCTCTTGAATATTAAAATTAGATATTATTATTAGATTCTATTTTTATACTTAATTAAAGACCTTTTGTCCTTATTGTCTTTTATAACTCACTACAATTTCCACCCACTTTGTGAAACAATCCATTACTACCAGGATGTATTTAACACCATTTTCTGTCGTCGGAAATGGTCCAACGATGTCTAAAGCAATCCTTTCGAAAGGGCTTCCAACATTATATTGTTTCATAGGTTCATTTCTCTGGCCATGGGGTATTACTCGTACCACATTTTGTACATTCCACCAGTTCTTCTCATCGTCGGAGCTGTTCATCCAATGACACCTTTCGCGGACTCGCTGAAGGATTTTCTTCACTCCCAGATGACCTCCCGATGGACTGCCGTGTAAGTTTCTCAACACCTCAGCTACTCTAGTTCTCGGGATAACTATCTGTCTTCTCATCTCGGAACTATCATCGTGTTCAAGGACTCTTTTCAACAACCCTTCTTCCAGGACAAGGGACTCGCACTGAGCCCAATATGCTTTGAGTGTCGGTGAAAATCTTAACACTTCTTGCCAGATAGGTCGCTGATTCTCTGGACAGGGAGTCGGCATTTCGGTGACTCACACCAGCTCGATATTCGATGTTGGAATCGTACTCTTGAAGTCGTTCAATCCATCTAGCGATCTGTCTCTAGGGATTCTTGAACTGCATCAACCCATTGAGTGCTGCATGATCAGTCCGGATTAAGAACTTCCTACCATAGAAATACTGGTAAAAAGGTTCCACGGACTTCACTACTGAAAAAGTTTCTCTTCTTGTGACGCAGTAGTTTCTTTCTGGTTTGGAGAGAACTTTACTTAAATAACCCAGCACTCTTTCTTGCCCGCCTTGGATCTGTAAGAGCACTCCTCCAATTCCTACGTTGCTTGTGTCTGTCAAGAATGGAGTCTCCCTCTGGTAATGAATATCCTAATATTGACGGCGAGGCTAAATGCCTCTTCAAGGTTTCAAATGTCGTTCGACAGTCTTCGTCCTATTGGGCAGCTCTTGTTTCTTCTGTGAATCGAGTTAGGGGCTTGACAATGTCTCCACACTTCCTGATAAATCTTCTATAATATGTGGAAAGTCCAAGGAAACTCCTAATTTGATGTTTGTCGGTTGGTTGTGGCTATTGTTGAATGGAAGCAATTTTCTCTGGATTCACCACCATTCCTTCATTGCTCACTATATGACCTAGATAGTTGACTCGGTTTTGAAATAGCTGACATTTCTTCGGGTTTAACATGAGCTGGGCAGCTTGGAGTCGTTTGAATACATCTTCCAAATTTTTCAGGCGTTCGTCAAATGATTTCCCCATTACTACGATATCGTTCAAATAGAACAAGCACGTCTTCCAAACAACCCTCTGAAGACATTTTCCATGAGTCTCTCAAATGTCGCGGGCGCATTACAGAGCCCGAATGGCATGACGTTGAAATGCCATAATCCAGATCCGATGGTAAAAGCAGTCTTTTCTTTGTCTTCTGGGTCCATTTCTACTTCCCAATATCCAGACTTCAGGTCCAAGGTGGAAAACAGTTTGCTGCCTGCCAAAATATCCAGCGTATCGTCGATTCGAGGCAGATGATAGCTGTCTTCCTTCGTCACGTTGTTTAGATGGCGATAGTCCACGCAGAATCTCGTAGTTACATCCTTGACTAGCGCCACTGGAGACACCCATGGATTAGTAGATGGTTCTATTACTTTTTCTTCCCCCATCTCTTGAATTATTCTTTCAGCTAACTCTCTAGTCGCTTGTGGTAGACGTCGAGCTGATTGCCTAATTGGCTTGGCATTACCAGTATCGATTTTGTGTTTGCCGGCTGATGCCTAGCAGTCTTCCCTCCTTTTGGTACAAATATATCTCGATACTCCAATTCTCTCATTATCCTTTTCTCAGCTCGATTAAAGGATTGACCAGCTACTGATAACATCTGTTAGAATCTGGAATTTGAATTGTCAGTGGCCGTTGTTTGGCGAACTATCGACGCACTGGCACGCAGAATCCAATCCTGGTTTCTTTCTTGATGATAATTGGATAACTGTTCACGTTTATCACCCGTACTGGGATCTCCTCCGCCGACGTAAACAATCCTTTCGCTTCGTGCAGGTAGAACGGTATCTTCCTGTACAGCTTCCAACACCGTGCTATCTTCATATGGATGAAGGAAATTCTTCCTCGGAACCCACTTTAATTATTCTGTTTCTAAAGTCCAATTGGAAACTATGTAGATTCATTACGTCTATTCCCAGAATCACGTCTTCTTCAATATCAGCTACGATTACCGTATGCGTGAACTTTTCTTCGCCAATTCCCAATTGGATTTGTGTCTCCCCGTGAACGTTGGCACTCTCACCTGTGGCAGTTCGCAGTCGCAGTTTCGTTGGTAGAAGCTTCTTCTTGGGATTGATTATCTCTGGTCTTATAATGGTCGATTTACTCCAGTGTCTACCAGTAGAGTATATCTCTTGCCATTCACTTCACCATCTACTTATACACTGTCGTTGCGACATCTGAGAGAAGCTATCAGTATTAGAGTCTTTGGAATGATCATAGATCGGTGCTGCCCCCTCGTAGCCGACCGGTTCTAGTTTTCCTGTGACTGGGGCTCTTCGTATGCAGGAGTCATAGTGCGCTTACCCGAACTGCGTACATGCCCTAGCTTGCCACAATTCCAGCATCTGATCTTTCTCGGCTTCTTGTCCGTCATACTTTTTATCAAGCTGACGATCTGATCAAACCTGTCCTCGTCGCCTTCTTCTCGGATATTTCTAACTTTGTTATAACCCGAAGCCTTCGTTGCTGCTTCATATTCAAGAGCAGCTGTCAATGAGTCAACTTATCTTTTGGTATGGTCTAAACGAAGCATCCTCTGCATAAGCCGTCAATAAAGGCCTGGATGCCCAAACATTCCATTATGTTCTCTGGTGGTTATGGATAAGCAAATCCAACCAGTCGGGCAATATTCAGTTCATACTCTTGAAGGGTTTCGTCACGTTTCCGCCTTCGGTTCTTCAGCTGGAATCGGTACAATTGTTCTAGACGTTCGAGACCATATCGCATGTACAACCTCTTCTTCAGCTGCTCAAAGTCATCCGTTTCTGAAGTACATCTAAGGCATCTCCCCGAAGCGCGATAATTAAGTTTACTGCCTTCTCCCAGTCGAAACAATTATTCACTCTAGCGGCTGCTTCAGACTGTTTTACGTAATTGGTCCATGACGTCTTTCCGTCGAACGTTGGGACCTTGACTCGGGTAAAACTGCCAATGTCTTCTAACTTAGGATGTGTTTCTGGCTTGCAAGGTTTTGTTTGCTCGGTCTTCTTTTCTTCCGATGGCGTGTGTTGAGTTTTTGGATCTGTCATATTTCTTTCTAACTCCTTGATTTTCTCGCCCATCTAGTTTTCCATAATTGACATCTTATTCTCAATATCCGATTTTATAGTCGAAATTTTACTTTCGAAGTCATTTTTCATTAATAAAATATCGGCAGAGATATCGTCCATGTTAGCAGAAATATCATTCTTCATAGCAAAAATATAGTTATTCACATTCGTTGAAATGTTCTCTTCCATAGCAGAAGTATCGTTCTTCGTATCAGAAAAATCGTTTTTTATAGCAGAAATATCATTTCTCACATTCGTTGAAATCTTCTCTTCCGTGGCAGAAATATCGTTCTTCATATCAGAAATTGACGAGATTAAGGAGAAGTCTCGTCTTTGAATGAGATCGAAACCATCACTTACCAGTGCCACTTCGAGTCTTTCTACTAACTCACTCTTCTTAGCGGACGTTCCCAATTCGCGATTCTCCAATTCTGCCTTTAGCTCTGTCACTTTCAGGTCACTTAGTCTTGGCCATTTTTACGTAGCTACATTTATTTATATTACCCCACACCTAACAGCAATGTAATGTTTTTCTAATTTATTTAAAAGTTTTTTATTACGACGGGTGGGATAAATTCATACACACGGTAGGTCTACTCAGTTAATCGATTTATTCACTAAACTATTCACTAATTTATATTGTATACACAGTATATTCACTTTCACTAATTTATATAAACACTTCACTACTGTTTTATTTAGACTTAATTTATATTTACTTGTTCACTGTTCATCTCGCGAGATCAAATTATAAACGAAACTTCTCCTGCTGGTCGGTAATCTTTATATATGAAATGCCTTTTATTCCCGAACCTTCTAGAGTGCGGCTCACAAAAATAATGGTCGTACCTGGAAGTGTTTAGATAAGATTAGTCACAAAAAATGATGGTAAACAGTTTGAAGAAATCCCTGAGTCTTCGCCAAAATTTTAACTTTCATATGTAGTATATGACAGAGTTGGATTCAGGCACTGCACCAGTGTGCGATCTCGTAACAATATTCAAAAACTTGATTTACAGAATATGGTTTTATTTGAGAAATAATAAAGATATCAATTCAGAATAAATAACGTTTCGTCAGTTTACTTATTATAAGAATTGCATGAACTTTAATTTAAAATTCAATTATTTACTCATTCAAATCTTTTATTTTCAGGATGTTACACTTTTCATAAATCAGTTCAACAGTCCAAGTAACATTGACTCGTTACTTATACAAAATTGCAAGAATCTGACAATTTCATTCGGCTGCGGTACGGACGTAAGATATATAGAATCGCTAACAATTAAAAATATAGGATTGCTGACGATCCAACTTCAACAACGTACTTCTCACGTGCCGACTTCGGTATATTTCGAAAATATTGCATACTTGGAAGAAATACCGAGCTTTGCGTTTGCACAACACGACAAAATCACTCATTCTTTAAACTGTATAACACCGAAAAACGATTTCCACACACTATCTTTCAAAAATGTAACAGTAGGAACCGTTCAATCAAAGGCCTTTTACATGCCGAACAGATTCGGTGATTTCAGTTTTATTGGTGTGAAAATAAACAGAATGCAAACATCAGCTATTCTAGTCAAACTTGATAAACTTTCAGAATTCACAATCGCCAACAGCGAGATTGATGTTGTAGAACATTTGGCGTTTCAAACTACTGCTAAAACGGTTACTTTCAAGCGAAATAAATTCATCGATATCGCATCTAGCGGAATAAATGGCACTATAGAGAATTTCGAATTTGCAATCAATACCGTCAACACCTTACAACCGTTTTCCATATCGATTCTTTCTACCAACATACATATATTACAAAACAAATTTGAGTATATAAAAAGCGGAGCATTGGAAAAAATAAGTCCTGGATTACTGGAAGATTCCGGAATGAATTTCGGTAAGCTTAAGTTCGTTTATGAATTCAAGAATAACACCATTCGTTTTATGGACGCTGGTTCTATCAATCCTGATATTGCGGCTTATGGTAATGTCGCTACGGATATGATTGTTCAGGCAAACAGGATGTTATGCGAATGCGTCAATATCGGTAAGTTACACAAATTTTTGATAGGCTGAGACGCGTTTTTGGTATTACTCTACATTATTGACCAACAAAATTTGAATTAAAACGCATTTACACGATGCGAGAAACCGTGCCAGAAACCTCGTGCGTGAATAGCATTCGTGACTCGCATTTCGAAAGTTATATGCGTGAAGTGTCGACACGGTTTGAGGAATCTCGTGCTTTCATTTTTATAAAGATGGTTATGGTTGAGCAAAGTGCAATGTTGGCTATATTAATAGCAAGAAAACTGCAACAAAAAAAGAAATAAATAAAAGAGTGTGGGTACGAAGCTGGATAAGCAGGCAGGAAGAATTTGGTGTTTCTTATAAACTTTGTCACGATTTAAGAAATAAAGGTACAGGGTGCGCCATTAGTGTGACAAAGTTCGATATAACCATTATTATAGAAGATATGGAATAAAGTTTTATACAAAAATTGTAGATATCTGTAAACTACACATTTCAAAATTATTTTCATATGTACTGGGTGGTGTTCCCTATCATCAGGGTGAAACAAACACACCTTTTTTAAATGAGCCACCCCATATATTATTTCAGATTCAGATTGAGCTCACCTCCCCCATACTTACAAAGTAGGGTTTCATATAAGTATATAGGGTATTTCAGAAGTTGCCTTGTATAGTTCAAACGAAACCATTTAACATCAATATTTTGCAGCCATAACATTGTGATATTGGTCTAGTTTCATGACACAGTGCCATTTTTTGGATAATACAACATCTGAATATAGGGCGAGCCAAGAGTCGAGCTCATGATTTTCTCTATTTTTTCAAAAAGTGAAAAGATACCTTATAAACTGTTGGACTTAGCGGTATTCTGAATATATATGTTGATAGTAAAGCAGAACGAAAAGGCAGAGATGTCATATGAACCCTTTTAGTTATATTAAAAGACGGTACATTCGAGCATTCACAATTATTTTATTATTTCTGACATTAACGATGTCATAACAACATAAACAAAAAAGAATGATCACCTTTGTCAGTAGATTCATATATTTTCCTAAAGCTTCAACAACCTCACTGAATCTAGTGGCTAAGAAAATGAAAATAGAAATACTGAAATTAAACTCAAAGTCTTAAAACACCAAAATATTTATTACAGAAATTATACTTTGGCTTATACAACGTTTTAGTTAACACGTCTGCAGGCATTTCTTCTGTGCATAAATATTTTACGATTATATCGTTATTTTCATCTAACTAGTTCCCACACATAATGGTATTTCATAGATATGTGCTTTGTCCTTTTGTGGAATACAGGGTTATAAAATAATAAATTTGCTCCTCGATTAACATTGTATAGTATTACAGGTCCACAATCTTGGTACAGTCCACGAATGAATACACATTCTTTTGCAGCTTCACATAGCGCCATATACTCCGCTTTTGTAGTAGTGAGCGCCACACTTTTTTGTTTGCGGGATCTCCAACTTACAGCAGCATCAGCAAATTTAATCACATAGCCTCTATATGAATGACGGTCATCTGTGCAGCTGCCCCAATCTGTATCAGCATAAGCTACAAGATCACTAGAACACTTTCTGAAGCACAGAGAATAATCAATGGTACCTTTCAGATATCTTAGTATTCTCTTGGCTGCATTCCAGTGCTGTTCACTGTAACAGTAGATATCGATAAGTACATTAGGGCTCCAATAAGCTCTTGATACTGGTAGTTATTATTCATATTTTCAATCCCTTTTTCTAGCTTTAGTTTTGGTTCCAATGGAGTTCCTACTACTTTGCAGCTCTCCATGCCAAAACTTTTTGATAATACTTCTACATATTTCTTTTGATCCAGAGAAATCGTTTTCTGTTCACGGTTTCTAGTAATTTTCATACCTAACCATTATTTAGCTTCTCCCAAATCTTACATTTTAAATGTATCTTCAATATCCTTCTTCAGTTGTTGTGTCAAATTTTGATCATTCAAAATTAATATTCGAAAGATATGATTGAATCTTTTGATTCCACAAACGGGCAGATTGCTTCAAACCATTTATGGCCTTCTTCAATTTGCATACTTTGATTCCGTGAATTTTATATCCAGGAGGTTGTTCCATAAATATATATATATATATATATATATATATATATATATATAGAGAGAGAGAGAACGAGCATATAACATTCATAGAATCCCAATAAAGCATAAAATAATAATATCTATAAATAAAAATAATTTGTTAATAAAGTACCAAAATTAATAAATATCTATATAACAACATAATCAATTACAATCAATGGGCATATTCATAGAGAAAATAAATGAAAATAAAAAGAATTCATAAACAATTATTCATAAAACAGTTTTAAAATAATTCTGTATTTCAAAAAACAAACTTAGACAGAACCTAACAAGCAAACGAAGATCAATAAAATAACGTAACGCCACACGGAATTTTAGACACCCAAAGCATCTGCTTATACTTAAAGAATGAATAGGATGGTAATAATAAAATCAACAGTGCTACGATGATTTATCAATAAATGGCATTTAGAATGAGTAAAAATATATATAAGATATGTTAGTTAATATTTAATCATACAAGTTAATAGGAAACATAATAATATAAGTACAAAACTGTAATTACAGGAAATGTCAAAAACAATTACGAAATATAACGGTTAAGACAAGTATACCAACATAAAATGTAATTGAATATGAAATATAAGAATAAAAATAAATGATTACCGACCCAATTTATGTGTATCGATGTAATAATATAAAACAAAATAAGAAATGAACTGTATCCATGTATATTATGTAAATATTTAGGTTGTAGGAAGTATAAAAATGATATATTTGCATTGACCAATCGGAAGATTTCAAATAATCAATAACATGAAAAAACAATAATAATAAGATGTTAGTGAATTAAATCAATGACAATAAGGTTATAGTGAATAAAAAACAATATTTTATAACAAGTTTAAGTCAGAAAAACAATAAAAACATTAATAAACAAAGTGACAGGTGAACAATAATCAAAGATTTTTCTAGAACATTGCCAGCTTCCGGTTATAAACGATAGAATGGGTTTTGGCGGATAAAAAAGACCCGCGATGGGCAGTTAAGCGTTGGTAATTAAAGAAGCAAGAGGTAAATTGAATGTGATCCAGTACTTTGTTATAAAATTTTCAAGTAATAAGTGTAAATACATATAAATAAGAAATATAAAAAAGTAATCTATAATTAAATAAGTGTAAAGACAAATCTGTGTTGAAACAAAGTCAAGCCAAGTGGTATAGTTATCACCCGATAATTATAAGAAGGGAGATTGCCACCTGAAGCGGGAAAGCGTCATGGATTGATCCAACTGAAGGCGTCGTTTGGCGAAAAGAACAAGGTCTGTGGTGTGTTTTAATTAGTAATATTTGGTACCAAATAATAAAAAAGTGAAATTTAAATCATAAACACCTGGTAATAAAAGTATAAAATGAATATAATGAGCCAGGAAACGTAATAAAAAAACTTACCATTATCAAATTTATAGATATATGTATTAATTTCTGTCATGTTGAATTTTCTCCAGTTACATATATATATAAAACTTTCCACAAAACAACAAACCACAACTAATTTCAGTTTTTTATCACATGCACAATTGTTACAATACGTTAAAATAATTTTTAAAAAGATCGATATTAAGTAGATAAATATTTCAAATATCCTTTCCATTTCACGTACCGAATAAAACTAAAGCAATGTTTAAATATTTTCAATAATCCTATTTATAAGAACAAGAAGAAAAAAAGTTACAAATAGTCGAACAACGTTAAACGCAGGTGTTCATATTTTTTTCAAAGAAATATAATGTTTACAAACGCTTATCCAAGTTTATGCAAATGAGTCTGCAAAAGCCATCTCAAAAAAATGAATAGTTTTTTTTATAATATACATAAAGTTTGTGTGATGTGGAAATTTAGATGTATATAGAAAAATCCATTATTTTATAGCATAAGAATTTTTAATAAGTAAGAAAAGGATAATCATTTATTTTTATACACAATAGGTATATGACTCCAACAATAAAATAAAACGTCAAATATATTTTATACATATAAGTAATATTTCAGTGTCTCAAGTTTTTTTTATCTTTTCCTAAATAACATAAAATAAATTACATTGATGAGTAATGTTGATTTTATTATAATTTGCCCAGAACCCTACTGAGTTAAAGAGTAGTGTATAAATAAGAGCAGCCGAGGTAATAAAATTTAGGAATTAAATGAAACCACATGATATTAAATAGCATAATGAATAGGAGGAATTAAAGGTAAAATATATATAAATTAGCTAGCCCAAGAGTGTAATTATTTCAATAGTAACAACCATTAATACATTTGATATTCAATTTAAAATTCACAACTAAAATAATAATTCTCATATATAAATTTCATATACAATTTATCTCCCAAACGTGGAGCAAATAAATTATAGTATTGTAATGTTTTTCTAATTTATTTAAAACGTAAACGGGTGGAATAAATTTTAAACACTCGGTATTGCTACTTACTAATTTATTTAAACACTAACTCACTAACACTAATTTATATGTACTTAACTAGTCACTAACTTATTAATTTATAACACTTTTATATTCACTTAATTACTGTTTAACTCACTATGGCAAATTATAAACTAAACTCATCCGCTGAGCGGTCCTGTATTTATATCAAAAACTTTCTTTACTAGAACATTCGGGACGGGACATGCCTATCGCGATATTTCTTAAAATGCCTTTCGAGAACATGTTTAGAAAGGACGGTTCACAATAGATCCCAATAGACCTTCTCAGAATTCGGCGCGCTCGCCTTTTTCTCAACTCCGTTAACATAAGGTTACAGGGCCGTACTTAGTATCTGCTTCGGTGTGCGAGTTCGTAACATTACCCCCTCCTTAAATGAAAGTTCCTCCTGGAACTTTTGTGTAGCCGAGACTGGATGTTTGAATCGGCAACTAGCCCCATTTCTACACTTGCCGATCTTATGAAAATAGCAGGGCACCGTCTTCATCGGATACTGATAACGGGGGTTGTAGCTGCAAATCAATATCTGGACACCGGTATCTTGAAAGATAATCTCTACCATGTTCCTGATGATTCGCCAATCCAACTGGTTACTCGCTATCTTAGGCATAGCCAGTTTCTTCACGTTGGATTCCAACACATGGTCTCGGAGGTTTCGAAGTGCTTCCCACACATCGCGGTAGGTAGATCGATCTTGGAATTCATTTTTAGTTACTACGTAGAAGACGTACCGCGAATTATGTTTCAGTTTCAGTGTCTTGCCAGGGGCTGGAATCTGGTCTTCAAGTGTTTCTAATTGCCCGAACTTCTTTCGAAAGACGGTTGCCAACCCTCGTGATACGGGCGGGGATGTTGTATGCCAGTGAATAATCTTCTGGGAGAGTGAACAAATCTTGTTGTTGTTCCGAAGGGACTCCATATCTAGCTTTCCCGGTATCTCCATACGCGCCCATAAATTCATCGAAGGTGAGGTCAGACACATCTCGAATAAGGTTTACTCCTTCCTCTATGTCATGGTCTCCTTCGAATGGCGCTAGTCGGTTTCGGTGAACTACTTTTGGTTTTCCGTTGGGGATCTTGCTTATGCGATATAAAACATCATTGATCCTTTTCTTGATCAAGTATGGACCTTCCCAGGATTTTTGTAATTTTGGAGAAAATCCTTTTCTCCTCGCCGGTTTGTGTAACCACACTTTGTCCCCTTGTTTAAAACCGCCCTCTGTGGCCTGCGTGTCGTACCGACTTTTCATTCTGTCACTGGCAACTTGAAGATTTGTTCGAACTAGTTCATGAATATCGTCCAGCCTTCTTCTCAATTGGATCACGTAGTCTTCGCCTGCTATATCTTCTCCAGGCCGACAGCCAAATTCCAGGTCACAAGGAAGCCTCATTTCATGTCCAAACAGGATTTAAGCAGGTGTTTCACCCGTGGACTCATTGACGGCAGATCGATAAGCCAATGCGAATAGGGAGAGATACTGGTCCCAATCTCTCTGATGGCTGGATACTACTTTGGACAGGTATTTTCCAATAGTCCTGTTCATTCTCTCGACCATTCCATCTCACTGTGGATGTAATGCTGTTGTTCTGGTCTTCTTCATTCCCAGCTTGTCGGAAATCTCCTGGAATAGATTGCTTTCGAAATTTCTTCCCTGGTCACTGTGGACTTCCATGGGCACTCCATATCGGCTGATGAATTCTTTCACCAATACATCCGCGACAGTTGTGGCCTCTTGGTTCGGGATAGCGTAAATTTCCACCCACTTTGTAAAATAATCCATTACAACCAGTATGTACTTGCTACCATTTTCTGTCGTCGGAAATGGTCCAGCGATATCTAAAGCAATCCTTTCGAAGGGGCTTCCAACATTGTACTGTTTCATGGGTGCCTTTCTCTTGCGATATGGTCCATTACTCGTAGCACAAGTCGTACATTTTTCACACCAGTCCTTCACATCGTCGGAGCTGTTCATCCAATAAAACCTTTCACGAACTCGCTGAAGGGTTTTCTTTACTCCCAGATGACCTCCCGATGGACTGTCGTGTAACTTCCTCAGTACCTCAGCTACTCTTGTTCTCGGGATAACTAGCTGTCTCCTCATCTCAGAACCATCATCGTTTTCAAGGACTCTTTTCAACAGCCCTTCTTCCAGGACAAGGGAGTCCCACTGAGCCCAATACGCCTTGAGTTTCGGTGAAAATCTTGACACTTCTTGCCAGGTAGGTCGCCGGTTTTCTTTCTTCCATTGCCGGATCATCTTCAGGTGAGGATCATTCTCCTGATCTTCTCTGATCCTGGTGGGTGACCATTCCTCGTTGACTACAGTAGTTCTTGAAACTGCAGCTTCCTTAGATTCCACCTTGTTGCAGTGGGAGCAGTCTGTTGGGCACGGCCGTCTGGACAGGGAGTCGGAATTTCGGTGACTCACACCAGCTCGATGTTCGATGTTGAAATCGTATTCTTGAAGTCGTTCAATCCATCTAGCGATCTGGCCCTCGGGATTCTTGAACTGCATCAACCACTTAAGTGCTGCATGATCAGTCCCGATTAAAAACTTCCTACCATAGAGATACTGGTAAAAGTGTTCCACGGACTTCACTACTGCCAAAAGTTCTCTTCTTGTGACGCAGTAGTTTCGTTCTGGTTTGGAGAGGACTTTACTGAAATATCCCAGCACTCTTTCTTGCCCTCCTTGGATCTGTGAGCACTCCACCAATTCCTACGTTGCTTGCGTCAGTGTCAAGAATAAAGTCTCCCTCTGGTAATGGATATCCTAATATCGGCGCCGAGGTTAAGTGCCTCTTCAAAGTTTCAAAAGCCGTTTGACAGTCTTCGTCTCATTGGAAAGCTCTTGCTTCTTCTGTAAGTCGCGTTAGAGGCTTGGCAATATCTCCAAACTTCCTGATAAATCTTCTGTAATACGTGCAAAGTCCAAGGAAACTCCTAATTTGATGTTTGTCGGTTGGTTGCGGCCATTGCTGAATGGAAGCAATTTTCTCTGGATCCACCGCCACTCCTTCATTGCTCACTATATGACCTAGATAGTTGACTCGGTTTTGGAACAGCTGACATTTCTTCGGGTTTAACATGAGCTGGGCAGCTTGGAGTCGTTTGAATACGTCTTCCAAATTTTTCAGATGTTCGTCAAATGTCTTCCCCAGTACTACGATGTCGTCCAAATAGACCAGGCATGTCTTCCAAGACAACCCTCTCAAGACATTTTCCATAAGTCTTTCAAATGTCGCAGGCGCATTACAGAGCCCGAATGGCATGACGTTGAATTGCCATAATCCAGATCCGGTGGTAAAAGCAGTCTTCTCTTTATCTTCTGGGTCCATTTCTACTTGCCAATAACCAGACTTCAGGTCCAAGGTGGAAAACAGTTTGCTGCCGGCCAATGTGTCTAGCGTATCGTCAATTTGGGGCAGAGGATAGCTGTCTTTCTTCGTCACGTTGATAAGCTGGCGATAATCCACGCAGAATCTCGTAGTTCCATCCTTTTTCTTGACGAGCACTACTGGAGACACCCATGGACTAGTAGACGGTTCTATCACTTTTTCTTCTGCCATCTCTCGAATTATTCTTTCAGCTTCATCTCTCTTCGCTCGTGGAAGTCTTCGAGCTAATTGTCTAATTGGCTTAGCATTACCAGTATCGATTTTGTGTTTGACGGCTGATGTTCTGCCAGTCTTTCCTCCTTTTGGTACGAGTAAGTCTCGATACTGCAAGAGAAATTCTCTCATTCTCTTTTTTTCAGCTCGATCCAAAGATTGACCAGCTACTGATAACATTTGTTCGAATCTGGCATTGGAATTGTCAGTGGTCGTTGTCTGGCGAACTATAGACGTCACTGGTACGCAGGATCCAATCTTGGTTTCCCTCTTGATGGTAATTGGGTAATCATTCACGTTTATCACACGTACTGGGATCTCTTTCGCCGATGTAACCAATCCTTTTCCAATGAGTACTCCTTTGCCAACTTCTTCGTCGTGGTTCCTTGGCTCCATCATAACCGGTGTACCTTCCTCCATGATTCCCTGTAGCCGTGCTACTATCATGGTTTCGCTTCGTGCAGGTAGAACGGTATCTTCCTGTACAGCTGCCAACACCGCGCTGCCTTCATATGGATGAAGGAATACCTCCTCGGAACCTACTTTAATGGTTCTGTTTCTGACGTCTAATTGGAAACCATGTACATTCACTACGTCCATTCCCAGAATCACGTCTACTTCAATGTCAGCTACGATTACCGTATGCGTGAACTTTTCTGCGCCAATTCCCAATTGGATTTGTGTTTTCCCGTGAACGTTGGCACTCTCGCCTGTGGGGGTCCGCAGTCGCAGTCTCGTTGGTAGAAGTTTCTTCTTGGGGTTTATTATCTCTGGTCGTATAATGGTTCTAGTTGCCCCAGTGTCGACCAGCAGAGCATATCCCTTGCCATTTACTTCGCCATCCACATATACACTGTCGTTGCGACATCTGACAGAAGCTATAAGTTGAGAGGGTCTTTGGATTGATCATGGGTCGGTTCTGCCCCCTCGTAGCCGACCCGTTCTAGATTTCCTGTGACTGGGGTTCTTGGTTTGCAGGAGTCTTGGGGCGCTTACACGAACTACGTACATGCCCTAGCTCGCCACAATTCCAGCATCTGATCTTTCTTGGCTTGTTGTCCATCATACTTTTTATTAAACTGACGAACTAGTCAAATCTGTCTTCGTCACCTTCTTCTTGGATGGTCCTGATTTTGTTATATCCTGAAGCCTTCGTTGCTGCTTCATATTCAAGAGCAGCTGTCAATGCGTCGACTAATGTTTTCGGATGGGCTAAACGAAGCGTCCTCTGCATATCGGGGTCACGTAAGCCATCAATAGAGGCCTGGATGCCCAGACATTCCATCATGTTCTCTGGTGCTGACGGATAAGCAAATCGAACGAGTAGGGCAATATCCACTTCATACTCTTGAAGGGCTTCATCGCGTTTCTGCCTTCGATTCTTCAGTTGGGACTGGTACAAATGTTCTAGATGTTCGTGACCGTACCGCGTGTCCAACCTCTTCTTCAGCAGCTCGAAATCATCCGTTTCTTCCAGAGGTATCGTCTGAAGTATATCTAAGGCATCTCCCCGAAGCGCGATAGTTAGGTTCACTGCTTTCTCCTTATCGGACCAATTATTCACTCTAGCGGCTGCTTCGAACTGTTTTACATAATTGGTCCACGATGTCTTTCCGTCGAATGTTGGGGTCTTGACTCGTGCAAAACTGCCAATGTCCTCTATCCTGGAAGTTATTTCTGGCTTGCAGGGTTTTATATGTTCAATCTTCTTTCCTTCTGCTGGCGTGTCTCCTGTTCTTAAATCTGCCATATTTGTCTCCAATTCCTTGATTTTCTCGTCTATCGTTGTTATTTTGTTTTCAAAGTCTGATTTTAGAGACGTAATTTTATTCTCGACGTCAGCAGCAATGTCATTTTTTAACGATAATATAACGGCAGAAATGTCATTCTTCATGGTGGAAATCTTCTCGTCCATATTAGTAGAAATATCATTCTTCATAGTGGAAATTTTCTCGTCCATATTGGTAGAAACATCATTCTTCATAGTAGAAATCTCGCTTTTCACATTAGTTGAGATCTTGTCTTCCATGGCAGAAATATCGTTTTTCACATTCGTTGAAATCTTCTCTGCCATGGCAGAAATTGACGAGATTAAGGTGGAAGCCTCGTCATTAAATAAAACTGTTTCTGGATCAAAACCGTCATTTTCCAGTGCCACTTTAAGTCCTTCTACTAACTCACTTTTCTTACCGGACGTTTCCAACTCACGATCTTCCAATTCTGCTCTTAATTCCGTCACTTTGAGATCACATAGTCTCTTGGCCATTTTTACGTAGCAATTTATTTATATTATCCCACTTCTGACACCAATGTAATGTTTTTCTAATTTATTTAAAACTTAAACGGGTGGGATAAATTTTAAACACTCGGTATTGCTACTTACTAATTTATTTAAACACTAACTCACTAACACTAATTTATATGTACTTGACTAGTCACTAACTTAATAATTTATAACACTTTTATATTCACTTAATTACTGTTTAACTCACTATGGCAAATTATAAACTAAACTCATCCGCTGATCGGTCCTGTATTTATATCAAAAACTTTCTTTACTAGAACATTCGGGACGGGACATGCCTTTCGCGATATTTCTTAAAATGCCTTTCGAGAACATGTTTAGAAAGGACGGTTCACAATAGATCCCAATAGACCTTCTCAGAATTCGGCGCGCTCGCCTTTTTCTCAACTCCGTTAACATAAGGTTACAGGGCCGTACTTAGTATCTGCTTCGGTGTGCGAGTTCGTAACAGTATTCAAACAATTTCATAAATAAATAAACAACATACATATATATATATATATATATATATATATATATATATATATATATATATATATTATATATCTTCTGACAAATCACCATTTAGAAAAGCAGTTGTAATATCTATATGATCAATCTCCAGATTTAATTCCACAGCTAGCCCATAAAGTAAACGAATTGAAGACAATCTTACTTAAAACTGGTGCAAAAGTTTCGAAATAGCCTTCTCTATATTTCTGAGAGAACCCTTTTGCTATCAGCCTAGCCTTATATCTTTGAATAGATCTATCTGTCCCCGTTTTGATTTTAAAAACCCATTTACTTTTTACAACGTTTTTTCCTTGTGGACGATCTATTAGTTCCCATGTTCCATTATCTCTCATTTTTCCTTCTTCCTGATTTCCAATGTTCTTTGTCAGATCTTGACGAAGCATCATTTAAATCTTGTGGATCTGAATTGGAATCTACTAAGATATTAAAAAGAAACTCATTATTTTCAGAGTCTTTTGGCTTTTGTGGTCTTAAATTATATCTTCTTTTCTCAATTTGATATTCTTGGTTTGAAGATTCACCTTAAGTCGTAGATTCTTCTGAAATTCCACTTTCTATTAATACATTTTCTTGATCTATACTTTCTTGTGTTTTAATATTTTTATTAAATATTCAACTTTGATTTTCTTCTTTATTACTTATCAAATTTTCTTTTGGATCTATACTTTCTGAACTTATATTTGTTTTTATATTTTCTAGAAGAAGAACATCTTTAGATTCAACACTTTCTATAGGATTTGTAACATTTAGTACGCGATATCCTTTTGAATCTTCACAGTAGCCTACCAATATGTAGTCTGCAGACTTAGGATCAAGTTTTCTCCTCTTTTGATTCGGGATATGAACCTGAGCTATGCTACCAAAAATTTTAAGATGCAACAGATCAATTTTCTTTTCTGCCCAACTTTCTTTAGGCACACAATCTTTTACAGCTGCTGTAGGAACCCTATTTTTTAGGTAAATAGCCGTGTTCATAGCCTCAGCCCAATACTTCTTACCTAAGTTAGCCTCAAAGAGTAAACATCTGGTCTTTTCTACTAAACACTTATTCATCTTCTCAGTAACATCATTTTGCTGAGGAGTGTATGGACAAGAAGTCTGATGACGAATTCCATATTTCTTTAGAAACTTCTCAAAATTCTTGTTTGTATACTCTGTTCCATTATCACTTCGCAAACATTTAATCCTTTTACCTGTCTGATTTTCTGCCCACGCTTTGTAATCTTGAAATTTACTTTGACATGTAACCAGTTACCTTCCTACTAAAATCGTCTATATGACAGTACCTTACACCTCCCCATGATGAGACTTCCATAGGCCCTAACAGATCTGTATGTACAAATTCTAGCAAGTCTGTGGCTCGTTTGGCCTTTTGCCTTAAAAACTTGGATGGACATGTCTATATTTGATGTATCAGGCATTCTGCAACTTTTTGTACTATTTATTTATATCTCGCCTGGGCCCATAACCTGTTGGAGTTAGCGGTATTCTGGATATAAATGTTGATAGTACAGCAGAACGAAAATACAGGGATGTAATATAAGCCCTTTTAGTTATATTAAAAGACGGTACATTGACAAGTATTTTATTATCTCTGACATTTACGATGTCATAACCACATTAACAAAATATAATGATTACCTTAGTCAGTAGATTCATATATTTTCTTAAAGGTTCAAAATAAACTTTCATTTTTATCAGGCATTCCCTATACCTAAAATCAATAATTTATGAGATATTGTCAATTTAATACCAAAGAGTTGAAGAAATAATTTATTGTGATTAATACACGCCTAGTCTAACAGCCAAAGAGATTTCTTCAATTTCTTAAAATCGACCAATCAACTATCATTTTAAATGATGGGAAAGCTGCCTAGCTTTCCTAATAACTGATGAATATGCGCCTTGCTGTTAATCAACTATGCCGTGAATGTCACTGTCAGATTATTTTTGAATTTTCTTAATACGACGTCTTTTTAAAATGGCCATATTTGGCCAAGAATCTTTAGAAAATATTGAAAAAAATGTACAGAGTGTTACTCCTAGAAGTGCAGTTAGTGCCTAATCAGAATAATGTTCAGAATATGTATCTTACTGAAGATCAGTCAAATGCTACACAATAATATAGGTATTTAAATATTTTGATATGATTTCTATTAATTTGAAATATTTATTGTTGAGTTTTGCATTAAAGCTTCTATTTCAAATTAAATTGTCTGCATTTATGTAGTTGTGTATTAATCTTCCTAAAATACATTCGAGATCATCCTTTTTAATCGTGAAATACATTACAAATTGTATTCAAGTTTTAATTTCACGGCAAAAACTCTCGAATCAAGAAAAGTAGAAAAAATCACTCGAGCAAGCTCTCGTGATTTTTTCACTCTGTTGATTCTCGATTTATTACCATGACAATAAAAGTTGTACAATTAAACATGTATTTATCGATAAAAAATGATCTCTTATGTATTCACCCCCGAGAAGTAAGATATAGAAAAATTACAGTAAGACAAATTCTTTCACAAAAATAACAAATCATATAACAATCAATGCATGCATTGACATGAACTAAAAAACAAAATGTAAATAATAGATGACTCTAAATGAAAACTGATATTTTAAAATAATTGTGCTACTTGGTTATTCCAGAAAGTGTTTTAAAATTAGAGAAAAAAACAACATTTCGATTATCCCTGTATAATATGCGGAATAACCAACGTTACTTAAGATCTATAAGAGACACGTTAAAGTCGATAGTTGTACCTACAATCCTATAAAAAAATCTTTCTAATCAGACTAAAGATAAAATAGTTATCAATACTTAATCAAAATTTTGAAATGACCGTTTTCTGTGCACATAAGTGTATATTTCACTATGACAGTAATTGTAAATGCATGTGCACTTTCTATAGAAACAATATTCAAACATATACTGTCACAAATAAAACGTGAGATTAGTCAGCAACTCCATATACACGATCTGATATTTACATATTGTCTAATGAAATGGGTGGTCGTACGAAAAATATTGTACATTACTTGTGCGAAAGTGACTTTTCATTCTCGTGGAATTGTCGCACTTGGCTTACGCCTTGTGCTACAATATTTCCCACTAGTGTCACTTTCCGCACTCGTAATGTAATATACTATACGTAACTGTTTAAGTTTCAAAGAATAAGTTATTAATTACTGTAAAAACTGACAATTAATTCATTATTGAAACTGACAGCTAACTCATTATTTTAATTCAATAGTATTTCAAGATTTATAAACATTGAACACAACATTATTAGAGACACAGTTATTTAAAGTAAGTCCATTTTCTGGGTGAATATTGCATAGTGTACTTCTTGATATCGACATTTTTGCGCACGGTGAGTTCAGATCTCAACTATAGGTGCGTTCTTTTTGACTGAGATCTCAGTTAATCTCAGCTCATATCAGTAATGTGAGCGTTCTTTTTGTTTTACTCACTTTAAGTGAGCTGAGATTTTTCCTCCCCCTTCACCGATGCTGAATGTGTTGTAAGGGGGAATCAGTTGGACTTG
Organism: Galeruca laticollis; assembly: GCA_963921935.1. NCBI lineage: Eukaryota > Metazoa > Arthropoda > Insecta > Coleoptera > Chrysomelidae > Galeruca > Galeruca laticollis. The sequence continues at coordinate 53,330,843 of OY998178.1, forward strand.
AGTCGGAAATAAAGTGGAGGGGGTGAACAAATATTTGATTTGCTTGGGTTATTTGTAGTTTTAACCAAGGTTATCTATAGTTTTAACCATTGACATATAAACACACATAATCTATTTTTCATTTGTTACAAATTATGGAAACAATAACATTATTATTATTATATGTTTTGTTTCCTATTCACACATGCGTCGACAGATCGCGGGCTTCAATTGAGATGTCGTTCTTTTTGGTGCTTACTCACATCACTTTATCTCAGATCACCCTAACTGAAGTGATCTGAGATCTCAGTCAAAAAGAACGCACCTATTGAATATGTAGTCCACAAAGTCGACGTCTTTAATGTTTTTAAATTTTCAAAATAAGCAAGTAGTACATTTCCGTTGATGTTCTTTATATTTTTCAAATCGCAGCCTTTTTCAAATTTTTGGTAGGCCAGGGCTTATCTACTTCTTGATTTTTCAGGTATTAAACTACCCACTGCAACATTTGCATACTCTCTTACTTCAAATGGAATGTCTGATTCACTATCTGAAGACATTTCAATTAATTACTTTTGACTTGTTTTTACTTATTTTTAAAAATCGTTGTTTGCCTCCATAGTAACAATAGTTCAAGACCTGCTTCCATAGTAACAATACTTCTAACACCATTTGATTCCACATTTATATTTTCATTATAATCGAAGATTCTATTAAATATTATAAAAGTGCGGAATTAGATAAAACGAACGTAAACACGTTATGAAAAGGCGATATTGTTCAACACGCGTAATTTGCAAAACGAACTAGCGCTCGTTTTGTCAAATACTACGCATGTTAAACAATATCGCTCTCTTCACAACTAGTTGCGTAAATAACTATTGTCTCCCATTTATTTGAGCGCTACTGTAAGAATCGACCTCTCGTTACCATGGAGAATCAACATGCAGTTTATCCACTTGCAAACTACCTACTAGCAGTTTATCCGATGTCAAACTGACAAAACGTGTATTAAAATGCGTTGTTTCCATTCGAAAATATGAAAAGTATCATGAATTTATCCAGTGATTCAGAATCAGAGTGTGAAAATACACCAACTGAAATTACAAAGTGTGCAAATATACTGGAAAGTTTACTACCAAAAAAATCAAAGAATGAATATGAAAAATATTACGAAGTGTTCATAGATTGGAAACAAGCAACGGAAACGGATTCCTTTTCAGAAAATATTTTTTAATTGCTTTTTTTGGCACTAATCATGCCTTCCACTTCAAATTATGTGACTGTTAATTCATCTTCCTCGAACCACGCAATTGTTGAAAATTCCTCCAATAATGCACCAGTTTTTCATTTCGAGAACTGTACAAATATAACAATTAATTATTGAGTATTTACCTAATATAATTGTAATTGAGTTCTGTAATATAAATTATCTTTTGTTAATTTCCATTTAAAAATATATATTGAAAATCTTTGATCGTGGAGAAAGTATAGTCTGCTACTCGGTTAGAATGAAAATTCGTGATGCTCGTGGTTCCTCGCGCTCGCCTTCGGTTCCCGCTCGGAACTTTCCACTCGCATCGAATTTTCATTCTAACCCTGTTACCTTATTATAAAACGAAACAAATAAATATATAAGAATTAAAAGGGAGAATTCGAACAGAAATAAACAATATTTCTCAAGAAACCATTAACAAGGCTCAACAAGAATTTGTACATCGTTTAGGTTACAGTCAAATACAACAAGGGCTACAGTTCGAACATTTAAGATAAAGTTATGTATCAATTATTGGATTTCTTTCAAATTCTTATATTAATCATTAGTAATCAATAAAATTTATTTTCTAAGCGTATATCTTTCAAATTCTATCCGGTAGATCACAAGTATAATACCTTGTTGAAAGCAGTCTGTTTTTATTGATCCAAGAATGTCAGAAAACATAGGGCGTTAAGTTAAAAAAAAATGCTAATGAAGTCATCTTCTTAATGTGTATCACCCGGTATAATGAAATTTTGTTGTAAAATGTAGAACATAGAAATTTAAATTCGACGAATTCCAGATTTTTTTAAAGAGTCTTTTCATTTAGGAACGATCGACTTAATACCATCCTTTACGGACACAATATGTACCAAGTATTTCTTTATCCACAATCAAGCCTCTTCCCAACGTCCAGGCTTCAGTTCCATATGGGTACAAGGATTGAATATATGTAGGTTTTCACAAATATGTACCTGTATGTAAAGTATCTAATGAGATGTTGGGATTCCAAAAGGTGCACTTTTTGCTTTTCCTATAAGACAGCGTATTTATTTCTCTCAATTCAGTTTTGATTTTTTCTTATTATAGCTGTAGATATGATTTGAAATTTGGAAACTTAGAAATTAAAATCTCCACCTTGCATCTTCCTGGGTTTCTCTTACTTGCATTTTTTTAGAATACATTTCTAGCTCCCTAGATCTTGCTAATTTTATGTCCATATTCCAGTCCTATTATAGGTAGGCATTATTCCATTTATATTAATCTAAAGTTATTAAATTTTTAGATTTTGTAGTTATATTCTTTATAGAAATTTTTTTATTACTAAGTAAAATTTTATGGAAAACTTTTTTTATATATAAATATATCTTCGGCACAATTTTAGTTTTTATATATCGAAATAATGTGCCGAGACGTCAAAATGACATTTCTATAAAAAAACGTGTTCCATTGAATTAGAGCTAACATCAAACACGTTCATTGGCTAAAATTTTACATAGTAAAGGTAATAATCAATGATTGACTTCGAAACAACAATGTAAAAGAACGCATCTATATAATATTACTGATCATCTCAAATAGGCAGCGAGCAATGAATAGAAATGAAAAAACTATTTCATTATTCATGTTCAAAGCTACGTCCAAATGATAAACTCAATTTTTTTATCTGTTACAGCTTGGATTTTCCCGGGAGTAGGCCACGGTTACAACACCCGCAATCTGGGACCGTTTTACGAGAATATATTGAACAATAAAAGCAATAACTTATGCTCATCTTCATGCGATTTACCTTTAGCTTCAGCTATCCAGCAATTCCAAAATGGTAAATGTCTTGACTATGTTACAGCTGATTGGATTTGCGACAATAAAGATAAAGTTGACTTAACAACTACAACTGCAACTTTGTTGGGTACCACGAATTCATCTGTCTCAATTTCTAGTAGGAAGACCCCCCCTCCCCCTCGTCCTCGTGGTTATATTTTGACTATAACTAGTTCTTCACATATGTCTAAAGCAACTAATATTGTTCTAGTCATTGGAATTATAATTTTAGGTACTATATAAATGGTTTAATTCTACAATATGTCTTTAATAGTCTGGAGAAAACAACTATATTTTTTTCCTAATAAATTTAAAATTTTTTGGTAATGATCCAATTACAATTTAAAAATATATATAACAAAGTGACGAATCTAATAATCTCTCTTTTCGTTTATTGATAATTAGTTTTTATAATCTAACAAGACACTATCCAACGATTTCTTCTCGGACTCTATCTTCCTCTTTTTCCTATCAATGCATGATAGAGTATATTATTTCTCCTTTTTCCCCAGATTTAGATTTTCTACCTGCCCCAACCAAGGTTTGTTCGAATTCCTGCCATTATATTTGGTTTTCTACTTAGGATTTCTACTTGTTGAAGAGTTGTACATCATCTTCAGGTACTCTACTTTCTCTATGAGTCTTACATATCTTATTGCTTTCCGTTATCCTTTCATATATATTTTGTTTTTCAATGAGGATATCGAGGTTGCGATAGAGGATGAGGGAAGTCGAACTAGATAGCTAGATTAAAACTGTACCTTAGAAAATTAGGCTGCAGCTTCTGGATGAAATATCTCAATTGGAACTGCACCTCAGAAATTTAGGCTGTTGCTGGATGAATATAACTAAGGGCAACATACAGTGTGCGTCAAACATGTTGAAATTTAAAATAATTCCACATCTTATTAAACTATGTTTGCAAACCAGACTGTTTCTCATTTGCCTAGTTCAAAGTAACCAATATCTTGTGTTCCACACTAAGTTTATCAAGAAGTAGAAGGGAAATACTGGAAATTACTATAATGTAAATAACATTCAATGTTTAATGAATAATTGATACGATCCCTATAAATCATAGATAATCTGATTAATTAATTCCAAATACAAATTATTGTCGCAGAAATCACTTTCCTATTTGTCATTTTTATATAAACATTCAGAACAAGAACTTTCTCTTATAAATAAATATATGTATAGTTCAATTGCTCTTTATATAACATAAACCATAACATAAATTTGGCACTTTTCTCTATCGCGAAAAGCCGGTGCATCCTAACCTAAATGTAAAGTAATTTCCACTTACGCGTTTGTTAATTTTGAAAGCCAAATACAACCAACTGAAGTACACTTAACACATAATCCTATCCTAAAGTTTTCTTACACAAAAATTCTTCAAAGAGGTCCATTTCCTCACAAATCTCACCTTTTCTCACCACACGAGCACCGCGTAAACAAAGCAAATGGCGGAATTAACCCAGAGGTGGAACAATCCAAAATGGCCGTAGAACTGTAATCAACGTAACAGCAACAAAGAAAGTGTAAGTGACTTTAACTGTTATTTCTTGTGTTTTATTGAATATGCTGATATTTTTTCATTGTTTAATGCCGCATTAACTACAATGCGATTACAATATAGAATTATAAAAACTGGAACAAATATGTGTAGATATCGCGAATTAATCCACTTATTTCATATTTATGATTACTATTAGTTATTTAAGATACAAGTGTAAAAAAGTGGTGCAATAAAGGAATTTTTACACGTGTACCTTACAAAATTTTATCTTCGATTGTGCTCAACTTTTAATCTTTCGTTACACGCGTGGCAATTTTCAACAAGAATACACGTGCCGGTCTTTAAAAATACTACTTTTTAACCAATAAAACCTTATATGTGAATGATCAATAAAGTATTATTGAACATTTTTATTTAATCAGTACCGTTTTCAATACATTCCGAACATATAAAAGTACAATGTCCCAGACTCATATATTTTTCACACTTTATGCCAGAGTATTTTGTAGGTTGATTTTTTTTCGGTTGCAAAAACCTCGACGGCCTTGTTTAAGAACATTGTTTTCATTTACTGCCACTAGACGTTGTTTTTGGCTCCTGATATCCAATTATTTATCTGATTCTTGAGGATATCTGTCTTGGCAAGCAAGCCAGTAGTTGAGCCCGTTGACGTAAATAATTGTCTACTAATTTGAAAAAACCAATTTTGCAAACACTCTCTTCTCATATTATTGGGACCGTGAATCACCATTGTATTGATACCAGCAACCTTTAGCAAACAACAACATACGACCATCGTCCATTTTCTGCTCTTTCTTGCACAATCATATGTGGCGCAAAGTTTGTCAAGTATATCGACGCCACCCTTAATATTATTATACTCCATAATCATTTCTGGTTTTCCTGTAACCGGGTCAATTTTGTCGTCATGGTGTAGGCTGGATACTAATAATGCATTCTTGTTGGGTTTGGGTTTGTAGGACGCTAGCGTTACATGTTCACGAAAGCAAACATACCAGATTGAACATGAACAGGTCGCGATTTAACAGGACAAAAAAAATCATCTGGTAACTCTCTATTATTCTTGCGGATTGTACCTAGCAACGTTAGTTTCTTAGAGCGGAGTGACTCTAATACAGGTATGCTGGTAAACCAGTTGTCGGTTGTAATATTTCGTCCAGTCATTTATAACTTCACACAGTCTGTCAACTACAGTTCTTGGCTGCTTTCCGACATAAACCCACAGATTACGCACAAAATAACACTTTGCGTCCACTAAGGCGAAGAGCTTTATACCATACTTGTTTAGCTTGTTGGGAATATATTGCCTAAAGCCACGACACCCTCGGAAGGCCGCCAACATTTCACTGATCGTAAGGTAATGGTAATGTGTGTATGTATCTTTACATTTTTTTGACAAAAGCATCAAACACTTCTCTAATTTATCTAATTTTTCCGTTCATCCCGTATTTAAATATCATCAAAACTCAGATATCTAAAAAGAAATTACAACATGTATACTGACATCACCAAATGAAATATCTCCCCCAATGGTATTAGTACTAAATAACTCTCTCACATACCACCGACTTGATTTGAGAAGCATGTAGAGTAAGCCGAAATAATGTTTAAATCTCAGATACAATTATAATAGCATTGTCTCTTTCTTGAGTATAATTCGCTGCAGTTGCACTATTGAATTTACTTGTATGCTCTACAATGGTATTCAAAAGTTCATTAGTGAAAAAGAATTTCCAGATCTTAGAGAGATCTGCCAAATTTATGGTTAGGTTCTTTGGCCCGGGTAGCTGTTTTAATAAATTTTCAGCCCTTGTCCTATCATTTTTGCGGCAGTTAGTGCGTTCTCCACATAGTGGTTTTATCTTTTCCTATAACAATGGACCAACTAATGATTTTGATGGTTCTGCTCTGAATATGAATTGTGCAATATTTCGTCCAAATGATCATCCTCAAAATTAGCTTCCTCGTACTCATTCTCTACACCATCATCATCTAACATTGTACCATATGGTAACTTTTGTAAATATTCCTGCACTTTTTCATTAGACATCCTGAATAAAAGTGTTTATCCAAAACGGAAAATTATATCTAACCTCTCATTCTGACCTGGCCATATTTAGATTATGTAACTACATTCAAAAAAACTAAAAATCTCACTTTTTGCTATACATAAGGATATAAAAAATATTGAGAGTCCGCGCGTGTGTAACGGAAGGTTAAAGAAGTTGTTCGTATGGGTAATATTTGGCAAATGCCATTTTAACTACTGCTAATTATTCAGTGAATGAAATATAAAAAGTTATCTGTAAATGTTATACTATTATAAATTGCCGAAAAAATGTGTGATAGTTGATGATATGCAAAACATTCCATCCCATGTCGAAGAGACTGACAGACATGTCTGTGCCTTAAAAACTGTTTGATATTTCCGAACCATACAAACATAAAAAGAAACTCGTGTTTTAAAAAGTCACTTTTGCTGCAAAAATAGCTTACTTTTTATACGTGCGTTGAAAATACAATAACTTGTTGGTAGCATCAAGTTCAGTTTTGGATGATTACTTCTAATTTATATAATCACTCTTTGATATAATAAACCTGTATAATGATTTGGTCAAGTTAGATAACTTTCATATGGGTTATATTCTGCCAACACGTTCATTTTGATATATGTGACTATATCTAAAACTTCCTCAGGCCTAGCTGCGTCTATACTAGTGAATATAGAATGAAAAACATATAGAACATATCCCAAATTTAATTTGATCCCCATGCTAGAGTATAGAAAGTATTAGCTGTTTTTAAAGGAATTTTTAGACGTATTTGAAAAAGTAACAAGAGGTAGTAGATCTGCCAACTTCTGTATTCAAAACGAAGTTCAATTTTTGTTTTTCTCAATATTCATCCATTTTTCCAATCAGATCGTTTCAATTTTTTGTACCATTCAACTCATTAATATAAATGGTTTTGTTCAAGTCCTAATACATTTTATTTATTCTTATTTTCAATTAATTAAACACATATTATTTTTGCACATTTTTCTATTTCTGCTTTGATACTTGATACTTTGATGCTACTACGTACTTACATCGTACTACTAACTAACCAACAATGTTTCGATATTAAGAATACTGAATTTTTTAAATTTTAAAGTAAATCCCATCTCTATTTTCAACGCCGCGACGCTTGTCGATCGATAGGGACGACATATCTACAGTGGACCTTTGGTGTGAAGGGTGCGAGAAATTCACTGGAAAATCCCAACACATTTATTCGGTCCACTCAAAGAACACATGCGTATAGTCTACAAAAGCCGTTCTGTTGCCGTTCCTGAAGATTTGAGAAGTTATTCACTTTTCCTGGATTGGCAGTAGAAAAAACAGAATCGTTTGTGTTTTGTTCGTGTTATTAGTTGGAAAAAATGTATCATCCCTTAATAAAAGAGTCGATGTATTGAATCATTGATGTCAATTAATTGAATTGTTTATTGTATAAATGTTTTAGATTGAATTTTATTCGCACAAGAATGTTTAAAAACGAGTGCTTGCTCGAGCGGTTAATTGAATAAAATGCATCTAAAACACGCATGCAATACAATGTTTTATCCACAGTCACACTTATTTGGAATCAAAATCCCCGAAATTTTATCTGATATCATCAAAAAATTATTTGACATTTCCCTCTGACGCTAATAGACGATTGAAATTTCGGATTAACAAAAAAAATGTCGAGGTGTTTGATGTTTCTTCGATTGTCTATTAGTGTGAATACTGATATAAATCTTAACAAATAAATAAAGTGTGTATTATGGCGTGTTTTATGACTTATAGAACAATAAAATTTTATTGACACATTAAAGGGCGCCGAAAAGTGGTATTACGTCCTTATAATTGTGGATAATAGTATATTAGCTAATTGAATTAAAGAAACGACGAGCACTGAGTGTGTAATTTAATTTTAAAAATCTAGTTAAGCGCTTTCGGCCACTAGGCCATATCAAAGCTCAAAAAAACTAACTACAGATGTCTGAAAACATGAGCTTCAAAATTTGGTACATCTTCTACATCAATCAGTTAAAATGTATAAAACATACAAATACTTGTAATGAATAAAACGACAAAAATACCAATTAACTAAAAATGAACCCTGTAGTAAAGGTATACAATTATATTGTTACATGTTTTAAGTTACAATTAAATGTATGAACTACTAGCTACCTACCATTATATGCGAGTTGTCTTATCTGTGTTCTTAATTATGTAATATTTATGGATGGTTGTAAATAACTTAGATTATTGAATACTGATTTATTCAACAATTCGTTACACATTTTCACATAACATCTGACATCCAATACCGGTGCGATGCATCCCCAGGTTGAGCTACACTTACAAAAATGATTGGTTGCATAACTTATCACTATTTATACAACAAGTAGAATACTATACTTTATCGAAGACTGACAAATGAATTTAACTGGAAATTATGAAAACAAAGTATTTATGAAAATATTGACATAAGTCAAACTACCTAAGTATTATTATTTATTATATATCAGGATTAACACAGTTGTGTAGATTTATGGTAGGAATTGAGTTCACATCGGCATTGATATTTTGGTTGGTTGTATCTAGTACGCTCTTCTCGTAAGTCTGATGACTGCTCGTACATGAAGGGATTGCAATCGAATCTGATATTTTTGCAGCAGTGTCCATTTTCTTTTTGACGGATTCATCAATGTAGTTTTCAGCTACTGCTGTGGATTTCCATCCACCATCTCTCTACAATGATGTTATATCCCCACCTACATCAACAAGAATAATCGGAAAAGATTTGACGAAGCTATGTCCAGAATATTTTTCTGGGTTTGCTGACTTCAAAATTTTCTTAGTAACATAAAACCTGAAATCTAATAATAATACTGTCACGAAATCGCATACTGGTGCCAACGCAGTCTAATAACATATCTAACTGTTAACATTTTGGGAAGGGCTATTTTTTGTGATTATTTTCATAGAGACATTTCTAAGAAGGTCGATTGTTTGTAGGAAGCCGTAATCCCGAAATTTCGGGAATCCGAATGTTCCAGAAGACGTTTTAATATTTATATATTAAAACTATCTGCGAATCGTGAGTACAGTCTACAGTTTGATTTCATAGCGAATACAGCAGAACAAGAAAACAAGAACAGTGAACTGTAAATAGTGTATTTAATATAAATTAGAAATTAAGTGTGTACATAAATTAAGTATAAGTGAATAGTTAAGTGTATAAATAAATTACGTAAGTAGATATACCGTATGTATAAATTTATCACATCCGTTGTGTTAAAAACTAGATAAAAAAGAAAAATAATACAATACTCTCCTAACAGCGTAAATGATATTCTTAAGTTTAGACATACGTCCTGAGTGTGACGTCAAGCAATGAATAGTGAACCATTAGCTGGTGAATAATAGGTATTATTATACTTTAGGAAGTACATGAATGATGATTGTTTTATAGTACAGTCGTGGACAAAATATATTTATTTAATTTTAACACTGTACAAGTAGGTATTTTCATTTCGTTGGATCTTTTCTTTATTTGAGTTTCGATTACATCGAAATTACATGAAATGGGGGTGCTGAGGAGTGATTCCTTAAATTAAACCGGAAACAATTGATGTAAATATACTGTAGCGATTTGTTGAGCAGTATATATCGCGAAAACAAATTGACAAAAACATTCTCCCTCAATTATGCATCTTCTCCAAAATTGTTTGAAAAGTGGTTTCAGTCATTTTACTCATTAGAAATTGTTTATAATTGTTTAGTGTATGATCTGCTTTACACCAAGATAAAAAAAAACTATTACTCATCTACCTCCTCTATAAAACTAAAACTTCACCCAAATAATACAATCCTCTCAGCTGAACTCCTCGTCATTCGCGAGGCCATCAAACACATTTAAAAAAACAAAACACATCTATCTATAATAATATCAGATTCCCTTAACGCACTGAAACTTATACAAAAATTTACCCCCAATTGTCCTATTTCTATCCAAATACAAGATTTGCTCCATATCTCCAAACTGAGAAATCTAGAAATTAGTTTCCTCTGGATCCCCAGTCACAAAGGCATAACAGGCAACGAAAGAGCAGATTTCCTTGCCAAACAAGAAACTACAGATGGCTCACCTATCCTAATACTATACACCTCAAAAGAAGCTAGCTCCTTCCTCTCCCCTATCAATCGACATCTAAGTCAAAAAGATTGGCACGGTACTAAAGACAAAAACAAATTATATGAAGTGAAAAACAATTTCTTCGATACATATGATTTACTTAGGAAGGACAACGTTAAATTGAAAAGAATTGCCACAGGTCATTCCAATTTAATCCAATCTTTCCTTCTGAAAAATGGACCTCCACCAACCTGCCCATTTTGTAATTCCATCCTACCAATAAAACACATAAACATAGATTGTCCACACCTTCAAAACTAAAGAAACAACATATTAACTCAAATTCACTCAAAGACAGCATGTCTCCAAATCTAACAGCATCCAAAAAGCTCATTCAATATATGAAAGACATCAATATACTCGTATACAACAAATTCTAAAACATATAACACAAAGAATTTTCCCTTAAAAATTTGCAATGCGAAAGAATTATGTTATTACTTATTCCAACATAAAAGTTAAAGTCATTCCACACAATACATAACAAAAACTCTTATTGATGCTAAATGACCAAGATGTCGATGCACCTAACCCCCCTAACATTTCCTTCCTTCAATTATGCATCAGAAAGAATTATGGACCTTTCTAAAAACATTTAAGATCACATAACAATCACCTCAAATAATTGAGGCCATTCTACAATGGTTGACGTAAATAATTTACCTCACACCAAGACCCAGGCTGTGGGACAAAGAATTGAAACTTTCTATTACGCTCAGGAGATAGAAAATTGGCTTCGGGAGAACTATTTAAGTACTGTATCCCCATACGCAATTGCAAGTATTTTTGGCAAAGCCTACAATAGAGCTGCCACTATGGTAACATCGTGCAATGGTTTTAGAAAAACGGGACTAGTTCCTTTGAATAGAAACACCTTCAGAGACCATGATGTTGGTGTGCATAATGTAATGGGAAACGAAACAGGCCTTCAAAAAGAACACCTCTCCGCAAAATCAAATCATCAGAAACAGTATCTGAGCAACCAAAATGAAAATGAAGCAATGTCTCTACCAACGCCAGAAATAAATTAACGTACACCAAGTCCATCCTCAGCAAATAGGCCTCAGAGAGAATATTTTTCTCCCACGGATATTTGTCCTCTGCCTGAATACAAAACCAGAGAAACTCAGGGCTGGGAAAGCATCAATAATTACTTAACTCCTTACAAAGATGAATTACAAGGTAGTTTAGAAAAAAGGAAAGGGAAAAATACTATACCTAAAAAAAACATCAGTGAAGAGTTAGAATCAAAAGTAAAACAATCAATGAAACTGGTAAAAAAGTCTACTGCAATTGTACGAAAACAAAAATCAGCAGTTTTAAAACAGGACCAACCTTCTACTTCGGGGTTAGAGCAGAAGAGAAAAAAACGCCGGGTTTCTTCTAGTTCAAGCTCAGAAAGCGACAGCAGTATTATATTAGCTAATTCCTCTTTAGACGATTCCGAAGGAACTGATGCTGAATGTTTATTTTGTTCCGGGAGATTTTCCGAGGACAAGAATGGCGGCAGATGGGCCCACGAAGATTGTGGGGAAATTAAAGATGCTAATTCTATATCAGTAGCAGAGAGGTAAACAATGGTATGTCCATAAATACAAATTTTCAATAAAGAAGAAAACAACTTGTAATGCTAACTTACTTTCAAATTTGACTAATTTTTAAACACTGTACCAAGCTGTCATTATGGTATGCTACTTAACTTTTCAAGCACTTTTAGTACACAATACCATTATTTCAGCCATACTTACCTGTATCTTGATTTTGGACATACGACTTTTTAGCTCTATTTGAAAAAACAGGTAATCATTAAAATGTAGGCCTTATATTGCAAAAACAGATTTATTGCTCATCCCTAGCATGAATAATGAACACAAAAAGATTATGAATTGTACAAAGCAAAATTTATTCGCTGCCTTCTTCATCGGAACTATCTGGACCTTTTGCTTTACAAATTGGAATATTTTTGTAAAAATTGTGAAATTGCAGAGGAACCCATTCTAAACTTTTCATCAATTATTCCCGCTTCTTCTGTTTTATTCCCTTCAAGTTACAGCGCAGACTAGTTATTTCATCGGGCAATAGCGCTGGGTTTCGAACAGATCTGGTAACATTTAAAGTTTTGAACTCGTCATAAAAATTCAGCTTGTAAAATATAATGTTAGGATGAGCAGCTCCAACTCGAAAATGAACAACGTTTGATATTAGAAAATCTTCTTTCTTCGTATTTTTCTTCCTGTTGATAAAAGGAGCGTTAGGTTGCCTACACAAGTGGTCAACATGCTTGAAATCGGGAATATCTAGTTCCATGACAGTTGCACCAGTTGACCTTATTAATTGCTGCCAGTCCCAAGGAGTGCATATTTCCATAGTCGGTTGTTTCTTCAAAGTCCTTTCAATCAACGCGTGTACATGCTTAGCTTCCATGTGAGTATGACCTCTCAATAAAAATTTGTGGTCGACAGTTTTCAGATTTGGACAGATTTTCAATAGCCATAGATACCTTAGCATCACAATAATGTTACGATTCTGGCTGGGGCAATTATCTGACCAAATAATTAAGTGCTCTATGGAAGAATCAGCAATAATGCTTTTAGTCCATTTGATCAAGGCAGATGCGATTCCATTGCCTCCTCTCCCAGTTTCAGATTCATCCCATAGTAAGCAATATGACGAATTGTTTGTTGAATCATAAATGGTCAGATTTAAAGTCCATAGCTTCAGATAATAAAAGCTTTTATTATTTGAAAGGTATGGGGTCGGAAGACATTTTTGCAGATGTAGCATTATCAGTTTTGTTATGTCTTTTGAATCCTTACTCTGTTCTTTATCATTTCTCTTGATTTTATAACGCCTATCTGCTTCCATCAAATGATATTCATATTCCTGCTGGATAAGTGTTTTTTCATTATTTTGTGACTCTAAGTTTTAAAGTAAAACTGTCGCATAAGTCGCATGTATCAGCTGACGGTTTTTTGAATGACAAGTTGAATTCTGTATTAAAACATTTTTATATATCCAAAGCTTGGCTGTTTGTTGTTTAGGAATGCGGTCTTTTTCACATTTGGCTAGATACAACCTGTACATTTTTCTCTGCCTAATTCTGGCCCTAAATAATGTCTTTCAGTTTTTTCTCGAGAGTAGTGACTTTCGTAACATGGAAAAGATTTGATATGTGCTCTAACTCCATTGAGAACTTCCTCGGGTAGCTTGTTGGGTGGCACATGACGTCCTCTCATATCTTTGGAAACGAAGCCACCTGCCGTCTGTTTTTTTAAAGCATTTCGTACAACTGTTTCGGAAATTCCTAAAGTGTTCAGAAAATACGTTTTACATACATCAACTTTTTTAGTTGAACCTTCAAAAGGTATATGGAAAAAGTAGTTAATTGTTTGTTGTTTTCTATTCTTACTATTGTCTTTGGGTCTGCGACGTTCAGTGGGTTTTGACTCAACGTGCGAACAAACAAATTGCCTTTTAACATCCCAAGTCTTTTCCTCACTCCAGTATTCTTTGAAAATCTGTTTTCTCATTGGATCGGGAATCTTTTCAGTACAATTTCTTCTACAAGGTGCACAGCCTGACTTAAGTGCCTTCGAAGCAATATTTTTCCCCTTTTTTGTCATATGCTCCTCTTCTCTCAAAGTTGCTTAATTTCTTTTTGTACTCCGCCAGGTTTCGATGTGCTTCGTACGTTTTCTTGACTTTTTTTTCTGTTCTACTTATTTTTGTATATCCTGTACTGCCTTACTTTCCTTATCCCATACTTCCTCTTGTTCTGTCTCATGTGCAGCAATTAGTACATTGTCAGTTTCGTCATGAACGTTTTCTTGATCATCATCACCACTGTCGCTACTTAGACAGTAGTTAGGGTCCTTGTAACTATCATCACTATCTTCAACATATTCTAGAAGAGATCCCCTTGAAGTGGATGGTTCAATATTTTCTGACGCCGCGTCTTCTAAAACTGACTTTTTGGGACTTTGTCTTGAAGTGGACGGCTGATCTGAGGAAAATTCAAGTTATATTTTTTTAAACTTAAAAAAATAATGTATTACCATAATCATGAAAGATCGCGTCACTAACTGGTTTTCTTGGAAGTTGATGTCCCTTTTGGCAGACTGGACCTATAAATAAACCCAAATAAAAATCACTCGAAACATGATATAACAACTGTGTAATAGTGACAATGAATTCAGTTTAAAATAATACGTTCATTTGAGCGGGCTAAAAGATCGTATCTCCATCAAAACTACATTTTTTCCGCATATCATAACAGCAGACAGCATTACAGACTTTAGATTTCCGTATCAAGTCGATAAACAACCTTATAAAGTATTCTAGTTTCATTCAATCGAATATCCAATTTATTTTCTTCTAATTTTATTAGAAATATGAACATAACCTTACTTTAAAAAACATGTTATTGATAATTACCTCCAATGTTATTATTTGCAATTTTTACCTGCTCCATTATGGCACTAACTCTTTTAGAAACAATTTTTGTCAACATTCTATGTCTTTTATCACTTTCCATCGTTTTAAAATACTAAATACGCACTACTAAATCATCAACACGCTGTTTCGTGGAGTTACTGTCTTTCCAAAATTATAAATATAGACAACCAACAAAGCGGGACTTACGATTTTTTTTCACAATAACAAATGGAAAACGTGCACTTCGAAAATGATATTAATTCCATATCGGTTAAAAGTGGAGTTACGACTGTTTACCTCTCTGCTACTGATATGTTCTTTTTGCGAAGAAACGGGTTTTTTTAGTAGTATCCCAAATTAGGAAATCTGTCTCAAATTGGGACATCAGTGTGTCTCAAATTAGGCAACCTATTATTTTATGGGAAAATTGACAAAAACAAACTTCAAGTTAAATAACTTCAGTAGCTAGCATTTTAATGTAGATTCTTTATTACGATGTTTTGTTAATATACCAAACAATTGATTTTGTACAATAATATTAAAAAAAATTTCAATAATGATTTTTTTTCGAATTTACAAAAAAAGTGTCTCAAATTTGGGTTCCTTCCTCTACTCTTCACGAGAATATAAATATTTAACTATCATTGCACTGCAACTTTGAGGTCTATTGTGCCCACTGTCAGAGCTGATCTCATCACCATCTACTGCTCGCCTTTCAGTTCTAATAAACTCCAGTATCTGGGATGGCATCAAGGGAGATTCCATATAATTTTTTTTTGTTTTTATTTCGGGTACTAGCGTCATATTAACTTATTATAATTAATATAAATATAGAGTTACAAAACTAAATAAACAAGTGGTTTTCTCCCTATTAGGAGTCATCATCATCAGTTTCATCACTTTCCACAGAAATAATAATGGGTTCTCTTGTTTCCTTTATTAACATATCAACTTTCCAGAATTTCTCTTCCTCTGCTATCACATGGCTTATAGCATTTTGCCAATTGTCCGGTGAAATTTTTGATATGGACTCAATAATAGTTGAAGAACATCTTGAAGTTTGAATGTATTATTTCTCGCGACATGTCCCTTGATTTGAGCCCAGATTAGTTCAATGGGGTTAAAGTTCACAGTAATCTGGTGGTAACCGCAACACCTTAACTCCATGTTCTTTTGCAATTTCATCTACCGTATGCTTCTTAAATGTTGGTGATTGTTGTTTACATAACTACAATAGTTCCTTTTTGAGTGGTCTCTCTTTTGCCACTATTTCTTTGGTTATTAGCCAATCGGAGAGTTCTTGCTTGTTTCCATTTAGTGTTAGGTAACGGTTCCTTTAATCTTGAATGATAACTGTCATTGTCCATAACTACTACAGAATTGGTCGGTAATATATCTATCATAGAGAAAAAACCCAAAGTCTTCGATATAATAAAAAGAATTGGTTCCCTAAAATGGCAATGGGCAGGGCACGTGGCCAGGCATACGGAAAACTGAAGCGGGTATGTCACCAGATGGAGACCTTCGGCAGAGAGGAGGAGTGTTGGAAGACCCCAGCAAAGATGGTACGACGAGATAAAGAAGGTCGCTGGCCTGAACTGGTATCGAGTAGCGCAAGATCGAAGCCGATGGACGAATTTGAAAGAGGCCTATATCCTAAGGATAGAAAACGGCTAAAAATAGAAATAGAATATCTATCATTTGTCAGAAATATTTCTCGAAAGCATCAGCAGTCATTTCTTCATGGTAGTCTTTCGTAGAATTTGAAACAACTTCTAACAAGCTTTTATCAACAAATCTTTTATCCCCAACAATAGGAGTGATAAAATTAAATGGCGACTTTCACCATTTGAAAATTTTAAGCCAGTAGATAAATCTTCTATAAATGCCTGACGAGCATTTGTAACCAATTTATCCTGCCTAACTTTTTTACATTTATCCACGTTTTATCCAAATAAATAATATTTTTGTCTTTTCTTCTTAATTTCCCTTAAATATTGCCTGCTTCAACAAATAATTTGAACTTTCTCTATGAGCGCAGATATTCTATAGTTCTTCTGCCAAACGAAGCTTAATTCATGTAAAGTTTTCCACAATTTGTATGTTTTAATGTTTGGCAAATGTCTATCTACTAAATGTTTATTCATAGTAGGTATCTTTTTATTGTATTTCTGGAAATAAAATGAATGCACTTTTCTTCTGATCTTCTCCCAGTTGACGTTTTAGGTGCTACTGTAATACTTCAATTGTTTCATTCCTTCAGAAGTCTGTGAATGCTTGGATCTTCAACTCCGGTCATACTTGAACACCTATAAACTATACTCCGAACAGTACTATTGAAATGTTCATGTACAAGATCCTCATGTACATTTAACGCTAATGTTTTCAAATGCATGATTAAATTTAACTTTAATGGGGGGTTATGAAAATTCAATAACTAACAAATTTAGCTAGTAAATACGGCTTACTATGATGTAACAAGCATTCTCAGTGAATAGGAGAACTTAACACTTTGTTATAAAATCAAAAATTAAAATACACTGAAATTTGGCCACGAATCCTTAGTGACGTCATTTATGGGAATTTTTGTTTTGTAACCCAGGATAAGTACTCACCGACATTAATAATAATTATAGCATATAGCAATTAAATTGTTCTACCTACCTTACAGCTTTAACGCCCCGATTCAAATTAGCATTCTGGGCTATATATTCTGAAACAACATCTAGTTTAGGTAGATTATCCGAGCTTGTTTTCACATATCCTTGCTCCATAATGATGAAAATACAGACAAATTCTGCAGAAACTACCTAATTTGAAATATGTTTCAACAATCACTAATAGCGGATAAGGTTATGTTCAGTTATGACCATAGATAAATACTTTTAATACGAGGAAGAATGGAATCTCCTGTATTAAGTCCGAAGCCACAAAGTTTTGTCGAGTGCTGCGCCATCTATTGTGGTGGAAGGTTACTATTGACCAACAGGGGAAAAATAAAGGAAGAGACCTGTATGATTAGTCACAGTTTACTAGCTACTACTAGATGACAAGCCAAGCAAATACTGAAGGTTTTTCAAATTATGCCTATATTGTTTTTCCTTAAATAAACAAATAAAAACAGTCACACAAAGTTTAAATATCGACAAATAGTTTCTAAAATTAAATATAAAATTTTGTTTATGAAATAGTACAGGTTTCTTCTCAAAAGTTGAGCCATTTTATTTTTTGTGGTAGTTGAGGTAAGTAAAGCATTTGTCATCTAAGGGGCGATCTTCGAGTTTTTCCTTTTACATTTTTTTGTAAATGTATATTTTTGAAGTGTTACAATGAAAGTATTTGTTGCATAGTTAGGATCTGGATTCAAGTATAAGAAATCCCAAGATTTTTGTCTGATTGTATTTTTAAGTTTTGTTCCATCTATGTATTTCACTATTCCTCGTTCATTGGGGAATTTGGTCTTTTCCAGTACTATCTGTAGTATTGTTGAGAAATGATCTGTAATGTCGGTTTGCAATACTAGGGACAGTATTTGATCGAGTACGTTGAATTTGGATTTTAAAAATATGCGTCGAATGTCGAATTACTGGAATTTTTTCATAGAACGTTTTCACATTATTTTCAAACGATGTTACTTGCAGGTTACTCGGAATTCTTTGTGTTTTCAAGAGAGTGTCAACGCTTTCAATTAAAGTGTTGATTTTTAAATTTAATTGAGATATTTCATCTATCATCAACCTTTTAAATTCTGAAATAAATTTAAAATATGATTAAATATAAAAATTAATTAAAATTATTTAGTTCAGTCACCTTGATCATCAAGTGTATCTATTTGTGGTGATGATTTATCTATTTTGTGAAGTGTTCATCTGATTCCACTGCCACAAGGTTTTGACTCTAAAAAAAAATTAAAAAAAGGGACATTATAAAATTAAGTATTTTTATACTAAAAGTCAAATTTAATATGCAAACTTCAGGTTATTATAAATTATGATTCAACTTAAGAAACAAATTACCTCTAGGAACAGCAAATCTCGCCATATCATTTGATTCTTTATACTCAAGGGAAATTGCTTCAGCTTCAGACCTCATTGTTTCGGCAATAGATTCCACTTGAATCTCTGGAGAAGTACTAGCTAATTTATAATTCCCCGACTTTTTATACAATACTGAAAAATATATTATTTGCACAAAACATTCTAATTAATTTCTTCAAATACAATTCGTTTGTGGTGTAGGTTTAAAAAGAGGATAAATGTTACGATTTAATGAGGGACTTTCGTCTGAATCAGAACTAGAGTGATGGGACATATACCTTGTATTTTTTTCCGTATCCTTGATCCCCGTCCTTTGTAAATATCGGAACTAGACGAAAAGTCTGTTGTAATTAATGCCTTTTTGGCTTTTCTTTGTGCTACAGTAAAGTCATCTACAAGTTAAAAAATTATTTCTCTCAAAAAATGACAAATACAATAATACTCTGTCGAAGTCTCTAATACACTGATCCATTTGTTATTGTTTCACTCCTGACATTTTGATGTATTACTTTGACGGTATTACATCAATCAGTAAAATAAAGTTCGTTAGTAACCTTCCAAGCGAATAGATGGCGTTAAAAATGCAGTTTAGCAGTGGCTATAAAAGATCGCAGGGCATGGTTATGACAGCTGTCTAAGCATAACCTCGGATGGTTACCAAAGCTTCGTGCTCTTCTTTACCGATCGACTTCAGCCAGGACTATCCCGAAATAACCGAATTTTCTCAATGGTTTTGACACCCATTAAATCCCTAGTGGCGTCATCAAATATTTTAATTAATTTATTTCTAATAAACTTCAACGTATAAAAATATGCCAAAGTATTCAGTATCATACGAACTTTCATATATAAAATTTAAAAAACAAGTCCAAACCCCCATTTCACAGGAGTATAATTAGACGTTTGTGCCAAAATTTTAGGAAGAAAACCATAGATTATAGCGTGGAACAAATAATGCTAAACATTTTATTTTAGAAATTCTCCGTCACTGATTTATGATGTTATATTGGGGTTCACCTCCTGGATCGTAAAATGTGTGCTATCATTCATTTTAAAATAAATTATACTTCTTTTTTAAAACATAAGCATTATTGTTGTTAACAAATAGTGATTCAATCAATCAACATCCCAAACCCTAAATACCTGTCCCTAATACCCCAAATCTTTACTTTAAAAATATGTCATGGTCCACTAAAACATTGAAAGTTCCAAATAATCACCCTGTATATATAGCATTATATTAATATTTTAATAAATGATGTTACAGACAAATATTGTTATTATCGCTATGATATGATGTATGAGCTATGTTCGAAAATTGATACAATATGAAGTTTAAGTTGAGTTATGACTCATCTTTCTACGTGTAACTGCATCTGGATCAGTAAATAGAATAATCGTGGGATGGACCATATTGGTGTATCGAATTCCTTTAAGTGGAATGAACATATGTGGAACACACTTTTCAAATAAAACCAAATACATATGATGATCTATAATGGGTAGGTCACTATGAAAACAATAATAACAAATAACGTAGATAACTGTTTTAACTGAAACTAACTGTTTCTAGATAATTCCACAATGTATTGAAAAAATGGTAAAAATTCTTAGAAATTGACATTTGCTTCGATATTAAATATCATCGTCATTCTAAAACAGTTAGTTCCATTTACAACAGTAATATGAGTAGATTTCACTAAGTAAGGCTCGAGACAGTAAATTTCAATAACGTAGATACATTTATTTCCTTTATTCGTGTTGACCTGCAGATTAAATATATAAAGTATTAATTTAGACACAAAAGGCAGGCACTTTTATTTCAAAATTGACTCATGGTCCAGTTCGTGTTATGGGAAACTATTGACCCTGTTTTTCAGCCGGTTTTCAGGGAATACCCAGCCGAAAGATGCGAGGAGTTAAATTTTATGTTCGTAAACCACAATATAAGGATAATGCTCCTGTAGCAAGAAACCATGATGTCACAAAGAGCCACACAACATCGCTAAAGATCGCCAGACCATCGGCACTTAGATATTTTTATATTATGTTTAGCTTGTTGTACATAGGGAATCAAAAACAGTAATAAAGACCATTTCTAATCTAATCTATGGGAAATTATTGATTTGAATTGTTTGTTTAGCTTAGAACTTTTGATTCTAAAAAAAATAATAATCACACTCAGCACCTCTCGTAGAGTAACCATCGGTGTGTTTTGAAACTGGCACTATTTTTAAGACCAGCGGTCATTTGGCCTAATGAATGAACGTGAAGAAATTGCTTTTTCTTATTAAATTGAAGTAATTGCTTGGAATCCAAGGAATAAAAATTGAAGTAAATGTTTTTGCTTTAAGCAATTGCAAAGGAATGCAGCAATTGCTGTCAGCCAAAGCTTTTTCTTAAAAAACAGAAGCAATTGCTATAATTAGCTTAAAATCTGATGAATAAATTAAGTAATTGCAGAATAAACAAAAACTAAGAAATATACGAGGATAGAATTTATATAAATCATGACTTAAGCAAGGAAGAAAGACAAAGACAAAAAGCAATACGAGACAGAGCACAAAGTGAAAGAAATAATGGAAAAACGGTGAAGATTAGTTTTAGTAAAATAAATATTGATGGGAAGAATGGAAATGGGACAAATTAATGGAAAAATTGGTAAATTCAAAAAACGAATAAAATTCAAACAAATGGAAAATACGCATACTAACCAGGCAACGAAAATGGCGATGCAAATGAAAGAGAAAAAGTCAAACAAGAGAGGTACAATAAATATAATGAAGCAAAAAGGAAATAAAGTAACGGTCAAGATCGGCACATGGAATATAAGGACAATGTTAAAGGCTGGTAAAATGAATGAGATAGCTAGAGAAATGGGAAAATACAAACTTGAAATATTAGCACTGCAGGAAATAAGATGGAAGGGTGATGGAAGAATAGATAAGGAAGGATACACATTTCATTACCCAGGGGAAAAGGAACAGGGGAAAAATGGCACAGCATTTATGGTGAATAAAAAGTTAAGAAACAAAGTAATGACCTTCCAAGCAGTAAATGGAAGAATTTCAACAATTAGGTTTGAAAATAAGCAAGCAAATCTAACAATAATAAATGTTTACGCACCAACAGAGGACACAAATAGTGAAGACAAAGAAGAATTCTATGACAAGCTGCAAGAGGTTTGGGAGAATATACCTAGAAATGACATGAAACTAGTCATAGGAGACTCAATGCACAAATCGGAAAGGAAGAATATAACGAAAATGTTGCAGGCAAAGAAACGATACACGACAGGACAAACGACAATGGCTCAAGACTCTGCAATTTTGGGATAAGTACCGACACTTTCATAATAAGTACCAAATTCAGACATAAAAAGGAACATAAATGACATGGACAAAACCAAGCTCCAATGAAGGGAATCAGATAGACCACGCACTCATATCAAGAAAATGGCTGAAAACAGTAGAAGATACTCGTTAATTCAGAGGCGCTAATGTGGATTCGGATCATTTCTTAGTTGTGGTGAAAATAAAAATGAAAATACTAAGGAACGTTCAAAAGGAAACGCGCAAAAAACAATGGAATATAGATAATTTAAAAGAAGAACATACGGAAGAAAGATACAGACAAGTATTAAAAGAAAGACTAACACAAGATCCAGATGGAAATATAGAGAAAAAATGGAAGGACATAAAAAACAGTATTACGAAAACAGCCGAGGAAATACAAGGACAAAAAAAGCAACAAAGATGTAAAGAATGGTACGATGAAGAATGTGAAAACAAAAAGGAACAAAAAGATCAAGCACTAAAACAATGGCTAAATACAGGAGGAGAGACAGAACTGAATACAAGAAAAAGAAGAAAGAAGCGGACAAACGCTGTCAGAAGAAAAAAGCAGAGTGGATAAAGGAGTTTATGATGGAAATAGAAAGTGACAACCGATATAATAAAAAACTGTATGATTACATAAGAAAACAAAGTGGAAGAAGCAGGGTTACGACCAGAATCAGCAAAAGAGAATGGGAAGCATACTACAAGGACGATCTAAAGAAGAATGAGTTTACAGAAGCAAATTTTGAGGTAACTGCAGAAGAGGAAGAGGAATACCTCCCAACATATGCAGAATATGAAGAAATAATAACAAATATCAAACACAAGAAGGCAGCAGGACCAGATGCAATAGTTAACGAACTGATAAAGAAAGGAGGAGAAGAACTAAGAAGAAAGATATATGAATTACTCATAAATATATGGAAGAAAGAACAAATGCCAGCAAAATGGCGCTTAGGTCTAACAATGCCAATCTTCAAAAAAGGAGACCAAACAACCGAGGAATAACCCTGCTTAACACAGTATACAAAGTCATGACATCGCTTATAGAAAAGGAAATAAACAAATACGCAGAACAGAAGCTAGGGGAATACCAATATGGCTTTAGAAGTGGTAAATCAACTATAGATGCAGTGCATGTAATGACGCAAACGATAGAAAAAAGCTATGAATATGGAATCGATTTACATATATTGTTTGTAGATTTTAAGTAAGCATTTGATAGTCTTAGCAGGCGTAAACTGATAGCAGACATGGGGAAAATGGGTATTCCAAACAAGTTAATTCGACTGACAAAAATGTCAGTAAACAACTCGAAAACCAGAGTAATAACTAGTGAGGGCTATAGTGAGGAAATCGATATGGTTGATGGTGTGAGGCAGGGGGATGCATTATCAGCGGTATTATTCAATATAGCATTAGATGGAGCGATTAAGGCGATAGAAACAGGCACAACAATAGCCCAGAACATGACACAAATAATAGGGTATGCAGACAATCTGGTACTTATAGCAAGGAATAGGAGCAATTTGGATAAAATGCTAGGTGACTTGATTGAAGAAGCAAAAAGCAGAGGTCTGGAGATGAACCCAGAAAAAACTAAATATATGTTAGTCAGCAGGGAAACAACAGAGAGTATAAAAGAAATCACAGTACGGAACCACAAGTTTAAAAAAGTAGCAATCTTCAAATACTTAGGCGTTACGATAAACGAGAAGAACGACAGAAGTATAGAGGTGGCAGAAAGGGTAAAATCAGAAAACAGAGCATACTGGAAATACAGCAAATTTCTTAAAGATAAACATCTAACCAAAAACACCAAATTGAAACTGTATAAAGCCGCTATCAGACCAACAATGGCATATGCCGCAGAGACAATCTCCTTGACAAATAAAAACGAAGAAACTTTAAGGGGTGCCGAAAGAAAAATATTGAGGAAAATTTTTGGACCAGTCAGAAGAGAAGAGGGCGACTTCAGAACTATGATGAACCATGAAATTAGACAAAAAATGGAAGGACAGGATGTTGTTCATAAAGAAGTTCATAAAAGCCCAACGATTGAAATGGTACGGGCATGTGCTCAGAAGGGAGCCGACAACAATAATAAGAAGAATAAGTAATTGGATACCACAAGTAGCAAGGCCAAAAGGAAGACCGAAGACAAGATGGGAAGATCAAGTTAAGGAAGATATGAAAAAATTGGATATAAGAGATTGGAAAACAGATATAAAGGACCGGAAAAAATGGAACAAAATAACAGAAAAAGCAAAAAGACACGAAAATCTATAGGAAAACAAACAAGAAAAACGCGGGGTGACTACCCGCAAATAAAGTCTAAGAGCTCAAAAGAGCGGCCACCACTCTGACAAGAGTGAATAGCCTATATATATATATATATATATATATATATATATATATATATATATATATATATATATATATATATATATATATATATATTGCTTTTTCTAGTATAGCAATTGCTTCCAAATTTTTAAAAGGTAGGATAACCGCAGCATCATTTGCTTGATAATAGTCGACTTTGGTTCTCTTTGCATACAGCTTCGTGTATTTTGTACTAAATATGGTTGAATATATGAACGTGCGTAAAGAAAAAATATACAGTGTACGTAAATATTGTAGAGATGTGGATTTTAGAAAGTTATATCATTTTGACCGGAATAATGTTGAGTGGTTAGCTGGTTATTACTTTTCCGCCAACCTATCTAATATGCGAGAAAAGTATTGGTTTACCCACAAAAAAGTTGGAATTTTTTTTTGAGTTATTTTTACGTTATCCATCAACAACAACACGAAAAAACGGTTTTTAGAAAAAAAAATCCTGTGTGTATGTCGTCGTCGTCGTCGTTGTCGTCGGCCACTTTTCCTTTCAAGACTTGTTAGCACGATACAGCCTCCGGAGTGCAATAAGTCACCAATTTTATGATGGAATATTGTTAAGGATATTTCACAGATGAACCCTATTGATTTTCAGCTCACCAGAGCCAGTACAACGGGTGCTATGGTACTTGAAGTACGACATTTTGTCGTTTTTCGAGAAATTTCAGTTTGTTAGCACGATACAGCCTCCGGAATTCAACAAGTCACCAATTTTATGATTGAATATTATTCAGGGTATCTCACTGATGAATTCTATTGATTTTCAGCTCACCAGAGCCAATACAACCGGTGCTACAGTACTTTAAGTACGATATTTTTGTCATTTTTGGAGAAGTTTCAGTTTGTTAGCACGATACAGCCTCCGGAGTATATACTAGTGATGAATTTTATGATTGGATATTATTCAGAGCGTCTTAAAGATGAATCCTATTGATATTGAGCTCACTAAAGCCAGTACAACGGGTGGTGTGGTACTTGAAGTACCAATTTTTTGTCATTTTTGGAGAATTTTCAGTTTGTTAGCACGATACAGCCTCCATAGAGTATACGATTGATCAACTTTATGAATAAGTATTATTCAAGATGTCTCACAGATATACCTTATTGATTTTCAGTTGACTAGAGCGAGTACAGCGGGTCCTATAAAACTAGATATACTAAATTTTTGGTTATTTTTGGAGAAATTTCGGTTTGTTAGCACGATACATCCCCCGAAGTGTATACAAGTAACAATTTTATGATAGAATATTGTTCAGGGCCACAGATGCGGAAAAGTTAGTTTTAATCTTTAAAACCGTTTATTTTTTAAAAGAGACTGGTGAAAATCGTGGAGCTGCACTATCAAGTTCTGATAAAATGAAATTCTTTTTAAGGCAATTGTCAGATCCGGTCTAAATTTGTAATGGATGCTGTTTTGGAAAAGGCAAATATTTTTATTAAATTTCCTAAAAGTACTGAAGATGTTGTTGAAGTTAATCGGTTGTGGTCAGAAAAATACCGTTTTCCAAATGCTATCGGTGTGATAGACTGTACACACGTCAGGATTCCAAAATTTCAAGAATTCGGTAATGAATATATAAACCGAAAATTATACCCCAGCATAAACGTCCAGCTAACTTGTAACGCTAAGGAAATATTTACAAGTGTAGATTGCCAGTCGCCAGGCTCTGTGTACATGACAACAGAATTTTTAAAAATTCTAATACATACAACATTCTCAAAAACTGCACGGAAGAATGTTTGTTATTAGGAGATGATGGTTATTCTATATCGCCTTGGATTATGACACCCTGGAGGAATCCAGCAACCGAAGAGCAACAATATTTTAACAACGTTTTCTGCCAAGAACGGGTAATTATCGAACGATGTTTTGGACAATTAAAAGAAATATTCCCTGTCCTTCAATATCAAGTTAGGAGGAAATTAGAAAAATTACCATCAACATTAATTGCGTGCATCGTTCTTCATAATATTTCCAAGTTTTTAAATGATGAAGATTTTCACTATCCCGATGATAAAACTAATTTTTAAATGAACGTATCAACTAATAATAATTTGACACCAAATATAATTCGTCAATTAGGACAACAAAAGAGAAAATTCATAACCCGAATTCTCTTCAATAATCGAGTAAGTATTAAAATATTAATCTCAATGTAAATAAAAAAGTGGTACTTCAGAGTACCGTCCGTCAACAAAGGGTTAAACAGAATACAAGAACAGTTTTTGACAGAAAACTTGATTTTTTATTCCGAATTATAACATCTTTATAAAATGTTACAAAAAAGTGAAAAAACACTTCTCGTTTAAGCAAAGTGAAGCGTAATTTTGTACATTAATAAATAAGTGTTATACATTTAGTTTCAATTAAGCAGCACGTAGGTAGAATTGATTTGTTATTAACAGAAGGTACATATGACATGGCAACCATTTTGAATCTGTGCTTTGATAAATACGAGAACAGCCACAGTATAATTTGTCGTCGGTTTGTCAAAGGGCGACGTGAGTGACACATGTAATCGTATTAGGGAATACAATATGCCACATGATTCATATGTCAGTGCACACAGAAATGAGTACAGGGTGTTACCGGTCTATATTTTTGTTCTTCTTATACATGGTGTGTTCAAGACAAAATTCCAATACTTTTAGACTAGCATTCACATTTTTTAGGGATGCATCTCTGCACCAATATTTAGTGGGGTCATAAGATAGCATTTAACAGAACTCAAAATATCTGCCGATTCAAATGTTACGAAACTGGCGAGAAGACCATATATTTGAAAGACATGTCAAACAAGATGTAGAAAATGTAAAATATCTTGTCGAAAAATATATCCGTCTAAATTCTTTTGGAAAGAGAAAAGAGACATTATTCTCAGGTTTTAGCTCGAACGCGTATAAAACAAACTAGTTTCCAAAAAACAACTGCACTTGTGGTTACCAAGGATGAGAGGTATTTTTTAAAAACAATAGAGATAACTAGTGAATGAGTGGGTCAACATAACATAAATGATTTCCATGTGGAACAAAAGACTTTAAGGAATATTTTTAGTTGTTAATGGCCACATATTTCTCCTTCATCTATTCACTTTAGTATTATTCCGATCAATTTTACGTCAGTATACGAGTATTTTCTAGCCCGTTTTATACTGCTTCTTCCTATTGAATGAAATTAACTTTCTCGACCCTTACTTCGTGGAATCTACTCATATTAGTGTTTTCAATGAAATTCAATGTTTCTAGCTAATTCCACAATATACTGAAAAATGTTGAAGATTCTAAAAAATTGACAATTGTTTCGATAACTGAATATCATCGTCAGAATGAGAGAAGTTACATTTCATTTGATGTCTACCTGTTGTTTGGTAGTTTTTTTTGGCTAGACCAAGAAGTGACCTTACCTTGTAATTGACTTAATATATGTTAATAGAAAAAATAAGAAGATGTGATATTAGTGTAATAATAAACCTAAACTGAATTGAGGCTTTAATCAACTTTCAACTTGACAGTGACAATAATCAAATAACATAATAGCAAAGTGAACTATATAACATTCTTCCCCTCTTCAATTTCTTATGAAATATTCAAAATGCTTTGGAGGGTTTTCCATTTCGTTCTGAACGACGAGGCAAAATCTCTTTCAGTTGATCAAATTGAACATTGAAATTGCTTTTTTTCTTGTCGGAGCCTTTCTCTAATATCACCGAACCATCAGTTGAACCTGAACCCAAATTTTCTTGATCCAGATTTGTACTGGTTTCCTTCAGCAATGGTGTATCTCCTCAAGGTGCCAGATGTCGAGTTGAAACAGTAGTTTCTCTACCATTAGAAAACCGTATGTGAGCATAATCTGGATTTACTTCGACCAGCTCCACTTCTTCCACTGAAGGTTCGTATTTATTCGCTCTAACGTGCCTTCTTAAGAATACAGTGCCAGGAGTAGATAGACATGTTGGAATTGATAATCCATTTTGCGATCTTCGTGGATGAATAAACATTCTCTCATGAGGAGAACAATTAGTTGCCGTACATAGAAGGGACCTTATTGAATGCAGAGCTTCTTGCAAACCTAAATCCCATTTATCTATCTTCAGGTTCTTAGATGTCAGTGCCAACTGAATGGTTTTCCATATTATACCATTATATCTCTCGCATTGTCCATTTCCTTGAGGATTACACGCAGTTGTACGACTTGAAGCAATACCGTTTGATTGCAAATATTCTTTCATCTCATGGGATATCAGCGAGTTTCCTTGGTCAGAATGTATATACGTAGGCATTCCAAAGAGAGTGCAAAAAGTTGTTTCAAGCACCATATGACGGTTGCGGAAGTTGTGTCTAGACATGCAAAAGCAAAAGGGAATCGTGAAAATTCATCAACAATAGTTAAGATATACTCGTTGTTAGTTGTTGATGGTAGGGGTCCTTTAAAATCAATGTTGAACCTCTCAAATGGAGATGTCGATTTTATTAGAACTGTCTGTGGGTATGGTGTACACACTAGATGTGAATTGAGTGAATGAAAATGACGAGTACTCAGTGTGTATATGTTTATTAATATGCAGCTAAGCGCTTTCGGCCTTTAGGACATTATCAAAGCTGTCCTGTAAAGTTACAATGTTTGTAAAATTTTTGAAAAAAACAATTTAAAAAGTTGAACTTACGTCATAAAAAAGATCCAAAAACAGGTGTCAAAAAACATCCAGCTGATAAAAACGAAACAATGTATGAAGTTACGTCATTGTTTTACAATTAATCATTAAAAAAACATTAAAATAACCCTTTAAGAGGATCTACAATTATATTTACATGATGGAAATTAACATTCAGAAGTGTGTAAACTAAATGATATCCGATGACAAGCTTGACGTTAAAAATACGGTGGCTAATAAGCCAGCATGCCGTAAAACAACAAGTGTATGACAATACAACATATTTGTGTGATGAACATTGAACCAAATGTATAATTGAAAAGATGAATAAATTCATATAGCGAACTGTAAATTGAAGGAAACCCTATATATTACTTTTATATATATATATATATATATATATATATATAACGGATTTTTTTCCAGCTGTTGCCGTTTCTCCGTCCCCAATTTCCATTTTTTCCTATCAAAAACCTCGTCTTCCTCTAAGTTCCTCGTGGTCATCGCTTGATCAATGTCATCTCGCCAGCTCCTTCTTGGCCGACCCCTCCTTCTTTTTTCCGGTGGTATCCATTCCAGAACCTTCCTAGGCCATCTGTCAGAGTTCATCCGTTTTACGTGCCCGAACCAAGTAAGCTGTTACTTTTATTTTAAATTCAAAAATGAAGCTAAAGATGTGATAAAACAAAAAAATTGAAAAATCTCCATTCAAATTCAAATTCCCAACATTCATCAATGGATACATCCCACCTTCGTCACTAGATTATGTAAACTGCTCCATGGATGTATTTACAACTAAATGTTTTAATTTATGTTATCTAGCATGTTACACGTGTATGTTTACTACGCTTGTTCCTGACTGGCTGGGGAATGGATCCAACCCCTAAGTCAATTTTCAGTATACAATCAAGGGTGGAAGGGGATTTTCCTATTCATCTAAATTAGATGAATGTTGGGAATTTGAATTTGAATGGAGATTTTCCAATTATTTTGTTTTATCACATCTTTAGCTTCATTTTTGAATTTAAAATAAAAGTAATGTATAGGGTTTCCTTCAATTTACAGTTCGCTATATGAATTTACTCATCTTTTCAATCATACATTTGATTCAATGTTCATCCCACAAATATGTTGTATTGTCAAACACTTGTTGTTTTACGGCACACTGGCTTATTAGCCACCGTATTTTTAACGTCAAGCTTGTCATTGGATATCATTTAGTTTACACACTTCTGAATGTTAATTTCTATCATGTAGATATAATTGTACACCCTCTTAAAGGGTTATTTTAATGTTGTTTTAATGATATAATTGTAAAACAATGACTTAACTTCATACAATGTTTCGTTTTTATCAGCTGGATGTTTTTTGACACCTGTTTTTGGATCTTTTTCATGACGTAAGTTCAACTTTTTAAATTGTTTTTTTCAAAAATTTTATAAACATTGTTACTTTACAGGACAGCTTTGATAATGGCCTAAAGGCCGAAAGCGCTTAGCTGCATATTAATAAACATATACACACTGAGTACTCGTCATTTTCATTCACCCGATTTTATTAGAGTTCCCTGGCTTTTATTAAATCTTGGCTTGATTTCGGCGCAAACTAGACACAATGCGGTAATTTTTCGAATATCATCCAAGGAAAAAGGTAGATTTTTACATCGAATCCAATGATACAACCGAGTCACTCCGGGATGACATAAGGAGGTATGTAAGTTATATAAAGTTTTATCACTTTGTTCTCTTGATATACCTGAAGTTATTCTTGAAAAAGTATCAGCTACTGTATTTTCTAATCCAGGTCTATGAATGATGTCGTAACTGAAACAGGATAATTCTAGGCGCCACCGCATAATCTATTCATTTTTTATTTTACTTGAAACTTTATGATCAAACATGAAAGACACTGATCTCTGGTCTGTTATGAGTTTAAAATGTCGTCCAATTAGGAAGTGTCTCCACTTCTTGAGTGCCTCAACTATAGCGTATGCTTCTCTTTCCACGGATGAATGTCTTCTTTCAGTACTAGAGAGAGTCCTTGAGAAAAATGCTACAGGTTTGCCATCTTGGGAGAGCTGAGCTGCTATCGTATTCTCTGAGGCATCGGTTTCCACAGTGAACATAACAGTGTCATCAATTGATTTAACAGTTGCATTAGCAATGCTTTTCTTCAAAATTTCACAGGCTGCCACAGCACTCTCAAACAAAGGAAAGGTTTTGCATTCTACTAATGGGTGAATCTTTTCAGAAAACTTGGGAACCTATTTTGAGTAATGTGCAAACATTCCCATTATTGGACGGAGAGAGGACATGTTGTTTGGTATAGGTAGTTCCAGAAGTGGCTTTAGTCTATCAGGGTCAGGTTTGATTGTTTTATTCTCTATCCAATAACCAAGAATTTTTATTTTCTTCGAAGAAAACACACACTTCTCTTTATTTGAACTTAGGTTATACTTCTCGGCAGCTTTTATGAAAATATGAAGATTATGGTCATGATGTGCTTTATCGGATCCGCAAATCGTCACGTCGTCTAAATACGCAAAAGTATCTTTCAAACCCTCTTTGTTGATGATGTTTTGAATTATCCTCTGAAACCAGGCAACTCCATTGGTAACTCCGAACGGAGTTCTAAGAAATTGATAAAGGTTACCACAAGCTTCGAAAGCGGTGAACTTCTTTTCTTCTCCTCTGATGGGGATCTGATGGTAGGCACTACGAAGGTCTATGGAACTGAATATATCATACTTTGATACCTTTTCCACGATATCTCCATTCCGGGGTAGAGGGAAAGCATCAAGCATAGTTAATTTATTGATTGTCTGGGAATAATCAATGACCATTCGTCTTTTATGGTTATCGTTTGAAGTTATCAGAATTTGTGCACGCCAGGGTGAATCACATGGTTCTATAATGTTCTCATTCAATAGCCTTTCGACTTCTTTTTTTATGAACACGAGATCGTCAGGACAATATAGACTTGATCTCACTGCAATAGGTTTAAAGTCTATAGATAAATTTGAGAATAGACGAATTGGGTCCAGATTAGCAATAGCTAAACTACATACTGTTAGTGGGCACCTCGGTCAACCAAAAGTTACTTTCACATCTGAGTGTTCTTTGAGTAAATTGTGACCAATAATTATATCTGCGCATAATTCGTCCATTATTAGAAGTTTGAAATCTCGATAGATGTTTCCAGTATTCTTATAGAAACGATAGTATATCCAATCACTTGTGATACTAACGATCTGAAGGCCATTGCTATATCACATGCATAAGGAAATATCTTCAATTTTCTGGATCTTACAACTTTACTTGATATATAACTATCCGAACATCCCGTATCGATCAATGCATCTGTCACAACTCCGTCAACTTCAACTTGAAGGATGGCTTTCGATAGACAAGCTGGCGAAGCAGCTGAAATAGTCGCTAGTAGAGATGATGTCTGTTTGGTATATTTAATTGAGTTTCCTCGGGATTTGCAGACTTTTGTGAAATCATCTTTCTTGCCACATGCATGACAGTTGGAATTTTTAGCTGGACACGTACTACGAAGGTGATAATCATATCCACAAAAGTAGCATTTGGAAGAAGCAGCAGACGTTGTTGGCAAATCTGAATTTTCTGTAAATTTTTGAGATTGGTCTTCGTTTCTGTTAGCAGGAGCAGCAGCATTGAACGATCCAAATGGTGATATATACGCCTCAGAATGAAATTGAGCCATTTCCAGTGCTCCCGCATTGTCAAAAGCATTTTCCAAGGTTAGTGTATTATTTTCAAGTAGTCTTTGTCTAATTTGTGATGATATAAGACCACTGATGAATGAATCTCGGATAAATTCATCCCTGTGCTCATCAGCAGATACTGCTTTGAAATTACACTATTCACTCATTTGCTTCAAAGCTTGAAAATATTGATCAATGGATTTACTAGTTTGTTGTCGTCTCGTTGAAAGGGAGTGTCTGGCAAATATTTCGTTCCTTGGTTTGACATAAATATTTTTCAAGATGTCGATCGCTATTTCGTATGTACTACAATCGCTAATATATCCATAAATGGTAGGACTAACATAGTTGATGATAAGATTCAGTCGATCTTTTACTTCCGTAGCTTTACCAGCTTGATGAAATTTTCGAAAGAGCGAATGCAATGGGTCCACTGTTGAGGTGCATCGCTTGAACAGGGTTCGACTTCTAAATTGTAATTATAAACCTAAACTGAATTGAGGCTTTAATCAACTTTCAACTTGACAGTAACAATAATCAAATAACATAATAGCAAAGTGAACTATATAACAATTACAAATATTAAAGCTTAGATATTATAAGCCCTATGGTGATAATACAATTAGACAAGTAGCAGCATCCAACGGTTATCCATTACATATGATAAATAAGCTAATCAATAGAAAAGAGGGAAAAGTGGCAATACAACTAATATTTCCCAAACAAACTGAAGGAATAAAAACCTATAAAACCATCACATATGCAGGAAATATTTCTAATAATATTTCAAAGATTAATATATTTAGCTACGAATACAACAATTTCTTTTAAAACAAAAAGTACAAAATTGTTAAATGTGAAAACAAAAATACCACCACCAAAGAAATCAGGTATATATAAACTCAAATGTACATAATGTAATGCTGTCTATTTGGGTCAGACCCTTAGAAATTTTTAAATCCGATACAGTGAACACATACGAGCATACAGATTGAAACAACCAGATAAATCCCATTACGCAAAACATCTACTTGACACCAATCATTCATTGACACCTAACACAGAACTAGAAGTACTACATATTTGTGATAAGAAACAAGAACTGGATTTCCTTAAAGAGTTGGAAATTAGAAGACACTTAAGAAACCCACAACAAGTCGTCAATGAACAGATTAATCTAGGGAGTTCTCCACTATTAAACTGTCTTCTTAAGTGATAATTGTGTAAAGATCAGCAGATATAATTTTCCTGGTTTTTTATATCATTGCACAGTTATACTGATCTTAATTGGAAAAATGATATCCAGAATATCACCATAGGGCTTCAATATTTGTAATATCACATCTTCTTCTTTTTTCTATTAACATATATTAAGTCAATCACAAGGTAGGTCACTTCTTGGTCTAGCCAAAAATAACTACTAATCATCAGTTATCGAAACAATTGTCAATGACATTTTTCATTATATTGTGAAATTAGCTATAAACATTGAGTTTCATTTAAAACACTCTTTCTATTTAAACAAATTTCATCAGTACCCCTAAGCGCCTTCCGATTTTTCTTGGAACCGACTCTTCTTTAAATTTCCATAAACGAGGCGAAAATGTTAACATATTTTGAACCGTATTCTTATGACAAATATCTTCCTAGCTCATTCACCATTATTTTAAAAATGTAAACTCATTTTGTTTCAATTCAATTCAGAAAAAAAAACTGATTTTAGTCGATCTAAGTATCCACTAGGACACAATAAGCGGTACTGCTATTTTTCTTCCTACCAAAATATATTTAAAAAGTTAGATTAATGTAAAAGCTGAAAATAACATTTTATTCTTTTAGCAGTTTTACAATATTCGTGGGATGGATTTTCCGAGTGAAATATTTCACGTTAGCAATTATTATGTCAACAAAATTGTGTCATATTTAGGCATGAGACCAGTGTTGGAAAATATATAATACTTTCCTCAATCCCTAAAATCCAGGAAAGTTACGCACTATGACGGATTAGATGCGGTTTTTTACATTCTCCGCTAGAAAATTGTCGTCGGGTCGCACGAATTTGACATCTGTAACCCGCCCCGAAGGACCTGAGACTCCGAACGACCTGACTTGTAACGTCACCCCCTGGAGTTTTGTTGAAATTTTGCAGTAAAAATGTTAAATATTCCTTCAATGAATGTTAACATATATATGAGTCAAACTGGATGTCCATTGTATTAAAAAGCTAAGTATTTCGTTGGAAGTTTTCTTATTATTTCGATCTTTCACTGGGCAATTTTTCCATATCTTGGATTGACGCTTTCCTTAATATTATTAATGCTAGTGATACCATCCCTATAACAATTAATACCTCACTAGTGTATTCTCCACGGGCGGGAGAAGAAAGAGAGAGTAATAACAGAGCACCTACCACTATACCAATTCATATCTCGCTACGATAGGCGATAGTTGAGCGAAAAAGATAAATAGAGAACTGGTTACACTTATTGAATTAGTATATGTATACACTCTTTTTGAATCTGGCTTCGTGCCGAAAATCGTCTTATGCGTAGGTGTAGATGGTGGTTGTCTCGAAGCAGATGGTAGAGTTCTCGAAAAGAAGATTGAAAGGGAAAGAGAAGAAGAAGAGTCCACACACAAGTGAGTGTCATCAAATGTTGAATACAGTTGCGGAAAATATTGAATACAGTGGAATGAGATTTTGCTTCATGGTTTCAGATCAAAGATCTCCTCTGCTAAGAAAATTATTTTACATTTTGAAAGATATCGATAGATTCTTTTAAGAGACATTGGCAAAACGGTATAAGAAATTCATTCTTTTTATAGTTTTTCTCAACAACTCTTGCAGAAAATTTTTTATTGCCTAAGAGGATCATTATTTATTTTGAAAGTTTGTGATAGATTGCGGGTTACCGATGTCGAATTCGTAATGAGTGACCTGAAAAACTCCCAGACGACGAGGTTCCGACTATTCGGTAAGTTGTTCCAGCAAAACTCCAGGCGGTGACGTAAGAAGTCAGGTGGGCCAGTGCACCAGGTCTTCCGGGTGTGATGGTTATTTAGCAAGTGCCCCTCGTATGTACTTATTGAACCATCGAACCATTCATCTTCGGGCAACACTTCTCACTCACTGGGACAACATATATTTGAAACTACGTATACAAATTACTCTCAGTAATCTCTCATATTAAACGTCTTCTTACAGTGCCATATCCGTGATCGGACGTAGGCGACCTCTCACTTCTACCTGTGTTGTGCTCTCCAGTTGCCACAGATAGAAGGGACCTACAGTTTAACGACGGATCCGAACGTCTATGTTGAGAGGCTGTACTAGGCAGAATACTGTCGGTGGTTTGCCATTGCCTTCCGACAGGTGGCTCTCCGAATTTTTAATTATGATGTTAACTAGGCCCGGGTTTGATCCCGGGGCCTCTCGGTTAGCAGACAGAGCACCATTCCACTAGCCTACGGAGACCACCGTCACAGTAACATAAAAAAGAGGAAAACAGAAGAGGAACTGACGAACGAACATATCTGTAAAAACAAATGACAAGCATGAAATGGCGGATGGTTTTCAGTTTTGTGTTATATTTTATTTGCAGGAAGCACATTTTTTGCAAGTACCTGAATAAAGTGGTCTTCGTTTTCGTTAGTTCCTACTTAGCTTCAGTTTATATGCTTAGTTATAATTCGTGTTATGATGGACGAACAACAGCTGATATTGGTAAGTACCTATTCCAAAATCATAATTATTAAAACTTAATACTCATTAAAGACTTTAATCGGCTATTGTATATTGAAATTCCAGGTGGCGGAATTGTACACTAACATTATATAATAGAGTTTACAAAATAAGAGTTTTTTCAACTTTTAAAATATTTTAGTTAGTAAGTATATTTTAAAAACGATTCACAATATTTTAAATACTAGATATGCATTATACCCTACAAAAAACTTAATATTACTGTAATGTTTTCGTTATTTATTTAAACAATAAACGGGTGGGATAAATTTTAAACACTCGGTATTGCTACTTACTAATTTATTTAAACACTAACTCACTAACACTAATTTATATGTACTTAACTAGTCACTTAAATTTAATTTATATGCACACTAACTTATTAATTTATAACTCTTTTATATTCACTTAATTACTGTTTAACTCACTATGGCAAATTATAAACTGAAACTCATCCGCTGATCGGTCCTGTATTTATATCAAAAACTTTCTTTACTAGAACATTCGGGATGGGACATGCCTTTCGCGATATTTCTTAAAATGCCTTTCGAGAACATCTTTAGAAAGGACGGTCACAATAGTCCCAATAGACCTTCTCAGAATTCGGCGCGCTCGCCTTTTTCTTAACTCCGTTAACATAAGGTTACAGGGCCGTACTTAGTATCTGCTTCGGTGTGCGAGTTCGTAACATTACAATAGGGTAGATATTATTATTAATAATAAAACATGCTCATACGTTGGCAGAGATTTGAATCTGGAAGAAAATATTGACAATGTTCAAGATGTTTCAGAAGCTACTCACATAAATAAAATAAAAAACAAATAGTTGGTAATTATGTAAAGAAAGGGGAATAACTATTTCAGATAGTCTGATACAGACATTGTATTAAACAGTACAAAAAATATTGAATCGAGTATCTCTAGTTCTAGTTTTTGTAGTAGTAGTTATAGACATCAATATAGTATTGCAGGTTTAGAAAATTTTAACATTAATACTAACAATGCTTGTGAACAATTAGAGACTGTTTAGGACTTTAAAAACAGAAATTTCTGTTAAAAAGCTCATTTCCATTTGAAAATACACTGAATACAATAAAAAAGCTGTAGTTGTCCCTTACAATGGTACCTATATTAATCTAATTGAAGAATATGTAACTCATGACACTGAATGCTCCAGTCAACAAAGAGAATTCGATTATTTATTATTGTAGAAACACAGCTATTGGATACTCAATTGGATACAATTCATTATAAACTCATTTAACTTGATAATGTGTTCATATTTCTTCTTCATAAGTAGTTTTTTTGTATACAGTGTATTAATAATGCTTAGTTTTCATTAAGTTACAATTCCACGATGTTAATACACAATATGTTCTAGGATGAAAATAACAAGATGAGCATAGTATACTATTATATACAGAAAAGAAGTATGAATTTTCATGGCACACCTGAATTTACCTGCGAAACGGAGTGAGACATGTAATATAAGGTAAATCATTAAAAGTTGCTTCTTGAAATAAAATATGTTGTTATTCCTTTAAAGAGCCCCGCATGTATCTTGTGGAAAATGGGTCCCAGTCAATTGGCTGAAAATCAAGTTTGATGTTGTTTATGATGATAGATCAAAGGTCTCCATGGGCATAGTTTGATCCAAAGTAACTGTTTTATTAGCTGCTGATCAGAACACCTTGAAATGTTTCACAGATAAGGATTTTGAACTGTACGTTATGGAATGGTAGAGGCACTCGAAACAGCAACTCTTGCGTAAGAAAAAGTAATCGTAAGTAAACGATAGAATTTTTTTAATCAGATTGGATTTATTTTTCATAAACTCTTTAGGGTGTAAAATTTTTATTAGTTTTAATATTATTAAAAAACTATTCTAATAAATTTTCTGTGAACTAGATGTAATGTATGTGTATCCGTTAAACTTTATTAATTCAGTTTAAAAGTATGTTACATTACTACAGATTAATATACCCTTTTTTATTCCTTGCTTCCACTGAATGCCTTCAATAGTTTCCACTTTCCACACTTGTTATGTAATATGCTCACACAATTTCATTTTTTTCACGTTGGATTCCTGGACAAGATATTTTTTTTCTAATTTTGTACCTGTTTTTTTGAAATTTACTGTACTGTTCATTAAAAGTGAATAAACGTTTTAAATCCTTTATTGCTTTTTCGCTTTTTTATTTTAAATGTACAGGGTGAACAACTAAGAATAGAATCATGGTACAACTTTCAAGAAAATTACCTTTAAGTGATACTGAAAAATATTTTGCAGTCTCTAAAATATCCGCTAGCGGTGAAATGAACACTCGAAGACATAATACTCCAAAGAAACATACAAAAAGTGTCCTAAAAATACGATTCTTGAAATCTTGAAGAGATTATGAAAAAATTTAATTAAGGAGATTTTTTGCCATTATTCTTCAAATAATGGGTGGGGAAGGTTCAAACTTATAAACAAATGTATAACTTTTTCGTTTTTTAACCGATATTAATGATTTTAGCTGCATTTAAAAGAGCTTTTCTGTTTAATAAGATGGATAACAAAATTAGATAATTTTGTATTCACTCAGAAATTTCAAATGTAAATTGAAGCTTTTTTTAAATTTTTATATCTGATAACGTAAATCCCTTTTCATCAGAATTTAAATAATGTTTCATTACATTTGAAATTTCCGAGAAAATGGAAAATTGTCGACTTCTTCACATAGCGTTGACAAAATTGTTTAATTTTGTTATTTTTGTTAAGCATATCTTATTAAAGAGGAAAATCTCTTAAAATACGCCAAAAACATTATTATCGATTTAAAAACAAAAAAGGTTGAACCTTCCCCCACCCCTTATTTGAATAATAAGGACAAAAAGTCCCTAACTACATTTTTTCATAATCTTATCAATATATCAAAAATTGTATTTCTAGGATACCCTTAGTATGTCTTTTTTGGAGACAATCACAGCATTGTGTTTTTAAGTGTTCATGCCACCCCATAGCAGATATTTTAGGAATTCAAAAATATTTTGCAGCGATTTTTCAGGGTCATTTTCCTGAAGGTATTTTTTTAAAGTTGTACCATGACTATTTTTTGAAATATAGCCGACAGTCGGCGTTCTTAGTGTTTCACCCTGTATTTGCTGATTAGGCACATAAACATTTATAGGATGTCATCTAGAATGTTTGAGGTATGTTATTTAGAGGTCTAAGTAATGTCCATACAACATTTAAGAGAATACACTGTATTGTTTTTGATATGTCGCATTTAGATCATTGATAAGATGTTATTTTTTAGACATTGCATTAACATTGACGAGAAGTTAAAAGGCATTTTAGAATGTAATAGAAATGTTGTTTTTAGTTCGTTATAAACACTTCCTTTTGAGGAAGTTCTAGTAACATCACAGTAATGTAAAAAGACAGCGCTTTAACATCGCTGAAAGTTAAGTTGAAACATCACAAAAGTTAACAGCCACAAGCTGGGCATAAGCGGTTGTATAGATGTGCATGTGATGAAAACAAGAGGAAAAAAAGGAAGAACATTATCACAATGTGATGTTGAATTAACATAACTGGAATATTTATTTGCATAGTGGGACCCGTATCGATCTCCTCAAATATAGAGGTAGGTATTTTAATAATACAATTCAGAGCTTGAAATGCCCAGTTTTATCCCTAGTCTTAGCTAAGTAATTTTTAAAACTTTCTTGTTGTACTAAACTTAAGTTTTTCCAATTTTC
Organism: Galeruca laticollis; assembly: GCA_963921935.1. Lineage (NCBI taxonomy): Eukaryota > Metazoa > Arthropoda > Insecta > Coleoptera > Chrysomelidae > Galeruca > Galeruca laticollis. The sequence continues at coordinate 53,371,752 of OY998178.1, forward strand.
ACCTATCAACTTAGCAAAATTATTATAAAGAATTATTATACTATTAATTACTTCAATATGTATATCTGGATTTTTCGGAGTTTCCTTTTTCAACCCCTTTTTCCCTGTTTATTTATTTCTTCTACAATTGCCCTTAGCTTATTTTCGAAATCTTCCCCCGTTATTGACATTTAAAAGATGTACCATTCGTTCATAAAAATAGAGTGCATAAGTACTTACAATTTTATACAGTCAAAGTTCCTGACGTCTGCTTCGCTGCAATGCCTCGGTTGATGTCTCTTTTCAACGCTCTTCGATGCGTTTTCCATAGGGACCATATGAATTTCAGGATGAAAGCTACCGTTATTATGTACAATAAGATCATTATCTGTGTTGTAAAATTATCTAGCTGCACCATGAAATTATTGTTTACTGTACCAGTTTCTTGTACCTCTTGCTTAGTAGGTGTACCACCCATAGTTTTGCTCCTTCAAGGTCCAAAATTCAAATAAAAGACCATATACCTTCGCTCGTTCAGATTACCATCAGTTCGCAGGATTATTTACCATTTACCATTTAGTTTGCAGGATTATTTACTATTTACCATTTAGTTTGCAGGATCTCCATGTGGTGGTTATTTAGCAAGTGCCCCTCGTATGTACTTCTTGAACCATCGAACCATTCATCTTCGGGCAACACCTACCATAATTCATTAGGGTTAAATAAATACCGCCGTTTATCAAAACTCACTGGGACAACATATATTTAAAACTACGTATACAAATTACTGACCATGTGTAACACGTTTGTACTATTATTATTAATAATAATCTTCAAGAGAATTGAACTCTCTATTTATAGGAAATTCTATTGTTAAACCAACACAGTCAACGATCTGTTCTGCGACCTTGTTGACGCATTATTTATAAAACAGTCGTGATTCCTTAATATGCCGCTAGCAATATTAGAAATTAATATCTAGGTAAATCTAATAATGTCTTTTGGGATCATCACACAAGGAAGGTTACGGATGTCAAATTCGTGACGAGTGACTTAAAAAACCTCCGGGGTACGCGTTTTCTTGATTTATCCGTAAGTTAAATGAGAAGTGCAGCCGATGACGTTTCTAGTGCCGTCCTGACCTCCAGGTGTGCGGGAGGCAAGTTTGAACAGGTTCTTCAGATTTTGCGGGTCGCAAAACTCCCAGGTGCCAAGTTTCGCATAGTTCGGGTCTTTTTGTGGCAGATATGAATGTTTTTCCATTACTGGAAAATATACAGTTGAAAGAATGGACTTTACGATGCACAATAGTATATTAAGTACCAAGGGTCAAAAAGGTTACTTTAGTCACGAGTTTTACTAGGCACGAGTGAAGCGAACCGTCACGAGTGCCTTGTGAAACGAGTGACTAAAGACGTTTTTAACACGAGGTGCTTACTATACTTTTTTTTCGCCAGTAGGAATGAAAAATTATATCATATTTTAATTATATTCATAACATAACGGACGATGGCTGACGGCTGACTGAAGGTGGGTCCTCATGGTCCTCATGGGCGGATTTGAAGTTGACTCAATTTCACAGAGCAATACGTTCGTTTCAGCGTACTGGATCCTGATGAATTCTGTTCATTCCACTTCAGGGTAGACAGTTTGCTTACAAATAGAGCGTAGTTGAAAGTTGATTGATATTGTATTTTTTATTGTCTTCAATGGAATACTTATAAAAATGGAAAGCGATATGTGCCTACGTAATTTGGCAATCAAACTATCGAAATGTCCTTCGTGGCGAAGGCCTGCCATCAAGCAGAATCTGGTAAAGTAACATTTAATTCATCAATTGCAAAAATAAATAACAGTAATTAGCAGAAGATTTTGGGTAACACAAATATTTACAGCAGAACAAAGTTTCAATACTGTGAAGAAAATAAATCAAACTGCAAACAATCCGCAACCATCATAATCTGAAAAGCAAAATTCCTCAACGTGGTCAACAATGTCTTTCTCCAGCATGTGTGCTCACTACTGTCATTAAACGCCAATAGTACGCCGAAAACTAGAGACAAATCTACTTTTTAGCGGACTGTTGGAATAATCTGCCAGGATTAGTGAGAGCGCACTTTTGACTGGTCACGTGATCATTTCAACCAACCACATCATTGAACGCCAGTACGCTCTGCTTATAGTCCGCACATGAGGACCCACCTTGACAAATCAAATGACACAGAACATCAAAATTATAATGGAACATGAAATTTAACATACAAAAGATACACTTGATGTGACGTTTAAAAAACAAAATATAAACGAGATGTGACTTTTCCCATTTTAAACACTAGTGTTTAAAGAGTGGTTTTACGCATGTTAAACCCGTGTTTTAAATGTGGTTTTAGTAACGGAAGTAGAAAAAAGCATTTTTATTCCGTTGCAAAATTAAAATTGTGGACAAAGTTTTTAAATGAGCTAAGGAAGAGGATGCACATGATTATGCACTTTACAGAAAACCACCACACACTGATGTATCTATTCCATATAATTCCAAATCCCATGTCACATAAATTAGCAGCATATAATTCATTGATACAGAGCATTTTCTGTTCCTATGAACAAATATAATTTTGATAGAGGAATTAACACAATTAAACAAATAGCAACATCCAACGGTTATCCATTACGTATGATAAATAGATTAATTAACAAAAAGGAGGAAAAAGTGGCATTACAACTAATATTTCCTAAACAAACTAAAGAAATAAAAAACTATAGAACCATGCAATACTGTTATTTTATTTGTGTTTTGCCGAAACAGGTGTATCTACACCTCTCGCATACCTTAGAGTTTATTTATTTATTCACATACATAGTTGTTCAGTTGCTTTATATAATTGTGTAAATGTTTTAAAATCATTACGATTATTGGAGTATCAACCAAACTTAACCATGTAGTTTTAATTTTAGATTTGATCAGGTAATGTTCAAGATTTATATAAATACTCATATTTTAAATGTTTTATTCTATGCCACATACGAAGGCTTGTCCTCCTGTGGTTTTTCTAAATTTTATGAGATTTTTATGTATATCGGGGAGAGTAGGGATACTTGATCCCCCTTTTATACTATTATATATATTTTTTACAATTTTTCAGATTTTGATATTTTAAATGGCGGAATGTGTCGAGGAAACTTAGCTGCATGTACTTGTATACATTTCAAATTCAATTTTTTGAAAACTAAGAGTAACTGGCTTTTTTGGGAACCTTGCTTTGGGATCAAGTCTCCAAACCAGTTGGGTGACTTTATCCGTCCTATTTTACATTATTGAAAAGATTATTAGAGAAGGTTTTTCAGAATAAAATAGCTTGTGAATAGAAAAAAATATGTATTCAACATTAATAACATGATTGTGGGTTGTATCAAAACTAAAAGTATTTGGAATAAAGTAGAGGGAAGCTTAGGACCCCTGCAGTTCGAAGTGTTCCAGTGGTAATTGACGGCCGAGGTAACTTTACAATACAATCCTCTCTGGGAACTTCTATCGGGGATTTCAAGATAAAAGAATTGAAGAACTTCTTCTTTTTTCTTCAAGAAATTGATCTCAATTTCATCACCACTGATCCTCTCAATTTTTCCCACGAAATTCTTAATAGTCTTCTTTTGATTTGAACTGCACAATGACGAAGTCATTAACTACTGGGGTTGAATTGTCAATAACTTCTTCAAATTCAGACTCGGGTGAAGATCCAACGAAGTTTGAGTCATCGCTGCTATCGTGCAGGCTAAAATTGTCCTCATCCTCATCATTAGAAACCATCAACGCTCGTTTCACAGCTTCTACTTTCTTTTTCTGCTTCTGGTTGGAACTTTCGTTGCTTTTTTTCTTCTCTTTTCATAAACTCTTCTTCAATTTGGGTCTTCTCCGGTGTATCTGCGAGTATTCGACTTTTCGCACGCCTTCGACCACGCACTGATGAGTTGCTACTTCTCGGTGGTGCTTTCGGGAATGGATATATTTCAACAGGCGAGAAGTGATGAGGAGCAGCTGGCAGTCCACATGATGTTGACGGGAGCGGCTCAGAACTCTCTACCACTGTGGTATCTAATTGTTCTGTTGTTTCTGGATTTGGGCGATCTGTAACTAAACTCGTGAGAAACTCTACATCTGTGAATATCATGGAGTTCAAGGGCCAAATGCCTGTTACTTGGAATCCGCTCATGATATTTGTAGGTGTCATAGCGTTAGGATAGGCTTTCCCAAGCAACCCTGCAAGATCGTAAATTGTTAAGGGTCTGCCAGGGTGAACTGTCATCCACTCTGCAGCTGCCACATTATAATACGTTTTCAGTGGGCCAAATATAGTCCTGTCTAAAGGCTGAAGTTTATGGGACGTATGAGGAGGTATGGTTATGAAGATAATGTCATTCTATTTTGTATACGTCAAACTTTCAACAGATATGTGGTTGTCATGGTTGTCCATAATCATCATTTTTTGGTTACTTGGAGAGCTGTTTGTATGTTGATAAAAGTGATGTAGAAACTTTAAGAAGTTCGGAACTGTCATCCAGCCGCTCGTGTGGGTGGATCCTTTAGTATCGGGAGGGGCGCCATCGATCATTCGTTCCTGCCAATTAACCCGTGGAAATATCATAAACGGTGGAATGTGGTTACCAGATGCAATGATAGCAGAACATACAGTTACTAATTGACCTCTTTCAGAAGATGTAACTTTTCCGATTTGTTTGGTACCTTTTCCAGCAATAATTTTTCCGAGTTTATGTACGGTAGTCACTCCGGTTTCGTCTACATTCCATATTGTTGATGGTACCATCTAGTGTCTCTCGTAAACTTTTATTAAATTTTCGAAGTGTACAGGTTGAATGCAGTACTTTTACTTAGGCTAGTAGGTTCCGGCGTTTCAAGGATAGAGCTCTATTTCTTTCCAGAAATCCACGGGCCTATTCCTTTCCTGCTGACTGATTTGTTTCCCAACAAGCTGGAAACTTCTTGTTATTACTTTGCCGCCAACCTATCTAATATGCGAGAAAAGTATTGGCTTACCCACAAAAAAATTGGAAATTTGAAATTTTTTTTTGAGTTATTTTTATGTTATCCATCAACAACAACACGAAAAAACGGTTTTTAGAAAAAAAATCCCGTGTGTATGTCGTCGTCGTCGTCGTCGTTGTCGTCGGCCACTTTTCCTTGCAAGTCTTGTTAGCACGATACAGCCTCCGGAGGGCAATAAGTCACCAATTTTATGATGGAATGTTGTTAAGGACATTTCACAGATGAACCCTATTGATTTTCAGCTCACCAGAGCCAGTACAACGGGTGCTATGGTACTTGAAGTACGACATTTTGTCGTTTTTCGAGAAATTTCAGTTTGTTCGCACGATACAGCCTCCGGAGTTCAACAAGTCACCAATTTTATGATTGAATATTATTCAAGGCATCTCACTGATGAACTCTATTGATTTTCAGTTCACCAGAGCCAATACAACTGGTGCTACAGTACTTTAAGTACGATATTTTTGTCATTTTTGGAGAAGTTTCAGTTTGTTAGCACGATTCAGCCTCCGGAGTATATACAAGTGATGAATTTTATGATTGGATATTATTCAGAGCGTCTTAAAGATAAACCCTATTGATATTGAGCTCACTAAAGCCAGTACAACGGGTGCTGTGGTACTTGAAGTACCAAATTTTTGTCATTTATGGAGAATTTTCAGTTTGTTAGCACGATACAGCCTCCAGAGAGTATACGATTGATCAACTTTATGAATAAGTATTGTTCAAGGTGTCTCACAGATGTATCCTATTGATTTTCAGTTTACTAGAGCGAGTACAGCGGGTCCTATAAAACTAGATATACTAAATTTTTGGTTATTTTTGGAGAAATTTCGGTTTGTTAGGACGATACATCCCACGAAGTGTATACAAGTAACGATTTTATGATAGAATATTGTTCAGGGCCACAGATGCGGAAAAGTTAGTTTTAATCTTTAAAACCGTTTATTTTTTTGCCATTTGCAACGCTAACTTTCTAAGACTTGTAATCGTTAGTCCATAATACAACTGAGAAGCAGTTAAAAGATAGGCGGAAAGCTCATCATCCTCTTCAGCAGTAGATACTTGGGCCTTCTTGTAGCCCGGTGTTTTGGTTGTTCCTCCCCTTATAAGTCATTTGAGGGTCATCAGAGGCACATTGAAAGAGTTCGAAGTTCCTCTGAAAGAACCACCCGCTTTGACAGCATTTACAGCTGCTTGCAATTGTTCTGGGTCAGGGGGAACCCTTGGCTTTGCCCCTTCCTTTCTTTTATATTTTCTCGGCATCTGTAACAAAAATAAACGGTTTTAAAGATTAAAACTATAACTTTTCCGCGTCTGTGGCCCTGAACAATATTCTATCATAAAATTGTTACTTGTATACAGTTCGGGGAATGTATCGTGCTAACAAACCGAAATGTGTCCAAAAATAACCAAAAATGTAGTATATCTGGATTTATAGGACCCGCTGTACTCGCTCTAGTCAACTGAAAATCAATAGGGTACATCTGTGAGACACCTTGAACAATATTCAATCATAAAATTGATTAATCGTAGACTCTCTGGAGGCTGTATCGTGCTAACAAACTGAAAATTCTTCTAAAATGACAAAAATTTGGTACTTCAAGTACCATAGCACCCGTTGTACTGGCTTTAGTGAGCTGAATATCAATAGGCTTAATCTTTGAGACCCTCTGAATAATATCCAATCATGAAATTGGTCACTTGTATATACTCTGGAGGCTGTATCGTGCTAACAAACTGAAACTTCTCCAAAATGACAAAAATATCGTACTTAAAATAGTGTAGTACCTGTTGTATTCGCGGTGGTGAGCTGAAAATCAATAGGGCTCATCTGTGAGATGTCCCGAATATTATTCAATCATGAAATTGGTGACTTGTTGAACTCCTGAGGTTGTATCGTGCTAACAATCTGAAATTTCTTAAAAATGACAAAATGTCGTACTTCAAGTACCATAGCACCCGTTGTACAGGCTCTGGTGAACTGAAAATCAATAGGGTTCATCTGTGATATGTCCTCAACAATAATCGATCATAAAATTGATGACTCATTGCACTCCGGAGGCTGTATCGTGCTAACAAAACATGTAAGAAAAAGTGGCCGACGACAACGACGACGACGACGACGACGACGACGACGACGACGACGACATACACACATGATTTTTTTTCTAGAAACCATTTTTTCGTATTGTTGTTAATGGAAAACGTAAAAATAACTCAAAAAAATTTTTCAAAATTCCAACTTTTTTTGGGGTAAACCAATACTTTTCTCGCATATTAGATAGGTTGGTCGGAAAAGTAATAAATAACCAATGATTGACCAAAACTGTCATAACCTTAATAAGTATTTAAAATCTTTATTGTAAATACATTTACAATTATTTTACACAATGATCTTATTTTTAGTATAGAGTTATGCTTATTACCTAGTAATCTGTAGACCCTAATATCAGTTTATACTTCCTAAGGGTCATAAACCAATATATAATTAAAAAAAATAGAAAAAACTGGCAGGATGAGACCTAATCCACTGATCAAGTCTCCTACCACAGCATGGGATCAAGTCTTCCAACACACACTTATAATGTAAAACAAAAGATATCTGAAAAATAATTCGCAGACTTCAAATTCCTTGAAATATTCTGCCAAATATAGCCAAAGTCACAAGAAAAAATAAAAACCAGTTATTTTTCATATATTTGCGGTTAAAAAAATAAATAAATACTCACCGAAAAAGACGATAACTAATCACATGATGGCTGCAAGACGATTTCTGGAGAAGTAGAGCACTGTTGCCAACCAAAACAAGCGCCACTGATGAAATTATGCACCAACGTCTGCACACGGCGCGAATTTCGAATGGGGATCAAGTATCCCTACTCTCCCCTATATATTTTGTAATTGAGAATTTACAGGGTGAATAAATAATATCATTATATATCACATATGCAGGTAATATTTCTAATAATATTTCAAAGATAATATATTTAGCAACAAATACAACGATTTCATTTAAAACAGAAAGTAACATAAGTACAAAATTGTTAAATGTGAAAACAAAAATAACACCATTCAAGAAATCTGGTATATATAAACTTAAATATTCAGAATGTAATGCTGTCTATTTGGGTCAAACCATTAGAAATTTTGAAATGAGATACTGTGAACACTTACGATTAAAACAACCAGATAAATCCCATTACGCAAAACATCTACTCGACACCAAACATTCATTGACACCTAACACAGAATAGAAGTACTACATATTTGTGATAAAAAACAAGAACTGGATTTTCTTGAAGAATTTGAGATTAGAAGACACTTATGAAACCCACAATTAGAAGTCGTCAATGAACAGATACATCTAGGGAGTTATCCATTTTTAAACTGTCTTCTTGAATATTTAATAATACAAAGTAAAGTTGTGTAAGGTGTTTATTTGCAATGCTAAAACGCTCAACAACACTTTTAAGCATACGACAAATGCATATATGTATACCTAGTACTGGAAATAACTCGACATCTTTTCCTGTAGTAATAAGAATATACCTTTTTAAACACTTCATGCCTCGTATTCCATTAAATATATTTTGTTTAGTGCAACGTATAAAAACTAGCGAGAAAAAACGTAGGTACTTTTTGATAACATCATACGTCAGCTTCACAATATGACACTTTAATCGAAATGATGAAAGCTTCAGTTAAAAGTGAAAGAAACATGACACGAATGGACACTTATTTACACCATGTCATTTCCGTCGCTACAATTTTAGCATCGGTTTTCTCTTCACAAGCTGTCAATATCATGTTTCAGATATCCCATTCAGTAGTAAATTGCTTTTTGGTAGAAATGCGAAGAAAGAAATATTGTGGCGGTTAGCAATCAATTCCGATTGTCCGTATTGTATACTAAAAATTCAATGGGATGAAATTACACTAGTTGAAAAGGTGTTTTAATGGAAACCATTTCAATGTAGAAAAGTTTAGTACAATAGGGAAGATGCGTATAAAATGTATCAATATTTTGTACTAAAAACATTAAATAAGAATGTTTTTAGTATAGTTATTGTTGATTTCTAGCAATAATTACGAATTGAAAGTAACTTGAACTGAACACCAATAGCGTTTAATAACTGTTATGGTAACTTCCAGGTTATAGTTGTAAACGTAAACATTCTTGGAACGTGAGAATTTATTGCATTTTTCGAATAAAAATGGAAGTTGGCTTTATAAAAGAAAACTCCACGTATCAGCCGAAAGTTAGTATAGTGGACGCAAGAGATATAGTGTGAAAATTAACGTTTCAGCTTGTTTGAGATAAGTACCGTCATAGTCCAGTCAATATTATAATTTAAAATGCTCATTTGACGATATATTCATTTAATATTATAATTTCTACTAATAATCGTTAGAGTGTATTTAATCATTTTATAATTATCAAATACAGGTTGGCAAATTAATTTTGGCAGTTGACGATGCGCGAGAAATCCATACAACTTGGCAATGTTGTAAACGCAGTTACCGGTAAGAGCAGGCGACGTACATTCCGCATGCAAAGCTTTAAAGGTTGTGAGGTTGCTAATACGTACGAGGGTAATACAATATTTTGAATTTGGATTTAAAAATAATAAATTGTGGCACATGTATAATGCTATATAAAATCGAGTTTACAAAACAAAATAGCATTAATTTGTCCTTTATTATTAATTAAATGAATAAGGAAATGAAAACCATTAGATTTTTCTACGAAAATTGGTTTTTGAAGTGAAACTTTTTATGGGACACTAGCGTTTTGTCATGAGAGTTAACTCGTCGAGCTAACAAAACTGTTAAACTCCTTGTGAGAGAGGCGGAAAAAATTAACGAAGATCTGCACAAAGAGGAGACGCCGAGAATAGTCGTAGGGAATTGTTTATTGATGGCGATTATGTTATTCCGTTTATCAATCCCCACTTCGCTGCACGAACGATAAAGTGAGAACGCATTCGGGGGGAAAAGGATACAAAAAGCGCTTAATAATTTCTGCCGATATTGGTATAATCCAGTGCGAAATTAATATAGAAATTGTTTACCTTTAAAATTAAGGCGATAAAAACTAGGAAATTTCTTTGCATTGTGTATTTATTTGTATTATTTTGAAAAAAATATGTAATAAAACGTAACAAGAGTATTGAAATATATTGAAAAAGGAAATAAACAGGTATACTTGTCCGTACAGATAAGTTCTGTACTCATTAAAGTTTAAGCATAAACTGTGTTATCTCCTACTTTCCGCATTGAGACCAACGCGCATCGTGGGCGTGTCCACTTTCAAACTTTCAGCTATATTTGCTAACCTGTACGTAGAAGAGCAAGTAAGTCTCAGTTCATCAGAGAAAGTCGTTGTAACTAGTGTTGCTTTATTTATGGAAATATTTTTGGAGTGAAACTTTTTATGTAGTGTCTACAGAGGTTTTGGTTACGAGGTAATCTCGTAAAGGCTAACAAGTTTTGTGAAGCTCTAATTATCATTTGTACTTAAACTTAGTGAGATAAACGCAGCGCTGTTCTCCCCTTCTGTCATCACTCGACTCGATTTAAAATCAAACGAAAAACGCGGGTTCGATACCCCCATGGGCGGCCAGAACTTTTCTTAGGTATTAAAAAGGAAGGATACGTAATATGCATTCAAATTTCTTAAAAAGAATATTTACTTTTGTTTGTCTTTTATTGTAAATAGTTTTTTATAGTCTATCCGAAAAATTATTGTTTTTATTTTGGAAATAATTTTTGTTTTAATTTTTTTAAATTATAGTTTTTTATGTTGTTGATATTTATGAATTCTCTTTGTACACTCATTGGCGGTTATTGCGTCATAAAACATAAAAAGTTTCACTTCTGACGCTGTTAGTTTTCGACTGACGCATAAATTTTTTATTAATACGAGAATTATTTTGTAATATTTCCACAACTTGTAAAGGATTTTTACAGTCCTGCTCTGAGAGGTTATCTATTATTTTTGTACAGACATAATTATTTATTGTTTCAAAAACCATACGGGGAATTCTATAATTACCCTTTATTATTTTATGTGATGTAAATAATAAATAGATTCCAAGAGACATAAACTTTCACCTTCACTTCAAAATAATGTCTTTTAAGTGGTCCCTTCATAATACTCGTCTTTGACGTTTATTTGTATATAAATTGTAAGTCAGGTAGATTTTGTAGATAAAGCGTACAATATGATAAGGATTGCTAAACGACTTTCTAAATTTAGCAATGGCCAACATTTTTTCCTATCTGTTCGTAGTAATAGTGCAATGGTAGAAGAACTGTTATTAGATAATAAACTCTTAATCTATAAAAGTATTCTAAAACCCATCTGGACATCCGGAATTGAGCTCTCGGGGTGCAGCAAACCTTCTAACGCAAAAATCCTACAGGGCTTCCAATCAAAAACAGTTCGCATGATAACCAAGGAACGTGTCTAACGCAACATTACATAAATACCCTACATCAGTGAAGTGATAACAGCTTATAAGCCAATCAAATTAATATATTTATATACATCCAGCAAGCTGGAAATCATTTTAATAACTTTATCCGGTCCTAAATGCGTGTAATCTAAGTTAGCACCATCCCAGGAGGAGAGCTTATCGTTTGATCGCCAAAAAGTCGCCAAACGTTTACACTTTTTTTAGTTTTTTGCTTGTAGCTAGAAAACGGTGCGTCAGACATAAAATGTCATTCCATCGTCGAATGACATCTAGAAATATTAAATGCGGTATAGTGGTATAGCCATAATTTCGTAGTTCGGAGCAAAATCACATTTTGCGACTTTCCAAGGCGACGTATCTTGAAAACAGATACTCCTATAGAAAAACCCCATGGAATAAAAGTTGTAGAGACTAAAATCTTACGTTATAGAGATACAGTAGAACTCCAATTATCCGAACTCCAACTATCCGTATCGCCAATTATCCGGATCGCATACGACTCTGAAAAACACGCTCAGACTCAGACCGTTCAAATCAGATCCTCGCAAAAAATAAACAGTGGAACAATAAGAAGCTAAGTGCCTTTATTTTTTTTTTGTAGATTTGATGTTCCAACTCTGCAGTTTGTATAAATCGAATTTTTCATTCAACAAGTTTTCGTAAAATCAATTCAATAAATTTGCATCACTTAGTTTTTAAGATGACCATATTGGTTTTTGTGACAAACTTACTATAATTACATTTTAGTAAATAGTATACTAACCAATACTAATTACTTATATATATATATATATATATATTCTGATTAAAATCTGTTTATTATCATCTCATTGTAAATCAAGATTAGTGCATTGTATTAAAATTTGTATAGTAACTTGTTTCTTTTCTTAACTTCCTAGATCACTGATATTATACACACTGCTAAAACTAAATCAATTATTTACACAGTGAATGCCTAGGCATGAGCAGGCTATCTTTATTATATTGTTTCTAGGTTCAACTAAACAATAAAAAACCTAGTGGCGCTCAACTCATATCTTATCTTTGTTTGAAAACAAATTATTTGCTACTGTTTTGTGTCTAGGTTCGGCGATACTCACACCTAACGTTAAAATTTGTTAATCTCTGTAACGAATGAGTTTTATGTTAATGAACCGATGAGCTAGGTAATTTGCCAACATCTTCATAAACAAATTGTTGATTTGTAGCATATTTTTGCTGACCAAGTTTGGAAGTGGTGGTAGCATGACCTCAACACCAAACCTGGAAGAAGTCAAGGCTAAAGAGGAGCAGAAACGCTTAGTGTTTGGGCGACGAGCAAAACGAAACCAAGCTAATCAGTGCTTTTCTGCTTGCATATTGCTGAAAACATTGTTGTATAAACAATATTGTTATGGTTATAACATGCAACAATATGGTCAAGAAATTGAGTATTCAGTTTCTGCGTTTAAAGCAAGAATGGTTCATGGTTATGTCAATAGCAATGTTATTGCCGGTAGCGTGAATTTAACTACTGGCAACACTGTATTTCGGCATTCCATAAGAAAATAGAAGATTCTTATTTTGATTTTAACCTATAAATTCGAGAAGTATTATGATTTGATATAATTGTTTTAGTTTGTTGAACCAGAATTTCAAAAAAATATGTCGCGTAGTCATAAAACAAATAAAGCACAAATGGAGTTATTAATTAATTATTTAGAAGACAATAAAATATTAATTACTGGGAAATGTCATCCTTTAAATGTAGGAGAAGTCGATTATAAATGGGAAGAACTAACCAATATGTTGAATATGATGGAAAACGGTGCAAGAAAAAATAAAAAACAGTGGAAAACTGTAAGTATTAATTCCTAACTAATATATTATATTCGAGTATAATTCAAATCAATCATCTTATCAAACTTTTCCTTTCATATTCTAGTTTTTATATGAATGGAAATCAAAAATAAAAAGAAAATGTCGTAACAATACTAAATCAACCCAGTAAACAGGAGGTGCTGGATACACATGTGTGGAATTGAATGATTTGGTAAATCGACTCATGTCAGTTTTTGGGTAGGTGCATGTTATAGGATGTCCTGGCACTCCACAGGAGGTTGATCCAGATGATGCTGAACCCATCGTAAAACAAGTAGACCTTGCTGAATCACCACTTCCTGATTACATTTCATTTGCAGATGAAGAGGAAACTGAAATAATAGATATGGTTGTGGAAGATTATCCAGCCAGTAAAGTAGAAGAATTGAATGAGACAAAAAAACAGGTATAGTTGTTATCATAAAGATATTTACTATTTTTTTTAGGTGTAAATAGAAAAGTTCTTAGACCAAATAGGAAAAAAAGATTGATTTCTAGTAATGCTACCAAATTAGGTAGTGCAGCTGAAAAATACAGCCAGAGTACAGAGCAATTGGCTCTGGCTATTAAAGAAATGGCACATGCCGTTTCTCATTTGGCCGAAGCATTTTCACAAATCACCGATGCAATATCACTTCACAGTGTATCTAAAGCTGATTGATAGACTGATTTTTTGTTAGGAGTATATTTGTTTTGTTTCTTTAAAATATAACTTTATTTTGTTGTCAATATATTTAACAGTGAAACTAATACGAGTATATTTATTCAAATATTTCCTGTATTTGGCCCACTAGTTGTCCTCTAATGAATCGTACTTCAGTGAGTTCATCAATATCTAAAAAATATATAATAAATATTCAAGAGAATATACTTATTGGAATTTTTGTGATACAAAATTTTAAAGAGGAATTAATTCAGCAATCATACCATCATTGATTATATTTGCTTCATTATCAACATGATCAGGTGCATTATGGTCATCATCATCATTAAGTGTGTGTGTGTTTCCTACAGATATTATGCAAAACTGCACCAAAACATATAATTTGAGCTGCCTGTATATGGCTGTAGTGGAGGACTCTATCTTTATGGAGGCATCTGAAGCGTGCTTTTAAAACACCAAACCCCCTTTCACCAGTATTTCTAGCCTGGCGATGCATATGATTGTAAATCTCTTCTGGGCTATTTGGTTGAGGATTAAGAAATGGTGTCATCAACCAAGGCTGTATAGGATATCCAGAATCTCCTAGAAGATAACAATTCCTTCTGCCCTCCATATATTTTCTTTTCATATGACGCTGAGTTGTTGATACACTCCAAATAGCTACATCGTGGGTGGCTCCTGGATATTGTACATCAATATTAGTTATTATTAAGTTTGCATCAATTATATGAAGAATAATACATATGTTAGTTACATATTTGATGGTGCACCACAGGCATTTAAAAGTACTTACAGCTTGAACATTTATACTATGAAACCCTTTCCTGTTGATATATGCAATGGCCGGATGAACAGGGTCATTAGTTTTTGGAGAGACTATTACAATGTGGGCACAATCTATTGCTCCTATTGCACCAGGAAAGTGCAAATTTGCATTAATGAACCTACAATTGAAATTAATAATTTTTTGTTTACATATATGAACTAATAACTCACCCTTGCTCAGTCTCTCTGACTTCATCAGCAGTAGAAGGGAATTTAACATATCGTGGTAACAAATACGTTGAAATAAGAAGGCTGACTTTATTTATGGCTCTGCTTATAGCAGGTTGACTCATTCCAATATATAGATCTTCGACAACAACGGTTTGGTAGCTACCATGGCCAAAGCAAAGAATACTTGCAAAAACCTCTATAAATAATATTCAGTTGAAGCTTGGGAAAGTTCATTGAGATTTTGAGAACAAAATTTTTTAAACTTACCTGTAAGGGAAAAGGGATACGATCTCTTCTGGTAGGTTCATCAACAAATTCCATCAATTCTTCTATTAAATTGAAGGTTGCAAACTTATTTAGCCGAAATAATTTTATAAATTTTTCATTTGGTAATTCAAAGGGACTGTTACCCCTTTAATAGTTTCTCTACAAATTATTTATATATAAGTAAACTTATCAAAATAATATTCATCCCCAATTCACCTATTTTCAATATTCTCAAATTCCTGAAAAAAATAATAATGGAAATACAATGGATTTATTGCCATTTTTAAAAAGCTTGTTATGCATTTAGCAAGTACAAAAATGAGGTTGCTGAGATAACAAGGTAAATAACAAGATATATTTAAAATTGACAGGTCATATGTTGCTTATCATGATGATCAGAATACCACTTTTTGGAATATTGCTATGATAGCGATATATTTTCTATAACAATATTGCTATTTGCGAACAGAATAGCAATGAATGTCAAGCTGTGGGACGATGAAGATGAACTAGAAACCCAAGATCCATTTGCTGGGATTGAAGATAATGAGGAAGATGCTGCATTTATTTATTGCAACAGCCTTTATTCCAAGTCGAAACCGGGCGAGCATTAGATGCGGTATCAAAAATGTAAGAAATGGAGTCACGCCAAATGCGCTCGTGTGTGCCCCCGAACAAAATTATTCCCTTGCGCACTTTGCGATTGATTTTGGTTTTGTTTTTTGTTAAATCTTGGATTTTTCTACGTTTAGCTGGGTATGTTTTCCCTTTTATTTTTGATTAAGTTACCTTTATTTTTGTTTTAAAAATTAAACTATTTTGTAATGCTTTTTCCTTTTTTTTATTTTCCACCTTTTATGTAGAAAAACTACCTATGTCATTTCACTCTAGTATTAGCCTAAAATGACATACTGCACAGTTTTTATCATTTTGGGTGGCATTTTTACAAAACGTAAAAGTTTGCGGTTTTGTGCCTTTAATAGCTAGAGTCATAGACTAAGGAAGCCATTAAACTCCAAAGGGATGCTTGAATGTTTGTTTCTCAAGTGTTGTTGCAGTTTTTGCTTAGGTTGTGTCATTTTAGGCCAGTTTCCTCTATTATCTGTGACACGTACCTACTATTTTCTTGCTTTGCTTATTCTTATGACGAAAGCTAGAGATTCTTGAGCAAGTTGAGAAAAAAGTATTTTAAAATCATGAATTTGGTTCCTGTTCGTATTCCAAATTATTTTTATTACAAAAAGCTTAATAATTTTTGAGTAGATGAAGATTATTGTGAAAAGTTATAAACGTTTTTCAAATAATAGATAATTCTGTTTATTTGGAACACAAAAGGCAATAATGCAATACAAAATATCATAATTTTCCGATTCTATGTTATCGTATCTGGCTCTGTTCTAAAGTCTTCTCCACTTGTAGTAACCTCTTTTCCAGGACCCTTGTGTATATTTTCATCTATAGTTTTTGCAGTCTCCGCTATTTCCATTTTTGTTTAAATTAACTCTTTTTTCAAAACATTCAGAATAAAGGTTATGTTTCATATTTATCATACTGAAAACCTCTAATTCTTATTTCTTAAAAGAATTGTTAATAGGAAATCAGAAATAAACATAAACATTTATCATTCAAAAATAAACTACTGATTAAACTACCACAATACCTTCAAAATTATTGTAATAGTTAGAGCAGTTGGTAACATCATTTTGTAGTGCTTTGTATTCTGCTTCACAAATTTGCTATGAGTTTACGTCGTCGAGGAAATTTAGTAATTACCAATTTAAATCAGTAACTAGTCACAGTCCAGAGATATTTGCATCTAGTTCAACTCCCCTTTCAAAAGTTCAACCCTACTCTGACAGCGTCGGGTGTATGAGAGAGAGAAAAAAAGGAATATTCAAAATTATTTCCTCGGCTGCATCAAGGAAAACGTTAGTTGGAAACTCTGTGTAACAGTATAAAGGAAACAACATACGAATACTTATGGTTTTTTTAGAAGACATCGATATCAAACAACCCACTAAACAAGAAACATAACAAGTCTTTTTTGTGATGTTCTTTTTAGAGACTTTTCGTGATGTTTATTTAAAACGTTAATAAGATATCTCCTAGATGTCCTAATTTTATTACCAACTCTATTAACATCCATGTCATGTAAATAAAACATATTTTTTATGTACACAATAATACTTGAATTCGCAGTTACATACACATCCTATGAACTTCTTTTTAGCAACTTCCTATAAGAAACATTCATACGATATTAATTTGTATACTTCTCACTAATATCACATACAGAACGTTACTGTAATATTACAAATTAACATATTTCTAAGATGATCACATGTTGTAG
This sequence comes from Galeruca laticollis, assembly GCA_963921935.1. NCBI lineage: Eukaryota > Metazoa > Arthropoda > Insecta > Coleoptera > Chrysomelidae > Galeruca > Galeruca laticollis. The sequence goes on from OY998178.1 coordinate 53,389,412, forward strand.
TTACTTTCACATCTTTCGAAACAATTTTTAGTAAGTTCGTGTGATTACGTCTGAATGATGTTGATTCATAAAACTCTCAGTAATATAATATCTCCTATTAAACATCACATAAACATAAAAAAAAAAAACAGAAGAGGAACTGACGAACGAACATTATCTGTGTAAACAAATGACAAGCATGAAATAGCGGATGGTTTTCAGTTTTGTGTTATATTTTATTGGCAGAAAGCACATTTTTTGCAAGTATTTAAATAAAGTGGTCTTCATTTTCGTTAGTTCCTACTTAGCTTCAGTTTCTATGATTCGTTATAATTATTATTATAATGGACGAACAACAGCTGTTATCGGTAAGTACCTATTCCAAAATCATAATTATTAAAACTTAATACTCATTCAAGACTTTAATCGGCTATTGTACATTGAAATTCCAGGTGGCGGAATTGTACACTAACATTATATAATAGAGTTTACAAAATAAGGGTTTTTAGTTAGTATGTAAGTATATTTTAAAAACGATTCACAATATTTTAAATCCTAGATATGCATTATACCACACAAAGAACTTAATATTGCAATAGGGTAGATATTATTATTAATAATAAAACATGCTCATATGTTGGCAGAGATTTGAATCTAGAAGAAAATATTTTCAATGTTCAAGATGTTTCAGAAGCTACTTACATAAATAAAATAAAAAACAAATAGTTGGTAATTATGTAAAGAAAGGGGAATAACTATTTCAGATAGTCTGATACACACATTGTATTAAACAGTACAAAAAATATTGAATCGAGTATCTCTAGTTCTAGTTTTTGTCGTAGCAGTCATAGCCATCAATATAGTATTGCAGGTTTAGAAAATTTTATCATTAATACCAACAATTCTTGTGAATAATTAGAGACTGTTTAACACTTTAAAAACAAAAATTTCAGTTAAAAAGCTCATTTCCATTTGAAAATACACTGTATACAATAAAAAAGCTGTATTTGTCCCTTACAATGGTACCTATATTAATCTAGTTAAATAATATGTAACTTATGGCACTGAATGCTACAGTTTACAAACAGAATTCAATTATTTATTATTGTAGAAAAACAGCTATTGGATACTCAATTGGATCAAATTAATTATAAACTCATTTAACTTGATAATGTGTCCATATCTCTTCTTCATAAGTAGTTTTTTTTTTTGTATACAGTGTATTAATATTGCTTAGTTTTCATTAAGTTACAATTCCACGATGCTAATATACAATATGTTCCAGGATGAAAATAACAAGATGGGAATAGTATATTATTTTATGCAGAAAAGAAGTATGAATTTTCATGGCACACCTGAATTAACCTGCGAAACGGAGTGAGGCATGTAATAGAAGGTAAATCATGAAAAGTAAATTCTCGAAATAAAATATGTTGTTATTCCTTTGAACAACCCCGCATGTATCTTGTCGAAAATCGGTCCCAGTCAATTGGCCGAAAATCAAGTTTGATGTAGTTTATGATGATCGATCAAAGGTCTCCATGGGCACAATTTGATCTAGAGTAATTGTTTAATTAGCTGCTGTTTAGAACACCTTTAAATGTTTCACACATAAGGATTTTGAAGTGTACGTTATGGAATGGTTGAGGCACTCGAAACAGCGACTCTTGCGTAAGAAAAAGTAATCGTAAGTAAACGATAGAATTTTCTTTAATCAGATTGGATTTAAGTTGATTTAATGTAATGTTTCATAAAATCTTTATGGTGTAAAATTTTTATTAGTTTTAATATTATTAAAAAACTATTCTAATAAATTTTCTGTAAACTAGCTGTAATGTATGTGTATCCGTTAAACTTTATTAATTCAGTTTCAAAGCATGTTACATTATGGCAACTACAGATTAATATAGTTTCCACTTTCCACACTTGTTATGTAATATGCTAACACAATTTTTTTTAGGTTGGATTCCTGGACAAGATATTTTTTTTCTAATTTTGTACCTGTTTTTTCAAATTTACTGTACTATTCAATAAAAGTGAATAAACGTTTCAAATCCTTTATTACTGTTTTTGCTATTTCATTTTAAATGTACAGGGTGAACAACTAAGAACGACTGTAGGCCACATCACAGAAAAGAATCATGGTACAACTTTCAAAAAATTACCTTTAGGTAAGTGATACTGAAAAATTGCTGGAAAATATTTTGCAGTCCCTAAAATATCCGCTAGGGGTGGAATGAACACTCGAAAACATAATACTCCACAAAAACATACTAAAGGTGTCCTAAAAATACAATTTTCGAAATCTTGAAGAGATTATGAAAAAATTTAATTTTTTGCCATTATTCTTCAAATAATGGGTGGGGAAGGTTCAAACTTATGAAAAAATGTATAATTTTTTCGTTTTATAACCGATATTAATGATTTTAGCTGCATTTAAAAGAGTTTTTCTGTTTAATAAGGTTGATAACAAAATTAGATAATTTTGTATCCACTCGGAAATTTCAAATGTAAATTGAAGCATTTTTTAAATTTTTATATCTGATTTTTCATCAGAATTCAAAAAATGTCTCATTACATTTGAAATTTCCGAGAAAATGGGAAGATTGTCGACTTTTTCATATAGCGTTGACAAAATTGTTCAATTTTGTTACTTTTGTTAAGCATATCTTATTAAAGAGGAAAAATTCTTTTAAATGACGACAAAAATATTGATATCGATTAAAAAGCAAAAAAGTGTCACGACATTTGTTTTTCTAGGTTGAACCTTCCCCCACCCCTTATTTGAAGAATTAGGACAAAAAGTCCCTAACTACATTTTTTCATAATCTCCTCAATATATCAAAAATTGTATTTCTAGGATATCTTTAGTATGTCTTTTTTGGAGATTATTACAGTATTATGTGTTCAAGTGTTCATTCCACCCCATAGCATATATTTTAGGAATCCAAAAATATTTTCCAGCGATTTTTCAGGGTCATTTTACTGAAGGTATTTTTTTAAAGTTGTACCATGATTATTTTTTGAAATATGGCCGACAGCCGGCGTTCTTAGTTGTTCACCCTGTATTTGCTGATTAGGCACAGAAACATCTATGTCATCTGGAATGTTTGAGGTATGTTATTTAGAGGTTTAAGTAATGTCCATACAACATCTAAGAGAATACACTGTATTGTTTTTGATATGTCGCATTTAGATCATTGATAAGATGTTATTTTTAGACATTGCATTAACATCGACAAGATGTTAAAAGGCATTTCAGAATGTAACAGAAATGTTGTTTTTAGTTCGTTATAAAGACTTCCTTTTGAGGAAGTTCTAGTAACATCACAGTAATGTAAAAAGGCAGCGCATTAAAATCGCTGAGAAGTTAAGTTGAAACATCACAAAAGTTAACAGCCACAAGCTGGGCATAAGCGGTTGTATAGATGTGCATGTGATGAAAACAAGAGGAAAAAAAGGAAGAAGATTAACACAATGTGATGTTGAATTAACATAACTGTAATATTTATTTGCATAGTGGGAATATTTTATATCCATTGCTGAACGTACACTTTTTCAAACATCTTTTGTAAAGTAAATATATTCTCATTCCTCTTGATCTGTTAATCCCTGTATTGAAAAAAACGAGAAAAAGAGTGCTCAACAATAGTTGGCCCCATTTATGAACCAATAGAGGTGAATATTGAGGATCAAGAAGAAGACATTTGGAACGTAGATTTTGAAGGCCGAGAAGCATCAGAAGCCTTACTAAATTTATTTAAATACACATGTTACTTGAAGAATATCTAAAAAAGACCGATTTTATAATACACATAAACGTAATACAATTGTATAATGGTACTTAGCTAGCTTTCAACTGTCACTGTCATGGCGCTGTGATCTTAACCCAAGTTGTCTATAATAAGTCACTTTTCTACCTTGGCGCATAATTACTATTTCTAATCATCTATCTAATGCAATTTTAAAAGATATAATATTAAATAAAAGCAATCGTTTTTGGTTTATCTAACATAACATTTATTAAAATTACCCAATAGAGTACAGTAACTGTTATATTAACTAATACGATGATTATAAAAGTGGCGACCATTTTGAATTTGACTTTTATGGGCTTTCCCATGATCGAATTTTGTCCGATTTTGAATATGTTGAAAGGCAAGATTTGATGAGTTGAATGCCACTTCAATCACTAGTGTAGCAATTTTGCCCAGGTTGAAGGGTAGGGGAGACTCGGACAGCCCCGATCACCTAAATTTAAGTTATTATAAAACATTTTAAATCTAATTGGATGCGGTTGATTTTTTATGTACAGTTAAATTCATATATTAGGCGTAGGTATTTAGAAAGATAAATTTCAATTAATGACGCAAAAAATTAAAAAATCCCAACTTGCAAAAAATCGGTTTTGCCCAGTATTCCTGGGTAAAACCGATCATGCGTTACGGCAAAATCGAACAGGAGTTACTAAATAATGTAAAATATTTTTTCTATGAATAAAATGAGAAATAAACTTCAAAAAATGCATTAACAAAAAACTTAAGTTTAACAGTAGTTTTTTATATTTATTTGTACGTTAATTATTCAGAAACGCTTCAAAAAAAGCTGCAAAAAAATTATTAAAGAAAAAAACTCGGGTTACATAAAAAATGTTTTTTAAATCAATAATAACCTTCTAAACTTTGGTATCTACTCGTAATAAATAATTAATCATTTTTTAGATACACTTCGCCTATTTGATACAATATCATATTTGTACTTGTCACGAAAGAAAACCTCACTTTTGTAATAGGTGCATGACTTATGGGCCCATTTCCTGCAGATATTGTACTGGATCCAAACTTCCCTTGGACGAGAGTTGGAGAAGAGGCCCTCGCATTCTAAACATTTAACATCTTCTCCTGGAAATTGTTCTACAGGGGGCTTCGGATAAATTAATTTTTGATTGGTTGATTCTATATTTGGGTTCTTCTTTATTCTGACCGTTGTCTATATTTAATTTTTTTGTAACAGTAAAAACGGTAATGTCGCATTTTCGGATTCCAGTTTTTTAAATCCATAAATAACATTACTAGCGCTATTTAAGTAAGCTTCGGCAAATATTGGGCCCATGTAAAAAAAGGTTACTCTTTGGGCTGGATTTGTTTTTTGCCATTTGTCCAGCGCTCTATCAAAATATTACCCAAATGGGCCGTAAGCAGCAAAATCAAGTGGTTGGATCTTGTGGTTCGAGTGGGGAGGTACTGAGTAAAATGACCACAATATTCTTCGATGCAAAATCTGGAACCCTTAAGGATCGATGGGACACGTGATTGTCTAGGATCAGAAGACATTTGTGCCCCGCCGTTGGTCTTACACTCGCCACAAAAAACTAAAGACATTCCAAAAAAACATCATAATTAATTCAACCATTGTCCGTGATCAGCATTAATGTTTCTGGAGGTGTCCCTTCAAGACACCGGGGATTTTTCTTCTTTCGAGGAAAAATTAAGGCTGGAGGAATAAATTTTCCGGTAGCTAAACAACAAAATAACGATGTTACCAAAATGCCACATTCAAATAATGAAATTGAGCCAACCTGTTTTTTGCATTTTACAGATATATATATATATATATATATATATATATATATATATATATATATATATAAAAAGATGTAGGAATATCGCGTGATATGTTAACAACAACAACAAAGAGAATCATGGGTAATTCACGCAAAGTAAAGGGCTACTGAAATAGAGTGGTAACCGTGGACATGCATGTTTCTGGCTCATGCATGTCCACGGTTACCACTCTATTTCAGTAGCCCATTACTTTGCGTGAGTTACCCATGATTCTCTTTGTTGTTGTTATATATATATATATATATATATATATATATATATATTTTGGCCATAGTAATACGGTGTTTCTCCAGGACATGTTTAAAAGTTTTAAAAAATAATTCGTCTTGGCGTCTGTCAAATCCACAAGCTTGTGGAGTCCATAAGCTTAGCTCTTTATTTCGCAGCATAAAATTGAATTATAACTGTTTACACTCGTGATTGTTTCCAAATGGATGGCGAATATTTTTACCTCCGCAAACTGAAAAACCAGTTGAGAGAAATCTCTTTTAGTTAATCCGTAAAATCTTTTATCTCTTAGATATTTCACAAGCCCCTTTAGAATATCTTCCCAACTTTTCTTTGAAGAATTAATTCTCTTATGATCCCAAAGGGTGGAACACGGTATGTCGAATACCTTTGAGGCCTTTCTGATAGATATTTTTCCTTCGTTTATTTCTCCTTATGCTAAGACATGGTTTCTTCACTCCATGTTCCACCTCTGGAAGAATTTCGGTGATACTTGTACCATCTTAGATCCTGCATCATTGTGAAAATGCAGACCTCCTAATTACATTCAGTGTTATTAAATAGGTATAAAACAGGTGATACATAGGTTGGTATAACCTACAAACCACATTTTTGTAGTCAGGGCAAAACTGGGGGAAAGTTTTCAAATAGTAGGCGACACTGACTACTGGCTCTGATAGATGAATTTCTTCTTCAAAGCGTAGGCATTGATTGCCCAAATCTATCATTTCTGCGTAATCTTTTTGCATTTATGGTCCCAAAACGTGTTATTCTTTCGCTATTCAAAAGTACACAACTACAAACATCTTGGGGATCAGATCTATTTAGAAGATAATTTCACAATCATTAAAAGAAGACCTTTTTACAAAAAAAATATTGGATGCTACAACAATTAAATAAGAACCTATAAGAGCTAATCGTCGACATTAAGTTACATCTACAACTACCTAAGTAAACAAAAATATTCTTCTTTCCCGTCCTTTCGGTAGTTGATTTTGTCTTTCCTTACATTTGGCTCTTTAGATCCAACTATCTACTGAGATGTAGAATTAGAGAAATTGTGTTAATTCCCCAGATTCCATTGATACCAAGTTCCATTCCAATTCAAAGGAATATCCAATAAAATTGGCATTTTCAGTAACTATTAACGAATCACAAGGTAAGCTGTTCAATGATGCGGGCTAAGACCTCAGCGTGCTTTTCCCCCTCATGTGTAACTTCCTATCAAATTTTTTTCGTATTGTTGATGCAGCTGCAAACATTATTCTTCTTGATCCCCTAGCAGAAAGTACGGTCTTTTCGGCCGCATTTCACTCTAGAAACAGCGGTTTTACACGACTCTTTAAACACTAGTGTTTAAAATGAGAAAAGTCACATCTCGTTTATCTTTGGTTTTTTAAACGTCACATCAAGTATATCTTTTGCGGTATGTTAAATTTCGTGTTCCGTGATAGTTTTGTAAACATAATACAAAGAGGGCGCAACCAATAACCAGATAAATATTACATTAATTTTCTCGTTGTGAATGCAAGATTTCAATGACGTTCCGAGTTTAATTTTTCTAAGCACTAATTGTAATTGCATTTTGAATGAAGCCACAATTTGAAATTTAAAAGTGACAGTCGTCATTTATAATAGGGTGCCCTCTAGTGTTATTTATTTCCCATTTATTGTAAGTTTTAAAACTTAGGACTTGTTATATGACATATAAACTTAGAGTAATCCTCGTATAAGTACAATTATTGATTTGTAAAAATAATTTTTACATTTTTTATAACATTTCTTATAAACAATAGGAAATTATGTTTTTGTCAAAAATTTAAGTTTGGCAAACAGCAAAAATTAATTTGTTATTGTGTTGATTTTCACAACCGCACCAATTTGGTAATAAAACGTTTTGAGATTAGAATTTTAAAATGGCATTAAAATGGCTTCAACACCAACGGATGCTGCAGGAGTCGTGGCTTTAGTGCAAGATGATCGTAGCCAATATTATGCGGCCGAGGCCGAAGTACCATTGTGCTGTTCAAAGAGCCACTCAGCGGTTCAGTCAAACTGGGAACTACACTAGAAGACCATGATTAGACCATCCACGATGATCGATTTTTAGTTTCTTCATGTTTAAGAAATAGGCATCTTCAGTTGAGCGACAAATCGCCTGAACGAAGTGAGAAATGTGTATGTAAGTAGGTGGACAGTTCGTCGTCGACTAAATGAAGCTAATTTATCATCCAGAAAACTAGCCTTATCTCGACTGCTATTCGTGAAACATCGCAGAACTCGACTTTCTTTTGCAAGGGAACACGAAAGCTGGAATTACACAGATTGGAGTAACGTTTTGCTCTCGTCTGAGTCCAGGTTTTGTTTGAGGTCACCAAAACGTCGCAGAAGATTCTGGAGAAAACAAGGAGAAAGATTTGCCTAATGCAATATTGCTGAAAGAATAAGCTATCGAGGAGGCTCAGTTATGGTTTGGGCTGGAATAAGTTTCGAGGCCCGTACTGACTTGGCTCTTGTGGATGGAGGTTCTATAACGGGAGCAAGATACATAACAACCATTGTAGATGAGCAGGTGGTACCTTTTGCGCCATTCATAGGGCCCAATTTTGCTTTTGTAGAGGATAACGTGCGTCCCTACCGGGCTAGTATCGCCAATTAATATTTAGAAGAGGTTGGGTTTGTCCGTATGAATTGGCCAGCTTCCAATGCCGACCTCAATCCAATCGAACATTTATGGGGCACGCTGGGAAGGTGGATTCGGGTTTGGGTACCCCGTGACTTGTTGTTCAGAATTGAATTACCACAAAACCCAGACGTATTCAGGCTGCTATAGGGGCCCGAGGAGGAAATACTAGTTTTTAGTAACATATAACATAATCATCATTTTGTTATAACTGTTTTTTTATTAACGAAGTACTTGTGTGTATTATGTTTTTATAAATACACAATTTTTTTGCAAAAACTGTGACTGTGTGTTTCTTATTTACATTTAATATTCCTCCTTAAATTTATGCCCGATTTAAAAGTGATAACTCCAAAAATGTTTCTTCTCTATAAAATATGCGTGGATCCAATTTTTTGCACCTGAGTGTATATTTTCAACACATTTTCCAAATAATCCTTATAGTCTAAGATACGTATATAGGTCGACCTTCACCCATCGGACAACCACATGAGTATGCTGTTATATCAATTATTATTTGTATTAAAAGGTATTGCAAGTAGGTTGCCTAAAAAAATTCGATCAATGATATTTTAAATTAAAAATTTAGTTATTACCTATTTTTTATAATTTTCACTTACTTGTTAACTCATAAAATACGATGGCAATGAAAAGTGCACAGATTGAAGAACATGCAAACGTAGGGTTGCTTACTTTTATATGGTCAGAAATGTTAGGTTGCCAGGTATGAACAGGTAACTCAACTTAGTAGTTTTCAACCATCTGACAACCAATGAATATATACATAATAATAAAGATAATTTAATTGTGAACACAATGGTATAAGGTTGCCTACACAAAACCAGTCACAAAACACGGTTGCCGGGCTTTGAAGTTGCGTAAAATCGTAAATACCGAGGCGTCCCACAAAGACGTTAAGTGTGTACTGTTCTGTATGGTAGAGTGAAACAGAACTATACGAGCTACACGTGCGTCGCATCAGAGAGCATATGCTGTTGGTCTGTGCGATACATATGGATTATGCGGACCTATCTTGGAAACACGCAGCAGTATAATATTCATTCTCAAGTAGACAAACGTGCTTTGTTATTTTGTGGTATATTTGTTGAATACTACCAAAACTGATATCTACGGATATCAGTAAAACTTTGCGCCATGTACACGTCTCAAGTGACTCTAGAAAGAATAAAATTCCATTTAATAAACAATTAAAATCACAAAAAATTTTGAAATCACGTGAAATACCATGTTGTATATTAAATTTATCCACCTTTTTCTATTTTCAATTGATACTTACAAAGAAACATTCCTCCAAATAATTCTCAATTTATTGACTGAAATTTATTCAGATAAAATTTTTATATATACATAGTTATTATCCAACTAATTTTAAGCTGATCTAAAAAATCATTTGGCAAGAAAAAAAATGTATAAGACTTGGCCCTATGTTTGGTATAAGGCTGCAAAAATTGGGCCAAGTCTTATAAATTTTTTTTCTTGCCAAATGATTTTTTAGATCAGCTTAAAATTAGTTGGAAAATAACTAAGTATATATAAAAAATTTATCTGAATAAATTTCAGTCAATAAATTGAGAATTATTTGGAAGAATGTTTCTTTGTAAGTATCAATTGAAAATAGAAAAAGGTGGAAAAATTTAATATACAACATGGTATTTTACGTGATTTCAAAAATTTTTGTGATTTTAATTTAATTAGGTATTTGAATTGTTTATTAAATGAAATTTTATCCTTTCTAGAGTCACTTGAGACGTGTACATGGCGCAAAGTTTCACTGATATCCGTAGATATCAGTTTTGGTAGTATTTCAATTATTTTTGTAGTTTAATCTTTTAATTTGTTCTATTGTTCATTTAGTTTCATTTCTTCAACGTGTGACAAGATTATAGTTTTTAATCGAAAATATTTTTTTTCTAAGACTAGACTATCTACAAAATATTTTCTTCACTTGTTTAAATATTGTTTTTCACGCCCACAAAATAGCATCAGGGTCCAGAATCTTAATAAAAGCCTCTGATACAGACGTTTTATTATTCTACTTGGTAATATACACAAAATTTTACATTCATTAATTGTTCTACAAAAGTCAGCAACATAAAAAACAAAATATAAGCACCTGGACTGTATAAACTGCACTGATTTGGCTTTGAAGCTGGGTCCTAAATTATGCCAAAGTCTACCAGCTTTTCATGCATATACTGGGTGTGATTACACACCAGCTTTTTATAATAAAGGAAAGATAAAGCCATTTAAATTATTTTCGCAAAATGAAAGCTACCAAAGCACTTTTACGTATGTCCTTAAAAGATGAAGCCGACATTTTTATAAGAGAAAAAATGGACATAGTACAAGAGTTTACTTCTGCTATGTATGGAATTGAACACTGCACTAGTATAAATGAAGCCAGGTATCGTATTTTTATGAAAACATATGCAGCAAATGCAACAGAATCTAATTGCATAAAACTTAGTCCTGACAATTATGGTTGGATTCTCTAGGATTACTTTCAGCCTGTTGGATTTATTGGAGATCAAACACTATTAAGTGTAGAGGATATAGTACAAATGAATTATGAAGAAGAAAATGAAGCAGAAAATGAAGAAGAATTATCAGAATCAGAAAATTCTTTACATGAATCTGATGTAGAATATTAATGTTTAATATAAATATACTTCTAACTGCTTATTTTTTTATTGTAACTATTGTTGCAATAAAATTTCTATTTAAAAATTATGACATATTTGTTTACTGTCCATGATAATGAACGGATGATCAATAAACAAGATTTTCTTATTTTTAAAATGAATTAAAAGAATGCCGAAATTATTTTAATATAATGCATGAACATTGATTATTGAAATATAATTTTAATTGTTTCAATATAATAAAAAGATATTATTTTAAAATAATTAAAAGTGGTCAAAATATAAAAACGAATGCGCACAACGCGTGCTTTTACTACTATGCAGCTCGTATAGTTCTGTTCCACTCTACCACACAGAACAGTACACACTTAACGTCTTTGTCGGACGCCTCGGTATTTACGATTTTACGCAACTTTAAAGCCCGGCAACCGTGTTTTGTGACTGGTTTTTTGTAGGCAACCTTATACCATTGTGTTCACAATAAAATTATCTTTATTATTATTTATATATTTATTGGTTGTCAGATGGTTGTAAACTACTAAGTTGAGTTACCTGTTCATACCTGGCAACCTAACATTTCTGACCATATAATAGTAAGCAACCCTACGTTTGCAAGTTCTTCAATCTGTGTACTTTTCATTGCCATCGTATTTTATGAGTTAACAAGTAAGTGAAAATTATAAAAAATAGGTAAAAACTAAATTTTTAATTTAAAATATCCTTGACCGAATTTTTTTAGGCAACCTACTTGCAATACCTTTTAATACAAATAATAATTGATATAAAAGCATACTCATGTGGTTGTCCGATGGGTGAAAGTCGACCTATATACGTATCTCCTACTATTAGGAGCTTGTACTACTCTGTTATCAGCCATATTGAAAACTACTTATTAAAAGAACGAAATTAAATCTGAAATTAACCTCCTTGCTATTTAAATGAACACCACTGTCTCTGGATGGCTAATTTACATTTAGCAATGGACTTTTCTGATAAACTCTTCAACGCAGTCCTTCATACGGCTGAAACCTCTCCTTTTGTGTAGTCAACTTCATTGAAGCTTAATTTCCTTCTTTGACAACTCGAGTGAAAAAGTGTCTCGCAAAAGAGATTGCGGCTAACATGCAGGTTGATGAAAAAACCGTTAGATAACTTTATTAAGTTCCAGCTTCTATCTACCTCGGTTGATAAAATACGTCCGAATTCAACTAATTAAAACTAACTTGATCAAGCTAATTAAAAAAAATTTGAAATTTAACTTAATACCAGACTTTTTTATGAAATTTCAACAAAATAGCTGATATCTATGTAAAGTTTCATAAACGATAACTAATAATTAACATTATAGATAATAATAACACAAAACTATAAATATTTGAATTCATTAAAAGTTGTAAATACATTAGAAATTGTTACGAATTGTAATTTTATAAACTGACTTTATAAAGTCCACTCCTCCCGCTGGTCGGTCCATTATATATTAGTGCCTTTTTTACTAGATAATTCTAGATTGCGGCTTACACAAAAACAATTGGCTCTCTGGAATATTCTTTTATTTTCGGGATAATTTTCAAATGCCGGCTCAATTCTTGAAAGATCTTCGGAGAGCCTGTCTATAAAAACAGTCACAAAAAATCCCAATAGACCCTCTCAGAATTCGGTGTACTCCGTTAACATAAGGTTACAGTACCGAACTTAGTATCTACTTCGGTGAGCGAGTTCGTAACATTACCCCCTCCTTAAAAGGAAGTTCCTCCTGGAACTTTTGTGTGGCCGAGACTGGATGTTTGAATCGGCAACTGGCCCATTTCTACACTTTCCGATCTTATATAAATAACAGGGCACCGTCTTCATCGGATACTGATAACGGGGGTTGTAGCTGCAAATTAATATCTGGACACCGGTATCTTGAAAGATCACCTCTACCATGTTCCGGATTACTCGCCAATCCAACCAGTTACTCGCTATCTTAGGCATAGCCAGTTTCTTCACGTTGTATTCCAACACATGGTCTCGGAGGTTTCGAAGTGCTTCCCACACATCGCGGTAGGTAGATCGATCTTGAAATTCGTTTTTAGTTACCACGTAGAACACGTACCGCGAATTGTGTTTCAGTCTCAGTGTCTTACCAGGGGCTGGACTCTTGTCTTCAAGTTTTTCTAACTGCCCGAACTTCTTTTGCAAGACGGTTGCCAACCCTCGTGCGTTCTTGATACGGGCGAGGATGTTGTATGCCATTGAATAATCTTCCGGGAGAGTGAACAAATCTTGTAACTGTTCTGAAGTGACTCCATATCTAGCTTTTCCAGTGCCTCCATACGCGCCCATAAATTCATGGAAGGTAGGGTCAGACACATCTCGAATATGGTTTACTCCTTTCTCTAGGTCATGGACTCCTTCGAATGGAGCTAGTCGATTTTGGTGAACTACTTTTGGTTTTCCGTTGGGGATCTTGCGTAAGCGATAAATAACATCATTGATCCTTTTCTTGACTAAGTATGGACCTTCCTAGGATTTTTGTAATTTTGGAGAAAATCCTTTTCTCCTCATCGGGTTGTGTAACCATACTTTGTCCCCTTCTTTAAAACCGCCAACTGTAGCCTGCATATCGTACCGACTTTTCATTCATTCGATGGCAACTTGAAGATTTGTTCGAACTAATTCTTGATTATCGTCCAGCTTTCTGCTTCTGCTGCTAGATCTTCCCCAGGCCAACAGCCAAATTCCAGGTCACAAGGAAGCCTCATTTCACGTCCAAACAGGATTTTCGCAGGTGTTTCACCCGTGTACTCATTCACGGCAGATCGATAATCCAATGCAAATAGGGAAAGATACTGGTCCCAATCTATCTGATGGGTGGAAACTACTTTGGACAGGTATTTTCCAATAGACCTGTTCATTCTCTCGACCATTTCATCTGACTATAGATGTAATGCTGTTGTCCTGGTCTTCTTCATTCCCATCTTGTCGCAAATCTCCTGGAATAGATGGCTTTCGAAATTTCTTCCCTGGACGCTGTGGAGTTCCAAGGGCACTCCATATCGCCTGATAAATTCTTTCACCGATACATATGCGACAGTTGTGGCCTCTTGATTCGGGATCGCGTAAACTTCCACCCACTTTGTGAAATAATCCATTATAACCAGAATGTATTTACCACCATTTTCTGTCGTCGGAATTGGTCCAGCGATGTCTAAAGCAATCCTTTCGAAAGGGCTTCCAACATTATATTGTTTCATGGGTGCCTTTCTCTTGCGATGTGGTCTATTACTCGTAGAACAAGTCGTACATTTCTTACACCAGTCCTTCACTTAGTCGGAGCTGTTCATCCAATAAAACCTTTCACGGACTCGCTGATGGGTTTTCTTCACTCCCAGATGACCTCCCGATGGACTGTCGTGTAACTTCTTCAGTACCTCAGCTACTCTCGCTCTCGGGATAATTAGATATCTCTTCATCTCGGAACCATCATCGTTTTCAAGGATTCTTTTCAACAGCCCTTCTTCCAGGACAAGGGAGTCCCACTGAGCCCAATACGCCTTGAGCTTCGGTGAAAATCTTGACACTTCTTGCCAGGTAGGTCGCCGATTTTCTTCCTTCCACTGCCGAATCTTCTTTAGGCAAGGATCATTCTCCTGATCTTCTCTGATCCTGGTGGGTGACCATTCCTCGTCGACTACCGTAATTCTTGAAACTGCAACTTCCTTAGATTTCGACTTGTTGCAGTGAGAATAGTTTATAGGGCATGACCGTCTAGGCAGAAAGTCGGCTTTTCGGTGATTCACATAAGCTCGATGTTCAGCCATGTCTGATTTTCCCTGTGACTGTAGTTCTTGGGTTGCAGGTGTCCTAGGACGCTTAGACGGGCTGCGTACGTGCTCTAGCTCACCACACTTCCGGCATTTGATCTTATTCGGCTTCTTGTCTGCTATACCTTTCGACAAGTTGACAATCTGGTCAAGTCTGTTATCGTCAACTTCTTCCTGCATGGTCCTACCTTTGTTGTATCCCGAAGCCATCGTGGCTGCTTCGTATTCAAGAGCAGCGGTCAATACATCTACCATGGTTTTGGAATGGGCTAATCGAAGCGTCCTCTCCATATCGTGGTCACATAAGCCGTCAATATAGGCCTGGATGCCCGAGCATTCCATCATGTTCGCTGGTGCTGATGGATAAGCAAATCGAACTAGTCGGACAATATCCAGTTCATACTCTTGAAGAGATCAGTCACGTTTCCGCCTTCGGTTTTTCAGCTGAAATCGGTACAAATGTTCTAAGTGTTCGTGACTGTATCGAATGTCAAACCTCTTGTTCACCTCCTCGAAGTCATCCGTTTCTTCCAAAGGTATCGTTTGTAGTACAACTACGGCATCTCTCCGAAGCGCGATAGTTAATTTCACTGCCTTCTCCCTATCGGACCAATTATTCACTCTAGCAGCTGCTTCAAACTGTTTTATGTAATTGGTCCACGACATTTTTCCATCGAGCGTTGGGGCCTTGATTCGAGTAAAATTGCCAATGTCTTCCAACTTAGGTAGTGTTTCTGGCTTGCAAGATTTCGTTTCCTCGGTATTCTTTTCTTCCTCTGGCGTGCCTCGCGTTTTTAAATCGGCAATCTTTCCCTCTAACTCCCTGGCTTTTACGTCTATCGTTGTCATTTTATTTTCAATGTCTGATTTTATTTTCTTGTTCATCGTTGTCATCTTAATCTCGATTTTCTTGTCCATCTTTGTCATCTTATCCTCAATATCCGATTTAGAGAAGAAATTTTATTCTCAACTTCAGCAGCAATGTCATTTTTCAACGATAAGATATAGGTAGAAATGTCATACTTCATAATGGAAATCTTCTTGTCCATATTAGTAGAAATATCGCTCTTTACAGTTGAAATCTTTTCGTCCATATTAGTAGAAGTATCGTTCTTCATAGTGGAAATATTCTCGCCCATATTAGTAGAAATTGACGAGATTAAGGTGGAAGCCTCATCATTGAATAGAAATGTTTCTGGATCCAGGCTGTCACTTACCAGTGCCACTTTAAGCCTTTCTACGAACTCACTCTTCTTACCGGACGTTTCCAACTCGCGATTTTCCAATTCTGCTCTTAGCACAGTCACTTTCAAGTCACTTAGTCTCTTGGCCATTTCTACGTAGATGTTTATTTATATTATCCCACTGCTGACGCCAATGTAATGTTTTTCTTATTTATTTAAAATAGTTCATCCTGACGGGTGGGATAAATTCATACACACGGTAGGTTCACTAACTTAATTTATTTATTCACTAAACTATTCACTAATTCACAATATATGCACTTGAACTAATTCATATAAAAACTTCACTACTACTTACTTGTTGACTTGTTTATTCCGCGAGATCATTTGATAAACTGACTTTATAAACTCAGTTTCTCCCGCTGTTCGGTCCCTTATATACTAGTGCCTTTTTTAGTAGATAATTATAGATTGCGGCTTACACAAAAACAATTGGCTATCTGGAATATTCTTTTCTTTTTGGGATATTTCTCAAATGCCGGCTCAATCTTTGAATGATCTTCGGAGAACATGTCTATAAAAACGGTCACAAAAAATCCCAATAGACCTTCTCAGAATTCGGCGCGCTCCGTTAACATAAAGTTACAGGACCGAACTTAGTATCTACTTCGGTGTGCGAGTTCGTAACAGAATGGTAAATTAAGTGATGAAACTGGCAATGTAGCGTTCGACTGGCAACATGTAAAAGCGGAATTTGGAGTAGCGCTATGTAAACGTGTGATACACCTTCAGTAATATTTTGAAATACCTAAAGTAATTTGGTTGTCCGTTGAATTGTGAAACATGTTTTTCTGGTGCGTTCTAAAAATAAGTGACATAAATTTCGAGCATGTGTGGTATCAGGTTTTGCTGCACTCTTGGGCATTGTGTAACTTTTGCATAACTTCAGAAAGCCTACGGAGACAATTGTTTGTCAATAGTCCAGGTTTTTCAGTGGCTTAAGAAATTTTCGTAAGTAAGAGAGTCAATTGAAAATGAAATACGAACCGGAAGGCAATCATCTTCAAAAAACCGATAAAAAGGTCGACATAATCCTGGATCTTGTGCCTTCAGATCACCGGCTAATAGTGAAAATGATCGGGTATACCAAATATGAAGAACAATTGGGTGTTAAATCACGATAATGTGACACAGCACTTTCAATGAACGAGTTTTTGGCCAGTAAAAACATTCCTGTTGCAAATCAACTTCCAATTTCGCCTGAATTGAGTCCTTGTGACGTTTTCCTCTTTCCGAGATTGATGAATTACCTCAAGGAAGCTCATTTTCGGACAGTCGAAAACATTCAAACGACTGTAAACAACCAGCTGCAAACTAATCCAGTATCGGAGTTCCAGCATTGCTAGTAGGATTGGAAGAATTGTTTCCAACGCTTTGTGGCTTTCCAAGGACGCTATTTTGAGGAAGACAATATTGAATTGTAGTGTCCCTTACTCCCTAAGAATATTATACAACAATCAAGTACACTACGAATCCTTCTTTACACCACGTTAAAAACAATGATTCCCCAGATGTTTCGGCTGGCTATTTTTAAAGAACATGAAAAAAATGTTTCCAAAATATGAAAGAGAAGTCCCTAGAGTTTGTTTAAAGTTTAAAGTTGAAGCAAGATTTCCATTGTTATTCAAGATTTTCGTTCATTGTAAAAAGTGGTTGTTGTGAGATGACATGCTGTATATATATATAACGTTAAACCCTTATTATTAAAACTATTAAAATGTTACTACAAAAAACTTTGAGTGATCTACGATCATTCAATTAGCACTGTGAACAATATTTCAAACCCTTTCACAAATGAATAGGGAAACAAGTATTCGAAATGAATGTTCTATGGATTGACATAAATTTTACCAACAGGACACTATTTATCGCTTCACGGTAAAGTGGGTAATTAACTTTATGTCAAAAAATATCACCATTCAACTGACAGAGTTATAGTCTGCAAGAGAAAGTTCTACCCCCAAAAAACTTGTGAATATCTACAGAAATTAATAAATTTACAAACAGTCAGTTTCTCAACATCAGGCAGTACAGAACTAAATCCACTCTGGATCGGTCGACATAAAAAAGTGTGACAATTCCTCGATACATACAGTGTGCGTAAACTATATATTGTTCAACCTGAAGTGTTAAAATATCTCTCGCGTTACGACGCAATATAAAAACGTGCAAATTTCTGTGATTTCGTTCGAGAATTAGCGGAAAAGTATACATATCTACCACACGAGCATTTAGTATATTTAAGAAAACTATAACCAACTATCAACTCGCTGTGGACATTTTTGTTGCTCTATCTTGTTACTATTTTGTTGTAAAATGATTTACGTGTTTAAAATTGTCGTATTTAAGTGTTTTATTAAACGTTACTTAAAATTACGACTGGTCCTTCTTTCCACAAACTTGTCGAAGAAAAACAAACAACACATCTACTTAGTTGGAGTAGTGAACGACAAACTCAACAGTTCACTCCACTAATCTAGTTCATTACAGTGGTATTTTCCTACGGATTTAAAAATGCATAGAATAAATAAAGTCGAAAGTGCTTATAAAAGTGATGTTTATGAAACAAATATTTTGAATGAAGCGTTCGATTGAATAATGGAGATGTGAGAAAAAAGAAACCTGGACTCATTACTTTATTTACATACCTCGTATGCTTAGTATACGTTTTTTGTGTACCTACGTTTTTATTTCAAACTAAAACAATTTAAATTTATTCCTATATCCTCGAAATATGCACATACATTAAGGTACATATTATTCCAGTCCGGTACTGACTTCTTAAATTGTATACATATATATCACCATTTACCGATCTGTTTCCAGCAGCAGTAGAAATTGAATGGAAGTTTCTAGCACGTTCTGCAATTGTTAAATAGAAATATGTATCTCCATTGTTTCAATCCACGGATACCATTGTTTGCAAAATTTATATCTGGAGCTCGCTAACGTGAAATGCTATTTTCGAAATATCAATATCACGCTGAAATTGTCAAATGTTCGTAGCAAACAATCAACACCGTAATATTGTTAATAGGAAAATATAATTGAGTTGTTATCTGATTTAATTCAAATATGCAATACGGCGAAACCTAATACAGGATGACAATCGCATTGAAAAGTGATATATTCGAATTCATTCAATTGGATATGTTTGAATTAGAACTTACTCATGAGATAGATTGATTTCACGTCGATTCTCTTTATATAAAATGATCTTGTTTTACATAAACGAAAAGCATAAGCGATGTACCGAGTGGGGCAGAGCAATTTTCATAGTTTGTAACTCAATAAAAGAATAAGTAATATTTTATTCTGTGAGCTATATCAAGTACAGCATGTAAACTTTATGTTCAAGCACTTCAAAGGTGGGCCTCCAAACAATGCGGTACGCAATCCCGTGACTCTCATTGTCCTCAAATCACACTGCCATCCGAACCATGGTCTTCCTCTTTTCCTGGTAGCATATATTTTGTTAACTAGTAAGAAAGAAGATTTTGTTTTAAATTTTAGTAAAAGTGAGAAAATAATATTTTCTTGTTATATATATATATATAATAAACAACGAATATATTGGTGGGTATTGCACGCAAATAGAAGAAGGGGCTACTGAAAAGAGTGGTAACCGCAGACATGCACGTTTATGGCTCATTAGCTGTCATCGGTACGGTACAACCAAGAAAAGATGTAGAACATGGGAGCAAAGGTGTTGATTGAAACATGAGAAAATATAACAGAATTCAGCAGGATAGTCAAACACAACATTTGTGTCAGTAATATAAGAAGATCTCGAATATTCGAGACAACAACCAACATAGACACGGGGGTGCACATAACACTCTCGTCTGAAACTTCCGACCCAGATTAATGAAATAACAACATGATCTACGAATAGTGCGTGACATATGAACAATAAACAACGAATAGATTGGTGGGTATTCGAGATCTTCTAATATTACTGACACAAACGTTGTGTTTGACTACCCTGCTGAATTCTGTTATATTTTCTCATGTTTCATTCAACACCTTTGCTCCCATGTTTTACATCTTTTCTTGGTTGTACCGTACCGATGACAGCTAATGAGCCAGAAACATGCATGTCTGCGGTTACCACTCTTTTCAGTAGCCCCCTCTTCTATTTGCGAGCAATACCCACCAATCTATTCGTTGTTTATTGTTCATATGTCACGCACTATTCGTAGATCTTATATATATATATATATATATCTCAGCCCATGGCTTGGTTTGTGATTTTTTTCCAGACTCTCCTGTCCCTTGCCTTTTCTCTCCAATTAGTAATATGGCACTGTTCTATGTCCCTAATTACTTCGTCTTTCCATCTTGCTTTTGGTCTACCTCTTCTCTTTCTTCCTCCTATTCCGCTGATAATTATTTTCTTTGGTGTTCTATCGTCATTCATCCTCATGATGTGGGCTAGCCATCTAAGTCTTTGTCCTTTAGCAACTGCGATTATATTTGGTTGGTTAAATAACTCTAGTATTTCTCTATTTGTTCTTCTTTCCCATCCTTCCGTTGTTCTCTTTCCTCCATATATTTTCCTCAATATTTTTCTTTCCCATACTCCTAGCAGCTTCTGTTCTTTTGTCCCCAATGTCCATACTTCACTTGAACATAATATTATAGGTCTAATAATTGTTTTGTATATGCCTATTTTGAGATTTCTGGAAATACTTCTACTGTGTAATATTCTTTTAAAAGAATGAACGCACCGATTCCCTGCCATTATTCATCTTCGTATTTCTCTGTTTATTTCTGGTTTTCTGTGGAATTCTGTCCCTAGGTATGTAAACTACCCTACTGCGAATTTGTAATTTTTTCCTTTGTTATGTTTAAAGTACCTTGCTCATTGTATTCTTTTTCTGTCCCTGTAATATATTTCGTCTTATTTTCATTTATTTCAAATCCCACCTGAAGTGCCACCTTTTCTAATCCTAATATTACTTTCTTGTAATTATTTTTCCCTCTGATTACGATTACTAAATCATCTGTAAAGACTAGACATTGATGTTTTTTATTATACAATAACCCATTTCTGTTAATTTCGGCTTTCCTTATGACAATTTCTAGTGCACAGCTGAACAATATCGACGACAGGGATCTCTCTGCCTTACACCTTCTTGCACGTTGAACTTGTCGGATGCTCTTATTCCTACCCTCACCATATTACCCGTTTCTTTTAACGTTAGATTTACTAATCTAAAGAGTTTCCCTTTTATTCCTAGTTCTTTTAAGGCTATATATAGTTGTTTTCTCTTTATTCTGTCATATGCTTGCTTCAAGTCTATGAATAGCACATATATTTCTTTATTATGTTCGTAGCTTTCTGTCTGTAGCTCTGTTAAGGTAAATATCTGATCTACAACTGATCATCCTTTTCGGAGTCCACACTGGTATTCTCCTATTTCCTGCTCCAATTTCCTAGAAATTTTATTTTTGAGATGTGTCGCTAAGATTTTGTTTGGAACATTTAACAGAGCGATACCTCTGTAGTTTGTACAATCCATTTTTTCTCCTTTTTTATAAATTGGAATTAGTACCGCTTCATTCCAGTCTTTGGGAAATCTATTTTTTCAACCAGCTGGTGTATCCACCTGCTTATGGTTTCGCCTCCATATTTAAGCATTTCTGCTGTTATCTGGTCATTCTCTGGACTTTTGTTGGTTTTTAGCTTATTTATTATTTCCACAATTTCGGTTATAGTTGTTGGGTCTTCTATGTATTGAGTGTTCTCTTCTCCTAGAAAAAGGAATTAAGAGTTCTTTAAAATATTTCTTCCACATTTCTATAATCTCTTGCTCATTTCCTATTAATTTCCCCTCTTTATTTTTGTAATACACCGGCCTCTGTTGATAGCCTTTTCTTTCTCTTTTGATTCCCTGGTACAGACTTCTGATTTCTTTATTATTGTAACTTTCTTCTATTTCTGTCAGAAGTTTTTCTGTATACTCTCTGTTCTTATACCTTATTCATTTTTAGAGTGTTTCCTCTGTTCTGTGTATGTTTGTTTTGACACTTGTGTTTCTTTCTTTATCATTTCTAGTCTTCTGGCTTTTCGTATCTCTATTTCTTTTTAGCATTCTTCATCGAACCACTTTTTCCTTCCTGGTGGAGTTTTTTCGTGGATGTGTCCAATTGCTACTTCTGTGCATTTTTTTATGTTTGTCCAGATACTCTCTATGTCATTTGTATCGTGAGCTCTCCGTATAGCATAATTATTTCTGTATACAGCTTTCTTTTTTCGTGTTTTGTCAATCTACTCCTTGTGTTATGTTTCTTCTCATTCCTTTTTCGATTTCTTTGCTGTGGTATTTCTTGTTTAAGCTTTATTCCTACCAAAAAGTGGTCAGGTCTGCATCTGGCCCTCAATAACTTCTGATATTTGTTATACACTTTTCTTCGTCTTCGTCTATTAATACATGGTCTATTTGATTGGTGTATGATCCGTCAGGTGATCATCAGGTGCCTTTATATATTTCTTTCTTTTATTCGCATACCCTTTTCTTTTGCGAAACGAATCAACAGCTGGCCGTTTTCATTTGTGTGTTCATGTTTACTAAATCTACCTATTGTGGGCTTGTATATCTCTTATTTCCCTACTTTTGCATTCGCATCTCCTAGGATTATTTTGAAGTCATATCTCGGGATTCTTTCAAATATATTATCTAGTTCATCGTAGTAACTTTCTTTGCCTTCTATATCCGTTTCTTCCGTTGGGACTTGTATATTTATTAATGATATATTTTGATATTGTTACGAAACAGCACACTGGTATAGTTCCTAAAACCGACCCTGTCTAAGCCAGGTATAAAAGTTAAAATTATGGCGGATACGCACTGTTTTTTATAACTGTTTACGACTTTACGACTATTTTATGTAAACATTGTTTTTGTGACCAGAGTTATCTAGAAAAGGCCAGAACCAATTGTTTTCTGTAAGCCGCAGCCCAGAATTCTCTAGGAAAAAAGGAACTAGTATATAAAAAGGACCGATCAGCGGACTAGTGAGTTGATAAAGTGATCTCGAGAAATAAACAGAAATACACCGAACAGTAAAGTGTTAATATAATTAAGTTTGTGTACATATAAATTAGATTTAAGTGATTAGTTGAGTATATATAAATTAAGTGTTAGTGATTAGTTTAGTGTTTAAATAAATTAGTGAGTAGCCATACCGAGTATTTAAAATTTATCCCACCCATTTCTCAATTAAAAAAGTAAATTCGTAAGTTTGTTTCTCGGTTTGTGGGTATATTATTTCTCATGTGGTGTCTCGCTTCGTGTTTCTTCTCTCATGAAATCAACTATGAATCCTTTAATGTTTAAGTCTACCTAATAGTGTACCTATTAATACATTTATATTTTCCTATAATTTTTACTTTTCCGCCAACCTATCTAATATGCGAGAAAAGTATTGGTTTACCCACAAAAAAGTTGGAAATTTGAATTTTTTTTTAGTTATTTTTACGTTATCCATCAACAACAACACGAAAAAACGGTTTTTAGGAAAAAAATCCTGTGTGTATGTCGTCGTCGTCGTCGTCGTCGTTGTCGTCGGCCACTTTTCCTTGCAAGTCTTGTTAGCACGATACAGCCTCCGGAGTGCAATAAGTCACCAATTTTATGATGGAATATTGTTAAGGACATTTCACAGATGAACCCTATTGATTTTCAGCTTACCAGAGCCAGTACAACGGGTGCTACGGTACTTGAAGTACGACATTTTGTCGTTTTTCGAGAAATTTCAGTTTGTTAGCACGATACAGCCTCCGGAGTTCAACAAGTCACCAATTTTATGATTGAATATTATTCAGGGCGTCTCACTGATGAACCCTATTGATTTTCAGCTCACCAGAGCCAATACAACCGGTGCTACAGTACTTTAATTACGATATTTTTGTCATTTTTGGAGAAGTTTCAGTTTGTTAGCACGATACAGCCTCCGGATTATATATAAGTGATAAATTTTATGATTGGAGATTATTCAGACCGTCTTAAAGATGAACCCTATTGATATTGAGCTCACTAAAGCAAGTACAACGGGTGCTGTGGTCCTTGAAGTACCAAATTTTTGTCATTTTTGGAGAATTTTGTTAGCACGATACAGCCTCCAGAGAGTATACTATGGATCAACTTTATGAATAAGTATTGTTCAAGGTGTCTCACAGATGTACCCTATTGATTTTCAGTTGACTAGAGCGAGTACAGCGGGTCCTATAAAACTAGATATACTAAATTTTTGGTTAGTTTTGGAGAAATTTCGGTTTGTTAGCACGATACATCCCCCGAAGTGTATACAAGTAACAATTGTATGATAGAATATTGTTCAGGGCCACAGATGCGGAAAAGTTAGTTTTAATCCTTAAAACCGTTTATTTTTTATCTTGTTCTGCAAAAATTAATTGATTTATTTAATTTTATGTTTCAGCAGCTAATAATTAAGAACTGCACAAGATTTTTTTTGGGTTAAGGGGTGCAGTGGTTTCTGTTGTGCAGTAATGTACAACTGAAAATAAACTTCGTACCTTATTTTCAAAAGTATTTGAGTCTAATTTAATTTATGTGTATTTTTGTTTTGATTGACGTTTATTATTATTATTATTCTTTTCTTCTCACATAGTTGTGGTTTTATTTTGCACGCCAAGTTAGTGCAAAATCTATTGTTACTATTGTGCATTGAGGAATGATCTGACTACATGGCATGTTTTTAAAATGACTACCTTCTGAAAGTTTCTTTGTATGTTTGTGTCGAGCTCTAGCTGTTTCAAGTGTGATTTGAATGTTTTTGGTGTAAGGCCAGTCACTGACATAATAATAGGGATAATAGTTACCCTTTCCTGCTTCCAAATCCTTTTCATTTCCATTGCCAGGTCTATGTATTTGGCGACTTTTCCATCATATTTCGTTTGGATGTTTTTATCACTGGGAATAGCTATATCAATTAAGTATGTGATTTTTTCTTTCTTTAACTGAAAAGTGATATCTGGTCTATTGGCGGGTATTGTTTTATCTGTTTGAATATTAATATCCCAGTACAGTTTAAATTCTTTGTTTTCAAGTATAGAAGCTTGTAGTACGGGTCGGTGTTTTCTAGGAGCTTATACGTTGTGACTAGTGCTTGATGAACTACTTTTGCTGCTGCATTGTGTCTTGCTGTGTAGTCTGAGCCAGCTAGGATTTTACATCCACTTGTAATATGCTAGATTGTTTCTTTCTGTAGGTGGCATTTTCTGCGTAGGTCATCTACAGTAACTGGGTCCTTGATTATATGTTTTTTATAATTCCTAGTTGCAATGACTTGGTCTTTGATAGCAAGTAGGAATCCTTCTGTTTTGGGAAAGAGCTGACCATCTTCTAACCAGGTGTATGATGATTTTTTATCAATAAAGTTTTGTTTCATGCTGTCCATGTATTATTTTTTCTGACCAAGTATTCATTTTTTCTTGTTGTAGTTGCGCATCATTGTATCTGTCTGCCGGATGGTTTGTTTGAGATAGGTTGAGGGGTGTATAATTTTTATCTGCCTTACTTATATTAGTGTTTTTAAATGAAACTCAAGGTCTCTAGTTAATTCCACAATATAATACAAGTTATTGAAAATTCTAAAAAATTGACAATTGTTTCGATAAATCAATATCATCGAAACAATTGTCAATTTTTTAGAATTTTCAATAACTTGTATTATATTGTGGAATTAACTAGAGACCTTGAGTTTCATTTAAAAACACTAATATGAGCATATTCCACGAAGTAAGGGTCGAGACAGTCAATTGCCTTACTTATCGCTGTATGTAGACTGGTCTGTTTAGTATGAAAGAATTCTCGGAGTTTTTGTATTTGCCTTGTGTGTAGTGATGTTATATATATAATTCCCCTTCCTCCTTCATTTCTTTTGATTGTTAGCCTTTCTTTGCATGAGTTTGGGTGTAGCTTTCTGTGTTTGGTTAGTTCCGAGCGCATGAAAATGTTAATGTTTTCTAGGCCTGTTTGGGACCCTTGATGATACCGAATGAATAGGTGAGGGTAGATATGGCATACGTGTTTATGGCCTTAGTAAGGTTCCTGGAGTTTAACTTCGTTTTTATCAGTTTGGTGAGTTTAGTTTTGAATTCATTTATGAGCTCTGTTTTGATGTGCGTGTGGTCGACTTTGGTGCTTTGATGGAATCCTAGGTACTTGTATGTTTCCGTTCTAAGCATGCTGTCTAGTGTTTTATCATTTTCGATTTTAACCTTATGATGTTCCTTCCACTGACTTCTATTTATTTGGAGTACCTTGCATTTACTCATTCCCCAAACTCCATACAGATGTCTGAGGTGAATGTTTCTGTGATTTTGAGAAGGCCCTTCAACTGTGTTTCTGTGGCTGCGACGAGTTTGATGTCGTCCGTATATAACAAGTGATTTATTTGATGTTGGGTTTCTTTTTTGTGCTACAGAATAAAGCCAAACTTTGTATTATTAAGTAGGTTTGAGAGTGGGTTAAGACAGAGGCAGAACTACAGAGCGCTGAGTGAATCTCCCTGGAAAATACCACGTCTAATATGGAGTTCTTGCGTTTGGATGTATTCGGATCCAGTATTTAATTGTATTTTAGTTTTCCAGGTGTTCATTATTTGCGTAAGGAATTCTCTGATTTTCTTATTCATTTTGTGGATTTCAAGGACTTTAATTAGCCAGCTATGGGGTACGGAATCAAAAGCTTTTTTATAATCTATGTACCCGACGTGGAGATTTCTATGTTCTTTTCCAGTTTGTCCCATGATGATACTATCTATAACTAGTTGTTCCTTATTATTATTATTATTATTATTATTATTATTATATTCACAATATTCAATGTAAAATATTGAATTAAGTGAAATTAACTGTCACGACCCTTACTTCATGGAATCTACTCATATTAGTGTTTTAAATGAAACTTACTGCTTCTAGGTAATTCCTTCCTAATTTCTTAGAATTTTTAAAAAAATTTCAATATATTGTGGAATTATCATTTGAAACAGTAAAATGAATTAAGTTAAAATACAAATGCTGGTTTTAATCACACTCAGTATACTGCGTGTGTAGAAGGATTTTATGTAACAAATTTGGTATGACTGAGCTTAGTAAAATAAAGTCTTTTAATTTTTGATATAAAAATATACCGTTCCCATTTAAAAAAATTCTCGATGACGTCTCAACTGCTAAGGTAGTAGGGGTAAAAAATTTTTTTTGGAAAAACAATTGAAAAATAAAAATAAACCTGTCCGCGTTTTTCCTCTCAAAATAGTTAACGCGTGAGATAATTGACAGTTTCCACCCTTTATGAACGCATTGTATAGTTTTTTGGGAAAAAGAATGTGGGAAAATTACTAATATGAATTAACCCGTTTACACCTGATTGGCGGGTGTTATTGCCAGGAAAGAGGTCGTCAATCACACCATTTTATATAAGCTTTTGCTTTCGATTGCGTTTATTAAGAAAAAGAATGACCGTAACTGGGAAAGTTTAATCAAAAACATCGTTACCAAGACATGTAGATATGGTGTTTGTTTCTCTATATATTTTATTAAAACAGAATATAAACAGGAAAGAATCGACGAATAAATGTTCAAATAAATGTAGATATGATATTTTTGAATATTGAATAACATTACAATGAACTTATATTTATCAAACATCTTTTAGTGTCGAAATTGAGAGAAATAATTCAAAACATTTCGTAAGATGTAACCGCTACAACAAACTATTCAGTTTTAAAAATTTCAATAATCAACATATAAACCATCCCACAAAGTAAGGGGTAGTCTTCGTATTTCCTGCAAGATGCATTACTGAAAACTGTTTTCACTCAAATACCATAAACCTCTCGATGGTGTCGTAAAACACCATACGCATAATAAACATTACACACAACTGTAAACTGTTTTATTTTCGTGTGATGAATTACCTTCAATATTTATTTTAAAGAATAACAATAAATCTTATACAGAGCCATGCGAAGTATATTTTGAATTAATTTATGAGGTATTTGTAAATATAACATATCCGACAGATTTGTGGGACCTACTTTCATTGATTGAATTATAGGATGAGATTTCTAATGTCCATATGGTATTTAGTTGAAGAGAAAATAAAGTAAATGAACGGTTCATGCTACAATAAGACATTTTGATGGATTTGTTTTTCTCAAATTACATCATATTTTCCGTACAAATAATGTAACGGGTGTTAGGGTATACCGAATAAAGTTTTTTGGGTAGCGCTGCTCTTTTCCCAGTCTTTGTCCAACCCGTCATTGATTTCTGCTGTTGTTGATGCACCAGTTGGCTTTTTTTAATATTTAATGTGAACAAAATCTCTTTTATCAGTTCCAAAGTCTTCAGTGGTCATCTGAAGATCACAATCAAATTTTAGTCTCGCCCAAAAACAAAAGTTGCCTTGAATAACAATACTGTACATGCAAATATTTAATATCGCATAATGCTGCTGTAAGTATTAGTCGAATTGTAACCTCCTCCTCCTGAATCTTATTTCTCTCCATCTCTAACGCAGTTAAAAGAGAAATTCTGATATTTCCAGCAGATCAAGAGGTTTTTGCGTGGAATCGACAAAAAAATATGATTATCTCTGATTCTACACTAAAAATATTTCTAACTTATGATCAGGCTTTCGTCAAGTATGATTAATACCCTCGTTCTTCATGCATAATGCATTTCAATGCTCGAAATTAAGTAATATCCAGTAATCTTGGCCACTTGGCGAAATAATTTTACTGACATATTTCCAATATCTTATTTTGCCCTTAGTTGGACAGTATAGTGTGCTGATTAAGGACTTATTTTATTGTAGAATTGCTTAGTTTGTGTTTGTTAAAAAGTTATTTAAATTCATGTTTGTAA
Organism: Galeruca laticollis; assembly: GCA_963921935.1. NCBI lineage: Eukaryota > Metazoa > Arthropoda > Insecta > Coleoptera > Chrysomelidae > Galeruca > Galeruca laticollis. The sequence goes on from OY998178.1 coordinate 53,418,543, forward strand.
TAAAAATATTAGTCTCATATTTGAAATTGTTGTTAGAGTTTTTTGTTAGAATAAAATAAAGTTAGTTTTTAAAAACATGGTTTCAGTTAATTAAAAGTGGCGCAGTCAGTAGGATAGTCAATCGAAAGTTAAAGCATATAACTTTCGGTTCGTTTCTACGATTTATTGACTATTCGAACAAGTGAAGTTTAATTATTGGAACTCTTAGTTGGGCGAACTGAGTAGCTCATCTAGAAGATCTGTGTTGTGCCAGAAACCGGAAGAATCAAGTTAATATTGGTTGTTCCTGTGCCGTCGGAGCCAATGGAAAGGATCTTCGTTCTATTACTGTAAGTGTTTTTATGTCATATAGAGGGAATAATAATTATTTTTCTGATACATCTGACGATTCTGACTCAAATTCTGATTCAAATAATTCAAATTCAGGATCAAACTCTTTTAACACTAAAATAAAATTAACTTTAGCATCACCAAAACTTTTTCACATAAATAATTTTAATAAAATGGCTACTCCACAATTACCTATTTTGAAAAAAGAATATCTTGAAATGAAACCAGAATATGATGGAAACAATGCATTACTTCCTAGGTTTATTGAAATTTCAGAGAAATTAGTCTGTAAGTTTTATAATACTGTAGATGTAGGGAATTTTCAAAATGAATATTTGATGTCCAGCATCTTATCAAAAATAAAAGGTGAAGCAGCTATAAACATTTCTTCTTGTACTATAAGAACTTGGGAAAATCTAAAAGATGCACTTTTTAATACTTACGCTGATAAAAGAGATATTTACACATTAAATATAGAACTTTCAGAAAACATTTATTAAATCTTCAAATTTCTTATCTCATAACCCATTCTAATGTGAATGAACATTAAATTTTAGGGAATTATTTTAAAAATTTGGCACTCAGAGTATTGCTACGCGGTTTAAAAGATCCTTTAGGCACATTAATGCGTACGAAAAATCCAGAAACTCTAAATATTGCTTTAAATGCTCTTACAAATGATTTTCAAGTTTATATGAGCCAGAATAATCATCCGAAAAATATTTTTTCAAATTTAAATACGCAAAATTATTCGCATTTAAATATAACTAATTGCCACCTCCTAAGCCAAATTATATGCAGAATTATCAACACACTAATCGAAATCCCGCATCAAACCCACAAAATCGTACAGCAACTTCTATCCTTCTAATAGGAATAAAACAATAATAATGGTCATAACGTTTTTAAACCTAATAAACCAAATATTTTCAAATCCAACTCCAATGAGTATGTCTAGCAGAAACACACCTAGACCCCAACACCAAAATTATCAAAATAGGTTCCAACACAACCCTAATCAACCTAGAAATTTTATCTCGGAAGATTCAGATAATGTCGAATGTTTTGAAATGTGTAAAAATCTGTTGATCAATGAACCAATACTTCAATATCCGGATTTTACAAAACCCTTTAACCTTACCACAGACGCTAGCAATTATGATTTAGGTGCTGTTTCAAGTCAAGGCAAAATAGGCTCTGATTTACCTGTGGCTTACGCCAGCAGAACCCTAAATGATTCAGAATGCAACTATTCTGTAATCGAGAAAGAACTTCTTGCCATAGTTTGGGCAGCGAAATACTTCCGCCCGTATTTTCTTGGCAGGAAATTTATAATAGTTACCGATCATAAACCACTCCAATAGTTATTCTCACTTAAAGATCCAAGTTCAAAGCTTGTCAGATGGCTCTTGAAACTTGAAGAATATGATTATGATATCGTATATAAAACTGAATAACAAGAACCACACTGTTCTAAAAATCTATTAGTCTATATAGACAAACTTAATAAAAAAACTATCATCATCTCCCGTTGATAATGTATTTTTAATAGTTGCAACAGATAATGAAAGTAACAATAATGAGGATGAAGACGAACATATAACTGTTCATATAAATGAAGAAAATCCTGTAATTGGTATACCAATTTCACATTCAGCGATACATGTTGGTAAAAATCAATTAGTATTCTCAGAAGTAAATTTCGAACCAGCCGTACGCACTATTATAAAGCTGTATGAAAATAAACAAAGAATTATTGTACAATTATCTAAAAACAATTTTGAGCAAGATGTCATGAACTTCGTGAAAGAATATATAGTACCTAAAACTAAATATTTTATTTATTTCGAAGACCCAATTTATGAAAAATTCAGTGTCATTCTACAAAATCACTTTCAAGATTCTCAAATTGACTTTGTTAATTGTAATAAAAAATTAATAGACGTTCATTTAAATGAAGTTAAGAAGTAATTCAAAATTACCACGAGGGTAATCATAGACGTCTAGATGAAATTGAAAATCAATTAAAAGCTTTGTATTATTGGCCTAATCAAAGAGCAACTATACAAACTTATGTAAACGAATGCGAAGTTTGCCAGTTAACCAGTTAAGCAATTATGATAGAAAACCAATAAAACCATTATTAAATGTTACTCCCACAGCTACTAAACCTTTCCAAATTTTGCATTTAGACACGATAACCTTAGAAAATAGTAAATTTCTTACGATAATAAATACATTTTCCAAATATGGTCAAATGTATGAATTAAAATCTAGACATGGAATAGAAGTAGATCATAGTCTAATTAAATATTTTACACACCACTGTATACCAGAACAAATAACTTCGGATAATGGAACTGAGTTAAAAAATTCTCAACATCTAGAATCGAATGGAATTGCCGAAAGATTCCACTCTACGATTATTGAACACATCAGACTTTTGAATAATCAAAAAGATTTTAAAAATGAGACTATTGAAAATAAAATACTTTATGCATTATTAGCCTATAATAATAGCGTTCATTCTGCAACAAAATTGAAACCTAACGAAATAATTACCGGACACATAGATAGTAATGCACCTTTCGATATAGAATTAGATCGACAAGTACGAGTAGTTAATAATTATATACAATATCATAAAGATAAAATGAAAATTTTATACTCGAATTTAAATCAGAAATTAAAGGAAAATAAATCAAAAATAATCTCTAAAGCCAATAAAAGCCGTGAAGAATTGCCAGATACAATACCGACTACAGTGTGTGTACGTAATAAACAGGCACAAGGTAAAACCAAAAATAAATATAAAAGTGAAGAAATTAAAAGCAAAAATATCCGACTAAAAACAGCAAAAATCGCTGCTAGACACAAAAATACTTCAGAAAATATACATCTTTCAAACATAAAACGTCCTAAAAAGACTCCATATAAATTTATTTCAGGTTCGTCACCGTCGGAGAGGCGACAGTCAAAATAAAAGATGTGACCCATAACTTGGGGATACTTCCCATAAATCTTGGATATGCCAAGCAGCAGAAATCCAGTCATACTTTCGAACATTTTTATAATTTAAGTCCACTACTAGTAGAATATAATAAGTTAAGTATACAATATAATCACGTTAAATATAATGTGTCTAATAATACATTTTTTCTAACTGAAACTGAAAAATTTGATAACATTAATATTCATTCTACCTTAGATAGACCAAAGAGAGGGTTAATTAACGGTCTTGGATCAATAGTAAAAACAATTACGGGAAACTTGGACTCTGAGAAAAAATTAATTCAATTATAGAATATTTAAAACAAAATCAAGAAAACTTGCAAACTGAAATTAAAACGCAATATTCTGTTAGTCACCAAATAATTGATAATTTTAATAAGACTATTCAGGACATCCAGTATAATGAAAAAATATTAAAAATGAAAATATTTGAGATAAGAGATATTTTAGATTTTCAAGCAAATGCAGAAAATATTATTTATCTGAAACAGCTATTCAACGAACTTCTTATCACATTCAATGTAATTTTACACGTTTAAGAAACGGTTGAAAATTAATTAACATTAAACTTAGAACATTACATCGCAAGTATTATAAAATTTGACGACTTATTTGCAGAGTTGCAAAAAGTGCATTATTACTATCAAGCGGAATTACCTTTCGAATTAAAACATAACAATATTTTAGAATTTGAAGCCATCATAGACGTAGTCTGTAAAGTAGAAAATAATCAAATACAATATTTTTTATCGATACCTATTAATTATAATACTTTATTTAATCTTTTTTATATGTTACCTATACCTACAGAACTTGAATCAGAATACGTAACATTAATACCTAATTCAAAATTTTTACTAAAATCAAATAATGTCATTAAATCTCTAAATGACATTTGCACTCGCGGCAATATTTTTCAATGTCCTAACCATTTACAAGACAATAAAACATATGGGTGCGAAGAAAACATATTGCTAGCAGGAAATTCTACATATTGCCAATATACAAAATTTGAAATAATTAAGATTCACGAAAGTATTCCGGAGATAAATCAATTTTTGGCAATATTTCCAGTAGAAGAAAAGTTAATCATAAAATGTAAGCAAGAAAATGAAGTGAAAATCCTTAAAGGCATTATTTATTTAATTGAAAATTCAGCATGTAAAATTATATTTAGAAATCAAGAGTTAATATTTCAACAAAAAACTTTTGGACAACCTTTTGTAATAAACGAATTAAATTTGAAATTAAATCAATTACACTTTTCTCCAATGAAGATTGTTTAAAAAGTTTAAAAATAAAGGATAATCCAAATCAACTGGTAACGCCAATATTTACGGAAAACCCTAATTTTCACATTCCCAGTATTTGGACTATTCTTCTTTATACAGCATTGATAGTAGGCTTCCTGTGGATCATGTATAAGAAGAAACGTTCGAGTAACGAGTAAGAGTCATCAGCAGTCAACGGAAGATGGGATCCAGCTTCCAGGAGAAGCTTCCTTATAAAGGGGGAGGTGTCACCTACGCCATTGCCCTTAGGTGGACACTATATTGTGCTGATTAAGGACTTATTTTATTGTAGAATAGCTTAGTTTGTGTTTGAAATTGTTGTTAGAGTTTTGTGTTAGAAATAAAGTTAGTTTCTAAAAACACGGTTTCAGTTAATTAAAAGTTATATATATATATATATATATATATATATATATATATATATATATATATATATATATATATATATATAATACACATCCTCTATTTGAAATTTAAAAAATAAGTAAAACATAAGGAAATTTATTTAATTTTAGTTGTCATACTCTCGATACACACTGTACTCTACGTAAATTCCTAAATTTTGAAAGATTCAGTAGAAATATCAAACATGACATTTCATAATTTTGATGACATTGTAGTAGAATATATCTAATGATAGATAGAACACAATAGGATTTGGAGGAAATATTTGAAATTGTAAAATATAGAGGTCTCTGCTAGCAAGATTACAAATGTAATAAAAGAATTTCAAAATCTCACTTGGTTATTGAAAATTATAGATTAGTAATTTTTTCAAAAACAAGAAAAATCGGTAACCAACAGAAAGGAGAATTATTTATTTTGTAAAAATTTAGTCAGTAGCTTTTTATCCTTTGAAGAGACAACATCAGAATAAGAGTTGTCTCGAATTTTTTGGTAGATTGCATAAATTGCATATCATACAATCAGATAAATAACCCATATAATAAATTCAGTGCGTACATAATTCGGATAAGAATTGTATCGTAAAAGTGTATGTGGTTCCAGTGTTTCTAAATCGTATATATTTAGAAAGTTGCAGTATTCTAAATACGTAAGAATAAGTACGAGATTTTCTGATCCATTTGGTGAGTCCTCTCCAGTTTTAAATTTATTTCTCGAGAAATATCAGGCCTTAAATTCAATACAGTTAAAAGATGCATCTATATAAAAAATTTGAAATATACCAAATTTATTGATACATATCATTCACAACATCAAGTGAATAGACCATTTTGAGCAGAAGTTTCGGTATTTGACATTGATACACGTCAAGTGTAAATTATTATTTGAACGTTTGATAATAATTCATTAGGTTAAATTTTAGCATAGTTGTATTCTAATTTTAATTTTTTTGTAGAGGTTACGACTGTTGTTCTTTTATCATAATTTTTGGGAATAACAATTTTGTTAATTTTGCGTATCTGATAGTATAATATATAATTTTGAATCTAACTACCTGTAGTATTCATTCAGTATCCAATCTCATTGAACTTATCATTTTACATTCATAAAATTTTCAATTTAATCAGTGACATTTGGTTGAAATTTTTAGTGACAGTAAATTAGTAAATGTCATAAAATAATTAAAGGGCCTTTTATTATATTGATTAACAGTTATTTGAGAGTTTGATGATAGTGAAACTTTTAATTTGGAAATATCTTAGAAAAACAAATAAATTTGAAGAATTAATTTTGAACAATTTTGATCTCACCCTGAGATAGGAGTAATAAGTTGATTGTACATAAATAAATCTTTATATTGATATTTATTGGCGCCGGGCATGTTTATTTTAACAATTACTGTCAAATTTGAAATTCAATACGTACTTAAGTGGTATGCACAATAATTGTCGCTGCGACAAGATAGTATAATTTATTTACATATCGTAGGGAAATTATATCCAAAGAATTGAAATATTACAAATTGTCTCCAAACGTGGGCAATTATATTCAAAGGTTTGAAAATATAACATTATATATATATATATATATATATATATATATATATATATATATATCTTTTTTGGATAGTTCTTGGGTATAGGTTTCTTGTGAATAATACGAAAATTTTATGACGACGTTTCGCCCATCATAGTAGGCTTTATCAAAATCTGTTTTATTTTGTGGAACAGTACCTACGAGTGGAAAGAATTAAAATGAAATTTGGTAGCTTACAATGAAGACATTCACAATTAGAAATTAAAAGTCAAAAATTAAAAGGTTTTCCAGCGCACATGCAGGAATAAAATTTTGAAATTAAGTTTTATTATGGTACGTACCTCGATGTTTACATTTTAATGGTAAAATTAGGAATGGAAAGAATGAAGGTTCTATTATTGTTTTCGTTTTTTTTTCCTTTTTGAGTAAGTATTCTGGTTTATGTTACTTAGTTTTTCAATGGCAGAGTGATAAGGTGTATATTAATTATTAAAATGGAATATACGAGGTGGTCACAAAAATTGAAATAATATTCATTGTTTATTTATAATATTAAGTTGTGATAGATATGGCTTAAATGATTTGTGTCTTGTTTATCATTGACAGTATCCAACAAACCATACAAATACCCCCTCAGAATCTACCCACTCGCTCGTATGCTAAAGCAGTGAATAACATAAATAACGACTTAACTGATAAGTGTAATAACCTAAGTACTTCTGTCACCAAATGTGTTAACCAAAAGAAAACTGTTCGCCATAAAACTAAAAATACCGCTGTCACCACTGTAATAATCAAAAGATTCCACTATGATCCTAAATAAAAAAAAATCTATCACCCGTTGTAATAACCCAAAAAAACTCCGATGTCAAAATGTTCCTAATGGACCGAGAAGGCAGTGTAGCTGGCTGTCACCACCCACGATTTCGTGGGAAACAGGAGTCAACGGCTCCTGTAAGAAAAATCCGAAAGAGCTGGCTTCGACCTCCGCTGCTACCAGTTTTCGTTGGTAATGAGTGGTCTTGTGTTATGGGGTTACGTCAGTTAGAGGGGTGTGCTGAGGAAAAAATGTTAGGTGTGTGTATGTAAGGTATTCCTGCTCTCCTGGTTGAGAAAATAAATTAACCGACATTGATTTCGTAAACGAGTTTAATAAAAAAAATAAGAAAATAAAAATAAATTTCACCAAATTGACTAAGCGTCAGAAATAATCATATATAGAGTCTTGTGACTGTAATTAAATAAAACCAGTGATAGGATCTAGAGAAAACTTGAGATACCCTTTTAAATCAACGCGAATGACTCGCAGAATAAAAAGAAATTTGTTATTTTAAAAATAATCACCAGAACCTGAATATTTTCGCGTACCCTATATATGAAACTTTGATATTAACAATTTAATATTCAACCTCAAATGTGCTCCCTATTCCTAATTCATACAGTGAGATATCACCATTAAATACTCGTATGCGATATGAACTATCATAACACAAATTAAATTATATAGATATAATATCAAAGAATGCGGGCTGGCAATGTTAATAATCTGACCAAACTACGAAAAAAAATCATAATACACAGTTAGTATAATTTTGAAATCATACTTACCAATTCCCGGACTGGGTATTCACAAAAACGCCGACGGACGCGATTCGCGTTTCGAACAAAGAAAGAATCCCTTTCAGAGCGCGTACAGTAGACGCTCCCTTGTAATCTTCTTTTCCCCTTTCGAAAAAAAAAATTATACCTGATTGCTAAAACACTACTTTAATTATAAATTACTGAAACTCAGGACACCTCAAAAACCGCTGTCCGCGAAACCCAAAAAAAACTAGACCGTTCCCGACCACGAGTTTTTACCAACTGCCCCTCAATTGTTACACCTTCGCCGTTTTCGACCTTTCTCCCTAGTCAGCAATCTTTTATTTTTTTTGTACCTGTTACTTTTTGATTGGTGGAACTTATCGTTCGACGTCATTGTGTAATAAGTTTTTTACCTCGATTAACAATTTTTTCCGCAAAATTTCGTTATTTTGACGCAATTATTATTTCCGGTTTAAATATTATTTTTTTCTTTCTGCAACCGCTTCGATAAGTGTTTTTTCATTGTATCGATGTGAACGACCGCTTTCTATAGTCTAAACGTTACAATGTAAAAAGTAATTTGTTATACAGGATGATTCCCCCCATATTTCTTATTTTGGTATTTATTACATAAGCTTACTAATTTCCTTGACGAGTTCAAAACAATGTTTTCACAGTTGATCAATCAAAAGAGTATGATACTCAACATGCTTACACCGTCATAAATAAATTAGCAAAGTAATGGCGCCTCCGAATTCTACAAGAATTGCTGCTAGGAACGCCAATGGGGTGAAGAACCACATAAACGAAATAAATATGTTCTTAAATACGAGGAAAATCGATATACTACTGATATCAGAAAGCCATTGTACTAAACATAGTACAATAAAAATACCATACTACAATATATACTACGCACATCACCCTGATAGTACAGCAGACGCAGGTACAGCAGTAATAATAAGAAGGACCATAGACCATCATGAACTACAACCATACACTACGAACAAAATTCAATCTAGTCTAATAAAAGTCAATACATTTCGATGGCCACTGACCATAGGAGCAATATACAGCCCACCAAGACATACTATCACTGCAGACAAATACGACCACTAGGATCCCACTTCATAGTTGCCGGCGACTGGAACGCCAAACACACTTCCTGGAGATCATGATCAATCACTCCAATAAGAAGAAGCTTAATGCATACCATACAGCTATTGAACCTAGAAACATTATCAACTGGGGAGCCAACGTATTGGCCGGAAGATCTAAACAAAATACTGGATCTAATAGATTTTGCAGTAACTAACGGCATATCACATATACTCTTCTCATATTGAAAGCGATTTAGGCTTAGATTCAGATCACACCGCTATTTTAATAACATTAAGTGCAAACGTTTCTGGAGAACATCGCTTCCACAATTATATAACAAGAGAACAAACTGGGAACAATTTCAACATGTAATAAAACCAATATATACCTAAACCACAGAATACAGGAACTACAAGAAGTCGACGAAGCTGTGGAATACGTGTCAAATATTATACAAGAAGCAGCCTGGAAATCAACGCCAATAATTCAAAAGGAAACAGCTGAAATACACAATATCCCTCTCCACATAAGGCAACTAGTTAGTGAGAAAAAGAAAGCCAGAACAAAATGGCAAGCAACCAGGAATCCTGAGGATAAGACAATTCTGAACAGAATAATCCACCATATCAAGAACGCCTTGAGTCAAAACAGAAACGATACTTTTAATTACTCACAACTCCAACCTCTCACCACAAGATAATACACTATGGAAAGCCACCAAAAAATTCAAGAGGCCCACTGTGTCCATCCCCCCATTAAGAAAAACTGATATAAATTGGGCTCGCACAAATGATGAAAAACACTTAACTAAAGTTTTCACCCCACTTCCATCAAATAATCCAAGTTGTCGAGGTAGAAACCTACTTAGAATCAGCCAACCAACTGTCACTTCCCCTAAGAACAATTACCCCAGCAGAAGTGTACAGAGAAATTTAGTTATTAAACCCACATAAAGCTTCAGGATATGATCTCATCACCGGGAAAGTATTAAAACATCTTCTAAGGAAAGCCATCGTACTAACCACCACAACATTCAATAGAATACTACAAATTAATCATTACCCAATATAATGGAAGTATGCACAGATAATCATGTTAGCGAAGCCAGGAAAACCTCACCATGAACCCAGCTCAAACAGGCCTTACTACCTCAACTATCTAAACTCTTCGAAAGAATCTTTCTACATAGAATTAGCGAAATCATACCAAAAGAAGAATTGATTCCAATACATTAATTTGGATGTAGAAAACAACATTCGATAATTCAACAGTGTCATAGATTAGTGAACAATATCAAGCAAGCACTAGAACAAAAATAATCATGTGCTTCAGCATTTTTAGACATCCAACAGGCTTTCGACAAAGTACGGCACTAAGGACTACTGTTTAAAATAAAACGAAAATTACCTCATCATATCTTACCTAAAAAATAGATATCCGCAAGATATACACAAGTCAAAGTCCAAACCTCCTTATCCAATTATCAACCAATAAAATCAGGCAGTGTCCTTGGCCCTTATATTTACCTTACGTATACTACTGATATTAAAACTACCGATGATACTCCAATCGCTACCTTCGCAGATAACACTGCAATAATGTCTTCAGATATAGACCCTACAATAGCATCAGAAAAGCTACAATACCACCTAAATCTTCTACAAGAATGGCTACATCAGTGGAGAATGGAAGTCAACAATGAGAAATCCGCACAAATCACGTTCACCACAAAACTAAGTGTCTGTCCACAAGTGACCATTAACAATTCCAGTGAAAAGAGAAGTCAAATACCTCGGACTACACTTAGACCAAAAGTTATCTTGGAAGAAACACATGCAAGCTAAAAAAACACATCTAAAGTTAAAACTTCAAAATACGAACTGGATAATCGGCAGACGTTCGCAGTTAACAATGGAAAATAAGATACTTATGTACAAAATCACCCTAAAACCAATATGGACATATGGCATGAAGTTATGGGATTGTAGTATGCCATCGAATACTAAGATACTGCAAACTCTACAATCTAATAATAGCTAATATTCCATGGTTTATAAGCAGCTACACATTACATACTGATCTCGGTATTCCAACTATCAATGAAGTTATTCAGACATCAGTCATAAGAAACAAAAACCGCAACGAAAGCCACCAAAATCCACTAATATCCAACTTTTACACTGATCCAATGGAACAGAGAGGATTGAAAAGACGCTGTCCAGAAGACCTCATAGAAAGATCTACGGAGACCCATCAGTAGATGGTGCCCGCCTCAAGTCATTTACCGAAAAAACCATATCATTTACTTATTCTTGTATATTTATTGAGTAGATTGTAAATTTGCAATTAAACTAAAAAAAAAAGTATTGAAATTTCAGAAGTAAAACAAGGAAATGAATCACCTTCTGATTTTTATAGTAAGATACAGCATCTTTTAAATCTACAAACATGATTATTAATGACACGGTCTTATGCAAATGAACAAGCGTTTTTATTCAACTATTTCAGAAATTTGGAACTAAGAGTTTTATTGTGCGTATTAAAGGAACCTCTCGGTACATTAATGCGTACCAAGAATCCTAGCGATCTAAATTCAACTTTAAATTGTTCGAACGAATGACTTTCAGTTTTATTTAAGTAACAATAATAACAATACACATCCAAAAAATTCATTTAATACGCCTAGGTCGCAATTTGATGTTAAACCACAAATCAAAAATAATTATCCTAATAGTCAAACGGTAAGCATACCAAATTTACAGCATATTTATCAACCACAGATCAATAGAAATTTTAATAATGGAAATAGTTTACCTAGTACAAGTAGATATACAAATTTTCAGAATAGAAATACTAATGTTATCAAACCTAATAGAAATTATCAATTTCAAAAACATACTCCAATGACTATATCTTCTTTTCTAATACGTACTATAAACCAAATATTCAGATTAAAAATATTGGACAAAACAAACGCATTTCGCAGGTAATAGGAAAAAATTTATGTTGGAAGAATTGCATAACATGGACGATACTGAAGGTCTCACTAATGATGAAGATTGTTTTTTAGAGGAAATAGCCTCGGAAGAAACAGACACGTAGAAATGTTTAGTTTTACGAATTATGAAAGTGAATTACAGTACATAATAATTCCTGAACAAAATTTAAAAGTAATGATTGATACAGGTAGAACACAATCATTTGGAACACCTGAAATTGCAAAGAAATATTTTTCAGAAACGACATTGAAAAAACTATTCAAAGTAACTTTTGCTTTAGGCTTAAGTCAACAAAATTATTGTACAGTAATTTCATCTTCAAAGATATTTAAAATGAAAAATAAAATGAACTTAGAATTGTGTATTGTAATGTTTTTCTTATTTCTTTAAAACAGTTTATCCTGACGGGTGGGATAAATTCATACACACGGTAGATTCGCTTACTTAATTTATTTATCCACCACACTATTCACTAATTTGTATTATATACACAGTATATTCACTCACATTAATTTATATAAACACACATTCGCTGTTAATATCACGAGATCACTTTATAAACAGACTTCTCCCGCTGGTCGGTCCTTTACATATTAGTGCCTTTTCTACTAGAAAATTCTAGATTACGGCTTACACAAAAACAATCGGCTCCCTGGAATTTTCGAGATAAGACTGGTCACAAAAACAATGTGTGGATAAAATAGTCACAAGAAATCGTAAGCAGTTCTAAGAAATACTTGCGCATCCGCCAAAATTTTAACGTTCATACATGGCTTAGTCAGAGTCGGATTCAGGGACTACACTAGTGTGATATTTCGTAACATTACCCCCTCCCTAAATGGAAGTTTGAATCGGCAACTGGCACCATTTCTACACTTTCCGATCTTATGGAAATAACAGGGCACCGTCTTCATCTGATACTGATAACGGGGGTTGTAGCTGCAAATTAATATCTGGACACCGGTATGTTGGAAGATCACCTCTATCATGTTCCTGATGACGCGCCAATCCAACTGGTTACTCGCTATCTTAGGCATAGTCAGTTTCTTCACACTGGATTCCAACACATGGTCTCGGAGGTATCGAAGTGCTTCCCACACATCGCAGTAGGTAGATCGATCCTGAAATTAATTTTTCGTTTCCACGTAGAAGACGTACCGCGAATTGTATTTCAGTCTCCGTGTCTTTCCAGGGGCTGGAATCTGGTCTTCAAGTTTTTCTAATTGCCCGAACTTCTTTCGAAAGACGGTTGCCAACCCTCGAGCGTTCTTGATACGGGCGGAGAAGTTGTATGCCAGTGAATAATCTTCCGGGAGAGTGAACAAATCTTGTCGTTGTTCTGAAGTGACTCCATATCTAGCTTTTCCGGTACCTAAATAAGCGCCCATAAATTTATCGAAGGTAGGGTCAGACACATCTCGAATATGGTTTAGGTACTCCTTTCTCTTTCCGTTGAGCATCTTGCTTTATGCGATATATAACATCATTGATCCTTTTCTTGATTAAATATGGACCTTCCCAGGATTTTTGTAATTGTGGAGAAAATCCTTTTCTCCTTGTGTAAACAGACTTTGTCTCCTTCTTTAAAACCGTCTACTGTGGCCTGCGTGTCGTACCGACTTTTTATTCTGTCGCTGGCAACTTGAAGATTTGCTCGAACTAATTCATGAATATCGTCCAGCCTTCTTCTCAATTGGATCACGTAGCCTTCTCCTGCTAGATCTTCTCCAGGCCGACAACCAAATTCCAGGTCACAAGGAAGCCTCATTTCACGTCCAAGCAGGATTTTTGCAGGTGTTTCACCCGTGGACTCATGCACGTCAGATCGATAAGCCAATGCGAATAGGGAAAGATACTGGTCCCAATCTCTCTGATGGCTGGAAACTACTTTCGACAGGTATTTTCCAATAGTCCTGTTCATTCTCTCGACCATTCCATCTGACTGTGGATGTAATGCTGTTGTCCTGGTCTTCTTCATTCCCAGCTTGTCGCAAATCTCCTGGAATAGATGGCTTTCGAAATTTCTTCCCTGGTCACTGTGGACTTCCAAGGCACTCCATATCGGCTGATATATTCTTTCACCAATACATCCGCGACGGTTGTGGCCTCTTGATTCGGGATCGCGTGAATTTCCACCCACTTTATGAAATAATCCATTATAACCAGGATGTATTTACCACCATTATCTGCCCATCGAAGTCTAAAGCAATCCTTTCGAAAGGGTTTCCAACATTATACTGTTTCATAGGTGCCTTTCTCTTGCGATGTGGTCCATTACTCGTAGCACAAGTCAAACATTTCTTACACCAATCCTTCACATTGTCGGAGCTGTTCATCCAATAATACCTTTCACGGACTCGCTGAAGGGTTTTCTTCACTCCCAGATGGCCTACCGATGGACTGTCGTGTAACTTCTTCAGTACCTCAGCTACTACCGTTCTAGATATAACTAGCTGTCTTCTCATCTTGGAACCATCATCGTTTTCAAGGACTCTTTTCAACAGCCCTTCTTCCAGGACAAGGGAGTCTCACTGAGCCCAATACGCCTTGTATGTCTGTGAAAAACTTATACACTTCTTGCCATGTAGGTCGCCGATTTTCTTCCTTCCATTGCTGAATCTTCTTTGGGTGAGGATGATCTTCTCTGATCCTGGTGGGTGACCATTCTTCGTTGACTACAGTAGTTCTTGAAACTGCAGCTTCCCTATATTCCGCATTGTTGCAGTGGGAGCAGTCTGTTGGGCACGGCCGTCTGGTCAGGGAGTCGGCATTTCGGTAACTCACACCAGCTCGATGTTTGATGTTGAAATCGTACTCTTGAAGTCGTTCAATCCATCCAACGATGCGGCCCTCGAGATTCTTGAACTGCATCAACCACTGGAGTGCTGCATGATCAGTCCGGATTATAAACTTCCTACCATAGATATACCGGTAAAAGTGTTCCACGGACTTCACAACCGCCAAAAGTATTCTTTATGTGACGCAGTAGTTCTGGTTTGGAGAGGACTTCACTGAAATATCTCAGCACACTTTCTTGTCCTCCTTGGATCAGTGGGAGCACTCCTCCAATTCCTACGTTGCTTGCGTCTGTGTCAAGAATAACGTCTCTCTCTGGTAATGGGTATCCTAATATCGGCGCCGTGGTTAAATGCCTCTTCAAGGTTTCAAAAGCCGTTTGACAGTCTTCGTCCCATTAAAAAGCTCTTGCTTCTTCTGTAAGTCGAGTTAGAGGCTTGGCAATATCTTCAAACTTCCTGATAAATCTTCTATAATATGTGCAAAGTACAAGAAAGCTCCTAATTTGATGTTTGTCGGTTGGTTACGGCCATTGCTGAATGGAAGCTATTTTCTCTGGATCCACCGCCACTCCTTTATTACTCATTATATGACCTAGTTGACTCGGTTTTGGAACAGCTGACATTTCTTTGGGCTTAACATGAGCTGTGCAGCTTGGAGTACGTCTTCCAAATTCTTCCAATGTTCGTCAAATGTGTTCCCCAGCACTACGATGTCGTGCAAATAGACCAGGCATGTCTTTCAAGACAACCCTCTCAAGACATTTTCCATGAGTCTTTCAAATGTCGCAGGCGCATTACAGAGCCCGGATGGCATGACGTTGAATTGCCATAATCCAGATCCGGTGGTAAAAGCAGTCTTCTCTTTGTCTTCTGGGTCCATTTCCACTTGCCAATAACCAGACTTCAGGTCCAAGGTGGAAAACAGTTTGCTGCCGTCCAAAGTATCTAGCGTATCGTTAATTCGAGGCAGACGATAGCTGTCTTTCTTCGTTACGTTGTTTAGCTGGCGATAATCCACGGAGAATCTCGTAGGTCCATCCTTTTTATTGACGAGCACTACTAGAGACACCCATTGACTAGTAGATGGTTCTATTACTTTTTCTTCCGCCATCTCACAAATTATTCTTTCAGCTTCCACTCTCTTCGCTCGTGCAAGTGTTCGAGTTGATTGCCTAATTGGCTTAGCATTACCAGTATCGATTTTGTATTTAATGGCTGACGTTCTACCAGTCTTTCCTCCTTTTGGTACGAATAGGTCTCGATACTGCAAGAGAAAGTATCTTATTCTCTTTTTTTCAGCTCGATCCAAGGATTGACCAGCTACTGAAAACATCTGTTCGAATCTGGCATTAGAATTGTCAGTGGTCGTTGTTTGACGAACTATAGGCATTACTGGCAATCCTGGTTTCGTTCTTGATGGTAACTGGGTAATCATTCACGTATCACGCCGATGTAACCAATCCTTTTCCAATTAGTACTATTTGCCAACCGCTTCGTCGTAGTTCCTTGGCTCCATCATAACCGGTATACCTTCCTCCATGATTCCCTGTAGCCGTGCTACTATCATCGTTTAGCTTCGTGCTGGTATAACGGTATCTTCCTGTACAGCTGCCAACACCGCGCTGCCTTCATATCGATAAAGAAATACCTCCTCTAAATCCACTTTAATGGTTCTGTTTCTAAAGTCTAATAGGAAACCATGTACATTCATTACGTCCATTCCCAGAATCACTTCTTCAATGTCAGCTACGATTATCGTATGCGTGAACTTTTCTGCGCCAATTCCCAATTGTATTTATGTCTCACCGTGAACGTTGGCACTCTCGCCTGTGGCGGTCCGCAGTCTCAGTCTCGTTGGTAAAAACTTCTTCTTGGAGATTATTATCTTTGGTCGTACAATGGTTCTGGTTGCTCCAGTGTCTACTAGCAGAGTATATATCTTGCATTCACTTTGCCATCTACACATACACTGTCGTTGCGACATCTGATCGAAGCTATCAGTATGAGAGGGTCTTTGAAACGATCATGGGTCGGTGTTGCCCCCTCGTAGCCGAGCCGTTCTAGTTTTCCTGTGACTGGGGTTCTTGGTTGGCAAGAGTCCTAGTGCGCTTACACGAACTACGTACATGCCTTAGCTCGCCATTATTACAGCATCTGATCTTTCTCGGTTTGTTGTCCATCATACTTTTTATTAAACTGACGAAATGGTAAAATCTGTCTTCGTCACCTTCAGCTTGGAAGGTCCTAATTTTGTTATATACCGAAGCCTTCGTTGCTGCTTCATATTCAAGAGCTGCTGTCAATGCGTCGACTAATGTTTCGGGATGGGCTAAACGAAGCGTCCTCTGCATATCGGGGTCACGTAAGCTATCAATAAAGACCTGGATGCTCAGACATTTCATCATGTTCTCTGGTGCTGATGGATAAGCAAATCGAGTAGTCGGGCAATATTCACTTCATACTCTTGAAGGGATTCATCACGTTTCTGCCTTCGGTTCTTCAGCTGGGATTGGTACAAATGTTTTAGATGTTCGTGGCCATATCGCATGTCCAACCTCTTCTTCAGCTACTCGAAGTCATCCGTTTCTTCTAGAGGTATAGTCTGAAGTACATCTGAGGCATGTTCCCGAAGCGCGATAGTAAAGTTCACTGCTTTCTCTTTATCGGACCAATTATTCACTCTAGCGGCGGCTTCAAACTGTTTCACATAATGGGTCCACGATGTATTTCCGTCGAATGTTGGAGCCTTGGCTCGTGCAAAACTGCCAATGTCTTCTACCTTAGGGAGTGTTTCTCGCTTGCAAGGTTTTGTTTGCTCGGTCTTCTTTTCTTTTGCTGGCGTGTCTTGTGTTCTTAAATCTGCCATATTTCTCTCTAACTCCTTGATTTTCTCGTCCAGCGTTGTTTTCTTATCCTCAATCTTCTCATCCATCGTTGTCATCTATTTCTCGATTTTCTCGTCCCTCGTTGTCATCCTATTCTCCATATCTAATTTTAGGGACGAAATTTTATTTTCGACGTCAGCAGAGATGTCATTTTTCAATGATAAGATATCGGCAGAAATATCATTCTTCGTAGTAGAAATGTCGTCCCTCATGGTTGAAATCTTCTCGTCCATATTAGCAGAAATATCGCTTTTCATTGTGGTAATCTTCTCGTCCATATCAGTAGAAATATTGGCAGAAATTGACGAGATTAAGCCTCATCATTGAATAAAAATGTTTCTGGATCCAAGCCATCATTTTCCAGTGACATTTTAAGTCTTTCTACTAATTCACTTTTCTTACCGGACGTTTCCAACTCACGATTTTCCAATTCTGCCTTTAGCACTGACACTTTTAAGTCACATAGTCTCCTGGCCATTTCTACGTAGATATTTATTTATATTATACCACTTCTGACACCGATGTACTGTTTTTCTTATTTATTTAAAACAGTTTATCCTGACGGGTGGAATAAATTCATACACACGGTAGGTTCACTTACTAAATTTATTTATTCACTACACTATTCACTAATTTATATTATATACACAGTATATTCACTTACATTAATTTATATAAACACTTCACTATAAAACTATTTACTTGTTCGCTGTTTATATCACTTTATAAACTGACTTCTCTCCCTGGTCGGTCCTTTATATATTGTGCCTTTTTTACTAGATAATTCTAGATTGCGGCTTACACAAAAACAATCGGCTCCATGGAATTTTCTAGATAAGACTGGTCACAAAAACAAAGTCTAGATAAGATAGTCACAAAAAATCGTAAACAGTTCTAAGAAGTCCATGTGCATCCGCCAAAATTTTAACTTTCATACATGGTTTAGACAGAGTCGGATTCAGAGACTACACTAGTGTGCTATTTCGTAACAGTATATTCAAATTTTGATTGCTTATTAGGTTTAGATAGTCTGACAAAACTGAATTCGACTATTGATTTAGTGAATAATGTGTTATTTACGACTTATAGTGAAATAGAAATAGATTATTTTGAAATCAGAAGCGAGATCACGAATTGTATAGTAGTGCCTCCACGGACTGAGCAAATAATTAAATTGAATAATGATAATATTAATAATGGCGATATATACCTTATACAAAAATAGGAAAATTAGAAATTGCCGAATGTCTCACAAGAGCGGAAAATAGTCAAGCTGTATGTATAACTTTAAATCCGTCTGTCATATTTTAAAGTAGATTTAGGTCTTCCTTTAGACATAGTAAAAGACCTGATAGAAGACATAAATATTGAATAGATATAATAGAACAGACAGTGGAAACATACAACTGAAAATCAAAGGAAGAGAGGAAAAAGATAGGAAGGGTTTAACGTCAGCACTGAACTCTAAACTTAGTAATATGGCACAGGTAGATATAAAGACCAGAGGACAGACCTTTATGCTCCTAGATATCGATGACAGACTGTAGAAGAACAAGAAATACGGGAGGTTTTAAAAAGAGAAATAAAAAACGAGTGAAGTTTCGTGGACGAATCCCAGATTAAAATAGCTGACAATTCCAATAAAAAATGATACAAAAATGTTTTCGTTATCATGCAGCGAGAGGCGGCTAGCAAACAAGAAAATAATTGGAGATAGGGGGAACAGATGGAGGGTAAGAGAGCTTGACCCCCTACAAAGATGTCACAAGTGTTATATATGTGACTATTACATATAGTTCCAATCATCCCATGTTACATAAATTAGCAGCATATAATTCAATGATACATAGAGCATTTTCAGTTCCTATGAACAAATGTAATTTTGATAGAGAGATTAATACAATTAGACAAATAGCAACATCCAACGGTTATCCGTTACATATGATAAATAAACTAATTAATAAAAAAAAGGAAAAAGTGGCATTACAACTAATATTTCCTAAGCAAACTAAAGAAATAAAAAGTTATAAAACCATCACATATGCTGGAAATATTTCTAATAATATTTCAAAGATAATATCTTTAGCAACAAATACAACAATTTCTTTTAAAACAGAAAGTAACGTGAGTACAAAATTGTTAAATGTGAAAACAAAAATATCCTCATTAAAGAAGTCTGGTATATATAAACTTCAATGTCCAGTATGTAATGCTGTATATTTGGGTCAAACACTTAGAAATTTTGAAATCCGATTCAGTGAGCTCTTACGAGCATACAGATTAGAACAACCAGATAAATATCACTACGCAAAACATCTACTTGACACCAATCATTCATTGACACCTAACACAGAACTAGAAGTACTACATATTTGTGATAAGAAACAAGAACTGGATTTCCTTGAAGAATTGGAAATGAGAAGACACTTAAGAAACTCAAAATATGAAGTCGTCTTCTTAAGTGATAATTGTAAAGATCAGCAGATATAGTTTTCCTGGTTTTCTATACCATTGCACAGTTATACTGATCTCAATTCGGAAAAAGATATCCAGGATTTCCCCATAGGACTAATAATATCTAAGTTTTAATATTTGTAATATCATATTTTCTTCTTTTTTCTATTAACATATATTAAGTCAATCAGAAGGTAGGTCACTTCTTGATCTAGCCAAAAATAATTATTAAACATTAGGTAGGCATCAAATGAAATGTAACTTTTGTCATTCTGACGATGATATTTAATATCGAAACAATTGTCAAATTTTTTAGAAATTTTAACATTTTTTTCATTATATTGTGGAATTATCTAGAAACAGTAAGTTTCATTTAAAACAGCCTTATTTAAAATTGAACTGGAGAAACAACAAGGTTATTGGATGGATGCTTTACAGAGAGCTGTAGAATCGTTAAAAATGTGGTTAGGGGTTAGCTGTAAGAGGAGATACGGAAATAATTGGAGATTTCCAAAATGGAAATTTTTAAGGGTCTCTAGAATTTTTAGCTCAGTTTGACCCATTTATGACCAAAAATCGTGCTAATAACGGGAGGGGTAACATTTTATGAAGAAATTGTAGTATTAATGAGAAAAAAAGTTCTGGAAGTAATTGCAGATGAAGTGAAAACCTCAAAATGCTTTTCAATAATCGTCAAGCTCTCACCAGATGTGTCCTATTGTGACCAATTGGCAATAGTTCTACGATATGTGAATAATGGAGACGCTGTGGATGAACGCTCTCTTACAGTGGCGTAACTACGGGGGGGATGAGGGGGATAGAACAACGCCCCCCCCCCCCCCCCGAACACGGAAAATATAAAAAAATCCAATACATAATCACAGAAAACCTATATGGTATTGAAATGTACTAAAAGCTAAGAACTGTAGGCAACAATTTTATAAGAAAAACATAGCTAAAATGCAGTTTTAGGGGCTCAAAATTTTAAAAAATTCGATACCCAGATCTCACGGTACTTCATCCTAGTTACGCCACTGCTTTCTTACAAATATAAGTTCAGTTGATCATTCAGGGAAATCTATGAAACATTCTGTACTAGAAATGCTTGACCAATTAGAACTCAACATAAAAAATGGACATGGTCAATCATACGACAATGCATTGAATATGTCAGAAAAGTACAAAGCAAGCACGATTCAAAAATACTAATAAATATATGGATTATGTTCTATGTAAAGCACATTTGTTGAACTTATTTGAAGTGAATGCAGTCGATAGTTGTAAAAGTGCTTTAGACTTCTATCGTTTCCTGCAATCACTGTATAATTTTTCGGCGTTGTCGAGTCATAGATGGAAACACATATGTTCAAATATAACCAGCGTAAATGAACGGAACGTATCCCTCAAAATCATTAGCGGTACTCGGTCGTCTGCGAAGGCTGTATCAACAAAAATAGTTCATGAAAAATTCAATCAAACATATGAAAAATATCATATTATATTTGATGGTGGCGCAGAAAGAAGAAACACGCAGGATGAAGCAGCTACACTTAAACAAAAAAAATTAATTGCTAAATATTGCCTTTATGACAACATTTTGGTATGAACGTTTCAATTCTACAAGCTTCAACCTACAATCCAAGATCAGGGCCACAGCCGGGCGCAATTGTGCCCCTGCGTCCAGGTTAATCCGGCATTGTTCCCACCATTCAGCAACTCCTCGAAGTGTTCTGTCTAATCTTCTTTGTGGATCTGCTATTATTTGTCCCTCTTTATTCCTACAAAAATTCATAGATTAATATCCTTTTCCAAGTGGTTTCTTTTTTCTTCACCGCTTGATAGAAATTTCAATTTTTCTAGTTTCATACTGTTCCCCAACTATTTCTAAATTTTGCTCAATATACTTTTTCTTTTCCTGCCGGCATACTTGTTTCGCTTTACTTCTTGCTTCCTCCTATTCATGTCCGTATTTACATGTAACACGATAGCCGTATTATATTTCTGTGATCCAATTTCTTGTTACAATCATAATCAAACCAATCCTTGTTATTTTCATGTTTTGGTTCTCCTACGCTACTGTGTAAGGCTTTAATTATTGCTTTTCTATCTCCGTCCACTCCGTCTCTATATCCTCTGACTCTCTGGAAATCCCGTTAATTCATCTTATATCCTAATCTGGTGTTCTTTCTGTACTTCTTCCTTCTTAAATTATTTCACATTAAATCTTCTTATCCCATTTTGATAATATAGATCCTAACAACCAACCCTGTCCCACAACGATGACAAAACTTATCACAAATGAGAATACTATTAGTATACCCTGTATAATACATCATAAATCGATGAAACTTTTATTATTATTGAACTTTGGGAACTTTTCACACAAAATATTTCCCTAGCCGTATCTTATAACCACTAATAATTTACCTGAGAAGAAATCTCCTAGTGTTATATAATAATCAACAATAGTTCTTCCGTTCATCCTACTTCATCTTTGTGACTCACTGGTCGTTCTTGAAATACGAAGAAAACCCGATTTGGCAACGCGGTCTTTGCGAGGGCAGTAAACCTAAAGAATGCCGGTTTGAAGAAATGAGACTTGTTTTGATTCAAACAGAACCAGCTAGTATAGCATGACAACCAATTTTTCAAAACCTGTTTACGAATTGTCTTAAAGAATATTGTTCTGACCAACTGAGATCTGTTGAGCAAAACAAATCTTTTACCTTTACAATATACCTGACCAGCGAGGTAAAGATTAAAATTGTAGCAGCCAGCATCCAAATATATCATCTTAAATAGAAAATGGACAGTTTTTAGTTATTTTAAGTGTTTTATTGTATGACAACACGTTTTATTTTACCGGATATATCTAATTGTTTAGTATGATGTGTAATAATAATATAAAATAGAACTTTAGTGTACTGTGTTGAATTTTGAATGGTAAGTATTTTATGTATGCATTTCAAGCTTGTATAAATCTCTGCATACAAATTATTGTAAGAGATATTATCTGTGTTTTCATGATAAATTATGACTTGCACGTTATTTGAAGAGTTATAATAAAAACAATTTTTATTTAACATGCTTATACTCAGTAAACGTTATGTTTATTTGTTACAAGTTTTTTGTTTAAAAATAAATATTCCGGTTCTTTAATTAGTACTGTACAAAATTTGTGATATATTTCCGAAAAAAAAATAGAAGGAAAAACATTAACTTAAAATGAAAAATAAACAATTGCAAAGCTAACCTCATTTTCATTGAAATATCACATTTAAATTTGAAATCTAGCACTAAAAACGTACTAGAAATGTTTCAAAAAAGTATATGGCAATATTTTTTAAGAACGAACAAAGTAAATATCGTAATTTCTCCACATTTAGACACAGCTGGCAACATTGCTAAAAAATACAGATAAATAATTTTGGAGAGAGTTAGTATACACTGCTCAAAATAATTATGGTAACAAATATTAACGTCTAATTAATTTTATTAATTTCAATTAATATCCAACTTGGAATAAATTCAGTAAATCAAAGACAGTTTTTTGTTGGAAATATACTCGTACAGATCGATTAGTATTTTAAATTGCGCTCACAGAGTGTCCCAAATTTGAAATACGGCGTCGTCAACTATGTTTTTAAATGGCAATCCTAATTTTTCATTACTTTTCTTGAAGAGTATATCAAGTTACAGATGCGTACCAAATATCAAATTTTTAGTCCTTGACGTTGATCTTCAACTAATCAACCAATCAACTAATTTGAAAATGACTAAATCTATTCACTAATTTGATATCAACATATTTTTTCAATAAATACTCTAAATGCTGTCCATTAACTAACTGTCAATATCCTAAACGTAACTGAATCTCGTTAGGGACATTTTTAATTGCTTCTGCGAAAATTAGCCTACACTCCTGTCTTACTCCTTCTTGTAATTGCTCAATGTTTCCCGGTTTGATCTTAAAAACTTTGCTCTTCAAGTACCCTCATAAGGAGAAGTTCATAGGTGTTAAATCCGGAGACCTCGTGGTAAAAATTTTAAGGTATTCTGGAGTTTTTGAAAAAAGGTTACCTTGTCTGCCAGCGATTTTATCGTCATTTCTCCGCCTTCCGTGTTGAAATATTGAGTTTCTGGAACAATTGTCTATTGTCACACACAAAAAATAAGAGTCACACACTAAGCACTACTTCGCTAAACAAAAATTATTTCTTATAAGTTAAGTCTATTCGACGTTATTTTCGGTTCGCAAAAAGTTTCTAGGCACTACTTTTCTAACAAGTTATTTCTTATAAATTAGGTCTACTCTACGTCCTTTTCGGTTCGCAAGTGTTGTAATCACTTTGTCATTAGAATTGTCTATTTCAGAGATAATTTTTTTTCCAATCGATAGCATGGAAAGAGCTGTTAAACCATCTTCGGTCATTGAATTTCTAAGAAATGTTTTAACCCTTTAAAGGCGAAGTTTTGTTTTTTATTTGTTTTTAGTTCTTGTACTGAAATATATGTTATCATGTTCGTAATTAAGAATGTATTGGGGGAAAAAAAAATTTTTTTTCACCGTTCAAAAAAAAACACTGTTACCATATGGTAACGCTAGGATTTCATATGCACTTTTTATTCAAAATATTAACTTTTACAAAAATATTATAATTCTAAGTAAAATGCATAAAAGTATTAAAAACATTTACTTCGTATGAAATATATAAAAGCATGGAATGCAAAGGCCCAAGTTACATTTGTTACACATTGTACGAACACTCGATGAACAGCCTTCGCCTGCGCATCTTTTTCTTTTTTTATCCGGGGTTTCAACAAATAAATGGTTCATTCCATCATATCTTATATCGTCCGAAATTCTATTCAACGATAGACTGGTTTTTGAGGTTCTGGGTCGTCCACCAGTCTTGGGAATGGTCCCATAACTTTGTAAGTAGCACGATGTAATTTCTCTTCGAAATTCAAGTTGCGTCAGCCTTCCACCAGACTTTCTGTGTATTTGCCAGGCGTTCATTACTGTGACATCAACAAACCATGTGAAAATAGGCCACCACCATTTCTTGCAGCGGATACCTATCCTGTATCTTGATACATTCTCGTCCATCAGATCTGTACCTCCCATGTGTGCGTTATATTCACCAACCAAAAATGGACGAGGTACCATAATAATCCTTTTTTGGGCAGAACTATAGCGTTTTACCTGAGATAGAGGTAAAATACCGTTACAGGTTGATGCAACACTAACAACGTTGTTCTCTACCCAACGAACCACTATACTACCTGTTTCTCTTTCAATCATTCCTTCGTATGTACCTCTTTCTTTTTTTGCGAGAGTTTTTTTGTCCGACATGGGACAATTTCTTGGAATGCGATTTTCGCGAATAGTATCAGTTCCCTGATATCCCCTTTCTTTTAAATGTTCTAAAAGATTTAAACCGGTAAATAGGTTATCAAAGTAGAGTTTATAAGGTCTGTCTTTTGCGCCTCTTAACGCATCCAACATTGTCACAAATGGTGCCGCAGCTTTTCCAAAATCTTTTTCATAAATTTCTGGCCGTCGACTATTTTTTCCTTGATAAAACTCACAACTCACTAAATATCCTGATGTTGTATTTAGTGACCACATTTTATAGCCGAAGCGAATAGGTTTACCACGAATGAACTGCTTGCATGGATGTCTACCATAGTACTTTATCATACTCTCATCATAGCTCATGTGTTGTTCTGGCTGATAGTGTTCCAAATATTTAGCTTTTAGTTTGTTTATGAATGGTCTTAGTTTCCACAGTTTGTCATCCGAGTCCGGTTTTGAATTGTCAGCGCAATGGAGGAAACGCATAATTTGGACGAAACGGTCCCGTCTCATGGCCCCACTCACCATAGCGTTGTTCACATCACCTTGTGATTCCCAATATGATTTTTTTCCTGGAAATACTACGTAGCCACTTACTATAAGTATTGCTATAAAGCATTTCATTTCATTTTTAGAAATCGTAGGATCGGGTGCATTTTTAAACAGAGCATAGCGAGACGATTCTTCGATTAGAAGAGTAAATATTTCGTCGTCGAAAAATAACTCAAAAAGTTGAACGGGTGAAAGATCCATAAATTGTTTATAATCAGGTTTGGGAAAATCT
This sequence comes from Galeruca laticollis, assembly GCA_963921935.1. Classification (NCBI taxonomy): domain Eukaryota; kingdom Metazoa; phylum Arthropoda; class Insecta; order Coleoptera; family Chrysomelidae; genus Galeruca; species Galeruca laticollis. The sequence goes on from OY998178.1 coordinate 53,445,082, forward strand.
ATTGACTGCGCCTGAAGATCACCGCTAATCCAGCTGTAGTCTTTTTTAGACCTTGGGAGGTACGATGAAGCTGAAACACTGGAAGTGGGAAGATCTGGCTCTTCTGGCTCTGCAGTGACGTTCTCTTTGTTAAAAAATTTGACTTCGGCTCGAGCTCGCAGTTGTCGACCCGAAAGATTATCAATTGTACCCCCAGAATCCTCATCTGCAGAGTCTTCATCCGTTAACACATTAGCCTCGGGTGGTTCAACGTAAATACCGTCAATATCTTCGGAAAAGGCAATATCTAACGCTTCCTGCAATGAGAAACCGCGCCTGAAAAAAAAACACTTCTTAAAAAAATGATAATGAATGTGACTAGCGTTACCATATGGCAACACCAACAAAAAATGCCTCTATGTAAAAAAAATCTAAGACATATGACAAAACAAAATACAACATACAAAAATGTACATATTTATAAAGTAAAATACAATAACTAACACTTACTACATGTTTTAAAATAAGCAATAAATACTTACGCAAAATTTATGGACTCCATTACTCAAAGCCTTGCAGAATTGTCGAAATAAATTTGTAGTTTACACCCATGCACTCACTAACAAGGTCAAAACCAAACTAAGATGTTCTTTATAGTTCATACCTAAAACGGATATTTACCGCCATCTAGCAAAAACTACCGAAACTTACAATTCAGACGTTAAAAATGGAACCTATGTTTACCGTTACCGTATGGTAACGCCAGTCTTTAACGGGTTAAATCGATTCAGTGTTGAAAAATATCGTTCGACCTCTAATGTTATCATGGCACTTGTTATCACAATATCTAATAATTTTCTAGTCTCCTTCAACGTATCTCCTAGATTATATACTAAAGGCAGTGCGCAATCTATTGTTATGCAATCATTTCTTGAATAAATAACAGACAGTTCAGTTCGTAATCTTTCAATATCAAGTGTTTTTTTTGACGGGTGTGGAAACTCATGTTCAACTCCTGCGCTATGGTTCTTATGCGACAGGAAATGTGGGACTCAGGGTTCTAAGTAGTGCAAGTCCCTGCCTACACCACCAAACCACACCTCGGTAGCCAGTGTTAGTCGGACTCGGAACCGCCGTTTAGCATTACTTCAAGTCCGACGGCTATGATTTTTGCTATTGACTGTCATGTTGTTGTTGCATCTATACATTCTGAATTATTACCTTCTACCTTCTCTTTGTCTTACGTCGTTTTCTTTCTGTTTTAGTATGGTAGCTGTGTTTGTACTGCTTCCCACTTTTTTGGATCTTCTAGCATTTTGCTTATGACATTCTCTGGCGTTATATTTCCTGCTTTGTTTTCCATATTTAGTCTTTCAATCTGCCATCTACTACAGATAAATATAGTGTGTTCTGCTGCATCTTCTTCTTCACCACAGTATATGCACGTTGGTAGTTCGGTATGGTGGGATAGATTTCGGTATGCTTGGAAACATCCATGACCGGTCAGCATTTGTGTGAGGTAGTAACTGAGTTCTCCGTGTTTCCTTTTAACCCATTCTTGTATGGTCGGTATAAGTTTCTTTGTCCAGGTCCCTGTATCAACATATTCTTGCCACCATTCTTGCCATCTTTGCAGCAGTAGGGATTCTGCTCTTGGCTTATCTAAAGCTTGCTCATCTTCCAATTTCATCACTAGGATGTTGATTGGTGGTATTTGTGCAAGAGTTAGAACTGATCTTGTGGAAGCAGTTCTGTATGCTCCAATTATTCTGATGGCGGTTTTTCTCTGTATGCTGATCATCTTATTTAAATATATCTTTTTGATGAGAGCTCTTTTCCATATAGAAGATCCATAAAAGATAGTAGATTGCAGCACCGAGCATAGAATACATCTGTTCCCCTCTCTGGGCCCTCCTATATTTGGCATCAGACTGCTGATATTTCCCAAGGCCTTTTCTGCTTTCTTTGCCGCTTCGTGTATATGTTTCGTCATGTCTTCATGTTTCTATCCAGATGAAAACCTAAGTATTTCAGACTTTCCTGACTGTTAATCATTGTTTCATCCAATTCGAAGTACCGCTTCGGTTTTATGTGGTGCCAACTTCAGTTTTTATCGCACATCCATTCATTTATCTGTCTGAGTCCGATTGGCTGATACCCTCAAAGATTCAGAATTTGATACCGTTACGACTATTCCAATGTCATCTGCATATCCTATAAGCTGTACACGACAAAAAACGGGTATTTTCAGGACTTCGTCATAGTAGACATTCCACAGCGTAGGACCTATTACTGAGCCTTGTGGTACTCCACATGTGACATTAAACTTGCCGTTTGTTCCTACGAATAGAGACATTTCGTGTAGATAGCTAGCTATCATATTATAGATATATGGTTTTATCCCTTTGCTGGTCAGTTCATCGAGAATTCCTTGCCACGGTGCCGAGTTAAAGGCGTTTTGAACGTCGATCGTTATGAGTACACAAAGCATTCTACGATGTCTTTGGCTTCGTCTGCAATGTTCTCTACCCTTTTTAGTGCATCGATTGTTAATTTTTGCTCTCTAAATCCATATTGCTCGGTATCCAGGTCTCCCCATCTCTCTATTTCGGATTTGAGCCTTGTGAGCGTCAGATGTTCCATTAGCTTAGCCAGGACGTTAAGTAGACAGATAGGTTTGTAACTTATATTATTTTGGCCTGTCTTATCTCTTTCAATTAGCACCACTTTAGTTCTTTGGGGAACTCTCTTTCAGTTAGTGCCTCGTTTAGTACGAGCAAGAACTTTTCTGGGTAGCTCCTTACTATAGCCTTTAACACTTCGGCAGGGATGTTGTCTGGACCCGGTGCTTTCTTTTCTTTCAACCGTTCGTTTGCTTGTAGTAGTTCCTTTAGTGTGTATTTCCGCTGTATTTACTGGCATTTTATTCCATTCTCTCGTTTGCTGCTCCGGAAAAAGAGTTTTCGCTATCTTGATTTGTTCCTCGTCGGTCATGATCAGAGGGCGATTTTTCTTAAGCTTATTTGTGACGAATTGATGTCCTTTGCCCCAAACTTTACGGGATGGATTTACCACTGGCCTTACTATTCTATATTTATGTGATATTTTTCACATTTGAGGGTTCTTAAGCCTTCAAAAACGTCTTTGTATTTTTTAATAATTTGGGAATAGTCAAGACTTTGAATGTTTTGATTTGTTAAAGAATTTTTGTGTTTTTCCGATTTATATTTAAATTTTTGGGACTTGGTTTTTAAATTTAAGCTGTTTTGAGGGGAACTTTCGTAGTTTTCGGTATATGTCTCTAATTTTTTATCAAATTTGACTGAACCAACGAATTTTAGTAAATTTGAATGTTCACAATCATCTTTACCCAAAACGGCGGATGAATATTCATTTTTTATTATGTAAAAAGTTATATAATCTTTAAAAATTTTATATTCGCACAAAAGAGAGCTTTTTCCCAGAATATCAATTTTTGAGTCTGTATAAGTGGATATTTTTAAATTGCTTGGAAGGTTATTTTTGTGTAAATCTATGGGTTTTAAAAATTTCGCAGGAAAGGCATTTATTTCACTGTCTAGCTTGAAATTTATACTAGCCTGTTTTTCGAAATTTAAATTTACATTCCAATCGGATTTTTTGACTAAATCAATTTTTGCAATATATTCAATGTGACAATCCTCAGAATCAGAATCATATTCAGACGAAGAACAAGAAGAATAATCTAAACTTTTATTTTTAGGTAATATTTGCTTTACAGGCCTGCAAAATTTGTCAAAGTGGTGCAAATTCCCACATTTTTGACATTTTCTGCCGAAAGCGGGACACTCATTTAGTCCATGTTTGATTCCACAATTTCTGCATATAAATTGTCTTTTTTCTTTTTGTTTTTTATATTGACGAGAACGTGACTCACTACGATTACGACTATAATCGCGGTATTTTTGGGGACTTCTTTCACGCACCTTATTCCTCCTTCCATCGCATTTTGACGTAGGTTTACACATCGAAAAAGCCCTTTCAAGGGTTACATTTTTACTTTTTAGTAAATCTTTTCTCACACTGGTATCAAGGATACCCAAAATTAACCTATCGCGAATTAAACTATCACGTAAATTTTCAAATTCGCACGTGCTAGCAAGTTGTCGTAGCACTTTGACATAACAGTCGATATTTTCTGACTGTCCTTGGTTCCTCAGAAAAAATGTGTCATTCATAAGTTACATTTTTTACGGGTTTGAAAGCAGACTCCAATTTCGTTACAACAGTATCGAGGTCTAATTTGTTTTCCTCATCTTCCCATTCAAACTTATTGTAGAGCTTTAAGGCTTCATCACCTATGCAGCCAAAATGAAGTACATTGTCTCTGTTGGCTTTTTGCTCCAATCGGAAGCTTTGATGTACAAATCAAACTTTTGCTTGAAGAATGTCCAACTTTCATCCAAAGACAGGTTATTGAAATCCATAGCAGACGGCGGAATAATTCCAGTAGCCATTTTGGTGATGCACTGCAATTTACGAAATAGCACTCTAGTGCGGGTGCGCAGGGATTTCTAAGAGCTGTTTACGATTTTTTGTGACTATCTTATCTAGATATTGTTTTTGTGACCACTCTTATCTAGAAAACTCCAGGAAGCCGATTGTTTTTGTGTAAGCCGCAATCTAGAAGTATCTAGTAAATAAGGCAATAATATATAAAGGACCGACTAGCGGGAGAAGTTAGTTTATGAAGTGATCTCGTGATATAAACAGCGAACAAGTAGATAGTCTAAGGTAATGAAGTGTTTATATAAATTAATGTAAGTGACTATACTGTGTATATAATATAAATTAGTGAATAGTGTAGTGAATAAATAAATTAAGTTAGTAGACGTAACATAACATAAATAAACAGTTACGTAAAAATGGCCAAGAGATTGAGTGACCTGAAAGTGACAGAGCTAAAGGCAGAATTGGAAAATCGCGAGCTGGAAACGTCCGGTAACAAGAGTTAGTTAGTAGAAAGACTCAAAGTGGTACTGGTAAAGGACGGCTCGGATCCAGAAACATTTTTATTCAATGACGAGGCTTCCACCTTAATCTCGTCAATTTCTGCTAACATGAAAAACGATATTTCAGCCATGGAAGAAATGATTTCAATTAATGTGAAAAACGAAATGTCTGCTAACATGGACAAACTTTCTGCCGATATCTTATTAATGAAAAATGACATTGCCGCTGACGTGGAAAATAAAAATGCATCTCTTAAATCGGATATTGAGGATAAAATCACAACGATGGACGAGAAAATGGAGAATAAAATGACAACGATGGACGAAAAAATCAAGGAGTTAGAGAGAAAGATGACAGATTCAAGAACACAAGACACGCCAGTAGAAGACAAGAAGATCGATCAAATAAAACCCTACAAGCCAGAAACACAAGCCAAGACAGAGGATATTGGCATTTTTGTCCGAGTCAAGGCTCCAACGTTCGACGGAAAGACGTCATGTACCAATTACGTAAAACAGTTTGAAGCAGCCGCTACATTGAATAATTGGTCTGACAAGGAGAAAGCAGTGAACTTAACAATCGCGCTTCGGAGAGATGCCTTAGATGTACTCCTGACGATACCTCTGGAAGAAACGGATGATTTCGAACAGCTGAAGAAGAGATTAGACACGCGATATGGTCACGAACATCTAGAACATCTGTACCAATCCCAGCTGAAGAATTGTAGACAGAAACGTAATGAGCCCCTTCAAGAGTATGAAGTGGATATTGCTCGACTCGTTCGATTTGCTTATCCATCAGCACCAGAGAACATGATGGAATGTCTGGGCATCCAGGCCTTTATTGATGGCTTATGTGACCCCGATATGCAGAGGATGCTTCGTTTAGCCTATCCCAAAACATTAATCGACGCATTGATAGCTGCTCTTGAATATGAAGCAGCAACGAAGGCAAAATTAGGACCATCCAAGAAGAAGGTGACGAAGACAGATTTGACCAGTTCGTCAGTTTAATAAAATGTATGATGGACAAGAAGCCGAGAAAGATCAGATGCTGGAATTTTGGCGAACTAGGGCATGTACGTAGTTCGTGCAAGCGCCCCAGGACTCCTCCAACCCAAGAACTCCAGTCACAGGAGAAATCACACACTGGCGAATACCAAGCTGATGTGAATCACGGAAAAGCTGACTCTCTGCCTAGGCGGTCATGCCCCGTAGACTATTCTCACTGCAACAAGTCAAAATCTAATGAAGGTATAGTTTCAAGAATTACGGTAGTCAATGAAAAATGGTCACCCACCAGGATCAGGGAAGATCAGGAGAATGATCCTTACCTAAGGAAGATTGAGCAATGGAAGGAAGAAAATCGGCGACCTACATGGCAAGAAGTGTTAAGATTTTCACCGACACTCAAGGCTTATTGGGCTCAGTGGGACTCCCTTGTCCTTGAAAACGATGATGGTTCTGAGATGAGGAGACAGCTAGTTTTCCCTAGAACGAGAGTAGCTGAGGTACTGAGGAAGTTACAGGACAGTCCATCGGGTGGCCATCTGGTAGTGAAGAAAACCCTTCAGCGAGTCCGTGAAAGGTTTTATTGGATGAACAGCTCCGACGATGTGAAGGACTGTTGTAAGAAAGGCTCGACTTGTGCTACGTATGAAACAGTATAATATTGAAAGCCCTTTCGAAACGATTTAGACATCGCTGGACCATTTCCGACGACAGAAAATGGTGGCAAATACATCCTGGTTATAATGGATTATTTCACAAAGTGGGTGGAAATTCACGCGATCCCGAATCAAGTGGCCACAACTGTCGTGAATGTATTGGTGGAAGAATTTATTAGCCAATATGGAGTGATCTTGGAAGTCCACAGTGACCAGGGAAGAAATTTCGAAAGCCATCTATTCCAGGAGATTTGCGACAAGCTGGGAATGAAGAAGACCAGGACAACAGCATTACATCCACAGTCAGATGGAATGGTCGAGAGAATGACCAGGACTATTGGAAAATACCTGTCCAAAGTAGTTTCCAGCCATCAGAGAGATTGGGACCAGTACCTTTCCCTATTCGCATCGGCTTATCGATCTGCCGTCAATGAGTCCACGGGTAAAACACCTGCGAAAATCCTGCTTGGGCGTAAAATGAGGCTTCCTTGTGACCTGGAATTTGGCTGTCGTCCTGGAGAAGATCTAGCAGGAGAAGACTACGCGATCCAATTGAGAAGAAGGCTGGACGATATTTATGAATTAGTTCGAACAAATCTTCAAGTTGCCAGCGACATAATGAAAAGTATAGATATTTAACTTCTGATTTCCATTCTATGATTTCCCCGTTTAAGGATATGGGTTTCATGGCTGGAAGTGTTTTTTTCCGGATAAATAGAATTACTATACTCTTGTTTGGGTTGATGTTTAGCCCCACTAACAAGCACCATTGCTCAATGATTCTGAGGCCCTTTTGTAATAAATCACACAAGGTGCCTCCGACTATTAGAACTGTGTCATCAGCATAACACATACATTAGAAGCCAAGCTCCGTTAGTCTGTAGAGCAACGCATCTACTACGAGGCTCCATAGAAGGGGAGATATCACTCCCCCTTGAGGTGTCCCCCGAGTGGCTTTAACTGAGGTGGTTTGATTCCCCACCTGTGTCTCAGCTATCCTCGTCATCAACAACTCATGTATCCCTTTTACAATGGTTTCATTTACTCTTCGCCTTTTTAGCGCTTCATTGGCACATGAGTTGTGTTGTCAAAGGCTCCTGGTATATCCAGGAATGCCCACATTGCGATTTCTTTGTTGTTCCGAGTTCTCTGGATGACTTCGGCCAGCTGATGCAGAGCCGTCTCAGTTGATCGACCCGCTCTGTAAACATGCTGACATTTATGAAGTGGTGTATTCTCCAGGTTCTCTGTTCTTATGTCGTTATCCACTACTTTCTCCATCGTTTTGAGTAAAAACGATATTAGACAGATGGGTCTAAAAGATCGGGGATCAATCCCATCTTTTTCCCTATTTTTGGTAAAAGGTTACCCTTGACTATCTCAATTTTCTAGGTATTAGACCCACTGCTAGACTGCTTCTTGTAATCTTCAGCAGGTGAGGAAGAATCTCCTCTATCCTTTGCTGCAGGAGTACTGGAAATATTTCATCCACTCCTGGTGATTTATATGGTTGAAAGGTAGTTATTTTCCATTCCAACCTTTCTCTGGTAAATATTTTCTTAGCAATGTCCCAATATTCCTTGCGGAATTTTTTGGTGTAATTAATTGATATTTCAGTGCTTGTTGCTGGTTCACTACCTGGAAAGTGGGTTCTAAGAAGAAGAATCGATCGTTCCTCTTCACCTTCCGTGTATGATCCGGCTGACTTTTTCAGCGACATTGTGAGTTTAGTTCTCCCATTTGCCATGACCTTTTGTAGTCTGGCCGCTGTGTGAGTGGAAGTGATATTTTCGCAAAAGGCTTGAAAATTAAGCCTTTGGGCCTTCCTTATCTCTTTATTGTACTGAGTAAGCTTCTCAGTGTACTCCTGTCAATTATCGTCACGTTTGACTCTATTAAAGAGCCGACGGACCTCTTTTCTGAGGTTTGACAGGTTCCCATTCCACCAAGGAGCATCCTTTTCTGAACAAGTTTTCAACAGTGCTCAACTGGAGTAAAAAGCTTCCATTATTGCCTCACTGATCTCTTCGACTCTTTGTTCCAGGTCGTAGTGCGGGTGATTCACCCCATTCACTTCGACGTGTTCCAAATTGTCCTTCAGATTGGTCTTGTAAAGAGACCAATCAGTATTTCTAGGATTTCGGATTGTAGGAATCGAGGTATCCTAAATTCGATGATCCTATGGTCGGAAAGTGATGGCTCTCTCATCACCCTCCAATCTTTTAAATTTTTCCTAGCAGTAACATTAACAATTTTTACGTCCAAGACCTCTCCTTTGCTCTCGTGACAAAAGTTGGGGTTGTCCCCACGTTTAAGGTCTCAAGGTTATTTGCAAAGTGATATCTTAATAAACACTCACCTTTTGCATTATTGTTAGTGCTTCCCCACACGGTACTGTGTGCGTTGGCATCACAACCAATTATAATTGGCAGCCGTCTGCTATCGCAGTGTCTCACTAGCTCTTGTACTTCTTCTGGTGGTGTCATCGTCCCGTCTCCAGCGAAGTAAGCAGAGGCAATGACGATGTCTCGGTCGATACCCCCAATGTTGAGGTGAACCATGATAGGAACAAGATCCCGTCCCACGTATTCTGAAAACACAAATATATTTTATGCTTTTATACTTCTGCCTTCATTTCTTGTTGAACCAGTTATTTTTGTACCGACTTTTTTGTAGCTCAAATACTCTATACCCTGCACTCTATTTTTTACATGAAGGTCTTTTTCTTTAGTCTTATTTATTGTTGATTTAATTCCCGTCAAATTTTAATCAACATCATTACTTTCAATATCTTCTTTCAGTGACTTTGTCTTTTTTACATTTTGTTCTACTTTATGGTCCGTGTCAGCAGATTCATAATTCTCTGTCATTTCTTCAAATCGATCATTATTATTATGATTTACAAATACATTTTCTATCGGAATAATATAATTTCTTTCTATCGGCCCATCAAAAACTGTCAAACTGTCTAGCACAGCTGCGCAATCTTTTTCTTTCCCAACTGCTTGGTTTAGATGTTGTAAATAATAAGAAGTGCTTGAATTAACTTCAAAAATTACAGGCATAGATTGCAGATTCTCTGGAGTTATTAGAATAGATTCCATATGCTTAAATGGCAGGTCTTCAAAAGTGAACAGAACAGGTTCCATGCGATTAGATTGCAGGTTCTCTAAAACTGGTTCAATAGACGTAGTTTGCTACTCTTCTAGAGTTACCGGAACTGGTTCCATACTTGTAAATTGCAGGTCCTCTGAATTTTCCAGAACTGAGTCCCTAGGCGTAAATGTATTATTTGTGTATTTGTTAAGCCAACTTTGCACAATCGAGTTACTGCCCAACCGTTGATCTTCATTTTCTGAAAAATAATGGTTGCTTTAAATCCTTAATGTCAGCGTCTGCTACCAAATGGATTTTCTTGATTCTGAGACGCCTTTGTCTCAAATTTTGCAAAACGAATCCTAAGAGTGGTATAAGATCCCACATAAACATAATATTTTTCTTATATTCAATCTAGTTTATTATTTTTCTTATCTTTTGAGCATCGATTTTTGCGATATTGTTGAACAAAACACGAAAAGAAACTAGATAGAAAATAAAACTAAGTTTATCTGAGACATTGCACCATTCTCGGGGTACATTGTGCAAAATTTGAAACAAAACCGTCTTAGAGCAAAAACGTACAGACATAGAAAAAAGTTCAGGTCATTGATATACCTAAAGTTATCCTGAATTTTTATTTGCTTAGAGAACGCAACAAAAGTGTACGCCACTGTGTTATTCCGTACAGTAGGGAACGTGATATTATTTATCATATTTTCTGTTTTAAAATCTAACTCGTAAATTTTGTTTGAAAAATTGATTTATTTCTTAGTTTTCTTCAATATCCCTAACTTTTTAGTTCCTATTCCTCCTAAAAGTTTAAATAATTTAATTTTTGGGTGTAAATTATTAATATGATTGAAAAATACATCTAATTGTCGTTCACTACCCATAAAACAAGCTAATATCTACATATCTATACCAAAATAAGACATTTTTTGAAATATTACTGTTATAGATATGTAGATGACATATTTGCTTGTTTTATGGGTAGTGAACGACAATTAGATGTATTTTTCAACCATATTAATTATTTACACTCAAAATTTGAATTTACATTAGAAGTTGAAGAAAATAACTCAATCAATTTTCTTGATTTAAGAATTCAAAGAATTAATAATGTACTTGATTATTTATTCAATTTACAGAAAATCAACACACACTGATGTAAATATTCCATATAACTCTAATCACCCCATGTCACATAAATTGGCAGCATATAATTAATTCAATGATACATAGAGCTTTTTCAATTCCTATGAACAAATGTGATTTTATTGGGGAAATCAATACAATTAAACAAATAGCAACAATTTCTTTTAGAACAGAGAGTAATGTGAGTACAAAATTGTTAAATTGTTAAAGGGTCAAACTCTTAGAAATTTTGAGATCAGATACAGTGAACATTCACGAGCATATAGATTAAAACAACCACATAAGTCTCACTACGTAAAACATTTACTTGACACCAAACATTCATTGATACCTAACACAGAACTAGAAATACTACATATTTGTGATAAGAAACATGAACTGGATTTCCTTGAAGAGCTAGAAATTAGAAGACACTTAAGAAGCACACAATATCAAGTTGTCAGTGAATAGATAAATCTAGGGAGTTCTCAACTTTTAAACTGTCTTCTTAAGTGATAATTGTAAAGATCACCAGATATAGTTTTCCTGGTTTTCTATATCATTGCACAGTTATATTGATCTTAATTGGAAAAAAGATATCCAGGATATCTCCATAGGGCTAATAATATATAAGCTTTAATATTTGTAACATCACTGTAATGGTTACTTAGTAAGTGCCCCTCGTATAAACTACTTTCGCCATAGAGCCATTATATCTTTGAGGAAAATACTTACCTAGTAGCCATTCTTCGGGGATTGAATAAATAACACCATTTAGAAAACTCACTGGGATAGATATATTTTAGAATTACTAACACAGATTATAATACACTTTACATACTTTTAAATCTTATTCAAATTAATAATAATTAATGAATCATGGGTTGTCGACACTGTGTATTTATAGGAAGCATTCGATCAGTGACCTGCATGCACGACCTTCCGCATAGTGTGATATTTACAAATTAATTGGAACGTGCTCTTCGTATAACTAACCTGGCCTCCATAGATCAATGCCCGCTATTTACATCGAAATTAATATTATTATAATTAATTCTTTTTCTATGCTAATGTCCTTTTTACTCTACTGTCCTTTCGGGATCATCACATCATCCCCTGTTGGAAGAGAAAAATTATCGTTTTAATTTTTCGATACTACCTATAACGTTAACAGTTTTCGCTGATTGTTTTTTTTATTTTTGTTTACTAACATTACTTGTTTGTTTATGAACACACTTCACTTGTTTACAATTGTTTTCTGCTGTTGTATTTATACAAACGATTCTTATGAACGGTCTGTGGTTTACTGTTTTGATATGTAATCACACAATTTACGCCTTTTATTTCCGTTATTTTAAATGGACCTTAATAATGTGGATGGAACTTATTTCTCCCCTCATTCTTTAGAATGACTAATGCACCTAATCTAAAGTTTACAGGTGAAGATTCCTTGTCACTACTATTTACTCTAATTATTTTATTTTTTATTAAAAACTGTTTGGCTCTTTCATTTGCGTACTATATGCGTATATAACTTATATTTTAACTCTTTATCATATCTTTCAAGATTGTAACACGGTTCTATTTCTACATTTAAGAATTCTGGTAAGTTGAGTTTTCTCCCGTATAATAACTCAAAAGGAGTGAATCCGTGATACGTATTTGGTGTTGTATTATAACAATATGCAAACATTTTTACAAACTCGCACCAGTTGTCCCTAGAATCTTTGACTTATGACTAAGTTTTGCTTTATTCATTTGGCATTTATGACAATTCTTTACACACTTCCTTACGTCTTTCTCCATGTTTTTCCACCTAAAATTTGCTCTTAGTTTCTTTAATAATCTATTATTTCCTACATGTCCTCCAAACATTGGATCATTGTGATATCTTTCTAGAATCTTTTGGATCTCTTCTTTCTGCTGTACCGTTTTTGGTACTTCGCATATACATACTTGAATATGTTTTAACCTTTGATTTCCTACTTCCATAAACTCATCTACTGTGCACTTTTGGAATATATCATCATTTGTATATATCTTCATTCTTTTTACTTCATATTTTACCGATAGCTCCTCAAGCTTTTCCAACGTTCGTCCTAGGTCGAAGTTGTGTATTCCGGTAATTAAGACTTCACTGAATTTCAATTTATTTTTGATACGAATGCTCATCCTTAGCGAGATACGGTTATTTTCAAAGTGTAAAATTGGTAATTTATGTGCCTCAAGATTATTTAAAACTTTTAAAACTGAAGGTTTTTCTATTCTCTCTTCCTTTGTTTCTTCTTTAATCTTTAGATCCTTTTCTGATTGGGCGTTATCTTCTCGCGTTTGTGCTTTTGTGATTTCCAAGACATGTGAATTATTTATGTATAAATCCTTAAGTTCTTCTATGGATATTCTTGATATACTATCTGTACCTCTTAGTTGAGTAAAACTTCTATCGCTGAAAATTTTATCCAAAATTTTCGGATTAGTTTCGTTATTTTCCTTATATGTTGATTTATTCCATCCTGTATGTATTTCTTATTGATTCTTTCTTTCTTCTAGTTCTTTTAAACTGTACACGTTGTCATTAATCATTAATGTATTATCAATTATCTTAGCTTTAGCTCCACTTTATCTCGCCTGTTTCATGTATCTTATTAACTGTTTTCTCTGTTCCAATATATCTTTTGGGTAATCTTCATCAATATATATCTTCGTTCCTTTTAGTTTAATAGTTCCTTCCAAAGTTTCTACTTTCTTATTCACATCTTTCATCATTATTAGTACTGATCTATTTTTGTTACTGTTTTTGTTTCCTAATCTTTTACATTTCAAAATGTCTGATTTAGCATCTACTGTGTTATTAACCTTTTTCATTACATCTTCTAATTTATTTTCTAGTTGTTCCTCATCTTCTTCGTTTCCTTCTTCTATACCATGTATTATTAAATTCTTCTCTCTAAAATTTTTCTGAGTATTTGTCACGTTTCCTTGCAAAAATTCTGTTTTTTCTTTGAGTTCCATATTTTCCATCCTTAAATCATAGTTTTCTTTCTTTAATTGTGCTATTTGTCTACTCATTTCCTCAATTTTATCTTCTATCTTGCATATTTTCACATTATTTTTAACTCGATTATTGTAATTTCCATTCCTATTGAGTGTCCTATCTTTATTAGAGTTTTCATATCTGCCGTAGTTATTTCCTTGATTAAACTGTCGGAATGTCATTCCTGAATGATTACCGTTATAAAAGTCTCTGTTGTTTCCTCTCCGATGATTATTTCTAAAGTCAAGGATTGACTTCCTGAAGAAATTCCTGTTATCCTTCATATGCAAAACTTGTTGCTGTCCTACTATACCTTCCACTGATACTAATTTGGATAGTACTTCTTGCGTAGTTTCAAAACTTCCCGCTGCTATTATTGTTTTTGTTGCATCCGTTGTGGCATTCGTAGTTACTGCCTTAATCGTTGCTTCCTTAGTATATTTTTCGGCTAGTCGTTCGGGCATCCCTTCCGAGACGTATGCTGCCTGTAGTCTCTCTGCTAATTTTTCTATCTCCGTCGCGTACTGAGTTACACCTTTTCCATTTTGTATTACATTACTAAGTTTTGCTAAAAGAAGGCTTGGGTTGTCTCCTCTTATTCCTGATTTTAATTTATTCTTGATTTCTGTAATGGAGTTTTCCGTCATGATCAAGCTTCTGGCTTTTCCCGTTAATATTGTCTTAATTAGTAAAATAGCATTTTCTTCGTTACCTGAATCTAAAAATGATTGCAACTTGCTTGCTTCTCCATTGAATTCCGTCGGTAAAACCTTGCTTGCCAAATTAAAAAAAGCATTCATACTTGTCGCCATTTTCAACTGTTTGCTTATTGTTTGTAATTCACTAGTATCGATTTCCTCGAATATAGAGGTAGGTATTTTAATAATACAATTTAACGCTTGAAATGCCCTAACAATTTTATCTCTAATCCTATCTGAATAATTTTTACAACTCTCTTGTACTAAACTTAAATTTTTCCAATTTTTAGTTATTAACTTAGCAAAATTGTTATAAAGAACTATTATACTATTAATTACTTCAATATGAATATCTGGATTTTTAGGAATTTCCTTTTTCAAAGCCCTTTTTCCCTGTTTATTAATTTCTTCTACGATTGTTCTTAACTTATCTTCAAAATCTTCCTACGTTATTGACATTTATGAGATTCGTTCATAAGAATAGAATGCATAAGTACTTACAATTTGTACACAGTCAGAGTTCCTGATGTCTGCTTCGCTGCAATGCCTCGGTTGATGTCTCTTTTCAACGCTCTTCGATGCGTTTTCCACAATGACCAAATAAATGTCAGGATAAAAGCTACTGTTATGATATACAATAGAACCATTATGTGCGTTGCAAAACTGTCTTGCTGTACCATAAAAGTATTATTGACAGTGCCAGTTTCTTTCACCTCTTGTATAGTGGGTGAGCCGCCCATAGTTTCTCTTCTCCAGGGTCCCAAATTCAGATAAAAAACCATATACTTCCACTTGTCTGAATTAATTTGCAGGAATATTTACCATGTAGTGGCGAAGTATATTTTACCATCAATTTTACCATTTACTTTGCAGGATCTATTTACCAGTTATTTAAACTTCCCATTAGTTCGCAGGATCGCCATGTAATGGCTATATCCATTTTACCATTAATTACCACTTAATTTGCAGGATCGCCATGTAATGGCGATTACCATTAATTTTACCATAACCATTTCGTTTGCGGGATCGCCATGTAATGGTTACCCAGTAAGTGCCCTTCGTATAAACTACTTTCACCATATAGAGCCATTATATCTTTGAGGAAAACACTTACCTAGTAGCTATTTTTCAGGGATTGAATAAATAACACCATTTAGAAAACTCACTGGGATAGATATATTTTAGAATTACTAACACAGATTATAATACACTTTACATACTTTTAAATCTTATTCAAATTAATAATAATGAATGAATCATGGGTTGTCGACACTGTGTATTTATAGGAAGCATTCGATCAGTGACCTGCATGCACGACCTTCCGCATAGTGTGATATTTACAAATTAATTGGAACGTGCTCTTCGTATAACTAACCTGGCCTCCATAGATCAATGCCCGCTATTTACATCGAAATTAATATTATTATAATTAATTCTTTTTCTATGCTAATGTCCTTTTTACTCTACTGTCCTTTCGGGATCATCACATCATCCCCTGTTGGAAGAGAAAAATTATCGTTTTAATTTTTCGATACTACCTATAACGTTAACAGTTTTCGCTGATTGTTTTTTTTATTTTTGTTTACTAACATTACTTGTTTGTTTATGAACACACTTCACTTGTTTACAATTGTTTTCTGCTGTTGTATTTAATCTTTTTCAATGCTAATGTCCTTGGTACACTACTGTCCTTTCGGGAACATCACATCACATCTTCTTCTTCTTTTTTCTATTATATATAGTCAAATATATTAAGTCAATCAATAGGTAGGTCACTTCTTGGTCTAGCCAAAATCATTATTAAACATCACATAGGCTTCAAATGAAATGTAACTTCTGTCAATCTGACGATGATATTTAATATCGAAACAATGGTCAAATATCTTAGAATTTTTAAAATCTTTTCAATATATTGTGGAATTAACTAGATACAGTAAGTTTCATTTAAAACAGTAAAATGAGTAGATTCCACGAAGTAAGGATCGAGACAGTTAATTTCAATAAAATTATTTTTTAAACTCCTCAAATTATTTAAATAAATTAGCAAAACTTGTTTACAAAGACATAACCTAAAATTTTAGATTAAAAATAAACAATTTACTTACGTTTACGATGTTTTAATCCCTCCATGAGTTTTTTGGTTCTCAGGCTACAAATGGACGATAATAACTTTTTATTTTGTTCCATTATTTAACAGAAAAACTATTAACTAAACAACACAATACTTTTTTTCTGCTCAGCAGTGCTTCATCAATGCTTCTATGTAATAGCTTTGGGACAAAAATTTAAATGAAATCTTGTTTGTAATGAGGACTTTGCATAGGAGATTTCAATTATGCCAGGATATTATTAGTTTTGAAAACTCTTATGTGTTACTGAAATACATATGAGTATTCATCAATCACAAAATTTGATCAGCCGCACATAGGTTTATTCATTTTTGCTTGAACAAATGTGAGCATTACATACATAGAATTTTTCATAGGAGATAGAGTATGACTAGGGCTACGCGGTAAAGCAAAAATCTCATATGTAAAAAAATGCCACATAGGAGGTTTCATCAAAACAACGACGATATATCGACATTTTATTATGAACTCCTGAACTATATTTATTTTGAGGGTTATACAATGCAGCGATACTTTTTCATGTTTTTTAGATATCTTGATTAGAGCTTCTTTTAGTTGTTGAAGGATCTTAGGTGGATCCAGTGCCGTAGCTACCTTGGGTGGCACCCGGTGCGGAAGTTGGTGGTTTCACCCCATTGAAAGTAAAAAGCAATAAATTTTATATGATAAAGGACATGGATCATTTATTATTTATAGTATTGAAGAAATAACAATACACAATAATAACTAAGACGGAAAAGGAATTGTTATACAATTAAATTTTTTTCTTTCTAGCTTTGACAGCTGCAAACTCAGCAATAACTTCAGCGAATTTTATATTTTGTATTGCCTCCTGTTCGATGGCTAATATACCAAGATTGCTAAGCCGCGATTGGGTCATTGTTGCCCGCAAATAGTTTTTTATTAATTTTAATTTACTGAAACTCCTCTCACATGAAGCTACAGACACGCAAACCGTCATGAACAATTTCAGTGCAATCATAAGATATTCTGTAAAATCCCATTCTACAATAAACTTTAAAAAATCTAGAGACACCCAATCAGTAACCGTAATATTAGTGGCTTTTAAGTCTCTTCGCAGTCTTGGTATCTCCAAAAGTAATTCGGTTTCTGAGACCTCATCATAAAAATCAGTAAATTTAGATGTAGCTAATTTCAGTTCTTCAGTATTCGCCAAAAGGAAAACATTAGTTTGTACGATCCCGAATAATGAAGCTACATCTTGAAGAGACTTCGATCGATCTTGTTTGGAGTTCAACTCTGAATCGGTCAAGACATTCCAAAATATCTTTTTGAAGTTACTCTTTCAGTGTGACTCCTGCATCGCTGGCCATCTCACCAACCATCCGTTTTTTTACGCCGAAGTCGTTTTTCTGTTGGAATATCGTAGTCTTCTGATTTTTTTGTTGCTATGTCTATTGCCTTTTCCACAATTTGATCCCGTTTTTCTTCGATATAAAAACGAAGTGCATCTATTTTTGTAGCAGTTTCCTCAACAGTCAAGTCTTTACTTTGCAATGCAATCTGCGCAGCATTTGTTTCCCGAAGAACATCATACCAGAAGAAAAGATAACATAAAAAAGTGTAATTGCACACAGCAGGCATGAGGTTTTGTGCAGCACATCTGGTGTCTACATTTTCTCGTCCATCACACAACTCCTCAATTGCGTCTACAAGTCCTTCAAAATTCTCTGCTAGTGCTTTTACTGCACGGTAATAAGCACTCCAAAGCGTTGTTGAGAGTCTTTTAACATATAATTTGCTGTGTTTCATAAGCACTTCCCAACGGCTAGTGGAGGCGGAAAAAAAGAAAAAATCGTCTCTACCGTTCCAAAAAATGTAACACATGATACATTTTGGGCAAATGAATGTTGACCACACAAATTGATCGAGTGATCAATACAACCAATAAAAATTGCTTTATTGTTTTTTTTGTGCACACCGCTCATAACAGCAGCATTGTCATAGCCTTGGGAACGACACATCATAATATCTAAATCGTCTGTCTTAAGCTTGTCAAGAATTTCATCGCTTAGATCAGCAGCTTTTTTTCCTTGCAAAGGAAAAAATCCCAGGAATGCTTCTTTGACTTGCACTTTCCTATTTTCTATTTTCACGTATCACTTCACTTCACTCCAATATGTGAAATGTCAGGTGTGATATCAAACATAATACCATAATATTTCGCTGATTTAATTTCGTTGACAACCTTAGTTTTCACATGGTTTGATAGAATATTAGTGAATTCATTCTGCATATTTGGCGACAAATATGATACTCCAATTTCATCATGTATTCTTTCAACACTACATCATACTTTGACAATAGTTTTACTAATTCCAAAAAAATGCCTTTATTTTTAGGGTCTTGTCTTTCATCATGTCCACGAAACGCCAAGTTTTGATTAGCCAGAAATAAAGTTATATCCAGTAATCTAGTCAAAAGATGCTTCCACTCCTGTTTTTCTGTATCCATCAATTGCAAAGCTGCATCATCTATTGTTTTATTCAATTTTAGTCCTATTTCTAAAGTTTTCTATTTCTCAAGATTTTCTAGATGTTCATTTGAACATTCGTGGTCAGCTACTTTCGGATTTAATTTCCACCACTTTTGAAATCCCGTCGTAAATGTTTCCGCATTGTTATTATTGACCATAGCAAATAAACGACAGCAGAAACAGTACAGGTTTTTAGAGGTGAGGGAATAAACCATCCATGACCGTAGGATGTTTTCACCATTAGGCATAATTTTATAAAACCAATCTTTTGAGAGATGACGAACCAAAATAAAAGGTGGCGCCTTTTATTTTGGTTCCGTGCCTAGAAACAGTGGCAAATGATCCTTCTTTGTTTTGGAAATATTCACTTTCTTTTTTTATTATTTCAATGCAAACATTGTAAGGAACAGGAATACTGACACATCATTCAATTGAGGAAATGGTTCATTGGTAGCAATAATAGTACTGCTACTATTATTTTCAGCATCTTCTTCGTTTGTGTTAATTGATTCTGTACTGTCATTGTTGCTTCCTGAAGATGAGCTGATATCTAAATCATCTCTTGCATTTGCATCAAGGTGAAAATAAGTTTCTTTTGATGAACTTGGGCTGTCATCAGTTTTTGTAACATACTTAAAAATCGATCGAGACATATTCTGAGCTACATCCAATCTAGCCTGTTTGGCATTCCTTTGCTGAAATCTACTTTTTCTTTTGGATGTATGCACTCCCCGGGGCATTTTGCACTTAATGTTTGTTTCTTACACTAAAACAAAAAGCCAGTTGTTATGGTCTATAATGTGAGAGTATTTTCCCATAAACTAGCTAAGCAATATGAAACGAATTTACTAAAAACTTTATTAAAAAAATTTGTAATTAATTAATTAGACTAATTAGTAAAACTATTCGAATAACAAGATTAGTAAATTACGAATTTGACATTCGAATAAAGTTATTAGTAAATTTGTTTTCATTCGTTCGAAAAACGAAATCATTCATAGTCGCGTACTTGTCGAAGTGTATATTTCAATTTATTATTGTGCAAAACGTGCGATTTGTAACATAAAATGATATTAAAATATGAAAGTAGATAAAATCTCCTGACTTATATTATAATAATATTAAAGTTAATTGTCTCGACCCTTACTTCGTGGAATCTGCTCATATTAGTGTTTTAAATGAAACTCACGGTTTCTAGTTAATTCCACAATATAATAAAAGTTATTTCAAATTCTAAAAAATTGACAATTGTTTCGATAAATCAATATCATCGTCATTCTGATTGATTTATCGAAACAATTGTCAATTTTTTAGAATTTTAAATAACTTTTATTATATTGTGGAATTTACTAGAAACCGTGAGTTTCATTTAAAACACTAATAATAATATTAGTTTATAAGGAAATACATTATGTATGTTAAAAATTTCGTTGAAAGTATTATGGCGTATTAGCCCATGTTGACTTTATGGTGCCAGTCCATACGTACTCACGCAAAAATGACTGATATGACATTAGCTATTTTTGCATAACCCTATAGGTTTCGTCCATAGAAGTACTAGGAAATTAATTTAATTATAAAATTATCTTACCTGTGAAATATTCGATATGAATCAATCAATCTTTTCAATCTTCACAAAACAGCAGTTAAGTTTCTAAAATATATTTTTTTTCTTTTTATTATCTATCACTATAGAATAATACACGTTTAACAATTTACGCCAACCAAACGCAACACACTTCACGAAACAAATGAGAAATGTTGCAACTGAGACGTCAAATATCGCGAGTATGGGACGAAGAATCCCCCACGACAGCGTCAGGCTCTTTTGCGGGAATCCCCGAATTATACATAGAGCTGAGCTAATGCTAGTGGAGGAATCCCCGAAAAAGATATTTTTATGCTAGCGTTTTTTTTTGTTTATACACTGTTCTTAAAGTTGAGAGATCGGGTGGGTTCGAACGCTTGATTCAAAATCAAGTTTTAGTTATATGCTCTGTTCATATTACTTTTTGAATGAAGCTAACTGTTTCTAAATAATTCGACAATATAATGAAAAAATAGTAAAAATTCTAAAAAATTTACTATTGTTTCGAAATTAATATCGCCGTCAGAATGACAGAAATTACATTCATGTGACGCCTACCTGATGTTTAATAATTATTTTTGACTTGACCAAGAAGTAAACTACCTTGTGATTGACTCAATATATATGAATAGAAAAAAGAAGAAGATATGATATTACAAATATTAAAGCTTGATATTATTAGCCCTATGGGGGTATCCTAGATATATTTTTCCTATTTAAGATCAGTATAACTGTGCAATGATATAGGAAATCAGGAAAACTGTATCTGCTGATTTTCACAATTATTACTTAAGTGAAGAAATTCCTAGATTTATCTGTTCATTGAAAACTTCATATTGTGAGTCTCTTAACTGTCGTCTAATTTGGTGTCAAGTAAATGTTTTGTGTAGTAGGACATTTAAGTTTATATATACTTTAAAGGGGATATTTTTGTTTTTACATATAACAATTCTGTACTCTTCACTTCACATACAAGTCCTCTTCCTATCCCCTCTACTCCTCCATGGACTATCAACATTCCTAAATTTAACACATCGCTTATGAGATACGACAAACACACAACACCCAAACAATTAATAAAAAATGCTTTTAATGAAATATTAACTAACTGTGACTATGACTTAGTTTTATACACTGATGCATCCAAAAATGAAACAGGACTAGGCTGCGCTGTTACATCAACACGAACTTCTATCAAATCTTCCCTAATCCCATCAACCTGTAGCATCCACACAGGCGAACTATTCAGCATACTCTTGGCCATCAATTCCATCTCCCCACCTTGTAAGCACGTTGCCATATGCACAGATTCACTAGCTTCAATTTCATCCATCCAAAATATATTTACCGAACATCCTATTGTCCAATCTATCCATGACTCCTACCAACTTATCACTTCCCTAACAATAGCAGTTACTATTATTTGGTTACCTTCCCACATTGGCATCGTAGGCAACGAACTTGCAGACCAACAGGCAAAAACTGCTTCTAAATTTACCGTCACCGACAATCTCACAATTTGTAAGGATTTAAAATCACATTTTAAAACAAAAGCCAAAGTAACATGGCAGCAGGATTGGGACTCTGCCGGCACATCCTTACGCCAAATACAGCACTCGATAGGTCATCCTCAACCATGTTGTTTTGCTGGCCTCTCAAGGCATGATTTAGCTGTGGTGAGAAGAGTTAGAATAGGTCATTCAAAACTTACCCATGGATACCTAATGTGTAATACCTCCAGACCCGTTTGCTCCAGCTGCAACTCCAACCTAACTATAAAACATATCTTGACGGAGTGTCCGGAATATGCCACCCAAAGACTACAGTTTCAGCTTAGCCAGAACTACAAAGACGTCCTAAATAACTCGGTACAAATTACCTACCTTCTCCAGTTTCTCAAAGATGTGCAACTTTTCCATAAACTATAGAACAATAGTGTAATTGTGTATATATATATATATATATATATATATATATATATATATATATCTATATATATATATATAACAAAATATGTTCATCAAGAACTGGGTGTAGCAGTCAACAGTGGGGCTGGTGAGAAATCAAACAATTTTATTATTCATCAAGCTTTCAACCCTTGTTTGGGGTCTTCCTCAGGATGACTACAAATATTATATATTTAAAAACAATACGTTACAAAACATAGTCGTACTTACTAAAATGGATTGTCAGATCGACTATACCATAAAAGTTGGAAACAATAAAAACTCAATAAACAATATATACATTTAAAAAATATTTAAAAATAACACAAAAAACCGTTACAAACAATAACATTGTACTGATTTGGATATTTTTATCGGACCAACCACACAATGAATATTACATTTTAAGATGTTAGAAATTACTGACAAAACTCCAAATGAAAACAAATGATAACAAATGGTAAAAGTGACAATTAGCATGGAACAACACGGTGAGCACGGAACAACACAAAATGGCCTTTAACTAAAATGCAAACCAGCGAACACTACATTAACGAAGATGTTATGCATTGTTAGTGTGCTGTGTTAGGGGAAATATTTTAGGAATTTTGTTCTTATTATTCTCATACTCCAAAATGTAATTATAGATGAGACTCAGATTTTGAGTATCTGATCTAGTGTTGAGGGGTCTTTCAATTTTATTAATAAACACCATCTCCAAAAAAATCCTTTTATAGTAGTTATTTTCTCCAATTAAAACTTCAACTCCTTCGAAATCCATATCATGTTGTGATTCAATAACATGGGTCGACAGAGCGCAAGACGGCCTTCCCAATCTGCAATCGCTTTTGTGAGATGTTATTCTACCCTGCAAAAGCCTTGAGGTTTGTCCAATGTATGCTTTATGACAATCCTTGCAATTGATCTTATACAATGTTATTGTTTGTAACGGTTTTTTGTGTTATTTTTAAATATTTTTTAAATGTATATATTGTTTATTGAGTTTTTATTGTTTCCAACTTTTATGGTATAGTCGATCTGACAATCCATTTTAGTAAGTACGACTATGTTTTGTAACGTATTGTTTATAAATATATAATATTTGTAGTCATCCTGAGGAAGACCCCAAACAAGGGTTGAAAGCTTGATGAATAATAAAATTGTTTGATTTCTCACCAGCCCCACTGTTGACTGCTACACCCAGTTCTTGATGAACATATTTTGTTAATATTCATCAGTCAAACGTACCAATACTTTTATATATATATATATATATATATATATATATATATCGAATGAATGAACCTTATACAAATTGTATTGTTAATCTTGTAATCGCACCTGTGCAAGTGGCCACAGTTGCCGAGCACGTTAATTATGAATAAAAAAAAAAAAAAATTCTGTACTCACATTACTTTCTATTTTTAAAGAAGATGTATTTGTTGCGAAACGTATCATTTTTGAAATATTATTAGAAATATCACCAGCATATGTGACGGTTTTGTAACTTTTTATTTCGTTAGTTTTTTTACGAAATATTAGTTGTAATGCCCCTGTTTCCTCTTTTTTATTAAGTAATTTATTTATTATGTGTTATGGATAACCGCTGGTATTTGTTTAATTGTATTAATTTCTCTATCAAAATTATATTTGTTCATAGGAACTGAAAATGCTGTATGCATCATTCAATTTTATGGTAGTAATTCATGTGACTTGGGATGATTGGGATTGTATGGAATAGTCACATCAGTGTGTGTTGGTTTTCTGTAAATTGAATAATCAAGTACATTATTAACTCTTTGAAGTTTTAAATCAAAAAAATTGATTAAGTTATTTTCTTCCACTTCTAATAAAAATTTGATTTTTGGGTGTAAATTATTAATATGGTTAATGGTTAATATGATTAAATTGTCGTCTACATATCTATACCAAAATAAGATGTAATATTTCAAAAAATGTAACTTCTGTCATTGTGACGATGGTAGTAATATCGAAACAATTGTAATTTTTTTAGAATTTCTACCATTTTTTCAAAATATTGGGGAACTATTTAGAAACAATTAGTTTCATTTAAAAAAATATGAGTAGATTTCACAAAGTAGGGATCGAAATAGTAAATTTTACTCTGTTCATATTTAATTTCAGGTAATACACAATATATAAACTATAGAAGAATAAAATGGGTTCGAGAATAGGTGGTTTAAGTACTGGGCTGCCAGCAGACAAAGCACTAGCAGGAGTTCCTCGTCTTCTTGACGATCTACGTAGATTATCCGAAGATACCGATTCCGCAGATATTGTTTTTATTCTTGGAAGAGAAGAAGAAAGGGTATTAGCTCATAGAGTTATATTGATGGCAAGGTATTTGATCTTCCCAGAGTATTTAAAATGAATTTTCGTTAACTTTAGTTCAATTAGAGTTTATTGAGTACTCTAATTTTTAAATTGGACATATTTCGGTGTTTGTTTGGTTACTAGATTTATATTTATATACAAAACACACATTTTGAGTCCAAAAATATTCTCAGATGCAAAAAAATTATCCATTCATTTATTTTCAATTTTGGAACACGTGGAATTTTAAAAGTGGTCTTATTTTTGAACATACGTACGGTAAGTATTCAAAATACTCTTGTTGAATGTACTATCATACAAACGTTGTACCTAAAATAATCAACAACTCTTGTTGATACTTTAAATAATTCAGTTTCTGTTTATTGTTCTCTTTTTCACTGAATGACACGTTTCTAAATATCTTCAGATCCCCAACAAAAGTTCTGATTCAAAAATTGATTACAGTTAAGTAAATTTCATTTCTCTGGTATTGCTTCTGAATTGAAGCGTTATTTTCCGGCATGAAACGTTGAATCCCCGCTGTCTTCAGGAAATGAATCTTTTCATTACTCGCAATTATTGACACTTCGAATATTCTCAGTGCTCTGTCTGGTTCAAGATATATTGAAGTTCTGTAATAGTTTTTAATTCAAAAATGAGAATTATTATTTTTACAAAATTGTGTTACAGTATAAAAAGACCAACAGTTCACCAAACAATTCATCAATAGCGTTACCAATAATAAATATCATGAGATTCATTATTAAAAATTGGCATATTATGGCACGGAATTTACTGGAATTACGTCGTTAACTTGTTAATAAATGGTACACAACAGCAATGGGAAAAAATAAGATTCTATCAAATTGTTTAGGCCGATTCTCATTGGATCGGACCGATCAGAATGGTCCAGATTTCGATCGCGCGACCCACATAATTGCAACGCGTATGTGTTCACTGACACGATTTCAGTCGTGACCGATTTCAATCAGGTGACATTGATCGTGTACAACGCAGATTGTAGCGTCTTTGCCGGCAGTCAGCTTACGACCGGTGCTGTTTGGTGTATTATTTGTACGATGGAAGATACAAGGTTAAATCGGTCTTTCGACATGTAGTGATCCCTAAAGGGCAGTAACGGCAAAAGGACATTAGCTTAGGAATAACATTTAAATTTAGGTTAATATTAATTATAGTATTTAGCGAGCATTGATCTAGGAAGGCCAATGATTCTTATATGTGTAAGCACGTTTTAATTGCAATGTAAACACACACGTACAATGAATAGACGGAGGTCAGGCTCAGCGTAGAGCGTGCCCACATTTCCTATATAATGAAAGTATATTGAACTAGGATAATTAATTGTTATTGTTAATTTGAATAAGTCGATTGATATTATATCTGTGTATTTTTAAATGTATTAAATGATCCCAGTGATTTTATAGAAGTGATGTTGTTTATTCTATTCCCGAATACAGGTTGCTAGGTAAGTGTTCGCCTCAAAGATAATATGCCTTTATGGTAAACGTCGAGTATACGAGGGACACTTACTAAGTAACCACCACAGACATACGTTACATAGAATTGAACTCGTCGTAGTGGGGTGCCAGTTCACGGGCGCAAATGAAAGCTGCTCTATTTTCATTTTTCACTGTGCGAATGCACCCTAAACCGGCGACGGCGTCTTCGTCATCTATAATACGCGAGTGTAATAACTTCGTCCTCAGTTGACGACATTTCGGAGGAGACCAGTAATAGTAATTATCACTTGATATTGTAATGTTTTTTTATTTATTTAAAACAGTTTATCCTGGCGGATGGGATAAATTTATACACACAGTACGTCTACTCACTTAATTTATTTATTCACTAAACTATTCACTAATTTATATTATATACACAGTATATGCACATAAGCTAGTTTATATAAACACTTCACTACTATTTACTTGTTCATTTGTTTATCTCACGAGATCACTTTATAAACTCCACTTCTCCCGCTGGTCGGTTCTTTATAACTTAGTGCCTTTTTTATTAGATTCTAGATTGCGGCTTACACAAAATCAATTGGCTTCTCTGGAATTTTCTAGATAAGACTGGTCACAAAAAATGTCTAGATAAGATAGTCACAAAAAATCGTAAACAGTTCTAAGAAATCCCTGCACATCCGCCAACTTTCATACATGGCTTAGACAGAGTCGGATTCAGGGACTACGCTAGTCTGCTATTTCGTAACATTACCCCCTCCTTAAATGGAAGTTTCTCCTGGAACTTTTGTGTAGCCGAGACTGGATGTTTGAATCATCAACTGGCCCCATTTCTACACTTTCCGATCTTATGGAAATAACAGGGCACCGTCCTCATCGGATGCTGATAACGGGGGTTGTAGCTGCAAACTAATATTTGGACACCGGTATCTTGGAAGATCACCTCTACCATGTTCCTAATGAGTCTCCAATCCAACTGGTCACTCGCTATCTAAGGCATAGCTAGTTTCTTCACACTGGATTCCAACACATGGTCTCGGAGGTTTCGAAGTGCTTCCCACACATCGCGGTAGGTGAACAAATCTTGTCGTTGTTCCGAAGTGCCTCGACTCCATATCTAGCTTTCCCGGTTCCTCCATACGCGCCCATAAGTTCATCGAAGGTAGGGTCAGACACATCTCGAATATAGTTTACTCCTTTCTCTAGGTCATGGTCTCCTTCGAATGGCGCTAGTCGGTTTTGGTGAACTTTTGGTTTTGCGTTGGGGACCTTGCGTATGCGATATATAACATCATTGATCCTTTTCCTGATTAAGTATGGACCTTCCCAGGAGTTTTGTAATTTTGAAGAAAATCCTTTTCTCGTCGGGTTGTGGAACCATACTTTGTCTTTGTCCCCTTCTTTAAAACCGCCTACTGTGGCCTGTATGTCGTACCGATTTCTCATCCTGTCGCTGGCAACTTAAAGATTTGTTCAAACTAATTCATGAATATCGTCCAGCCTTCTTCTCAATTGGATCAAGTAGTCCTCTCTTGCTAGATCTTTTCCAGGCCGACAGCCAAATTCCAGGTCACAAGGAAATCTCATTTCACGTCCAAACAGGTTTTTCGCAGGTGTTTCAACAATGGACTCATTGACGGCAGATCGATAAGCCAATGCGAATAGGGAAATATACTAGTCCCAATCTCTCTGATGGCTGGAAACTACTTTGGACAGGTATTTTCCAATAGTCCTGTTCATTCTCTCGACCATTCCATCTGACTATGTATATAATGCTGTTGTCCTGGTCTTCTTCATTCCAGCTTTCGAAATTTCTTCCCTGGTCACTGTAGACACTCCATATCGGCTGATAAATTCTTTCACCAATACATCCGCGGCAGTTGTGGCCTCTCTATTCGGGATCGCGTAAATTTCCACCTACATTGTGAAATAATCCAGTAAAACCAGGATGTATTTACCACCATTTTCTGTCGTCGGAAATGGTTCAGCGATGCCTAAAGCAATGCTTTCGAAAGGGCTTCCAACATTATACTGTTTCATAGGTGCCTTTTTCTTACGATGTGGTCCATTGCTCGTAGCACAAGTTGTATATTTCTTACACTAGTCCTTCACATCGTCGAAGATGTTCATCCAATAAAACCTTTCACGGACTCGTTGAAGGGTTTTCTTCACTCCCAGATGACCTCTCGTTGGACTGTCGTGTAACTTCCTCAGTACCTCAGCTACTCTCGTTCGAGGGATAACTAGCTGTCTCCTCATCTCGGAACCATCATCGTTTTCAAGGACTCTTTTCAACAGCCCTTCTCCCAGGACAAAGGAGTCCCACTGATCGCAATATGCCTTCAGTGTGGGTGAAAATCTTGACACTTCTTGCCAGGTAGGTCGCCGATTTTCTTCCTTCCACTGCCAAATCTTCTTTAGTCAAGGATCATTCTCCTGATCTTCTCTTATCGTGGTGGGTGACCATTCTTCATTGACTACTGTAATTATTGAAACTGCAACTGCTTAGATTTCGACTTGTTGCATTGAGAATAGTCTACAGAGCATGACCGTCTAGGCAAAGAGTTGGCTTCTCGGTGATTCACATCAGCTGGATGTTCACCCCTGTCTGATTTTCCCTGTGACTAGAGTTCTTGGGTTGAAGGAGTCTTGGGGCGGTTAGCTCTAGCTCGCCCACTCTCGGCATTTGATCTTCTTCGGCTTCTTGTTTGCCATACCTTTCAACAAGTTGACGATCTGGTCAAGTTTGTGATCGCCATCTTCTTCCTGTATGGTCCTACCTTTGTTGTATCCCGAAGCCAGCGTGGCTGCTTCATACTCAAGAATAGCAGTCAATGCGTCAACTATTGTTTTGGGATGTGCTAAACGGAGCGTTCCTTGCATATCGGGGTCACGTAAGTCATCAATAAAGGCCTGGATGCCCAGACATTCCATCATGTTCTCTGGTGCCGATGGATAAGCGAATCGAACTAGTGGGGCAATGTCCACATCATACTCTTGAAGGGCTTCGTCACGTTTCTGCATTCGGTTCTTCAGCTGGGATTGGTACATATGTTCTAGATGTTCGTGACCGTATCGCATGTCCAACCTCTTCTTCAGCTGCTAAAAGTCATCCGTTTCTTCAAGAGGTATCGTCTGAAGTACATCTAAGGCATCTCATCGAAGTGCGATGGTTAAGTTTACTGTCTTCTCCCTGTCGGACCAATTATTCACTCTAGCGGCTGCTTCAAACTGCTTTACGTAATTAGTCCACGACATCTTTCCATCGAACGTTGGGGCCTTGACTCGGGTGAAATTTACAATATCATCGAACTTAGGGTGTATTTCTGACTTGCAAGGTTTTGTTTGTTCGGTCTTATTTTCTTCTGCTGGCATGTCTTGTGTTCTTGAATCTGACAATTTTCTCTCTAACTCCTTGAGTTTTTCGTCCATCGTTGACATTTCATCCTCAATATCCGATTTTAGAGACGAAATTTTATTTTCAATGTCAGTTGCAATGTCGTTTTTCATTAATAAGATATCGGTAGGAATTTTGTCCATGTTAGCGGAAATATCGTTCTTCATGGTTGAAATCTCGTCCATGTTAGCAGAAATGTCGTTCTTCATAGCAGAAATATCGTTCTTCATAGCAGAAATACCGTTTTTCATATTCGTTGAAATCTTCTCTTCCATGGCAGAAATTGACGAGATTAAGGTGGAAGCGTCGTCATTAAATAAAACTGTTTCTGGATCAAAGCCGTCATTTTCCAGTGCCACTTTAAGTCTTTCTGCTAATTCACTTTTCTTACCGGAAGTTTCCAGCTCACGATTTTCCAATTCTGCTCTTAGTTCCGTCACTTTCAGGTCACTTAGTCTCTTAGCCATGTTTACGTGACTATTTATTTATATTACCCCACACCTAACACCAATGTAATGTTTTTCTTATTTATTCAAAACAGTTTATCCTGACAGGTGGGATAGATTTATACACACAGTATGTCTGCTCACTAAATTTATTTATTCACTAAACTATTCACTTATTCATATAAACACTTCACTACTATTCACTTGTTTATCTCAGGAGATCACTTTAAAACTCCACTTCTCCCGCTGGTTGGTCCTTTATATATTAGTTCCTTTTTTACTAGATAATTCTAGATTGCGGCTTACACAAAACAATTGGCTCTTTGTAGTTTTCTGGATACGACTGGTCATAAAAACCATGTCTAGATAAGATAGTCACAAAAAACAGTTCTAAGAACTCCCTGCGCATCCGCCAAAATTTTAACTATCATACATGGCTTAGACAGAGTCGGGTTTAGGGACTACACTAGTGTGCTATTTCGTAACAATATATATTATATCGTACCGATGAATCTGATTTACATGATCCCGCGATTTCAGTCGGGCCGACCACAATAGGAGGTTCTGGCCGATTATAATCGGTCCGATCCGGTGAGAATCTGGCCTTAGGGTAGGGACAGAAGGAAAGCGGTTGACCGCTTACCGGTTATCGGCGCTGATCGGCGCCTGAATTTACTCATGGTTGATAGACGTAAACGCACAAAGACAAAACAGGCTCAAACGTCTCGGCGCGTGTAGCAAGCTGTAGAGGTAGTTTACCGGAATGAGTATTTAATTATAAGCAAGCCGGTGATGGATGCGGAAGCATAAATTTCTGCTGTTTTTAAACAAATCCCTTACGGTTGTTACAAATCCCTCTCCAGGTAAAATAGGTTGCTTATGCCAGGTGCCCCATGTTTTCATAAACGTATATTGAATTTTATCTAAAAGGTAGCTAAATGTTTCTAGATTCAGTCGCATATACCAATAAAAACGATCTGGATACTCTTTTATTTCTTTAAACATCTTATGATATTCTCCAAATTGTTTTCTATTTTGTATAATAGGACTTTTTAATTTTAAAAAGGGATTGTTTAACAAGATTTCTTCATCCGATGAAGAAGACATTTTTGCAATATATTTTCTAAAATTGTTAGGCTCACTATATAATTGTTCTCCTTTATTCAGTAAACTGTTAGTTCGTAACGTTCTTAGAAAGCTAGTTTAGAAATATTTTTAAAAAATACACGTTATAAATGAATTCGTTTTAGCAATAAGGCGTTTAAAATTTCTGGAAAATAACTAACTGAAACAAGTTTGTGTATATTACTATAACATGCTTTCACAAAGCAAGTCGGTTAATTTCTTTTGGTTTTTTATTAGGTCGACAGGTATCTATGAAATGATTTATGAAATTATTTATTCCCACCCGAGTGATACATACAGCAGTCATTTTATTTCAAA